>JBAMNC010000387.1:5360000-6560000 GCA_037902135.1 Cetoscarus ocellatus
GTGTCTTGAAACTATGTTTTTTTGTGTTACTCCAGTCACTGAGAGCCATCATTCTCCGAATTGAGTCTCCCAATGACAAAATCATGCAGGTAACACCAATAATGCTGTTAACTGTTGTGCTGTAACACAGAGTGTGGTACAAGCTCTCATCAAATATTTCCCCCAGAATTTTGGTGCTTTTTCCAGGGGCTGTCCACCCTCTTGGAGGCTTTAATCTGGATTGCAGTGCTTTTACTTTGACTGAGTCAGATGGCCTTTCTAATTCATTTGCCTTAATACAGCCGATGTCATTTGCAGAGGCTGAGGTGACACACACGGCAGGTGTTTTCCACTGATGGAGATATCTGTGATCTCAGGTTGCTCCTGGATTTCATCATTGGGAGTATGGAGATGTTTCTTCTGAAGCATGAAATAAAATATCTGGAGACAGACGGGCAAAATAATCTGCTTTATTTGCATCGTGAGGTTCGTTTACAGGGACAGAGATTCAATGTAAATGACAGTTTCCACCATGTCAACATTTCTCTCTTAAACTGTGAAGACAACTCACAAGGTCCTTGACCTTGAACTTGAGACTGCCAGTGTGTGTGAGCATATGGTCATGTTGGTCAGTGTTCTTTGGCTTTCATGACTCAGAGCCAGAAGAGGATCTCTACGTGCATGGAGAACACATTCAAGCATACAACATCTTAAAACAAATGTATAAGAGTTGAAATTCATATTATCAGTCATGGATTAGCTGGCTGCCCTCCCCTACCATAACACAAATGCTAGCTCTGCTATCAATACTGATACTAGTAGACTGAGCATACATGTCAGGCTCAGAAGGTTCTTCACTACAAAACTGCTTTTTAACGTCAAAAGCCTGCAAAATGTGAAGTTGTTTGCATTGGCTCCTTTCTGCTTATTAAACAAATCTTCACAAAATGAAAAACAAATTTCAGAACAGCTTACTTGTCATTTGGGCACCACATTGATACCAAGTGATTACATTAGACTAATTTGCATCATTGCGTCGGTGGGTGGACCCAGTCACACGCCCATTGGGTAGCTCAAAAAATGTACGCATAGAGCATACAGAATTACTACTGTGGGCTCCACTGCACCCAGCTTCACTGAAAGGTTACTTGCTTTGATTGCAAGGATGTCATGTAGCCTTTTCATGTCTCCCTTTTCAAAAATTTGCCTAGGAGTGGCAGGTCTTACTCCTTGGTGCAGCAGTCTTTGATGTAACATTAAGTGTTTCCATGACAATGACAAAGAAGCTGAGTCTGTCATGGAGACTCTGCCATCACAGTTGCCTTCATGAAACTTGACTCATTGCAACTCTAAAAGAAACTTCCTTGGGTCTGAGAACTTATGAGAATATTAATGGTCATGTTAGTAGTATGCTGTCATCAGTCTTTTTTTGCAATCAATTAAAGGAAAGTTTTCTTATATTCTGAAAATTCAACATAACAATCCTTTAAATGTTATCGAAATGAAAGCTTCACTAGATGTAAAATCCTTTACTTCGTGTCATGCCGCAAATTTTCTTGTGATAAAGAAAAAAGCTCATATGTGACAGAGAGCTCCATTTTAACTCATTTTCATGGCTGAACAGCTCTAACAGCACTGAGAAACTCACACTTACACTCACACTTACACACTGACAAACTGTTTATTGCTGCTGGTGTTGCTTCTTGATGGACTTGCTTCATGTCCAGACTCCATAAAAACACCAGTGGCATCTGCTAAATATTCCGTCCTGCCTCCAAGAGGTTTTAATGTGCTTCAGAAGCAAACTTCTGAGAGTACTTAAAAGTCAGGGAGCCTAACTCACAGGCATTTGCTTTAAATGCACAACACCAACTCGTATAGGAGAAGATAGGAAATGACTTGATAGCATCAAGAAAAAAAATGTAATAAAAGTTTATCCACAGCAGCCTGAAGCTCTGAAATCTCAGCGATTAGGTCTCCTGGTGATGTATTCTTGTTGCATGAAAAATAAGGATTTTAAAGTGCAAAAGAATTCTCAGGACTTTTATTATTAACAAGCATTTCTCGATGCTGTTGGGATTTTTTTTTTCAAGGATTTAATGATGTGCAAAAGTTTGTTGTGAATGTTTAGAGCTTAGGTTTTATTGAACAGTACAGATAAATTTATGATCTGTGAGAAAATTAGTGATATTGAGAGTATAGAGGTAAGGCTGTGAAGCTGAGAATAATCTTTAATTGTAAAATAGAAACAAAGACTTAAGGCTGAATAATTGTTACAACAGTATGATATCATGTTAAAGTTTATACTAATAAAAGTAAAAACTGAGCTTTCTATATAGAAAAAAAACAAGAAAATGACATATGTTATGATAATCTATCTTATTTAAATTGAATGAGTAAAATTAATATGTTGTCAGGGATAATAATTACGCATTGTAAATCAAACTTTCCTCATCAACAGGAAATGAAATGTAATGAAAGTGGTTACAGCCATCATCTGTTACAGAAATTATTTCATTAAAAGAGAGAGCATCAGTCCCCAGCAGCACGCTGAGGTAATGCAGCAATAACAAGGGGACAAAATTCATTATGGAGCTTCACTATTTCAGGTTACTGCTGACAGACCGAGGTTATCAGGGATAATTCACTTCCACCACACATGAAAAACATTGTTTCTTTGTCAGGATAAAGCAAACTGAGAGCAAAAGAGATAAAAAAACATTTTCTTTGAAGTACTATCATATGTGCTTTTACAGATTCTTTGTTTTAAACTGAAATAATGCCATCCATGTTTTAGAGGATAAATCTGAGCAGTTTAGGTAAATAAATAAACAAAGACTGAAACTCATTAATGGAAATTAAATAATCAGCAAATAATCAACAATTAGTTTTGGATTTAGGATCATCAAAAACAAAGATAAGAAAAAATAGGCTGAGTCCTCTGTGACACTGCAAGCAAAAGACAAGGTTAAGAGAGTGTGTGTGTGTGCAGAATGAATGTGTTTCAAGCAGACTGAGGGAGGTTAATATTCATGAGCAGATTGTTTTTTAGTAGGAGTGACAAACAGTCAGCGAATACGCACTAGGACAACAATATGGAAGGAGGTGTGAAGGGATTACATTATGAAGCAACAGTCTATTCTGGGTTAAAAAGACTATTGAGTCAGTTTATTACTCCTTTAAACTATAACCTGTGCTAAATTCTTATTAAAAGGACATGTTTCTGTTTACCTAAACACTCAGGCTGACCTTTACACAGGCTTTAAAAGTGGCAGTGTTTCATATTTGTTTATGTAAAAACAATTGTGTTCAACAGTATTTGGACATTTCACTACATAGTTTCTTTTTAGAAAATTAAAAAGATAGAAGCCTAACTGATGTTTCATTTTGCTCAGAGCCCTTACAGAAAAAATAGTGAGGAATTACAAACAAAAGGTAAAGAAGCTGGTTAATGAGGTCTTAATGTGTTTGGTGAACAGAGTCTCTAGTATTCATATGTCCTGGAAAAGAACTTAAATTATCTTGTATTAAACTTTATATAATTATTATCAGTTGCTGGTGACTGATAATAGGATGCATTAAGAGCAAGGGTCGGCAATAAAGTTAAGTTCTGTGTGCATTTGACTACTACTGTATGTTTCTACGAGACAACATTAATCAGTGAACAGCCTGCTCCTATCTGAGCTTCTCTCAGATAAACTAAGAAACATTAGAACAGATGATAAAACAGTTCGTCAAAATCGTCAAGGTTTTATTTGTCAAGAAAAATGAGTAAAATCATACATTAAAGTTATTTTCCAGATCATGGCGAGGACCAGAAATTATTACTGGTGGGCCAGGTTTGGGCCCAAGGGCTACTATTTGCTGACCCCTGCTTTAGAGTCTCAGGCTGGCATTACAACATTAAACAGTTTCTCTCACTACTTGTTACAAGCATAAGAAAAAACTGACTCTTATAAACATTCAGGTCCCAAAAACTCAAAATAGATACGACAAGAAATGGACTTTCCCATTACTCTGACACAATAAAATCATTTTAAGTTTGACTTCAAGCGAAGAGTGAGGCTTGATATTGAACCACATTAATAATTGATCACAGATCTTGAGCATAGTAAAACCTGAGCTTTGCACTGGAGCACAGGTGAGGATGCTCTGTCTCCACTATCAGAGAAAAGTGGCTCTGGTTGTCCACTTGACCGTAACCACACACTTAAGATCTTCCAGCCTTGGATTTTACACTTGTATCGATTTCCTCTAAAATTGTTACAACAGCCAAATGCTTTCCTCTCTCTTTCCTCTCAGGGTATAATGGAGTAAGGAGAAACAGATTAAAAAAAGTCTGCCCAGAGCTGTTTTATCGGAAGTCTACATCTGTGCTCTGCAGGTTAGCATCACACAACAGCTTAATCTCTGAGCTGTCAAAGATGATAATGATTTGCATTTAAAATTTAAAACACAGGCAGGAGGCTGTGAATAAATATACTTTGATAAAAATCTTTGTGGTACAGTTTGATCTCTCTGAAATATATTTTATGGTATCACATTAAATAATTCAACATGTGCTGCTGTGCCCCTAAAAAGTGAGTCAGAGTAGGACCTGAGGGGTCCCTTCACTGGCGTCTTTGTGGTGGCTAAGTTAAGTCGCTTACAACTTGGTTTTGTATGTGTTGTATGTGCAGTTTTTCTCCTTTCTCCTTTTGTGACTGTGAAAGAAAAAAGCTATAACAGCTGCTTGACTGAGCATTCAACAGAGACGTCGTCACGCTTAGTGCTGCACTTCACACGCCTGCTGCTGGGAAGCTTTGGGAATACTTTACCTGTCTACACACTTACACACACTCTCTCATTATTGCCTTAGGTATTTGGCTCGTCTTTACTTGAGTAAGCACCAAGGTTAGTCGACTCAATGTGCGTTCAAGAAGAAATCGCCTCCCTAAACACAACCACATGACCTGCTCGCGGGAAAACAAGTCATGTGATTTATCTTGTGTTTGTGGTCATCTTGTGTGTGCGCAACAATGAACAAACACACTTGACAGACTTTTTGCCAAGGTCCAAACATTACCATCATGCCGCTGTGCTGCTTCACGGCTCCACCGCTGAGGAGAGAGTCTCTGTAGGGTTAATTAATTACCACCACGAGCAGACAAATGAGCGGACCTTCAGGCGTACCTGCCAGTATCGAACACCTGAAGAGATTTAATTCTTTCCTTAGTTTATTCACACTGTTCTTTTTTCAGAAGCTGAGTTTCTTTTCTTAAACTCACAGCTGTGAAACTTTTACAGCTGTGTGTCAAATGTGAGGATTTGAACTTTTTTTCTGCCTCTGGCTCGAACTGCTCGCTGCTCCCTTGACTTCTGTGCTGACTTTTTGATTTGTTAACATTTCGCTGGTAATTACTAATCAACTTTCCATGTTTCTGAGCAAAAAGATACACAATCATTTGTACAGCTCTGTTTCCTGCAAAAGTTTGTTGAATAAATGTTAATAACTTTGTCTTGATGAGAAACATGAATAAATTTAACAAACTAATATTTTCTGAGAAATATTCAAATCAAATTTAAAGTTGCTACATCAACTTGACCAAAGTGCCTACAGTTATCTCGAAGAAAGAACCATTGAAACTGTTATCAACACAAAGTTTAAAGGTGCAGTGTGTAGAATTTGGCAGCGTCCATAACGATCCGCCATGTTGTCTACGGGTGGATTTTAGGGACAAAAAGAACGAAACGCGAATCTGTCCGCCGGTTCTAAAATCTACCTGGAATGCTTTAACAAGCTTTAACTGTAAAATAAACACAATTTAAATCCCTAGTGCAGAGCAACAACTGTCTCTACATCCTCTCTCCTCTTCTTCGCCTGCATTCCAGGTAGATTTCAGAATCGGCGGACAGATTCGCGTTTCATTCTTTTTGTCCCTAAAATCCGCCCGTAGACAACATGGCGGATCGTTGTGTCGGCCTACATGAACGCGGCCCGCGGTAATGTAAATTTTTTTAAGCTTTTTCTATCTAAATAAAAATAAAACAAACGTTTTATGAGGATGATTGTACTCCTATATTGACGGACTTTACATACAAATAGAAACATTATATCCTATATTCACCCTTTCTGTTCTGCGAAATGCTGCCAAATTCTACACACTGCACCTTTAAAAAACAGCCCCCATCTGTGACTTGTGCCCATGGCATGAGTAACTTGCACATCTGTAAAAGTACCATCAACAGAGATGTTCGTACAGATTTGGACAAAAGTATTCAAAAACAATACTTTCTCAGTACCATATTCTAAAACGATACAATGCCATTAAAATTTTCCATTTAATATTACTGATTAATTAATAAATTATTATTATTTTATTTATATTTTTCAAACCAAAGGCTGTTATGAGTTTATTCACATCAAAAACAATGATTGAAACTACAATGGTAAATTATTTTTAACCTTAATGAAATTTTGTGTTCCTTATTATATTGTTGTAATTTCTTTAATTTTTTTAAACATTTTTTAGAACAACTGTCCTAAGTATACTATTTGAACAACATTTAGAGGATTTTTAAAAATATATTAATAATTTTTTATTAATTATTTATTTATAAATAAGAACCACTGATAACAAATAATGGGTTAAATAATGTTATTTAAAAAAACAAGTCAACCTTTAAAGATTCACTGCAAATGTTCTGTCATATCTCAATCACCTTTCCTGAATCTGCGATCTTTGCACTGCAGGTTGTCATTCAAAAATCAAAGTTTTCACAGAGGCTTTTTATTATTTTAATTGCTTGCTGTGGTATCAAGACAAGTATTGAGTCTCTTTGCTGTTATTGTATCGAAGTTTACACTTCGATACAATAACAGCAAACTTTGGAAAGTTGTAACATAAACAATATCCTATACTCAAATAACTGAATATAAGTAGCTTTTACTGATAGAGTACATGACATCATTCAGCAATTGAATTAATTAAACATTTTTTGGTCCAGGGTTCCCACCAGCTACATAAGTCAGAGACCTACTTGCTGTAATGTGAACATTTTGTATAAAAAACCTGGCTAAGGCTGAGTGGTAGACATTAAGACAGGTTCCATTTAGGGCTGAATGATGTTCAAAAATGATACTGCAATATTCTTTCCTCTTCTTGTAAATATTGTTGTTTTTGTTAGGGCAATTTCTGGATAAATGTCTTTTTTGTGCAACAGCATCCTTTTGCAACACATACTGTATATTGAAAAATATTTCAAGAGTTATGATAGAAAGTCTCAATAAAGAAAAAAAATCAGCTAAAAGTTTGACATGGTCACTCTCTGAACTATAACAGTGCTGTATCTGTGAGAATCGTCTGTTGCTTGTACATTATAACTGCAGCTGACATAAAACCTCTGCATGCACCAGGGTCCATTGGGAGCATGCCTCCTGATAGTAATATTTGACAGACTTTTGCTGTCAATAGTCAAATAATGCAATGCAAAAAGTTGCATTAAACAACACACAGTTGGCAGCATGACGTGTTTTGGGTCATGTGACTAACATCCTGCGATGTGACCATTGCAATTTCAGAATTTGCAATTGTGATGTTGTTCAGCCATGGTTGCACTGATGTCATGTACTCTATCAGTATACATTGAATTCCTCTCAAAATGCCAGTCAAATCCTTTTGTGTAATGCAAGATAATAAACATAATAAAGAAACCTTGTGTCTCTAAGGACATGAGGTACATCCAAATGTGTGGCCATATAACAGAGATTATGTCTGTACTTGTTTATTGTCTGATAATACTCATTTTGTTCGTGCATGTTGCTACACTTGAGAAAACCAAATCCACTTCACGTCTGTGTTTTTGCTTTAATAATTTAGAGCGCGCTTGAATCCTGACTGAATCACAGAGATAAATGGCACTAAGTTCCTCACTATTTCAAAAAGAGAGACTTTGGGAAGCTCCTGCTGAGGCTTTTAACTACAAGGTGCAAATAACAAGAGAATATTGTTTCAGTCACATCCTTGTTTGACCTTGATACCAGGCAGACTTTCAGAAAACGAGTCTTTAACTCTCTGTCTCTTCACAGATTTCACTGTCGGCAAATACCCTCCAATTAAAGCAGACAGCAATTTAGCCTCAGTCTTTGTGTCATTTTACATCCAAAATAATGAGAGCAGAGCATGGAGCCACAACATCAAACGATGTGGTGCAGTCAAAATATTCATTGTATATTCATCCTGACACCATCTGTGTGGGAGGAGAAGACCTTGACGAAGACTCAAAACTGTTAATGAAAAAAAAAAGTCTCATCATCCACATGAAACTTTCAGGACACAGTGGTGTTCCTACAAGTTGATATCAAAGATGCTGTCAGCTAAAAGAGATCAAATGCTTTAAAACTTTTCACGTTTAAAGCAGCTCTGACAATGGTGCAGAAAATCTCCTGCATGCTGCCATATTCAGCACTTTTCCACATAAATTTCCTTTAAATGCAGCTGAAGACTTCACATCTCTAAAGAGATCCAATCTGTCAAATCCAGGAGCAGATATTCCAATCATGGCTGCTAAGATAATCTTGATTTGAATTACTGACAAATTCACCTAAAAAAGTATGGCTCTAAAGAGGACAATAATGATCAAATCCAAAAAAAGTTTTTTCGTGATGTGTATTTATGACAATTAACATAATAGTTTTTCAGTAAACAAAACAAAACAAAAAAAAGACAGAAGTTAATGCCATTTGATTACATTTTTCAGGGAGTGCCAATGAACCACATATACTGATGCCATGGTAAACAACAAGAAAAAGAGAAAAGTTGCCCCATTACAGATAATATCATAAACTTGTTTATCTTGTCCTCTATTTACTAAAATGTCAGAAAATAAAATGACACCCAACAGAGTTGTGGTTATTGTCCACCATAAATTGAACCAATCTGAATTTCAGTTCTCATTTGCGTTAGAACAAGGTAGGCCTGGTGGGTAGTATGTCTTATTTGCAGGGCAGATTTTACATTTACTCTTAAACTGTCCAAACTCCTGCTGAATCATAAAATTTGACATTTACAGATCACAGACAGAACACTTTAAATGTGTTGATGCTCAAATTAGAAGTTGATTTTCACTGTAGTATTCCCATAACATAAAAAATATTACAAAACCATGCATGGCTCAGTGTTTACAAACCAATTATGTCTCTCTGATGAGTTGAGTTGAGTTCTGCGCATGTGTCGGCGTTGTAGCAACCCGCCAGATCGCAGGTGCACAAGCTGTCATTTAACAACATTTTCATATGTTCTAATGGTGCTTTTTCACCGTGAACTTTTTGGACTGTAGTTATTTAACCTCATACTTCAAGTCTGTATGTGTTTTTGAATGATCTGCCACCTCGATCTCGAGGTATTTGTGAAACAAGACTGGTAAACATGGCTCCAATAACCTAACCATTTGGCTGGCTGAGCTGCGTCAACCTCAGCAAGAAGGTGCAGGTGTTGGAGAAAAGAATTTCCACATTATACAAGATCCAGGATGCTGAGAAGCACTTGGACACTAGCATTTTCGGTCCTGAACCAGCCACCACTTGCGCGGAGGAGTTTGATGACATGGCTCCCTATGCTACTGCTTCCCCGGCCCCAGCGTCTCCACCTTCCGCCAAGCTACCCATCGAGGCCCCAAACACTGCTCCAGGCTCAGCTCCTGACAATCGCTGGCTAAACCAAAGGCCCCAGTGAGTTCATCTCCATCACACACACAGGGCCATGGACTGTCGCGGGTGACAGCAAAAAGAAGGCGAGTTCACCTAAACCACTCCAGTAGCAACAGCAATGGACCTCCCAACCCAGGTGTCTACAGTTTACCCCCTGCCCTGCAGTGCATGGTGCCAGGTCTGCAATGGCATGCCAGCAGAGGCCGCATGCTCCGCTCCCTCCTCTGTGCTCAAAAAAACTTTGTCCTCATCTCCAGAGCTACCACTGGCCAACAGGTTTGAAATCCTGAGCATGCAGGAGTTTCCCCCTTTGGAGGAGCGCGCTGCTCGGTCTCCACCTGAGGCCGCCAAGCCTACTTCCATGGCACGGCGCAGGCTGCTGAGGGAGGCTGTGAAAAGGACAAGCACCGCATACTACCTGGAGGTGCCGTCACCTCGGTCTCCACAGCTTCCACCATGCTGTTCATCCATAGAGACAACCCCACCTCTCCCTCACCAGAAGCAGACGGCTCCTCCTCCAACAACCCTCATCATCAGGGATTCCATTTTGAGGAATGTACGGATGAAGGCGGCTCTCACCCTGTCGTTCCTCTGTGTCACCGTCATGGACATCGTGGATAAAATCCCAGGAATCCTAGAATCCTGCCCAGATTCTGATAAAATACTAATCCACGCTGGTACCAATGACATCCCCAAACAGCAGTCTGAACTCCTTAAACGGGACTTCCTCCAGCCTTAACACACTAAAACAGCTCCATATCTAAGCCCTAATCTCCAGCCCCAGCCCCACTTTTAGCAGTACCACATGTTTTACTGAACTCTGACCCCCTGATCTTACCATAATTTCACACATTCCCACCATAATAATTTATAGAGGACAAAATAGAGGACATAATTCAAATAAACCTACTGGCTCATTTAAAGGTAATCTCACACGCTTCACACACAACATTCACCTGTTAATTTACCACAACAACAAACCCTGCACAGGGCACTTTTACATGTTAGGGCACACTTAAACAAAATGTTTTTAATCAACGACCTGATTTTAAATAATAGCATTGACTGTATGTTTTTAACCGACACCTGGCTCAGCATGGACCGACCTTCTACACTATTAGAAGCCTCACCAACTAATTATAGTTTTTAAAATTCATTTATAAATATAAAAGAGGTGGGGGCACAGCAACGATTATGTTAACATCACTTGGTTTTAAGGAGATTTTATTTGGTGATTTTAAATCCTTTGAATGCCACTGTTTTGTTTTTAACAGTCCAACTACATTGTGTCTCACCCTTTACAGACCTCCCAAGTATTGCACCTCTTTTATCACGGAATTTGTCGAACTACTATCAATCATCCACGCAAAGTACAACACAGCTATTATTTCAGGGGATTTTAACATACATTTAGACAAAAAATCAAACTCTTTTACCTCTGAATTTTCAAACTTCATCAATACCATGAATTTTACACAACATGGCACACATCCAACCCATAATAAGGCACATGTTTAAGATTTGGCTTTAACATATGGACAGCCAGTACACATCACTGAAGTCAAAGACATTTCTGTTTCTTTCTTAATGTGGATGTTTTTTAATAATAAGGACACTTCTGAGATAACTGTACAGGAACGCTATCTTACTGCAGAAGTGGCTGCAAATTTTATTGACATTTTAAGAAATACTCCTGCAGATATTTTACCCTTCTCCTGTGACTGCATTTGAGACAGTTTTAACAACAGATTTATATCAGCCCTTGATGAAGTGGTCCCTTTTAAACTGGAAAAGATAAAATACAATCCAACGCATCCATGGAGGAATGATGAAATTATGCAACTAAAAAGAAACTGTCGTGTTGCAGAGAGAACGAATAAAATCACAGTAAACTACCAAATTTTTCAAGAACAAATGACAATTCATGCCATCAAAAAAAGTGGGAGAAACCATTTTTCAAAATTAATTTGTGACAATTATAACAACCCAAAAATGTTACTCCCAACTACTGACCGTTTAATAAAGCTGGTTTTTAATCACCCCCATCACCCCCGACCACAGACTTAGCATGTGAGGATTTTGCAGCCTACTTCAGCAGTAAAACTGAGTCACTTAGATCAGGTTTATCCCACAACAAGCCTGAAAATTTGAACACAACCCCAGTCTTAATCTCTAATGAGGAAACACTGGAGAAGTTTTTCCTGGTTGATGCTGAAACGCTTGACAAAGTTATCTCCCAGCTAAGACCACATTACCCAAATCTTAAAGTCTCTGCATTGGCTACCTGTAACGTTTAAAATAGATTTTAAGGTTCTTTTATTAGTTTTTAGATCCCTTAATGGACTTGTTCCTTCTTATTTATAAGATTTGCTTTTATCCTATGCACCCAGTAGAGCCCTCAGGTCTTCAGGTAGTGGTCATTAATGGTACCCAGAGTTAGAACTGAAACATATGGTGAAGCTTTTTTTTTTTTTTGTTATTATGGTTCCCGTCTGTGGAACAGTCTACCTGAAGACCTGAGGGCAGCAACTACTGTTCATATTTTTATGAAACTCAAGACCTACCTTTTTATTCTGGCTTTTAGCTGATTATATTTACTATTATTTCTTCTAATCTTTTTATTTATTTTAATCCTCTTAATCTGTTTTATTTCTCCATTCCAGTTCAAATTTATTATTTGGAATTTTATTCTCTGTTAAGTGAATTTCTTGTCATTATCCTACTTTAGCAGATTTTATTATGCATTTGGTGTTGGGCTATCTCACTTTACCACCTTATTTATTTATTTTTCCCTATAGTATTTTGATCTAATTTCTTATCATGATTTATAATTATCATTTTATTCTTAGCTCCTGTGTTTCCTCATTTCTAATTCCAGATAGTTTCCTCAGTCCTCTAATTCTGTTTTCTGTTAGAATCTCCTCTTTATGTCTTTGTGTGTGTGAGTAAGTGAGTGTGAGTGTTGTATGTGGATTGTGAGGGTCTTATACTTTCATTGTGGTCAAACTTCTACTTTTTATTTCTATCTTGTTTTATTTTATTTCTTACGTGAAGTTGCATGACTCCTTATTCATCACGCTGGATTGTCTTTACAGAACCACATCATAGAATATCTTAGAGAAATATCTTTTTAGATTTATGTGCTGAAAAAAGCCATCTTGGCTGTTTCGCCATATTTTGTAAAGTGGTACTGAGCCTGAGCTTAGATATGCTGCTCTTATCTCACAGCAACACAAGGTCAGCTGAGCTTCCATCACTTTATGATTGAACCCCATCTGTGTCTGTCTTTTCCATTTGAGCTGCAGGAAGCAGGAAATATTACTGGTTTTCTCATAAAAGCAGCAAATTGACACAATCATATTAGGCCTGTTTTGCCATGCTTGCACTGCCTGTCTCTCAGGTTTCAAATCAATTTAGAGATTGTAAACGATTACCTCCTGGTTCCAAATCTGATCACAGGCCCCAACAATTCCTCCCCCTGAGAGTCGGACATCTTCAGGAGACAACCTGCAAGACTTGTTCCCATTCTGCTGTGCAGAAATACCAAAGCCAGTACATCTTTGACAACCACAGACTTACAGTAGATGTTTGATTGTGGTGAGCACACCCTTAAGCAAACATTCATTAAATCTGACCGAAATAAATGTCTACAAAGCAGAGGAGAGTAGGACTGTCCTGTCTGTTAGTCAACTGACATGGAGATAATGAATCTACTTCACCACTTCTGGATGACACAGAATAAGGGATGGGTTTTGAAATCAAATACTGATGCAGTGCCAGTTCTAATAATGTCAGATACCTACTGGAGCTTATCACAACACACATTTTGGTGCTCCAGTTTGGTACCACTGACTGGATGTCAGAGCCAAAGATAATGACCCCTCTCTGTTTTCTCTGCACAGTGAGCTGACCAATATTGGCTCTCAGGTAAAGAAACAGACATTACAGGTAAATGAGACATAAGCAAACAAGCCACAACAAGATCTGATCTGTTTTTCTCTTAAAATGTTAATTCAGGAACCATTTAGGCATCTTCAACGTTTTAGAAATATTCATTTATCACAGGCGCTGGAGAAAACCCAATTATGTCCAAGCCTGAAAAAGTGCAAGTAGTTGGTGGTGGGTGGAAAATTAATATAAATAATTTTAACAGTAGTGAAACTCTGCCACAGAATGGACTTTGTTGGACTGTGGTTTCCTGTTTCAAAATCCATATTTCACCCTTATTTTGATAGAGAGACCGCACAGCCAATTGGATGCTTTCAGTCTCATGACCAGCTTGAAGGCTTTGAGGGAGTGTCAGCTAACACTGACTACTGTGTGGAACTGTAGCACAGGCTTTTTAACTTCCATTTCTATTAAACAATACATAATGGCAATGGGAAAAAAAAATCCCTGATTGAATAGTGATATTGATGTAAGATATGAATTTTAGGCACGCTGAAACCCTCAAGCCCCTTTCACACATCCAACCCTGACATTTATTTTCTTGAAAATATCTGGGTAACCTACCCAGAAAATTCCCTGACCCTGGTTCACACCTGGCCCTCACAGCATGAAGTTTCCCTGCAATTTGCATGTCAGTCGATGGAGGGGTGGGGTAAGGGGGAAATACTAGGGGGGCAGGGAGTAAATTCAGGGTGGAGTCTGGGTGAAAAATCTTGCTGTTTGCAGCTCAAATGGGTCATTTCAGGATGATTTCAGGGTTTTTCTGCAAGTGTGAATGGGGTTTACTCAGCACCTGGGACATCATTTATATCATTAGAGGAAAATGCTTCAGGTTGTACAGTAGATGCTTTGACTCTTGACTTCAGGCTTAGTGACTTATGTGTTTATCTTTTTTTTTTTCTATATCTTGCTCTGCTGCTCTTCTTGGCCAGAGCACTCCTGTAAATGAGATTCTAAGTTTCAATGAGGTGTTCCTGGTTGAATAGGGTTTAAATAAAAGAAAAAAACTTCACCAGATTGTCTTTAAGGGACATTTACATCCCGTTATATTGGAGAAACCTTCCCCTTACACCACTGCAGATAAAACAGATAGAGGCTGTTTAATGTATTTTCACTGCCTTTGGATAAATATTTCTGCTGTTTGAGAGGTGAGGGGAAAAAATCTTTATATTCAAAACTTTGGTGAGTGAGAAACTAACATTAGCAAATTAAGGTCATTCAGAGATACTGTCAAGACCACTGTTGTTTGAGGGCAGTTATTTTAAACTCACTTTGATCAACTTGCTTTTACATGATGCAATCTTTAATGCTTACTTTTTTTTTATGATGATCCAATTTTTTAAAAATCAATGTAAGAATTTGAGGAAATCAAATGTTTGCTGCTACTGCCTTTGGAACTTTGGTGGAGCATTTGACAGCATTAACCCACAATTTGATCCTGGGATAGCTCTCCGAGATGGGGCTCTGTCGAAGTAAAGGTTTATCCGCTCATGAGTTGGTGCATCCAAATGAAAAATAACTGTATACGTGTATAAGAAATCAACTGGTTAAATGTGTTGATAGCAGCTAAGACTCTTTTTAATTTCTGCATGATGTAATGTAAACAGAGGCTTCTCTAGCCTGATAGAGGAACGTTCTAATGTGTGACGTTAAGAAAAAACTACAGACACTAATTCGACTGATAGTTTCACCTATCAGCCATGATATGGCAACATGGGACCTGTAACAATAACAATCATGATGAGCCAATGTATGAAGGCACTGAGTAGAAGTGAGCATCATGTACAGTTAATGAGCAGGAGCTAATGATGATATCCATGTTACCTTGACATAATTTGCACAATCTAATTAAATCATTACGTTTTATTTTTTTGCCACTATGTTTTTTTGTGTTTTCGTTGATACTGTGATGATGTTAAAAACATATAGCCTTAAGGTAAGAAACTGACATTTTGGTGTCTTGCTTGTTTTAATATGTATACATTTCTGAACTCAAAAGCAGGGGCAGCTGACCTGAAATTTACGAGCGATATTTAGATTTATTAAAGGGGCTACCTATGTAAGCTACCACATAAAGATAACTCTTACATCTGCAGAAGAGAGCCCCGATATACTGACTGTGATAATCGTTGCATACTTTTACAGCACAGTTAGTTTAAACTCTGTTTGTCTTATTTCTCTGAGGAAGTCCCCTGTTTCCTGACAGTAAATAAAGCTAATTACCAATTAGTCTGTTTACGGAGTCACACTATAGGTGCTGTATGGACCATGGATGGGGGGCGGGGGGGCGGTTGGGCGCCCTCTCATTAGGACACATCAGTAGCTGGCACGTCACATTGACATTTCCTTTTTAAAGAGCAGAGGAGTGCGTGGCTTTGTCTTTTTCTTTGTTTATTCCCAAGAGGGCCAGAATTTAGGAGGAGGGGTCATGTTTACTCACAGTGGCCTTTGTCATCTCCATGTCTTTTGTTCATTTCTCCTCATTAAAGCGCTGAAATCACCCATGCCCTTCACAAGGGTACAAAGGCTTTCTCTGTGCTTTTTCATCATTTAGAGGCTGAATTCACCTCCTGAAATCCAGAGTCATTAAGACTTACACATTCTGAGCAACTAGCTGCAATATAATTCTCCGTCTTTGTGAGCACAGTACATATCATGAAACAGTGTCAACATTTTTGACTTAAAGCTCTGGATGTTTTGGTGCCAGAGCCACATTTATCATTCCCACTGCTCAGCTTGAAAAGCTGGATTTGTTATTCCATTAAATTCACTCATCTGAGATACTTTTATATAACCTCCTATCTGATCTGACTTTCCCAGTACTCTGATTCTGAAAGAAAGAAATACTTCTTCTTTGCTCTATCTTTTCACTTTTTATCTTGTAATGTTTATCTCTTTTCTGCACTTAACACCATTTGTCGCTTACAGAGAAGGTTGTTTTCTTCATAAACTAGAGCCTGGGGTGTTGCCTCTTCTTAGTAAAGCACTCATCAGTGAATGATCAAAAATATTTCAGTGTCTGCATGAAAGCAGAAAAGTAAACTAAAGTGACCAATGGCATTAAAATGCAAAGAGTAAAAATGCCATTATCTCCTTTCATAACTGTCTTTCAGAGAAGATGTCAGTTATTTAGTGGAATGACATTTTATCCTCGATATTTTTGAGCAGGAATTTACTTTTTTGAAACGTACTGTTTATACTTTTGGATGGATGTCACTGCAGAAGTAGCACAATAGAAGACTATAAGTGTGGCAAGTTAAAGGATAAATCAAGTTATGAGTGAGTATAATAACATAATATATATTAACTTAGGCTGTTTAGATCTGATTTATTATTTTAAAAGTCACCACAGAAAAATGAGCTTAATGACAAATGCATGAGTATAAAAATGAAAACAGGGGTCAGAAATATCTCACTATCCCTCATGATCTCAACAACAGCCAAGTTGAGTATTTGCTGAAACGGGTTCATCACAAAATATGAAACAGGCCATTTAAAAGAATTACTTTTCAAAAACAAATTCACAAATTGCTTTTTCAACAATCAATCAGTTTAAATTTTAAATGAAACTGTAAGACTGGAGAGACACACCACAGCATGAGAGACAAAGGAAGCATATCTCTGTCAGTACAGGAGCCTCTTTAACCTCTGACTATCCACCAAACAAAGCCATACTGCTCTGGATTTCTGAAAAGCATCAATGTTGAATAAACTATGACTGAGGGTAGACCTTGCATCATTCTTTATTAAAGCATGTGAGTCTAACTTTGGATGTTTCTATGTGTATTTTTGATGTTAGCTGCCTGTTGGCACTGTTTTGTTCAATTAAATGTCAAAACCAATAAAGAAAAAGTGGAATTAAAGCAACAACTAAAAAACAAAGGCCTAATTTAAACTATATTTCAAACTACAAAAAAACAACATGAGATAAATTTTTGGAGCCCCAAATTAAACAAAACACAACCGGATGGTTTTAGCTTTTATTGTTTATGTTGGTTTATACAAAGAGCAGTATCACAGATTAACTGTTGTTGATGACATTTTGTGTAATATCTTATTAGGCCATTTATTAAAAATAATTTATGCTTATGAAGACATAAAAGGTACTAGGAAAGAGTTTGCAGAGTCACAAAGTAAGTTCAGATAAAGGGAGAGGGGAGAGCTCAACCTTATCGTATCAGTGACAGGCAAATAAAAGTGGAGTAACACATTGATTTGTGTCACACAACCTTGTCTTTCTTCTCTGACACATAAAACAGTGAGGCAGAGAGACTAGTGACTGAATGGCCCTGTGTATACAGTGAAAGTAAACTACTGCACAGCAATGTGGTAAACATTGCTTGCACAGGTGTCCCCCTCCTCTGCAAGTCTGATGTCTGTATGTCAAAGTACAGGTGTGTAAAATTTACTGTGTTCAATCAATACAGGCCAATTACTATTACCCCCATATCTCAAAAAGCCCTACAGGGATTCTCATAAAACTTTGAGAAAATGCACACTTGGACTCAAGAATAAATTGTCTTAATTTTAAAGGTCAAAGGTCAGAGGTCAAGGTCATAAAGTCTCTTCATCAACCTTTGCTTGTGAACGCAAGATCTCAAAAAACCTTTTAGGAAAACTATGCTTAAATGTCCACTTTCACTTGGAGGTTTTGAAGGTCAGTTAGAGGTCACAGATTAAATGTCAAGGTCATGGTGCCTTGTGGTCATCCTTGTCATTCATAATTCAAAAAAAAAAAGAATAAAAAGCTTTGATGGAAATCACTGTCTAAAGAAAGTACTGATCCCTTTACAGGTGGTGTAAAATCCAATCATTTTTGGCCTACATTATACTGAATACACTGTAAAGACAAGATATTTGATGTTCAAACTAATAACCTCCTCTATTTTTTGCAATTATTTACTAATTTTGAAATTGATTCCTTCAAAATGTTGGGACAGTGACAACATGAGACTGGTAAAGTTGATGAATGCTCAAAAACACTGTTAGGAACATTCAATTATTAAAAAAGGACCATCAAGTTACTTTTTCTACAGTCAGGACTGGAGGTTAAGTGTGGTTGACTAAGAACTGGAATGAGCATCCTCAGAGTACTGTGCACATTTGTGGTTAGTAGTCAAATTGTTTAGGTTTCTATTTATTGATTTTATACGCACACACAGTGTAGCTTTACGCTTCTGAGCTTGACTTGGGATCTCCAGCAGCTTTAAATTCAGTGGGAAACATTCATCAGACAACATCAAAAAATAAACATTTGGAAGGAAGCCATGCATCTACTTATTAACAACAGGCTTGGCCCCTATTCCATCTGATTAAAATATGTTTTTTTCTGTAGAGCAATAAGTCAAGGTCTGTATGATTATTACACCACTATTATTTATTTCACCTTTGGTATCACAGCAGAGAAAGAATTGGCAGCATATATCCTTGTGAGAATCTCTTTAATTGTTTACTTTTCATTGCCTCTTGAACACTGTAAATAATTCTGTCCTGGTTGTGCAGAAATGTTAACTTAGGATGACACTACATCATGCAGAGATCTTTCTAATGAATAAGAAAAAATCCCTCTGATGTGAGAATGTTTTTGATTCACCATCTTTAATATTTTACTGACAAGTAGTAAGAGAATCTTTAAAACACTGTGGGGTTTGTTTTTCCTTATCCGCTGCATGTAGAAACAGAAATTTCTGCTCCATATTAATGAAGCCTGCATGGATTTGGATAACAGACAAAGACGTCCACTATTTCATGTTTTATGCCTGCTTTCTGATCATGGCCTCTGTTATGAGCTGGTGCGGTGCAGATGTGAATTATTCTGGTGAAGAGCTACTTGATTTCCAGTCTGGGAGTTTTGAGGGAAATAAGGCATGGTTCTCTTTACAAGCACAATGATTCTGAGAGTTTCTATTCAGAGAGCTGCTCTCTCAGGCTAACACTGAACTTATGACTGGGACTCTGCCCAAATAGAAAACTTTGAAACAGCATACGCCAAAAAGAAATACACAGATCACACAACTCAAAGTCTTAACATCTTGCAGAAAATGAACAAAAGACAGCAAAAGACCACGATACTTCATTGTTGGTTCATGTTCCTGACATCATTCTGCTATAACTTAGCAGCATAAACATGGTATCTTTGGATCAATCAGTTTTCCGTAATATTCTGATTATTGCAGTGAGTATGTGAAGAACTAACATTTTTGTCTGCTAAGCAGAATAAAGAAACCTTCATTACTGACTTGTTTTTCTTTCTTCTTCTTTAGACATGCATACATTTCATCAGATCATGAATCAGTTATTTTATGCTTACATGTGCAAAACAAAAACCTTTAAACAGAGAACCCAGAATAGATAATTTTTGATTGGTATTGGCTAAGAAAAGCCTGAACGGGGCACCCCAGTGTCTGCCTTTAAAGAGCCTATATTTTGCCTTAACTCTGGATCATATACTCATTTTTAGTGACTGCAATAGGGTATGTTTGCCATCACTAATGTTCAAAAACCTCTGTGCAACCCAGGTCACAAAAGTTGTTGAATTTAATATTGTATCATATTTTCTAATATGTATTTTCTGTTTTTTTTTAAGGAATTGTAAATAATTCCAAAAATGTAAATGGGTTGTAAGTATATAATATATGATATAACCCCCCCCGCCCCCCCGCTGGCTGTACACATAAAGAAAAAAACATTGAATTCAGGCTTCAAGAAATCTTGCGTTATTTCAAAATCATGTTTTGTCTCGTTTTGTCACGTTTGTTCACGTTGGTTCACGTGCGATTGGGTTAGCCAATCTGTATCATGGATTAGTGTCTTAAGGCGGAAGTGTACAGTTTTCAACCAGAGAGAGATACATGAGACCATAGACATATACACTAGACGCTGCGGGTCCTGTGTCCGCCCACCGCTTCGATACATCAGAGCAGCCGCCATATTGTGAGGGTCAATCTGCCCTGTCAACCTAAACAAGTCAATGTGACAGCAATGTGTTTTCTGAAGAAAACCACAAAAATCTACATTTATGTGACTGTGAAGACTCGTTGTATTCATTTTTAATTTAAAGATAGTTATGGATGTCGCATACTTATAGAAAGTATTAAGAGGAAACGGAAGAAGTTTGCAAATCGGATATTGGGACTGCTGTACTCTCCTTTTTGAGCAGCAACATGATGTAGCCCATGACAAAAACATGCAAGTGTTTATTTACATACAATGTGACATTTATGTACAATGAACATGCACATTAGGGCACAAGTTATAACATATTTTGTGGAACAAATGTAGATATTTTAACACATTTACACACAATGACATTTTTATCTACTATACATTCATTTATTGTTACATATTTACCTACTACATAATTATTAATTGTAACATATTTACCTTTTACATATTTTATTACACATTTATTTATTATTACATATTACATATATATTGTTACATGTTTACCTATCACATTACATATTTGTTACATATTCACCTATTACATATTTACCTATTATATCAGATATTTGTTTATTCTTACATATTAACCTATCCCATTAGATATTCATCAATTACATATTTATTTATTACACATTTATTTATTATGCATATTTTATTCCATATTTATTAATTGTAACATATTCACTTATTTCATTACGTATTACCTATTACCTATTATATTAAATACTTATTCTTACATATTAACCTATCACATTATATTTTTATTTACTGTTTCTTATTTACCTGTTATATTCCATATTTGTTTATTGTTACATATTTACCTATTACACATTTATTTATTATTACATATTATATGACATATTTATTAATTGTTATATAATAACCTATCACATATATTTATTGTTACATATTTACTTATTACATGACATATTTACCTATTATATTACATACTTACGGTATTCTTACATATTATCATCATTGCTGAAGTCTTGACAAATGACCGTAGTAAAATGGCGGACACACTGATGTATGTTCCGGCCAGTCGGTGAGGCGTCTAGTGTATATGTCTATGCATGAGACAGCCACGAAGACGTTGCATATAATACTCAAAGAAACTTTCTCTAACAAATATCAATTAGTGGATGGCGGGATGCAGTCCTGATGACCACCAGACAGATCAGCCGACGATAAAACTCTTGCATTAGTTTGAATTGGTAAGTGAATCATAATGCTCGACTTTTGACTCTGTGCCTGAATTCAAATTGTTTTTTCTACACCCTAATGTAACCAATTGTCAACCACAAGTTGGATGAATCGTCTATTTTTATGTGAGAAACAAGCTGTTATATACACAGTGTGGGGCAACAATTGTTTGTAGACCTGTTTAGTAAATAACGTTACCATAGAGAATCTAATGGTTCTGGTCTGTTTCATACAGGCCAGGGTTTTTTTCCATACCCAACCTGTACCGTGAAAGATGGCGAGCTAATCCCAGGACGAACATCATCATCACCTACGTCTTCATCTTCATCAACATCCAACCCATTATCACCAGCCTACCTGTGCGGTAGGAAACTGGGACATGTTTTCCTTCTTATATTGAACAGAGACTGAATCTATGAATTGTTTTTTTTTTTTCTGATAAACTGAAAGACTGCGAAGACTCCAAAATGATTTGGTAGTTAAACCAAATAATTTTGTTTGTTCTGGTTGATTTAAAATCTATATTTATTTTGTTTTTGTTGCTTATTTTCAATACATTATTTTGTGAAAATCTAATCCAGTCTCCTGAGTTTTCTTAAGTGTTGTTATCAGTTGTTCACATTTCCTCCTTTTAAATTTAGCATCTTCTGAGTTAAAATTATTCTTTTTAATTATCTTATGTTGGTTACATGTTTATGTTAAAAAGTAATATTAAAGTAAACGTGTGCTACATTTACATACTAAGTACCCTTGATCCAGTTATATTCTTAGTCCGTGTGAGGGTTAAGGTTAGAACTCTGTTAGAAAGCTTGCCCCTTTAAGGCTCTCCTCGAAACATGGGCCGAGTTTGCTCTGATTGGTTTACAGGTCAACTCTGTGTGGTGAATGTTAAGTTTAACCCTGCTCAGTGCCATATTGTAAATTACTCTACATTCATTTGACAGTCTCTTCTTCCGTAACAAATGAAGAAGACGCAAAACAGCCTTAAAAATGAAGCTGCTAATAAAAAAACGTAACACAAAAGCAACATTTTCCAACCGTCTGCTTTGACAATCACTCATAAGCTAAAATGCTCTTCAGAGCTGTACCAGTTCTTTGCTGGAGAGAAACATGGAAATCAAGGCAGTGATTACCATTACAACATTGTTAGGAAAGCTGACCAGGCTGATGCAAACATCTCTGAGATGGGACTGTTCACTCAAATCAGGAAGATGTGCACTTGAATGTCAGTTTGGGCAGATTGATTACTTAAATGTGCTGCATGCACACAGAGATTTAAAGCCAGCACTGCACATGCAAGGGCTGCTCATCAAAATCATGATTAT
Organism: Cetoscarus ocellatus; assembly: GCA_037902135.1. NCBI lineage: Eukaryota > Metazoa > Chordata > Actinopteri > Labriformes > Labridae > Cetoscarus > Cetoscarus ocellatus. The sequence continues at coordinate 5,383,089 of JBAMNC010000387.1, forward strand.
ATAGATTGATGTTGAGATCTTTGTGCATGAGTTTAAAATAATTAAATTAAGTTGTCATGTTGCAGGGGCAGCAAAAGAAATGGTCAAAGAAGTGACTGAGAACACTACAGTGCTGCACCCTCACTAGTAACTCCTGCCACTAAGACTCTGCTAATAATGAGTTTCATGGAGTTTTGTTCTAGTCCTAATCTGTAATTATGATCAAGGACTCTTAATGGGAAACACCATTGGTGGTCCGCAGAGCCACCAATAATCAGTTTGGTATCGGCCTCAAAAAATCAATACTGGTCACAGCCCAAAATGGACTGGAGGGATAACAGAGTATCTTTAGCATCCATAAGAAAGCAAAGGGTCTGGACAGTGATATCAATCAAGATTTTACTGCTTTTGTTCAGGGAGAGAGGTGACCCTCAATATCATACTGCAGTGCTGCTTCTGAAGGATGAATAAAATCCAAAAAGTGTACAAATAGAGTATCAAAACATCGACTCTGGAAATTCAACCAAACACCCCAAAATGTCTTGCCTTTACACAGTGTTTATTCTCGTTTTTTAATGTTGTCATGCTCTGCTTTGTGTGCCACGCTGGACTGAATCTGTCACACTCTACGCCTGACTTTGCATCTTTTTCTGCTGATGAATTGAACGTGTCCAGTTTGATTATGAAGACACATCATCAACGCGTGAGCATTTCAAAGAGGCCAATGAAGCCAGACCTTCACTTCACACAAACACCAGTGCTGTCTTTAAAAATGGACATTTAACGGACAAAGTGATGTTTATCTTATAAAACGTCTTGTCAGCAATCTTAAACCACGCTAATATATTTTAGAGTAAAAATTATATCTGTCACCTGTGCCAAGGATGAGATGTTGATTACATAAAAATTGATCATTGATGATAAAAACTCTGACATGTTTTGTTTTCACAAAATAAGATTAAAAAAAAAAAAACCCACAAAAAAAACAGGAAAATCCACTCTTCGTAAGATGACAGAAAGAATGTGGTTTCACTTTTGTCATCGAGATGGAGAGATGCTCTCTAGAAACAAATTTAGTAAAGTGGGAAGATCAGGATGATAACCCACTATCACAGTATCCTGAGGAGTTTTGGCTGTGGCTCTCAAACTGAACCCCAAAGGATCACAAGACACTGACAGCGGTGTCGTCAGGATGCTCTCAAAAAAGAACAATTATTTAAAAGATTTAAATTTTTGTATTGGACCAATAATTTTGGTATGTTTATGAGCTTGAATCATATTGTATAGCAAAGATACTTAGAATGTAGCTTTACATAAGGAAGCAATACATTAGCGGTCTGCTGCTCTTTAAAGATGCACACAGTGGGGTGCATAGTCCCTGGTACTGCTACTTTGAGGGGTGGCCTGTGAAAGTTTGGGGACCTCTAGGCTAGGTCATCTAACAAAGCTACATCAATTATCATCATCGCGATCATTTGAAAAGAGCAGGGTTATCAAGATCCTGGGTTTACCTTGGATTTGATACCAGTAAAAATGGTAACGTTCTGATTCTCTGGCCACATTCTTGTTTGTAGCAGAGGTTGAGGGCACAGTCCTGAACAACAGCTAAACTGCACAAAAACATTAGCCATGTTTTAAAACACTGCATTGAGATTTTCTAATGTTCATAAGCAATTTAGATAGTATATTTGAGAGCTGAATGCAATATCTGATAGATTAAGTCCTCTCATATGCTCATGAAGCAGATTTAGAGTCCTGAAGTTTTGTTTCTTTTGATACTATCAGTTATTTAAATAACAGGTCTGGTGTCATTATAAAACAAGTGTTGTCATAAAAAGATCAAACTATTAAACCCCCAGTTTGTATGTTTCATGTTGTTGACAATGTTAAAAATATGTACACTTATTATCAGTTAAAGTACTCTGCTTACCTATTTAACTAGCTAACTAACTAACTAACATGGGTTACTGACAAAAATATGACCAAAGCTATTGAGGGTAACAGTAACTAAAATGTGACTAAAATAAAGAACAATTTTCATCTTGAGACTAAATCTGAAATAGCTCACATAATGAACAGTGGTATCTATAATATGGCTAATATTATTGTGCATGACATTTGACAGAATGGAAAAGGAAAACAGACCATTCCTTTCTGTGGACATCATCACAAAGATTCAGTCAGTGACCTTCTCCGTTGTTTGCCCTTGCTTTTACAGGAGATCTATTTTTAATAATCCCCTTGAGACTTCTTTATTTCATCTGTCTTTCTCTCACTTCTCTCTGCTTCCCCTTTCAGGTAGAAAGAAACATGGCTCCCATCTAAAAACTTGAGAAATCAAAAACAAAAAATAGATGGAGTTCAGGAGGAGAGACCCATAACTATATTAAAACTACACAAGAAGGCATTTTGGTGTAGCTATGTTAATTGTCTTAAAGATGCAGTGCCGTATTGTAAATGTGAATGAGTCAAAGCTGTCAGAAAAAAAGTAGCTGGGACCTTTTTCTTTTGCTTCTGATTTATATTTTTTAATGTATCATTCTTTTTAACCACCTTATTTATTGGCTCCTCTGACTTCTAGGACGTGATGTGTTTCAGGAACAGAAATTATAGGAATTACCAAATGAGAAGGAGCAGTTGAAAAGTAGTGTTTAGTTTTTACTGCATTTGATCAGTCTTAATCCAAGACGTAAACAAGAGGAAATGTCACAATTGTTCGTTACCAGAACACAAACACAGAGGAATACTAAATTGCTGCCTTTGCAAAAGAAGTGCTCCAAGTCTTTGTTAGGGCTACACCTTTATTCCAAATCAGACAGAGAGAATGAGGGACTAGTCATGAGCTGTGTCCCATTTCAGGGACTGCATTTTCCATATGAAGAGTGATAGTCCCAGCAATGTGTCAAAGGTTGTTCCATTTCAAGATCAAGATCTCCTACAAATAAGTTTTCATATAAAGGCTCTTTTCTCTAAGAGTCTATTTGGTGCATGATTCAGCAAACACTTGCTAAGATTCACCACACACCAGTTTAAACAATGTTACTGTACAGTATGGTTTAAAATGTGATAATTACTTTCGATTCAGTCGCATAGCTTGATAAAGTATAAAAATATAAAGGTATTGTGACTTCACATAAGCTTTAAAGTAACAGGTTCAGCTCTATGAAATTAGTTTGGTTTGCTGCTTCCGGTTCAGCTGTCATAGCTGCTTGGTGACATGGGAGGAAAAGTTGGGACAGCTGGTGCATTAACACTGGTTTTGTAAACCAGATCCTGTTATTTCAGCCCAGCCAGGACAGTCTACACAGGCAAGGGCTGGGTCTTTCAAAAGATGCCACCTTCAAATTGAGACTCAGCTGTTGAATTTAATAAAACCTTTTTTTCATGTGAAACATATAATAAGAGATGATCCCAGTTGAAAACCAGTTTCTAGATTGAGACATCAGTATCATTTGCCTTTATGCTTTAAGATTCCCTCATCCATGTCCTCCGCTTAGTTTCATGTGCCTTGCAAACAATGATTTTATGCTCTTATAAGAGGCAGTCAGCATGAACGATGTATGAAATACAATGATATAATACTAATATTGCGATGTGCAGTATTTTAAGCATGAGTAAAAACAACAGGATGATCTAAAACATTTATTGATGCAGCATGGCACTACATATCTGGTGTGATATGTGTCTGACCTGGGTGACACAGGAAACCTATGCAGGCCCACTTTTCTCCACACAGAAAATTTGCAGGTAACAAAAAAAACAACAAATACAGAATCAGATTGATGAAATTAATGAAAATGCCATTTGTATCAATAAAATCACATCAATTCTCATTCCTAATGATGAGACAAAAAACATGTTAGGGCTTTTTTTTAAAAAAACCTCACATATAACTTTGATTTTTTGATTTGATGGTTCCTTGAGTGCACTTGAACTACCTAGATGCAGCTGGGCTGCTTTTCACTGGCTATCATGGGACACAGTAGAGCTAGCCTGCTGTGGCTGGCTCTTTCAGGTCAGAAAGTTTTGAACAAAGTGGAGAATTGTGCATGAACACCACATTTACTGGTAAAAAAGTCACCGTTTGACCAGTGTGGGGTATCAGAAATCAGCAAGGGCCCACCGCCAGGGATCTATGTGTGGGCATCTGCAGGGTCAGCCTCAGGTTGCTGAGCCAGACCAGGCAAGAGAAATTGCACACTGGTGCTATTTCCCCTTATCGAACTGAGGTCTGTTGGTCTTCAGGGCTGTGGCTGCCCCCCCACTAAGCTTTATCCCCCCCACTGCACATCTGCTGTTGGAGTGTTTGTTTAGCTTTCGGCAGCACATTCTTGTTATTGTGTTTTTCTGAGACCTTTGTTTGAGCTTTGAAATTGGCTTCATGAATGAATTTTCAGTCTGTTTCTCCTAAGATATTTCTCAAAGACAGTTCATCATCCATTTCCAGCCTATGTTTACAAGAAAAAGTAAATTAAAAAGACAAAGGAACAATAACAAATATTAAAGAAACTTCAAAATAAACACAATTTCACATGAAATACTTTAATATTTAGAACAATAGGTATAATTTTCTCCTGTATATTAAATCTCATAGGCCACAGTCAAGTACGATCAGCTTTGCCTGTTCATGTGGCAGAAGAGAAAAAATAACCTCCGGCTGTCTGCATTTGCAAAAGCATGCAGCTTAATGTGTCACACCTTTCACATCAGGTGTTCAGTGTGAAGACACAAGCTAAAGGCCAGTAATGAGGCTTAGCAGGCCTCTGGTGAGGACAAGCTGGAGGTGATAAACAAACAAGCCTAACATTGTGAATATCACTGCAGTACAAGGGTGAAAAATACTCACCATTTAAAGCTGAAGTCAAGTTGTGGAACGACTTTAAATAACAAGCTGTAAATTCTGATAGTGCAACGGCTATTTTTCAAAACCTTTCTGACAGCTGTTGTAGAAAACTCTAATTTCTTTAACTGTACAGGTGAATAACATTAATTCGCCTGCATTTATAGAAGATATTTTTAAAATTTTTAAGTGTCCCACTTTGAGTCATTTGACCATTTTTGAAGCATTTATGGCTTTGGAGGTGCAGTCCTGATTTTTTATTCCAATGTATGCATCCACATGACATCTTTTGGGTTGTTGTGATTTAAGTTAATCAGCTTGCTAGAATAGGATTATTTGAAAGACATCAGAATTACATGGACAAAGTCAAAAATACTTCTTGATGCCTTTAGTTTATTTAGTGTCGTCAAAGTTATAGCGCTCAGTTCCGTTAACTCCAAAGTACTATTAATGCTGATATTTTTGTGATGCACGACTAACGTGCATATGTTGAATGTTGAATGTCGGACCCATCCTTACTTAAGGTCGGTGAGGGATGTAGCAGTAATGTCATTGATGGAGCACAGAAATGGAAAAAGGGGTCTTATATATGACAGGATTCGCTCCTGAGCTCTGCCAGATCATTCTCTCCCCAAGACCAGAGTTTCTGTATCCATGACTTGAGCTACGACTGGACTTTGTGGAGTCTGACTGACAGAGCTGAGAGAGTGCCCCAGCCCTCAGCTTCTTCAAACACCTGTTGCCCTTACACTGATGTAAGGACGTTTTTACTCCTTTTAATGTGTTTGTAGAGTCTCTCATACCACTGCCTATCTCAGTCGAAAACACCCCTCCCCTCGGTGAGAGGGGGATTTGTTTAACAACATGATAATATGATAGTAAAATTGGGATTCACCCTAAATGCGATTACGAATTTGTCTTGATAGCCTAAGTTTTAACACATTCCAATCTTAATCAAATTTGTAGAAGAGGAATGAGTTCATCAAGAACTGTGGGCAACCATGGTAAACAAACTGGTACCAACAACGTTAGATTTTTGGTCTTGTTTACTGTGACGTGATTGAACTGCTGCAGAAGTCAAACCAACACACTACACAGCAGACTCTGCATAGACAAATGAACACTATCAGAGTTTATTTTAACACTTCTTAACTGCTTAAGTGTTAACTCTATCTTAACACTGCTAACTGTAAACATTGCTATCTTCATTTATTGTATATCAATGGGGATAATTACTTGAAATAAAGATGCCATGTTTGGTTAGAGCTCATATATTAAAAAACAAAAATTATTTGCAGTTGCTGCAGTTTTCAGTATAGGGCCTTGTGGCATCTATTGGTGCTTGACCAATAATGGGGCATGGGTGGGATAATTAAGTATGTAAGTATCACTTACAGGTTCAGAGTTCAGAATGAAAATTTCAGAGTTTAAGATCCTACAGTGACACTTATGGATTTGATTTTCTGACACATTTTTAAACATGTTTTCGACACCAACACTTTTTCAACTGAGAGTAAGTTTTCAGGGATTGGACTCCATCCAGAGTATAATTAACTCTGAGCTTGTGGAAATTTTGCCAACACAAAAATTTTAACTCCTCTCAATTTGCCTTGTAGATTTACTTCCTGATATACCAGTAGTGCATTTGCTAATTCCTATCTTTTTCAGTGCCTTAATGAGTATTAATTAGCCCTGCCTCAACTCATTCAGCAACTGTAAATTAAACTCCTTTGATGAGGAGCATTTTGAATTGAAGGGTGGTAATTATAGACTCTGAGTGCAAAACTACAACAACAAAAACAACAAAAACACAATTTTCATGAATATAATTTTATGTAGTTTTTGTGCCTTTATTAATGAATAGTAGGAGGTTACATAGGAGTGAGGGGCCACCACCCCAAATGAATGGCGGGGAGAACGCTGCACCTTATGAAATGCCATAAAAAATGAATAGAGTCCTGAAAAAAAACAAACAAAAAACAAAAAAACAAACAAAAAAACTAAGTCAGGTTGACGTGACAGCATGTTAGTCTCTGCTCCTCATATCTGGTGATTGTTTTGGTTGAGGGCCCCTTGTGTTTTTTTTTTTTTTTTTTTTTTTTTTTTAACTGTGCATTCAAATCACAAATGAAACTCAGAAAGGTGGCAAGAGGCTTATTTACAGAGCAGTTTCCTGGTGTGATGTTTTGGCTCCTGTAACATTGAACTTTGAAGAAGAATACAGGCTTAAAGGGGGGAGAAAGTGCTCTCCCCTCTGTACAGTCTTTTAGTAACAAAGACATTAAAGAAGGCCAAACAGGATCTGCATAGCCAGCTGGGAAACAGTGCTATGTGTGTGTATGTGTGGAGCTCCCAGTGCACAATGCTCTCTCTGACTCCCACAATGCCACAACGAAACTATGAGGTGGGCACCAATATTACGCCAAAGTGGAATAAGGACAAGTATATAAAGGCGTAATGATGGCCAGGCTTTGTCTCAGTGCTGTTATGAGGATGCATTGTTAAAGGGAGGATGGCAGTATCCTGCTGATTCATCTGCCTGTCTGGCTGTTGAAATTTAAATTATATATTGTCAGATTAAGTCTTGTTCTCTTATACAGATTTTGCACAAACCACATTATCATTACTAGATTGTTATAAAGTAACAAACCCAATTTGGGGGTGGTTTGCTGCAGAATAAGGGAAAAAATTATGTAATTCTTCAGTGAAGATGAAAGTACAAGTACAAAAAATGAACAACATCCAAAGTAGGAGAACTTTTGTTTCATCATCCTCTCATTCACCAAACACAGCAGGAAGCCATAAATGTCTTTTGAACACAGAGGGGGTAGATACATACACCCCCTGCAGCTGCAGGCGAGGTACCAGCAGCTGCTTATGAATGAGTAATCCAAAATGAATCCTCTGACCAGAAGTGAATGCTCTGTTGTGTTAAGTCCCACCTGTCCATGTGTTGAACCTGAGTCTGCAGATATATTGGCTCCAGACTCAGCAACCTCTTTGAGATAAACAGAAAAACGAGGGTTTAGTTTTCTTTGTATTTTAGCTCTTTAATCAGAGCGTAGCAGATGTTTTATGATTTTTCACACATCAGTTTGAAAAAAACGCCTTGTTTGAGTCATGACTCAGCTCCAGGATGTTGCCTTTAGGTTGAGAAAGAAGTTTATCCAACATTAATTCCTATAAGAACACAATGAGATTTAAAAATAGCTGAAACCTCAGAGCTAGGATGCAAAAAGTTAAATCACCCTGTCCTTATCAGCAGGCAGCAGATGCCCTACAAAAGCACATGACAGTTTTTGCACTGTGATGGTTTGCACCTCGAGCCAGGCAGCCTGAATAGCTGCTGGCTGATGGCAGCTGCTGCCCTGTGAGCGCTCCGACAAAGCAGTGGCTGAAAGCTGTATCCACCTATCAGGACCTGTCAGAAGATCTATGAAGTGCTCCAAAACCTTTTGGGTTGCAGTCATACAGTAAAAGGGAAAACTTTGATGAAGTTTAGTTTTAACACCAACACAAAGATTCCTCTTCTGTTGTTGTTGTTGTTTTAGCTTTTTAAGGATAGAACAGTGGAACATTTTCCCCTCTTCATCCTGATACAGCCACTATACAATGGAAAAGTTTACCTGCAGCTCCATAATGCAGTGCCATAAACATTGCACAGAGCATACATTTTTACATGAATAAAATCAGCACTTGGCCTTCAGAGGACTACAAATATAAAGTGAACGTGTTGTGAGGAAATGAATTCTGCTCTGATGCCTTCCTGCTCTCCTCCGAGAACAATTCAGCCGAGACATCCTTATGCAAACACAAACAAGACTCCTCAGAATGGATTGGATGTACTTTTATGCTAAGCATTTGCATTAGCTGCATTTATAAGTCTGTGAATATTAATATGGAAACACACAAAAAGTGTGTAGAAAAAAAATGCAGACATCGACTGTTGAACATCAGCAGTAAAAACTGCATGTTCTCACTCATGCATGCACGAGAAGAACATGCTAACTCCACACAGAAAGGTCCTGCCCGACCCGGGGATGGAACCTATGACCTTCTTGCTGTGGGGCATGTGCACTACCTGCTTGCCACTGTGCCACCCCCATTAAGTTTCTGTTAGGGCAAAATAAAACAAAATAAAAAGGGAAGGGCAGAGGGGCATAACCATTTTTTAACAGCTTTGCCCCCTATTTGCGAGAAAAGTATCCATGAAACAATTACAATGATTTACTGATTATAGGTACACCTTTTGGAGAGTAGTCTTTGTCTAAAAGGCTTCTTCACTCTAAAGCATGGGGCTTCAGACTGGCTGAAAAAAAAAGTTCCTGTTTCAAAACGGTCAAAGAGAAAATCAACTTTTCTTATCAGGTCAATATATTATACCTATTCATCACAGCAAGCTAAGAGTTACAGAAAATAGCGGCTGCTCACAGCAGCTTCTCTGTAAGTGTGCTGTGAATGCGTGGCATCTCACACTTACATGTGCCAGACATAAAGGTGACAACTAAATCATGTTGAAACTTTCATGCCTTCTACAAGATACAAAGATTCTTTTTGACAGAGACTGCACTTTACCTTAGATTTAATCTTGTATGGAAAAGGTTGAGTGGGTTAGGAACTCGGTGATAAAACACTTTTTACGAGCTCTTCATTTCAGGAACATGATCTGAATGTTCTCTCTGTGATTTAAAGCTGAACGAGGACATAAGAAAGTGCAAAAAGGAACTCTTATCAAAAAGGGAGGGCTTTTCAGACATTTTACAAGACAAAGATCAGAAGCTTAATACAAATCAGACCCAAATAAAAGTATCCCTTTGTTAGCAACAATAAGGAATAAGGTCATAAATGTAGTCAACCTCTTATTGCTCTTATCTTTAACACAGTATAACAGCAACACATTCACAAGGCCGTGTCACTGATTATTGAATATTTCTGCTCTATTGCTTTAAAGCATTTTTTGTGTCACCTTGCAGTCTTTTAAGTTGGATTTGGTTCTTGTACATCTTTCTAAAAATATTTTGAAGCAGTCGTCTTTTATTGATCTGGTCTAAAACCTTCAGCTCTTAATGTATGAGGTATATCAAGAAAAAAGGCTTCAGCTGAACTTGAATTCAAGTATTTCCTGAATGTTTTCCATTTAGTCAGACATTTTAACCTTGCTTTAAAACTAAATAAAAAGATCAGTCTTCTGAAATACATCACCCATAACCTCATAGGTGTTTTTTTTTCCTGCAAAATTGCTGTTAAGACATTTTATATGAAGTATTTCATATATAGTATATTACACATTACAACATCATGACCTTTGGACACACAGTCATGTCTATGCACTTTTTTGATTAATTGCACTTTACTAAGTTTTTTTCAAATGTATCCAAGCATTAAACTTTACAGGAATGACTAATGTGAAAAAATTTAAATATCTGCCAGAAGCATGACTCAAACTCGCTGCCTGTTTGATTTAATGAGCCTTTTGCACCTTCTAAGTGACATTTTTTCACAGTTTGCTTGTGAGCTGATTTACACTCTGCCAGTCAGCAGGGAAGAGTGCCTCAGTCTTTTCCTTGAATATGATGGAGAACTGTGGAAAATGGAAGGAAAACTTTATACAGCAAATTTAATAACTTAATTTTATTAGTATGGAGCAAAATGATGATGAAAATCTTTTGCATCCTACAGAGAAAATGGCAAGTTTCAGAGTGAATATATGTTTACTCTAATTGTGATCCCACTGGCATGTTTAAATTGATAAACTAAAAAAAAAAATCAAGGTTCAGTTTAGTTTTTTGGCATGTGTGCGAAGTGCTTAAATACTCAAGTAGAAAGAAATGTTATGCAGTCTGATGAAAGGTAACCTGACACACCAGATGGACTGCATATTCATGGGACAGATTTCTAACTGGACATCTTACCGAAGGTAATTGTGTCGGGCAGAACCTTTTACGAATAACTAGGGTGACTGAGCAAATGTTTTGTCTGTCATATTCATCACTGACTCATCAATGGCTTGTTGTTATTTATTGCTTTCAGCACAACTAACCAACACTTATATTTACAGGCCCTTGGCTGCTGAAAATCCTGGTCATTTTTGCACTGGGAATAACTGCTTCTGCTTAGAGCGCTGCATGGAGGTTCTTCTTGATGACAGACATACAATCTGGAAAATCTTGCTGCTTTGTGAGGTGGGAAGGAAGCAGAGTGGAGCCCTCGACAGACGACCACCTCTACCACCAACCCTGACCATTCAAAGACAACATTTCCTGACTGTAAAGTCTGATTTTAAAATCAACTAGCAATAAAAAAGGTGGAACTAGACAATCAGTTTAACATGTAAAGGTACTGTTGGCTGCAGCAAGGCCAGCAGGGTTAAAGTTAACCATGCTAAAATTCACCAAATCAAACCATCTAATGGAAGGGCTCTACATGATAAAATTGAACTCCTTCAAGAAAATTTACCAACAGATGGTTTCTGTAAATCAGATATAAAATAAGATTAGTGTGATCAAACTTAAATTGTTTTTGGGTCACTGTAATAGCTGTAGAGAATGAACCAAAACAAAATATCCACAAAGAAAACCATGAATCCTTACAAACCTATTTTTCCTCCTCATTTTCTCTTAATTTGATCATTCTGGGAGCTGAAGCTTCTGGGGTCCCTAATATGACCCTAATCACTGATATGAGGGTATGCCTTGGAAATTTTATTCAGTTGCACTTGAGCTTGAGCCATACTAATATAAGCACAAGCATTAGCCCAGTGGCAAGGATTGTGACTGATGTGGGATGATAATTTTAGATAGAAAACCAATGGTTTCTGTGCAAAGATTAAAGACAGTGACTGAGAGCTTTAATTATGAGTTGAGTTTAGAAAAAAATCTCTGATTAAAATCCTCTGACCTCCCCTAGTGACATAGATCTTGTCTAAACATATATTTAGCTTCTATTCCAAAAGAATTTTCAGAACAGGGAACAGAAAACCACTAAGATGTTCACAAATCACAGGGGGATCAGAGGCAATACACATCCATTGAATGTGATGAGCATTGGTGATGTGTTCAGTGATACTAAGATAGCTGAGGTTTCAAATTCCCTCTACAGAAACCTGGTTAATGCAAGAAATGTGACATGCAGGCCTCATTGTGTCTTCCTGGTGGTGAAATGTATGTCTGAGTAGCAGATAACCGCAGTCCAACTTTCTGTTCTCTCAGCAATAGATTAATGATGAGTGAGGGCTGGAAAAATTTATTTTGACAGATCTAAATTACAGATAGTTTTGATGAATCTCGTCTCAAGGCCATGATAATTCTCTTCTGTCTCATCCAGTCTTGCTGTTCAATCCATCTCCAGCCAGAAACAGCTGATTCAATAAAGTCAAATCGAACGCTGACAGCTAAAGACCACTGTCTAGCAAATGGATGGATCTGCTGAGAAGAGAAAACGCCACTCCTGTCTAATTCATGAAAAATGGTCTCTCTTGTAAGGGTCAGGTCAAACAAGTTAGAAAGAATTTTATTGTTTTTATTGACATTTTCAGTGGGGGTATGAACAGATGGCTTGGTGTTCTGACTACACATTATCAATATGACATGGTGGATGCACACGACACAGTGATCCACGTGGTTCATGGAGGAAGATCCAAGCAGCTGGCATCAGGATGACAGAGAGGGAACACAAGAAGCCAATAAAGTCTATCAATTAAGAACGGATATGCTCTTTGAAATCGCTCCAAAGTGAGGAGCGCTTCCTGTGAAAAGAAGCATTTTAAAGTCGGTTTACTTCAACATCCGACTGCTGTGTCTAAAATACAATATATCTGATATGAAAAAAAGTTGTTAATAACCGAGGACACTGAAAATATGATTTACAACAGGGGTCTTCAATTAAAAGTCACTGAGGTCCAGTTAATAAAATTTCTTCCAATAAAAGGTCCAAACCGAAGTCCAGTTTTGTCTTAGCTTTCTTCTATGTCCACATTTTCATGGTAGTCCCAGGCGAATGAATCTAAGGCCTTTATTTTAGATGAAAGAAAACAAAAACCTCAGAAATACCTAATAAACACCTCATAAATAAAAAAAAGTGCAAACAGAGCTGAATAACCTATTTATTTCTCTTAAATTAAACAGGTCTCAGACTGAAGAATAGAAAGCCTACACTTCAAGTAAAAAAGTCAACATTTTCAGAAAACAATAAATAAAAGGTGGCTCTTTTTTAGGAAAAAACAAGTGCATACAGAGCATTGACTAAAATGTTTCTCCTCTTTTTTCATAAATTAAAGAGGTCCCAGCCTAAAAAAACTGAAGGCCTACACTTCAAGTAAAAAAAGTCAACATCTTCAGAAAACAATACATGCACATAAAAGTACAATCATCTGTCATCTGTAACTGCTCTTCCGCTGTATTGTTGCAATGTAACAAGAAAGTGACAAGAAGAAAAATATTTTATTTGTGCAGGTTCTGGATTTCACTAGCTCTCTCTCTCTCTGTCCCTAACAGGCAGAGAGCTAGAGAGCTTAAGTAGAACTGGTAAAACGTGAAACATTCAAAAACAAACTGGTGGGAAAAACTGCAGAACTGCAACAATGAAAATAACACGAACAAATGATCAAATCGATTAGTAAACAATTAGAAAACGGAACTGACAAATGAAAAGGATCGGCATCATGGACAGCACAGTGCGACTTCAGTGCAAAACGTCTGCTATTTCTTCTTATTTTGAGCTTCCGGTACCCCAGGCACTGAAAGGCACCTGACTGTCAGCACCTGTGAGCAATGACCCTGCCACACTGGTCAGTTGGTATCTGCTCCAAGAATCGGCACAGGGAAACTTCAAGCTGCAGCATTATTTGGAGTGAGCTCTGTTACCATCCAAACTGAAAGCCAAGTTCCCCTTGATGAGCCATAACTGATTTTTACAAAAAAAAATTCATACATCCATGCCCCTGAAGGGTTAAGTTCACAATAGCTTTAAGAAGTTGGCAGATACCGCGTGAGTAGTCAGCTATTTGTCTGGCAGCTGGCACTTAGAAAGGCCGGGATAAATGGCTTGTTGTCACATGGAGCTCTGATTTCATTCATAAACTAGATTTCTGTCTGGCTTCAGCATTTTTTTCACATTTTTGCTGAGGCAGAAGAAAATCAGCGGGTGAAAAAAATGTTTCAAAAGTGGACTGATTTATTTAGTTAGAAGCGTCAGGGGACGACCTTCGAATCAACACTCTTCTAAGAGGCTTTTACATGGCTTATTTATTCTCTTCATGAGGATTTTGCCCTCTGGAGTCAAAATAATTAATTGTTTTCATTACCAAACATTCTCCAGTACATTCATATCCCTGTATTTCAATAGCTGCTCCCTCTCTTGGAATTAAAACCCAGAATATCCTCATCTTTTATATTCCTGCTCCCGACACCAAACTCTCCCTCTCCCACAAACACCATCTGTATCCCTGCCCACAGGCTGCAGACGGCGAGAGCTGACTGATGAACAAGACTTTTATGAATCTAAAGCAGAATGTGTAGAGAGACTGTGGTTACAGTGATTCTGTATTTATCCAGATAAAAGAAAACTAAAGCCTCTTTTATTTAATTGTTTCAACAGATGCTAGACTCTCAGAAAGATTTACAGTTTCAAAAAGTCTGGCCCACTCTAAGATTTTTGAAACTGATGACAGATTTTACAGTCTTGTATAGTGTGTGGAGAACAACCATAGGAAACCAAAGAGCACATCACCCACAAAATTGGTTTCCACCAGTGTACTCCCGAAAATTCCCTAAGGAGTTTAGAGAAGATAGTACTAATATCATCCTACTCAATAGTTTAATTAAATGTTCATAACAGAACATGTTACAGTATACGGCACAGTCTACAGTAGATTATGTACACTGTTGCTTTGGTTGAAGTAAATATGTCATCATCCTTACCCACTGACCTGCAGTATTTTTATGCATATAGCCTGTTAAGTTAAGACCTAAGCTTACCCCAGCTTCATGTGGAAAATGTAGTAGAGAAAGGGACACCAGGAAAAGACCAATCAAACTCACCCCCAAAACCCTGGAATATATTTTTATTTTTATTTGTTTATTTTTATTCTATTTTTGCTTGTGAATGTAGCTTCAAAGACTCAACTGACAAGGAAGTGCCAAAACAATCTAAACTTGAATTTCTAAAGATATCTTGTGCTTTCTTTTTCAGTCAGCTTGCTTTCCCATTTGCAATCGTTTTATTCCAAATAACATTCTGAAAGGTGCCCGCTCAGCTGTCCTTGGAGTTCCTCCAACTCAAGAGGGTTTTCAGACTGAAGGAAAGATGCTTGCAGTCTTTCAAGTGAACCAGATCACTCTTAACAAATCTCACACCACAGGACAATCTGACAAGGTAATCCAAAACTCTAGGTCTATCTCTTTGTCAGGACAGAGGAACTGGACTCAACACTGGCCAAGTTGTCTTGTCAATTGTACCTTGATTAAGATGGTTAAGCTATTATTATGATAAGCTCAGTAATCCTGTGTCTGAATGAGTTTAGCATACTGTGTACCAGGTCTATTACTAAGTCTAGAAATTCTTCCAAGATGTTGTCTTAATTATTTTTAATCACATCAATCTTTTGAACAGTTACGTCTTTCCTGTAAGTGGGCATTGGCTGACACACATTCTTAGCATCCAGCAGCAGAAATACTTGCTAGTTTTTTTTTATTTTCAAACATAACTTGTGAATGTCTGTAGAAATGCATGTCAGTTTTGTGTGAAAATAATGCCTTGAAAAGTCTTTCAGAGATTTTCTTTAAACTTTCAATAAAATATCTCTTTGGATTAAATAATTAAATGGTTCAGTTTTGGGGACCCCAGGTCAAAGGTCAAGGTCATGTGCCATCTTTTGATTGCAGGACACACCTCTCAAGAATATATGCAGGTTTGTTTTTTTTTTATAAACTTTGCGCTAATGACCACTCTTAGTAGAGGATGCCTTGATTTTCAAGGTCATGGGTCAAAGTTCAAGGTCATAAAGTGTTATGATCATCCTTTTCTTGTGATCGTGGTTTTGTGAATGTTATATCAAAAGAATGCTCTTAGGGATTTTCTTTCAACTTCCCACCATGAAAAAAGGATACACTGGTTGGACTTCAGAAGTCACAGGTCAAAGGTCAAATGTCTTTTTTTCATGCTTTGCCTGTGAATGCAATATCTGAAAAAACATTATATGGAATTCTATTAATTCTGCCCATTTGTGTTCACTAACCAAAAGATGAGCTGACAGGATTTATAGGTCATATGTCAATGGTCATCATGTGATATTAAAGGTAGATGATAAATGGACCTGAACTTACATAGCGTTTTTCTAGTCTGCTGACTACACAAAGCACCTTTACATTGGCTCCTCATTCTCAAATTCACTTACTAATGGTTCTGTGTTTTTATGTAAGTTATCCATCAGTATTAGTTAGCACATCCTCATCCTTTCACACCCATTTACCTGCCACCTGACACAAGAATGGGAGCAACTTGGGGTAAAGTGTCTTGCCCTAGGATTGGGGTTGTCAAATTCAAAGATTAGAATGTTACCTTACAATATTACCTGCTGCCAAGAACACTCATTCAAAGCCCTAAGAGGTACCTGGTGATTGCCTTTATCCAGGCCTCCAGCCTTGGGCCCTTCTGAGGCCCACACATTCACACAGGGTTGAACACTTAACAAAGCACTGCTGGATGGTGGTGCCTCCTCCACTGCCTCACTTGAGTGAAAGAGTAAGCCAGCTGGCTGCTTTATACATAATCAATACACATCCCAGTCGTTGTTTCTAATGTTGCCATAAACTGATAGAACCCAAAATACTTCCACACAGTGCTCCTAAGATGTTTTGGTGCTGTTATTGTCCACTCTGAGAGGCCATGCTGCTTGTTCCCCATTGTTTCCACTGTTATTGTGTACAAAATTCACTCTACTGTGCAGTGTTGGGTGGCTCAGATGAGATGCTGCATAAATGTCAGTGTGTTTAGCCACAACTTTTTTCCATCCAATGTTGCAAATGGGGTTTGTTGTTGTTGTATTTCTGTGGTCATTGTTGTTGTGTGCATTACCAGTGCAGTTTTCCTTTTTCTTTGGTAGACAAAGTGCCTAACTTCTGTGTGTCCCTCGGCTGTAGTGAAGCTAATGCAATGTAGTCTCTCTGTGGCGAAAGACGGCTGATAAAGTTACGGGGGCGGTGTCACTCGTCTATGGTCCATGCAGGCTGAGTGGCCAAGAGTGCAACATTATTGCATGGTTAGTCAAGTTACGCTGAGAGTGCCCTCTGTTGGATCAAAAGGTTCACTACTCATGGCACCCTGGCACTGTATATTTGAAATTCTTAAAGTTCCTTACGGTTCAAGTACATATTTTTTTTACCACCAATCAGTATTCAAATATTATTCAAGTTAGAATGAATATTTGAATATTAATTATAATGTGACAGCCCTACCAAGGACATATCAACATGTGACAGCTGGAGCTGGGCTCAAACTCTCGACATTCCGACTGGTGGTGGAGTGAACTATAAGATATATGAATTAGCAGACTAAGCCACCAAGACCCCTAATGGTGGTTAGTGGCTAGGGATGAGAATTGAAAACAAATTCTAGCTTAGAATCCATAACACTCCCCTTAAGGAATCAATATCATGAGCTTTTTGCTTAACAATTCCCTTATCAATTCCCTACACTTTCTTCTTTGTGCCTCAAAGACATCATGCTCTCATCAGAAAGAGTCAGCTGAAATGGTAAAGAATTTTTAAAAAAAGTGCTAGCATGGCGAACAGAGGGCAAAAGTGTTGTGGCCTAATTTTGTGGCCCAATTTTGTGGCCCAAAAAGATGACTACACAACAGTTAGTGGGTGGAAACAATAGCAACTTTCAGAAGCATTTATCTATTAAATATCTTGAGTGCCATGTGTTTGACATTGCTGCCACTGAAGACCTTTGTAGGCCAACCTTAGCCCACAAAGAAATTTCACAGAAATCACATCAAAAATCAAAATTCATATCGACAATACTGATTAATGGAATTGGTATCAACAAAAACTTATCAATTCCCATCTCTCATTAGTAGCAGACTCCACTGTTGTAAAGCAGATTTTAAAGGCACATTTTGGGGTGCCAGTACCTTTGGTTATGTCCGCACACATGACATACAGAAGCTGGTTTCCTGGACACAGGTTGCCAAATTTCAAATCTAACCTGGGCTTCTTCTCTACATGTCATTTCCCGCTCTTCCTAACTCTAAAATCCAAAGCATTTTCCTATGTATTTAAATAAAGGCATAATAGCCCAAAATTCATCTTGCAAAAAGGAAAGTTCTGGACTTCAACATTTCAAACAGCATCATGAATGAATTAAGAAGTCGTCCCAGAGTTTAATTTTCATATATGGTGCAAGAGTCATTACCTGAGTACACTCTCTCCCACCTGACAAGGTACACTTTAGATATTATAATCTTGTCTTTGCCTTTTGACTTGAATAAAGTGAATATAAAGCTGTCCTGACTCCCCTGTGTTCACAGCAGCATCCTCAGCTTCTCATCACCTGGTAGCACACCTGTCCCTCATTTGTGCTAACGAGCTGCTCAAAGCCCACTAACACACGTCCCCTGAATCACGGCCACTACAAGAGTTAGTCCCAATTAATTAAGCACTGGAAGGCATCCCTAATTTCTTTTCTAGTCTTGTTAAATACTCCCTGTCAACACAACACACAGACAGGCTTAATGATCATCTACAAAATTACAAAATAATCACCCACCATCATGAAGCATCCCGGACAAAACATAAGAAAAATTAAAAGAGATGGTCTCAAATTGCCAAAATGGATGTGCAATGCAGGAGAGGTTACACCGCAGACAGAAACAGAATAATTAGCACTGCAGGCAAATGCTGTCTCAGTGGAGATATTTTAGCCAACATATGATCATACTTTAATAACTTTGTATATAATCCTCCTTTAATGGTCAACATGCCGCATCATATTTTCAAGGTAAGAAAAAAAAGAAAGTTATACTTGGTTCATGAAAAACAAGACTTCCTTTCTCTAAAACCTTTTCAAAGTGTCTTTAAACTGCTTCTTTTCCCAGAGGACTAGGCACTTTAAAAGAGCTTGAAGCATGAGTGATTGTGAGTTGTACTTTCCCCAGCTGCATGCCACAACCTGCAAGCACAAGCATGCACACACACCTGCACACGTCCATTTGTACGTATGTATGTGTGCACACCTCTATTGACATCTCTCTCCCTCTCTTATTTATCCCTCCACTGTACTCACTGGAGTATCAAGTCTGATGAAACCCCAAATATAACTGTCCTCTGAGCATCAACACAAATGCTGATTTATAGTGAGCCGCTCAATTGACTTGACGGCTGGATTCGCTCTGAGCCATCTTCGGAGCTGTCGCTATCATTTGCAGCTAAATCAGCGCCCTGTTAATGAGTAGCTCTCGCAGGCCTTGTGGCCATTCAGTCAAACTAAGAGCAGCTATACAAGTCTTTAGAGGACAAAAGAAGGCATGAAATAAACAGGCTGCATTGTCATAAACAACATCCAGATAAAACTGTTTTTCCCACATTTGTACATGTCTCAGACTGTAAGCTAGCAAATCCCCTTTTGTTTGTCTGATAACAGAAACACTGCATCAGCAAAGTCATTATTGTTCTCATTTTTCATGGAGTTTTACAGTTTGTACACTTTGTTTAGATTAACAATCACAGTAATAACAGGAATCTTTTATTGATTTAAAACAGACAAATAATGTGATAGTATGAAAAATATATATTTTACATTCACAGATAATATTACCTTGTTGGTGGCAGGATCAAGTTACATCAACAGGCTATGCTTCTGCAGGTACTTTAATGGGTCCTACTTTTTTAATAGGAGATACTGAGATAAACACAACACTAGGCATACATGAAGTAGCTTTAAGTCCAAGACAAGAAGTAATATCATCACCTTGTATTCACATTGATCCTGGTTGATTTGATGACATGTAGTAAGCCTTGTTGCTTGGTGAGAACTCCCCCAAATGTGTCCTGAGGACAGAATGAGGTGGGATTGAGACCACACACAGAGGAAAGTAGGCACACAATGATTCACATTGTTATGGTGTGTTTTGGAGAGTATTGAAGACTGCCTCCCGATGCTGCCTCATGAGCTATGATGTATTTTGTCTTTTCAAACTGGTATATGCTCATTTGCAGCTGAGACAGGGAAGTGTATTATGTTCTCAAGTACTAACTTAGATACACTGATGCATCACCCCTTTGTTGTCAGATCACCTGGGATGAATGTTAAAGAGTCCATATTTTGCCTTTACTCAGGTTCATATTTTCAATTTTGATAACCCTCTAAAACACTCTAGCTTTTACATATCAAATTTTCCTGATCCAGGCCTAGTCTCAGTCTTTCTAAGAAAATCTTGAAGAGATAAAGTTGTTTAGTACAAGTGTTGCTGGAGCTCTTTTGATCTCTTCAGCACCTTGAAAGTTGGTGAAGTTGTGCAAGAGCATCTGACTTTTGTCGAAGAAAAAATGTCAGACCTCCTGTCACTTTAAGGCTCACTTCCCAGCAAGGGCCCATTCCGCTCTGATTGGCCGACCGGTCTATTCAGACAGAGGTTACTGGTTAATTCAGTGCTGCTCGGTGCCATGATGTCAGTAACTCTGCACTCATTCTACGGTCTCTACTATGTACTGGGCCAATCTGAGCAAATGTAGGCTTAAACTGCCGATGACACAAAGGTAGGATGCCACACTGATACGTGTATTCAGGGAGACCATTTCAGGCAGCTACTGTTGTTCACAGGGGAGAGGGATAAGTTCTGATGCAGCAGACTAACTGTCTTATGCAAAAAAAACACTCTACCAAGCAAAGGAGATACATAAAACCCAACAGGCAGCATACAAAACCTGAGAAGCATAACATTAGATCTTTCAAGACAGGTCTTTCTTCATCTATTGCTGTTTTCGGTCTGTTTCTCTGTTCATCCAGCAGATGTCCATTTTTATGGATGAAGCAAGATGCACAATCCCACATTGATGCAACGAAAGAAACAATAACACTACAGTTACACAGACATGTGTACTTTCTCCTTTTAGTGACCAGTTTGGAGGGGTTTACTTGAGAGTTGACTTGGCATTGTTTTGCAAACATCAGAAGTGGTCATCTCCATCTTTGATATTTGGTATTATCGGCACAGCGCTAGTTGGAACAAACTGCTACCAGTAAAGATGTCCTAAACACTAAAGCAGTGTTTGACCACGCAAGATTAAGCCCTGCAAGTAGAGAACTGGTCGTTGGTGAGTTTGTTAGGGCGTGACATACTGTGGTAATCATATCATTGCAAACCACACACTATAAACTCAAAACTGCTAATTTGTCATTATTTATTCTCATGCTTGGGTTCTCTCACAATTCAGAAACTGTTTGAGAAGTTGAAGATCTTCATGCATGTGACAGCCTTAAAGTGCAATGCAGTTTTGTGCCACAAGTACAGTAACCACTGCAGCTCTGCTTAATGGCTGCTGCCTAAATACCCTCTAACCCAGAAGTAAATGAAGAACACTGAATGAACACTATCTGTAGTGTATCTGTGGTGCCTCACAGCAACAGCACAGCTTAGCAGTATTTGTCTATGGCATAATATTCAGACACTGAAAAAAAGACCAAGTATGAATCTGCTGATGAAGGTCGACTTTCATATTCATAAAGTGCATTTCTATAGTTTTCAGTCTGTTTGATAACCTACACAAAATGTTCTCATAAGTCATTTTAGGTCAATTTGAAGTATGTCAAAGTTTACTGCTGCATTTTGTTGCTGTAATTGGTTACCATGCTCACTAAATTCCAGACATTTTACAACACAACCAGTGCAGGTTTGCTTGTCTAATAACACACATGCGGTTACAAATTTTCTTCATATTTGTCATCACTTTTGCAAGTAGCCTTCATGATGAGCATGTGTGAACCTGCTTAGTCCATCTTGCCAATAAATCCTCCTCCTCCTTCTGACTGTACTTCATAGAAGGAACAGTTTTGGTGCTGTTGCCACTCTGCTTTGTCCTGGTAACAGTCCACTTAACTTCATCACATAGTAGGAGAAGTGGAATAATACTTGTCTCATCCATGAGTGGGTAGCTGACACCAGAGACGCCTCTTTTGACCGTCCTCTGTGAGTCAGCTAAAGTGGATGTTTCATTCTGCATGCAGTAATGCTCACTGCTGTGGGAGCACTGCTGGTCTCACAGTGCACTAAAACTAAGTGCAGGAGGAACCATGGACCCTCTGAATGTGCAAATCACGGTGCTCAAATTAAATATGCAAGAGTGAGAATGTACAATTCCTGCACTTGACTCATGATATATGAAGAAAATGTATTTTTAGAGATGTCAAAAGTGCTCTAATGACTCTATGAATGCGCCCTGAGCTCGCCGAGTGTTGACGCCGCTGGCCACTTTCAGGCTCAGATTATGGCTCTATATTTGTAGCGGATGCATTCGCAGCAATTATCAGGGAAGGGCAGACAATATGGCTTGTGCTTAAAGTGACAGGTCATTTGTTGGAGCAGTTTTTTTCACAGTTGCAAATGTACGCTGACACAGACTGATACCAACAGTCCCCTCCAGCAGTGGCCCTGTCAGGCCCTGCACAGCACTCAAACTCTAAAAAATGACAAGCAGGCGGGCTCACTGAGGGCATGAACATAACGTGTGTCATCGTGAAGGCTTGGCAACAGGTTCACTGGTGAAATGAGGACAAAAACAGAGAGCAGATAATAATGATAAGGCTGACTGTGCATGAGAGAAAAGTGAAAAAAACTGACAATGTGAAACTTTTCTCATAATTACCACATGTCTGTCCTAGTTTTAAAAGTGGCATGAAAGCACAGTGAGGCACTTTTTTTTTTTTTTGGTTTGCATTTATAGAAACAAGCCAATAATCTGTATGGGAGGAAGTATGACAAGAAAGTTAGTATCACACTTTTGCCTTTGAGTCTTTGAGATGAAAATAATCTCTATTTACACATTTTGCTTGAGTGTAAAATAAATACAGGAGGGTCTGGATTTTCAGCATGGCTCTGATTTTAATTTGTAGCACATTTGATGCTTAAACTGCATTGACAAGTAACATGTAAGCAGACTTTGGTGTAACCAAGACAAACAGCTCCTGAGGACAAGTTCCTGAGTGTTATCAATGCTTTGACACCTACTATTAGCTGTTTTCATACAATTATTTAACCCTAAACAACTGTTGTAAGCCAAAGGAAGAGGGCCTCAGATGCCATAACTAAAGCCTTTGCTAAAGTAGAACCATCTAAACAGGTCAGATTTGTTTGCTTTTATTTTACTTTGCAGCACTCCCTTTAAATGCACAGACAGACAGTTTCCTCTGTTATATTAAGCCCACATGCCTTGACTTCTTAGATCGAGAAATGTAAATTGCCTCAGCAAAAAGGGGAATTCTCCATGACGTGCACCTTGCTACCTATTAGGGATCCAACATTACACTTAGTCCATGGCTCAGTATGTACCTTGGGTTTTTGGTCACTGTTTTCCTTTTAGTTTGGTTTTGTTAGATTTGTTATCAACTGAGGTCTGTTTAGGGAAATGTTACAAGAACAGCATTGACTTACAGTATGGGGAAGAAGAAGCTGTTTTTTAATTCCTGATCATTTTTTTTCTTTAGTGTTACATAAAAAAACCTTTTCCTCAAACATACTAGATGAAGTTTAAGACACAAAATAGAAAAATAAAATGAAATTAAAAAAAAGCAGCCCTTTCCTTTTCTTTTAACCCCTATTAAAGCTAGGGGTAAAATCCATCTATTTCGTACCTTTTTTATCTGGCTGGAAAATAAACAGATTTAACCCCTAAACAGCTGTAATTGATGTTCTTAAACAAATTCCAGTCTATGCATGGGCGCCCAGGATGTTCATCATCTTGGACATCCCCTCTGCCTTTATGACATATTTTATAGCATTCACACACACACACACACACCCACACACACGTACACACACACACGACATGCAGTGTTCCCCATACACCTCAGTAAATGCACAAAAAGATTTGTCAATTTTGTTCAGTTTCACTAAAAGTTAATGCGTTACTCAACTTTTAAGCTAATCATTTGCAAAGGCCTTAGCTAAAACACATGCACTTTAACCAGTAGCTGGCATTGAATTAAAAACGTCACTTATTGGAAACTTGCTGCAGTTTTGTGTATACACAACCTTACTATAGAATGTTCAGTGTGACTGTGAACCACGCGGTTATCAGGGATGCCCTGATCTGGCTTTTCTTGGCAATAACATCACTGAACACCTGTTTGTGAGATCCGCAAGATGCCAAAATGTTCAGTTTTATCTTTGTGAGCAGTACTCTGCCCAGTCTCCACTCTGCCGTATTTTGGGTAAGCGCTTGTGTCCGCTCGCAGCAGCTGTTAAATTAGCCACAACTCCACTGTCTCCTGTCTCCATTGTGCCTTCTGATGCAATAGACCAGATCTGAGGACGTTAAACTTCATTATCATCAGTGAAGAGGTTGGAATATGCTGAAAGAAACAAAGGTTTAGGATGCGGTATCATAACAGCAGTCGACACTGTTTTCCTGACGCTCTGTGGTCGCTGTTTGATGATGCTGCTCCACCAAAGATAGGAAGAAGAGTCAGATTACTCACTCCACTGAAAAATATGCTCAAGAAAACAATTTCATGTCTGAGCATTACATCAAAAACATGGGATGACATAATTTAACGACTATCTGACAATAAAATCAATCATTAACCATTTATGTCATCGAATTGTGTCGACTACTTATCAGGAGCAGCAGACAAGCGGATGGCATCCATAAGTAAACATGAGATTAATCCACAGGTGATTGGTGGGAGGTATCAGTGTTTACAGTCATTAATTCCAATCAACCAATCACATTTCTTTTTTACAAAATTGTCTGATACTGAATACAGGCAATAGGCTTGAGCTCGTTTTGGTGTTTCTCTTGTTGTCTACTTTTAGTGCTTAATGGGGAGGCTACTATAATGTTTGTCAGAGTTAGCTAATCACATTCATACTCATCTACATATCACTAGCACAGGGGTTACAGCAATTTAGCCAAGCACCTTCCTCAAGGACACTTTGACATGTGACAGCAAGTGCTGTGGGTCAAACTCCTGATCTTCCAGGTGAGAGACAACCAACTCTACTACTGTCACACAATGACTGCCTGTGGGTCCAAGAGATTAAAATAAAAACCAAGCTACAAAGTGCTGCTAATTACCTTAGTTTAGCACATCTCACCTAAACAGAGGAGGTTAGTTTGAATCTGGCTCTGACTTCGGGTACAGAAAAAAAAAAACATTTTTATAGCTCACTAATGAACCTGTTCCATCTTGTCTATTTAATTTGTATAAAACCAAAGAGTAAAAGCAGAAGTTATGGTTTTATGAGGTTATGTGTGGAACTACTTCCTGCCCACAGTGGTAATGGGCTAATTAGTGAGATTTAAAGGTCCTGTAGGCTAAACTCTTCTTTTCTCCTAATAATAATACTAGGCTCTCTTTTGCGTTCTCAGCCCTGTCCATTAAAACATCAGCATAATAACAGAATTAGGATTGAGTACAGGGCAGAAACGGGCATGTCAGATGATGGTTAATTTTATTTAGATTTTATCAATCAGCAATTCCTTGAGATAATAGACAGATTTGTATATATATATATATATATATATATATATATATATATATATATATATACACATATATACACACACGTGTACATATATATAGATATATATATGTATGTGAGGTGCCTTAATATGATAAACCATGCTTTACTAATGCTTTGTAAATCCACAGTGGGGGTGGTCCCAGTTGTACTGATTTCTTCTTGTGCTTAAATGTACCATGAATGATCTTTTTCTGTTTCAGCAATAGAAATAGTTGAAACACGACTTTGGGGGAAAGTCACCAGGGGCACCTGAACAAAGCTCCGCCCCGCAGACGCCTACGGGTGCCAGGCTGAAAGTGAGACCTTGCCTCCAGGAGGAATGTTTACCCAGGCTTAGCACAGAGCCTTTATTGCTCACAGCAGCGTGAGTAGATTTCTGTCGGCATTTCACTTCTTCTGCTCCTGCTCTGTGCCATTTCATATCAGGGCCTGCCCAAAACGAGACCCCCTCATCCCCTCCTCCCTCTGATGACAAGAATAGCTCCTTCAAAGACACAGAGTGAGAGAGTGCAGGGAAATTAACTGTGTGTGATCAAGTGTAAAGTAACTGTATGTCAGGAGGGAAGGTTGGACTTAGAGGAATTTGAAAAAAAGGATTCCTGGCATTCCTTGGAGCAACGATTGGTTAAATTATGTAAAGAGCAGAGATTTAAGATGTTAGTTTTACCAACATTCCCAACCATGTAAGATTAAATAAGAAGCTATTTCAGGATAAATGTGTGGTGAGATCAGAATATTTTTCCTGACTTAGCCGTTAAGATGAAACAAACATGAGCGGGGTTAGAAACAATGCAATGTGCTGTAGCTGTGTCCTGTTTTCTGCAGGGCTGAGCATACAACTGGATTAAGACTCTAAAAACGGACGCAGTGTTGTGTCACATTACATTTTCAGGTGTGAAGCAACATGGCACTTCTTTTTATGAATTTGTACACCTCTTTAAATATAACCAAGACTTAAATCAACCATAACATAAGATTAAAATTATGAATGTTGTATGTTTATTGTGGTTTTTCACCATCTGTGCTTCAAGCTTTCTTCATAAAGTACACCATACTTAAGGTTAAAGAGAAAATCTTGGCTTTATATCAGTTTTAATTTACATTTTGTGCAGAAAATTAGGAAATAGCCCCATACCTTTTTTGCTTAAGTGTACATGTACAAGTAACGATCAGACGCATGAGTAGCTGCATGAATTTGCACTTTTGTTGTGAAGGTAGCTTGTTTCATCCTGATTATAACTAAAATAACTATTTGATAATTTCATATTTTACAACAAGCTTAAGACTTAAAACATTTGAATTCTTTTTATATCCAGGGGTGGGACGTCATTGATTAAATGTAATCCTGTTGCTGGCGCATCATGGAGCAGTGTTACATATACTTGTGTCAGTCATGAAGTCTGTACTTTTTCATTTACTTGAGTCATTACTGTCAATAATATTGTATCTAGTGTCATTTCATATGAATGTGTTTGTGCTGACATGATACCAAACTTTTAATTTTGATACTGAGGCCAAGTTTAACATTACATTACTTGATACTGAATTAACAGAGTGGGGTGGCAATGAGTCCTAAAATGCAGATGTGTGTTTGTGTTTTAGCTTTTCTGTAAACACATCTGGAATTGTCCCATTTGTGAATTTTAAAGTGTTGTTAACTGCTGCCCAGGACTTCAGAGCGGATCTAACAAAATTTTTGATAGTCTTACAAAACAATATTACATAATGGACAGAGCCATGAGCACTACCTTAGTCAGGTCACACTAAGTAGAAAGATTTTAATTGAGGAGTGAGAGCATGAGGTAAGGGTGGGGGCTCTGTGGTAGTGACGTTACAGGTGGTCTGCCATGCTGTAGCTCCGAAGTAGCCTGACATTATTCTTTACCCAAGTCAATTTTGTTTATACTTCAAAATCATTAACAGTAAATATGAAGAACAAAGGATGCAAGTTTATTAAACATTTATTCGCCCTAAAACTTATTATCAGCATTATTGATGCTAAGCGATGCTAAGCTCTGGGTTAGCCCATAAAAATTGGTCATCCTTTAACCATTACATAATAGAACTAGTTTTATTATAAGTTTATTTGATCAAATTAGTAGTGGGTCAATATGTATTCAAGATGATGACTCACAAATATATAACACAATCATTCAACATAAACTTGTCATTAACTGAAAAAAGGTATATGCTGAAGCTCGTGGCTTGTTTTTGCCTATCAATACAACTAATTAGTTAATGTAATATGGATACTTTATTTACCCCTTATATGGCCCTTGTTATTTCTTTGAATAACTGTTGATTTCCCAACATGCTTGACCAACACAGGTGGTTACCTACATCAACATGTCGTGCCTTATTGGAGGGATATCAACGTCATTGTCTGCTGCTATTAGGAAGTCCTCCCTATGCAGATGGTGGTTTGGCACCTTTGCACAAGAGCCATCAACGGTACTAAGGAAGTGGAACACTTTCTGTTCAACTACCGAGTCAATTCCCGCAAAAGGGGGTCCAATTGGGGCTTGAACCAACAACCATCCGGACTCAAACTCCTTCATAGCTGGTACCACTATCAATGTCAACGTATCTATAATTAAATGAGGTATTTTATATTACTTTTGCTTGAATGCCCTCTTGTGACCATGTGACTCTAATGCTGAAGGACTGATGTTAGAGGTATCGGGGCAGCATTTTTGCTCTTCTTTTAGAGAATAAACAGTTTTTTTTATCCTTCCCAAACACTCAAATTCATCGAAACATAATGCACAAACACACATTTAACAGTAAAATAAAACGTTTCACTGTCTGCTCCTCTGTTTGTACTCCAGGCAACATAATGCAAAAATATCTGACCTCCTATCAGACTTTGTATTTTCTTACAGGAAATGTGAACCCTACTTCAAGTCAGTGAAAAAAGCCACTTCAGGCCGTTCAGCTCCAGTACATTCAGTGCCATTCACAAATATGTAAGGTTACACCTGGCAGGTCCCTTTTCATACAGTCCTTTGAACTCAATCACACCCTGCTAACAACCAGATCCTTAACACACAAAATTCCTGCTGTATCCATTTTCCAAAGCAGACAGTGCGCACACGCAGCAGCACCTTGCACAAACAGCTAGCAGAGAAATAAAAGTAAAGCTTGTAAAAACTTTCCCTTCTCGGGGTCAGGTTAAGGAGCAGGTGAAGAGAAGTCTTTATTTCTACCTTGTATGTGCTGGTTGACCACGTTCTCCAGCCGGTCGAGCCTCTCCATGATCCGGAGAGTGTCTCCTCTTTTGTCCGCCTCTAACTTTCTCTCCGGTAAGGGCATGGGAACTTTGATATAAATGTTGGCGATGTAGTTAGTGACCCATCCGACATAGAGCAGACACACTATGTTGGTCATGCCGCTCAGGATCACGCATGTGGACACCAAAGTTTTGGTTCTCCTGGTGCAAGCCATGCCGACATTCCTCCATTCAGCCTGCAGGATCCCGTCTAACCGGAGCACAGGGCGATACACGCCCGTAGTGGGAAAAAACAGTCGAAAAAAAATGAAGTTATTCCTAGTGATTGAACAGCGGTGCAGAATCCAAAAGCGCAGAGAAGGAGATTGAGAAAGTGCCGTGAATTTACGCAGACTGCTGTCAAAAATCTACAGGTGAAGGTTTCCTCCCTCGCTCCATGGCAAACCTCCGTCAGCTCCAGTCGCATGTGAGGATCAAGGAAAAAGGGAAACAGACAGCATCCTGCAGCAGCCAATGGGAGGGATGGAGCGGACTGACAGCACGCGCCCGCTGCTGCACGCGCCTCTCTGCGCACTGATTCACAGTGGGAGTAAATCTGGCCGGACCCTCTCCACAGACCTGACAGGAACGTGAGACCACTTTATTCTGCTGAGAGTGTGACTCACAATAGTAGATCCCCACTCTCCTTACAATCCGGAATCTCTCAGGTTATGCCGTTCCCAGACAGTACCGCCCTCCCTGAACATCGCAAATCGACCAAGAAATTAAATAATAAATTAGGATTTTATCTCCAAAAGATAGAAAAATATATTTGTAATCCTTTAAAAATTTCAACTATGTCACTTACAACGATGCTTACTTTAGACACTAAAGTAGAGTACGACTACATATATAGTATAGGGCTACTTTACAGTAGCCCAAAACTGAAAAAACAAAACAAAACAAAACAAAACAAAAACAAACAAACAAACAAACAAAAAACCAAGATGACACTAGTAATAAAAACACGAGACAAACAAGAAAACAGAAAAACAAAAATCCACAGAAGAAACACATAAGAAAAAAACTATTAAAAAACAAAGAAAACCTGAAAAAGTAAAACATTGACAAACACAAAATAAAAATTAAAACACATAAAGATAAAAATGGTAAGTTATATATTTATAATTTCTCATTGTCATTTTCCTATCTAATTTCTGACATGTTCTGTTCTATTTTTTTTATTTTTGACTTGTGTTTGTTCACTCCTTGTTAAAAATTTTACTTTTTAATTTCCTTTATTAGTTTGTTATTGTGTTTTTATCACATATTTTTATGATTTGTTTGTTTGTGTTTTTATTTTTCATTTATGTTATGAATGTGTTGTTTTGTTTTTTTTTATTTTGTTGTGGTGTTTCCTCATTTGAAGTTGTGTTTATTTCAAATTTGTTGTTTTTAATTCATTGTATTCTTTAAGACATGTTATTTGTTTTAATTTAATCTGCCTCCCATTCGTTGCTCTGTTTATATTTGTTGTCTTCCTCTATTGTGTTTTCTGATTCGTCGTTTTGTTTATAATATGATGTAGAGTGTTATTTGTTATATTTTAATTTGTTGCAATGCTTTTCAGTTTGCTCTTCAGTTTTTAAATTTGCTGGCTAATTTTTTTCTTTTAACTTCCATTGTGTTTCCTAATGCATTTGTTTTATTGGTATTTTATTTGTTATTATGTATTTTGATTTGCTGCTGTTATTTTCTTTTTTCTTTTTTGTGGTCATGTTTTCTTGTTGTGTTTTGCACTTCAAGGCCACCATAATGTCATACCTGGACCCCTCCATTCAGATTTTCTTGCATTCATTTACTGTGCATTTCTAATTATAATTTTTACACTCATGTCTTCCCTAAACTTTGTTTTGGTGTTTCTTTACTGTGAAAGAAAAGAAGCACGAGGCTGCTTCTGACACCGCCGATATAGAAACTATAATTAAAGTTTTTACTCTTCATCGTGTTTATAGTTTCAGGATGAGAAAACAGTTCAAAAACTCATTAGGTATTTAACCACATTTACTCTGACGGGCTATATTTATATTCAACCATTTGACCAAACAATAGGGAGGCATGCTCCCAAAACCTCTTTAGTTAAGTCTTTGATATTTTTGGCTCCGCCCCTGCTGCCCACATAAGCAGCCACAACACAGAGCTCAGTCCGTCAGTTCATGTATGATATCCTCAGAGCAACAAGACAAATCCTGTTGAAGATCAGAGGGTTGATACTGTTAGTTTTGTGTACAAAGGGCAAAATCTTTTAGAGTTCTCATGGGATGAGATCTTCCCACATGATAATGATGGATAGATTGGCTGCTGCAGTACTGGAGGAAGCCACGAGATAGAGACAATGAGACAATGAGGGGTGAGGGTGTGGTGAGGTCATGATGTAGACCTGGCTCTGCTTCAGCTCCACCCAGTGAGACATATATACGGAGAAGAGCAGTCATTCTCAACTGGTCTGTGCCTCAGATTGAGGTAGAAGCTGAATTCTGAGGGTTAAACATATGTTTCAGTAAAAGAATGAGCGAAAAAGCCTAAGTAAGCCCTGAGCAGACTTATGTGCATGTATTGCAATTTATGCTCTTTCCTGGGACAAGTACATTTTGCTTGTTTTCTTGGGATCTCAAGGTATTTGTTGTTTGAGCTAAATGTAAGTTTTTGTATTTGTTATTTTTACAGTGCTAACATTTTTGTACTAACTTCAGTCTGTAAGTCCAAGTGGGGTGGGTCCAGACCCTCTGGGTTGGCCAAAAATGAGGAACTGGCTGACAAAGGTATGGCGTTTTATGAGCACACAGATAAGTTTTATTTTTTTTTTACCTTTTTCACTCCAATAACAGATTTTGAGTAACTCAAAAGCAAGAAATAAATCTTCCAAGGCAATTTTTTGATGACTCAAATATACGATTTTGTCTTAAACAGGGTGCGATTAGGTCAAAAAGCAGAGGAGGGTTATCCAGATGAAGCACAGCCTCTATCTGAGCTTGTGCCAGGTCTGTGCTTGTGGCTGTTTATGGTGATTATCATCACCCCACTGATGTTTTTTTTTTTTTTTTTAAGACCTCTCTTTTGTTTATTTTGCACTCTAAAGTATGATGCCAGGCCTGTTTTATTTAAGTGCAGCCACATAACAAACATATGTACAGACCCCCAGAGAGAGACAGGGGCAATCATGATGCAGTGAAAATATTAAATTGGTGATATTTTATGAAGTAAATTGTTGTCATACTAGACTGGTTGAGAACCACAGAGGATATGATTGCACTCCTGCATGTGCTGCTGTGATTAAATTCTGTGTAGGCAGAGACATAGAATGCAGACTATTGACAGCAAAGTTCATCAAAAGGACAAATACATGAGACAAAGTAATCATATGGTTTGTCTGCTGATCAGAGATGTAACCTTTAGAAAATTTCCATTTTGAGCATTAGTAATTTCGCTGTAAAGGTCTCATTCTGTGCCACAGTTTACAATATTGGATTTTCATTTTAGAACAAAGGGGAAGGGTTAAATGTGTAAGATTTAAGAGTTTTTGGACCATGGTCACTGTCAGAGACCCTCATATCTCGGGTGTCTGTAAAGCAGAGCCAGTGGACTTTGTGTGAATAACCGCTGTTCCTTTTTTCTACGCATGGTTGCCCCATAATTTCTCAAAAGGTTTCCTCCTACTCTCGTCAAATCATGATGCTTGTTTTTAACGATCCAGCATTTATTACAACAACAAAAGAGGATTACTCACATTCACTTACATAAAAAAACAGTCATGTTGGTTCTTTACTGTATTTTTACAAAGAGTCTTGTTTTTGTTGTGACAGTGTTTTCCAGAGTCATTATTCACACATGATTATTCATTAATGACAGACTTTGTCACTGAGTCTGTTTGACACTTACAACATAGCAGGCTGCCAGAAGAATTTTTTTTATTATGCACTATGACAAAAATGATTGTGACACACATCCAATACTTGATTTATTTTTTTTACGGAATAAACAGCCATACTGTGTGACTTTTTTGTTTGTTTGTTTTTTACATTATTGTGACAAAATTAATTGCGAGTTATGATGACAAACAAAACCTTAGTTTGCAGTAATATCAACAATCACAGTGAGGCTCATCCAGAAAAAAAAAATCTGGGCCCTTGAAAGGCCCTAGATGCCATTTAATTAAATCAGCACTTGCAGGTCAGATCACCAGCATACACTGTCAGCATACATCTTACATTGTTTCATAGGCCCAGCTCAAGGCAGCTTTTGATCTGGCTGAAATACCTTTGTCTTTATTGCAGATCTTAGCCATCATTACTGATCTATAATCAAGTTAAATAAACTATTCATCCATCCATTATCTATATGGCCTATCCCTTTCAGGCGCTGAAAACCTCTCAGATGACATTGGACAAGAGGCAGGGTACAACCTGGACCAGTCACCATCTGATCAAAAAGCAGTTAAATAAACTCAATGACGATAAGCAGGTAAAACAGCTAGATCTTTTTCTGTCATTAGGCAGATCTATCTTGCAAAGTTTCAATCTCATACAATTGTTTTCCATCAGAAAATGACCTTGTTAATCTGTGTCCTTTAAGGAGAAAGATGTGACGGGTACGAGAATTTTTTTGTTGTGCAAAAAGTAAAATGTGACTTTAAGCCTCTGATTGGACCACAGTTAATGTGACAGGCAAAACATTTGCACCATCATTTTCCTTATATATATATACATATAAAGATATGTGTGTATCTATAAAATGGAGAGTATGGCTTGAGTCTGCTCTATTGTAAAGTGCCCTGAACTGATGAAGTTTAAAAGATTAAAAGATGCTTTTTCAATTCATTTTGTGAATAGACAAAGGTGCTTCGGAAAAATGTATGGAAAGGATTATTCTCTTAAATGAAGGAAGAAAACCTCTGTTTGATATAAAAAAAAATAAAATAAATAAAAAAATCCTGTGGACTTTTCCCTAAAAACCAAAACTGCTACTGTTTTAAACCAATCAGCATTTCAAAATAGCAATTACAAACTAAAATATGCCTTTTGCAGTGCTGAACTAGAGCTACCACCTATAGTTGGTATATAGCTCCACAAGGTGTTCAATGGCCATTTACTGAAAGTGTCAAGCAGAAGGGTTGGGGTTGTTTTCATGGTGGTATGATTTGTTTAAACCCATCAAACAAAAGATGAACATGAGACCAGAGGACCTTTGAGGATCTAAATTTAATTAGTTCATCTTTAAATCAGAGTTAATATTTGTTCAAAGTCGAACAAAGATCCCTCAAGAATTCTCAAGGTATCTCATTTAGAGTCAAGGTTTTGAACACGAGGTCTGATCGCCCTGACACGTGGCCTTGTAAATTAGACCTGCTCTTCCTTCTATGAGAAAAGACATTTGTAAAATTTTACACAGAACTTTCTCAAAGTATTCTGGAGATATCACGTTCAAAAGCAAGGATCTTGGGACCCAGTGACCTTTCACTGTGTGCCTCCAAAATCCAAGAGCTCTTCACTGAGTAAGAGAGCATTTGTGCAAAGTTTGATAAAAGTCCTTCGAAACATTCTGAGATATTGTATTCTCAAAACACGCCTTAATATACTAGAGGATGGAGGGACTGATACACAGACAGCCCCAAAACACAATATCACCAGCCTTGGCTGTTACCAGTGCAGAAGCATTAGAAATATGCTTTTGTATCAATTATGTCAATGGTCTTGTGTCAGTCAAAGAGCATCAATGTAAGCCAGTCTCTCCTCTGTAATCCAGACCTAATGACAGCCCTGTCATCATCCTCCATGCTCAGCAGCAGCCGTTTATGGCAGCCGGATGATCAATGTAGGAGAATACAGCCCATTCATCTCCTCTAACAGACCTGCCAGAGAGCAAGTTTGCTGTATGTGAAGGGTTTTCTATTATCCAGTTACACTGCTGCAGAGAGAGGCTTTCTTGCTCTTTTTTGCTCATTTGATCTCATCTTGCTACACTGAAAGTCAATAAAAGTTTTTTTACCTTAAAATATCTGCCCAAGGTACAACTCTGTGCACAAACTGTAAAAGCTGAAAAATACTGACCACTGACTCATGTAGGTCTGCTAGAGCTGAAATGACAAGTAGGATATTTAACAAGAAGAAACAACGTAATGAAATATTTTGAGGAAAAACTGGTTTAATGGGTTAATAGTAGCTTTTTGTGCCATTATCGTTGATTAGTTTTCATACTTTTAGCAATTAAAACTTGTCAAATGGCTTTTAATTTCTCTCCCATTTAATGAGGTTTGATTGGTAACATGAACGATCAGAGAAAGCAACAACCATTCAATATTGTATGTAACTGAAATCAAATTTACCTTTTAAGTCAGCATGACCTTTCACTTAAAGCTAGGGTTGGTAATTTGATTTAGGTACACTTTTTGTTATACTGGTTAAAATGGTTGTTATGTCCCGATGGCAATCAATGCATGATGTGTTCTTAAAAGAGAACGAAAAATAGCCGCTGTCTACAGCAGGAGCAAAACAGGGAAAACACCAGCCAATCACAGCGATCTGGACCAAACTTATTAAACCAATTAAATCCCATACTGCCGTTCTGCCCTCCTTCTGTGCGTATATTTTGCTGGTGTGCACTGACCCTGATTCAATGTGCGTAGCGGAGCTAAGAGGGATCCAATACGCTGATGAATGCATACCTGTCAAGTTTTGGCTTTGAAAATAAGGGAAGCCCGCTGCCAGCTGTCCCACAACCCCAACCAAGTTCCAGTATCCCTTACATTTTAAGACAGGTATACAAGAAATCTAAAATAAACACTTTGTTTTTCTTGGTTTGTTGCCACTGTGGGCTCCAATCTCACAACAACTGCCACCCAGGCTCCTGCAGGTGGCAGTTCTCGCAAGGCTTTTTCTTCTTCGGTTTTACGGTGGTTGGCATCCATCATTTTGGTGCATTACTGCCCCATTCGGCTAGAGACAGAGCTCAGTTTGGAGAGGCAGAGGAACGTTGTCCCAGCCAAAATGGGAGACTTGACAGCTATGTGGAGAATGACAGAGAAACTACCTATATCCCGATGCCGTTCCTCCTGCTAAACAGAGGAAGAGAAGAAAGATGGAGGCAGAGAAGGCAGAAACAAAAAAGAATTTGGACAAAGCCAGGGCAAAAACAAGAGTCAACATCGGGTTGTGAGTACTAACTAACTTGCCATGTTTGTTTGTTTGTTTTTTTAACTTAACTATGATGACGTTTTGGTGTTTTCTTACCGCTGAGTGAGACATGACTTGGTGTAGTGCAAAACTAAAATGTTGTGCTGAGGACCGTTTTTGAGTTGAATCAGTCATATGGTCGCAAATCTAGGCAAAGTCCTGAGGAGATGCTACATTAAAATTCATGCTAGTTTTCCAAAATTACTGACCCTAGCTTTAAGTTAAATCTAGTCTCACAGTCTGCAGTCATGTCACTGTACTGTGTCTATACATCAACAGTCATTTGTTTCATAACTTTATACATCAGACATCAAACCAGCAAAATATTTTGACTTTGGATACATTTCCTTAACTCTTACCATTTCATAGGAGCCTTTGTGGATATGATTTCTTCTTCAAGATCAACCAGAATATAAACTTTGCGATATCAGCTGAAGGAAGATTTCATGAAAGTTTCAGACAGTAAATAATTCAAATCAAATCTTTGCATAATAGCTTCAATCCATTTCAAATGCCCTGCATGATTCTACTGAGACTGCACTCAGACAGACAGATAGGAATAAAGAGACAAGGCAATTAAAGAGAGAACATATCAAAATAAGAATATTATACCTTGGTAAAGCAACCAGACAGTCATCTAAAGGAGCTGCATCAAAGATCAACTTTACAGTATATCCAGCATGCTCATTGTGATGGATAGCTTTGCCTCTCTGAGGCAATGAAAGGAACGCCCCAGCAGGGTCTTCAGGTTACACTGAGAAAAGCTGACATACTTACCCTTGATACTTTATGATAGCATACAGTACTGTGCAAAAGTTTTAGGTAGGTGTGGAAAAATGCTGTACGGTAAGATTGCTTTCACAACTGGAAGAGTTTATAGTTTATTTGATATTACTATTTTTTATTAGTTAACAAATGCAAAGTAAATGACCAGAAGAGAAATCTAAATCTAATCAATATTTTGCGCAAGAAACTTTTTCTTCAAAACAGCATCCCTTCTACAAGGTACACTTACATACAGATTTAAATGATCCCTGCAAGAAGGTTTTACCAAATCTCTTGGAGAACTAACCTCAGATCTTGTCTGGCTCAAATCCATCTGTCTCTATGATCCCAGGAACACTCCATGAAGTTGAGATCAGGGCCCTGTGGGGCCCAAACTATCACTTCAAGGACTCCTTGTTCTCCCGTACATAGAAGATAGTTCTTAACAACATGGGTTTTATGATTTAGGTCATTGTCCTGCTGCAGAACAAATTTGGGGCAAATCAGACACCTCCCTGATGTTACTGCATGATGGATAATATACTGAGGACACTATAAATTCTGACCAAATCCCTAACTCCATTAGCAGAAGTGTAGCCCAAAACATGGACAGGAACCTCCAACATGCATCACTGTTGCTCAAGACACTTTTTATTATCCTAATTTTCAGCTCCTCAAGGATCAAACTTCCTTCTTCCAAAGCCAAACATTTTAAATTTTGACTTATCAGGTCAGAGCTGAGCACCTGCTGCAGTTTTCTGCACCCCAGTTCCTATGTTTTTGTGCATAGTTCAGGTGCTTGACCTTATTTCCTTCATTGGAGGTATGGGTTTTTGGCAATATATATTTATATTAATATATTTCTATGAAATCACATGTGTCCTGATTTAAAATCTTTGCCTGGGAGAGACCAACAAAACATTCTTACTTGACAGTTTCTTCCACCCTGCCTAAAAAAAATGCACAAAATTGTACCTTTATGAAATAAGAACCTGGATAGGGCTGTACAGTGGTACAGTGGTTAATTATGTCACCTAACAGGAAGAGGTGTCCAGTTTGAAACAGTCAGTCAGGACCTCTGTGTGGAGTTTGCATGTTCTCCTTGTGCATGTGTGTGTTCTCTCAGGGAACTCTGGTTGTTTCACACAGAGCAAAAATATGCTTATTAGACTAATTGATGACTCTTAACTGTCCATGGGTGATTGTATGAGTATGAATCCATGTCTAAAAATGAAGATAATAGTATGCACATTCCCAAAAAAAACCTGGAATACTGGATGCTAGATGCAAAAACATTTGCAAACAGATAGAAAGGTCTGCCACCAGAAGCTGCTCTACAGTCAGTTTAATGAAGATTATAATCACAGATTTGATGTTTCATGTCCCAGCCTTCATTCAGACTTTAATGATAATAACAATAATAATAGTGATGATAATAATAACTTCATTCATTAAGTGATTTAAGACAATGTGTTGCACATGGCTATTAAAAAAAACAAAAGTAAAAAAAATTTAGTCAAACAATTAAAATACAGACAAAGAGAGAAAAGTCAAATAACTCATTAGAGCAGCTTCTGGTTTGTTGACCTTCACCTTTTTAAGAATGTCTTTCTGTCTCTATATGTTATCCCCGTGATTGACGGGTGACCAGCCCAGGGTGTACTCTCACCTAATAACAGCTGGAATCTGCTCCAGCCAGTGTCTGAAAGCAATAGTGCAGTGCTGATGCAGGACGGAGCTGGCAGGTCAACAGAGAAATTAAATGTAAATCTTGTTAACTGGTAGGTTGTTTTTCAGGTAGTTAGATAAGACAGCATGACACATGCAAAATCAGTGCAGCTCTATCCACCCCTGTTATTCAGCTCTGACCCTGTCCTCTGTTTGAAGGGTAGCTTTGGAAAATGTATGCTTGTCCTTGTAGAGTAATCTCTGGATGTTACTGTTACACTACAAGAGCTGTCTTGAAGATGACCTGGGAGCCACGTACACAGTTAATTGACACACTATAAACACCTGCAGGTGTTGGGCCTGCAACTTCTATCGATTGCTTTGTGAGTGTAAGCCAGCCTCAGGGACAGTCTCAGGTTGGTATCTTGGACCTTTGATCGTCCCTCTGAGTGATCTACCCAGCCAAGCAGCTGTCACATTTATCTGAACCAACAGTCTCCTTGTAGGCTGATTAATTACTAGGTGTAAGAGGTTATCCTATAATCATCTCTGTGAGGTCCCACAGACAAAGACACCACTACTGGAAGTTACTCAGCACAGACAGCCACCATTAATCAACTAAACATGTTAGAATTAGGTCTGACAGCCCAGTAAAGATAGGACAAAACTCTCTGGAAGTCTCTCCGGAACCCTGTTTTGTGACAAGAAATGTTAGAGATTCATTGATATTTTTCAAAGCTGACATTTTAGAAAAGACACTAAATCCCCCTCTGATTCACAAGGTGCCTTTTTGAAGCTGACCCCTGATTGTCTCACAATCCTCCCATTAAATGGTAGAAACGGCAGACACAAATCCAGCCTTCATATGGTGTGGGAGGCTGACCCTTTTCTCTGAACTCTCAGTGTGCAGGGGAACCAACCAGAAAAAGGAAATTTCCCTTGAGGCTCAGGATCACTTTCAATTAACTCACATTTAACTTCTGCACACTGCTGATTGTTGTACACAAGACTGAAAGAGGCAATTAATTGTAGTCTCAAGAAGTCCATTAGTCCTTTACACCACTCAAACACATGTAGAACGACAAAGGTGTGAGCTACGAGGCTTCTCCCTGAATTATTCTGAAATGTGATTATTTACAGTATTTTGTAGTAATTAGGACTAGGCATCCACAGGTAAAAGGATAGTGCAACGTCAGAATTTACAGCAAGTTAAATTGAAATTTTAAATGAGCTAATGCTTTCAGGTTCATATAAATCCAAAAGCACATAGAACTATAGTAACCCATGCAAGTACACACTTAACACTAACACTGTGAATGAATATGAACATCTAAAGGGTGATTTCAAGAGGCAAGTTTGTGCACATTCTGAGGTTAACAATGAAATTAGGGGAATACTTTGTTTGTCATTATAAAGAAGAAGTTCATTCAAAACTGGAGAAAGGTACCTCAAACCAGAAGATATGGAAAGTTAGGATGTGGAGCTGTCACCATGGTAACTGTGCAACAGCAACATGAAGGCCTTACTTCCAGAGCAACAAAGAAATTAAATTTTGTAATATAGGAATGTAAAAAAAAACGAAATTCAACTGAAATTTTTATGGTAAATATCATGAACTTATTAAGGTGAACAGGCTACAGGATCCAACGACTCCAGTTGGAGGTGACAGTATATTTAATAATTGCTGTCACTGTCTTCCAAGGGGAATGACCTCCAACAGCTCAATGCTGTTCAATAACAGGAAAACAGATTAAAAAAGATTCAAGTACAGAAACTCAACCAAAGATCAGAACAAAATGCAAACACAGAAATGCTGTGAAAATGAAAGTGCACACTGCAACAAAAAACAAATGCATTAATGTCAAAAGGGCTCTACGTAAGTAAAAAACAAAACTCAAGTCAATCCAAATACAGAAAAGATATACAAGAGCAGAATGTAGCATAACAAAGTACAACAAAAGTGCTCCAGGCCTGCAGGGGGCTCTGTGGCAGGGAGAGTGCATGGGAGAGACAGACAGAGAGAGAGAGAGAACAGCTGATCCATGATTGTCAGTGTTTGAATCAGCAACAGGTGTTACTGAAGTAACGGCTTTGCAAGGTCATGTAAAGTTTTCTTATTTTCATATTTTGATATCGTGTTGTGGGGGATTGTTAGCTAACTGTGCATCTCTACAGCCCCCTGCAAGCCTGGAGCATTGTTGTACTTAGTTATGCTTTTCTGCTCTTGCAAATGTTTTCTGGGTTTGGATTGTTTTTGGCTTTGTTTCATTTCTAAGTTGTCGGCGCATTTACTGTTAATGCATTTGTTTTTTATTCTTGCAGTGCGCTAATTCATTTGCACCATGTTTCCATGTTTGTATTTCATTCTGACCTTTGGTTGTGTTTCTGTACTTGAATCTTTTCTGTTCTTGAAGCTGTTTTCCTCTTATTGAACTACATCGAGACATTGTAGGTTGTTTGCCCTCGTTGACCACTGTAGATACATGATGTCTACAACACAATGTTAACATCTACAAAATACAAAACCAGGCTTAAGCCCCAGTGGTATTTTTTTTTACCTCTGATCTAAAAATTGCTGTGTGTGTTTTTTCAAAAATAAACACTCATAGTAGATGCAGCAATCGGAAACCAGGCTACTAGTGTTTATTATGATCAGGACTTTCTCTGTTCTCAAAACCAGGACAAGGTTCATTAGTGGAACACTCTAGTCCATGTAAATGCACTGATTGTGTTATGCTGTACATTAATATTTTAAACTTGTTAAAGTGAAAGAAAACCATAATGCTAATATCACAAAGAATATCGCAAAGAAAATGGCAAAGTATAAGCAGTTATTCTTATCATTTATAAATACATGTAAACACTTAGCCTACAAGAGTGCCAGTTAGTACAAGTTATGACCATTAAAATCATACAAGTTCTGAGAGCCAGTATCTGATATTTAATCACCTTCACCTTTAAAAAAAATCTAAACAAAATAAAACAAAAAAAAGTCTAAGTGGAGCGAAATAACACCCAACAAGAGTCACACAAGTGTTTCTGCTATAGATAAGCTCATATATCAAGATCAGAAGCCACAAAGTTACATCTTCTGACATTGACATAGAGGTGGTGAGTTAATCACACTACATTTAAGTTCATTTATTTATAGAGGTTTTCATCATGAATATTTCTCTGAGGACTTCAAGGAGAGAAGCAGGATCTGCCCTTGATCAGTCTTAGCGTAATCACACATGTGATAAAGTGAAGTGCTGTAACACATGATGAAACAAGTGAAATGTAGTCAAACAGACCCAGTGACAGAGACAGGCTCCATGTCTAATTTTACAACAAAAGATGGACGCTGCATCACAGCTTTTATGATCTAATGCTGTCATGGTGCAGTTATGTTTTATTTAGTATGTTGTTCCTTGTATTCTTTGTTTAGACCTCTTGTTCCTCTTGTCTCTTGTTGTTCCTGTTTTATTTTGAAATCCCTGTGTTCCATGTGGTGTTTCCTGTCCTCCCATTTGTGTGCCTCTGATGATGATTCCCTCCACCGTTGTGATTGTCTCACCTGTGCTTAATGATTCCTCAGCGTATTTAGTCTCTGTGTTCCCCTTTGTCCTCGTTGGGTCATTGGTCCTCCATGTGTCACAACATGCGTAAGTCTTCAGTATTTCCATTGTCTTCAGTGTTTCCCTGTGTTTGTAGTTAGTCTGCTTTTGTTGAACTTCTTAGTGATTTTGATTTGTGCTTTGTTTTGAGATTCTGGGGTTTTCTTTCTTTGTTCTCCAGTTTAGATTTGTAACTTTTGGTAAGAGAATTTGTTTTGCATTTTGGACCTTTTTTGTAAAGGAATACTTTTTGGTTTTTGGATCCTCCTTTAATAAAGCCTTTTGTTAATCTGCATTTGGGTCCTTCTCCTTGTGTTTTTTGTTTATTTTTAACACATCCTGACAAATGCAATCTTATTAAGCAGTTCCTCAAGAAAAGCTCTTGTTCGATCCCAGAAAAATTGCTTTTCATAATGGGTAATAGACAAACTTTATCTTAATTCCCACTTCTGTGTGGAGTTTGCATGTTCTCTGTGGTTTTACTGCAGGAACTCTTCCCAAACTAAAGAACAAAAACATCCACATTAGGCTAACTGGTAATATTAAACTGTCCTAAGAAAGTCTGCTTGTGGATGGTTGTCCATATGTAAGTGTCTGCCTGCTGATTGGCTGGTGACCAGTTCAAGGTTTTCCGATCTCACTCCAAATAGAGTGGTGGTAAATTGTTATTCTTATAGGCCAGCCCAGAAGTTAGTTTTGCGGGTGATACCTAGACAAAACACATGTGGGATTTTTTTCATCAGTTTTTTTTGGGTTATTGCAAATCTCTTTGGCAAAAGTTCATGAAACTAATGCAGTTTGTTCATCATAACCTTTGGAAACACAACTTTCACAATTTTTTTTTTTTGAACATGACTGGAAACTTCTCTGTGTAATTTTAACTGAGTTTGTGGTCATGGCTGTGGCAATAATGTAACATTGTTTATAAGACCATTAGAAAAGAGAATGTATAAGCAATTTAAAATACTTAGTGGGGCAATGCTAGATGCATTTTATGTTGTAGAAAACATTTACATCTGTTCACAAATGGCTTTATTCAAGATGGGTATCTGGAAAACCAACTCAAAATCCAATAGACTTTGAGCTAAGGGAGGCTTAGCTGCTAACTCATTCCTGCATTTTAGGACTCTATGGCAGCATAGCCCCCACCTCACAACCTCTTACAGAACAAGCAGTATCAATTGATGAATGGGCAATATTGGGCCTCTGTTTTTTCCTGTTATTCTCTAAACACATGTTGCATCTCCTCCAGCGATGCCAACCAGTTTCTATATATATGTCAAGACATGTACTTTTTATTGAACACTGGTGAAAAGGAGGACTCATCTGTGTGTTAACTGATCTATACCCTCCATCCACAGACATAAGTCAAATGGAAGCATTAGTTCTTTAAGGCCCTGTGTAATCCTGGATATTGTTTGTGGTATGAGCCTGTGTTGGTGTGTTTAATCTTGGAAGTCAGATACTCCAAGCTGCAAATTAGATATATCACTGTGGTTGCCCCCTTTTGTCAGAATTTTCTACTGGAAAGTCGAACGATATGAATGTACCCTGATTTTACCAGCTCATAACTGGAAAGCATTGAAGTGGGATGTGATGTAAATCCCACTTCACATGTCCAAGTTCCAAGGCGGATGGGAAGCACAATTAGTAAGCCCTGTCTGTCATACATTTATTTGGGACCTTCCATGAGAATCCATGTAGGTGGATATATCATAAACTAATGTCTTTAATTTAGATGTACTAAAAAACACTTAATAAACATACATTAAGTGTTAATGTTAATATAACTACAATTACCTATGAGAAATTGAAGACATGCTATTTAATAATAATAATAAATAATAAAACTTTATTTGTATAGCGCTTTTAAGAACAATGGTTTACAAAGTGCTTTGACAGCAGGCAGGAACATAAAGTCAGCAAAGCACAAGAGCGTAAACACAAAGGAAAAAACAACCAAAAAAGGTCAATTAAAGGTGCAGTGTGTAGAATTTGGCTGCATTTCACCGAACAGAAATGGTGAACATAGGATATAATGTTTCTATTTGTATGTAAAGTCCGTCAAAATAGGAGTACAATCATCCCCATAAAATGTTTGTTTTATTTTTATTTAGTTAGAAAAAGCTTCAAAAAATTTACATTACCGGGGGCCGCATTCATGTAGGCCGACATAACGATCTGCCATGTTGTCTACGGGTGGATTTTAGGGACAAAAATAACGAAACGCGAATCTGTCCGTCAGTTCTGAAATCGACCTGGAATGCAGGCGAAGAGGAGAGAGGACAACAACTGACTTACAATCTATAAAAATAATGGTTACAAACCTTGTCACTTTAGTAAATGATGCCGTGTTCACGATCCCTTTTGGTCTTTACAGGCTTCCGTTGCTCAGCAATGTGACATTTTGGTTACGGTTGGGCTCATTCTAGAATCTGAACGATAGATGTCGCTCAGATGCCAAATTCTACACACTGCACCTTTAAAATCAAAGAACATTTAAGACATACACAAAAGGCAAAATGAAATTGAGAGAGTTCCACAAAACATGAAGGAAAACTTAAACCCCAACAAGTAGGCACAACAATCCAGGCCAAGTCACTGGACATGGACACAGATAAGGCCCTGGGGCCTCATTTATAAAGCTTGCTTATTCACAAATCAGGGCTTGAAAGTGGCGTAAGTCACTTCCCACGCAAAGGTTGTGATTTATAAAAATAAACTTGGCAGCAGAATGTGCGCACCGGTACGTCAACTTTGATGCTGGCGTACGAACATTTTGGAGCTGTGGGAAACTGGCGACACGGATGGTGAGGGGGTGAAGTGAAGCCAGATTCATCTCATACATTTAATGTCATCACATATCAGATTATAGACCCCTGGATTATAGACCCCTG
This sequence comes from Cetoscarus ocellatus, assembly GCA_037902135.1. NCBI lineage: Eukaryota > Metazoa > Chordata > Actinopteri > Labriformes > Labridae > Cetoscarus > Cetoscarus ocellatus. The sequence goes on from JBAMNC010000387.1 coordinate 5,428,011, forward strand.
GATGTACAATGGATGCGCTGGCACCGCTGAAGATCACACAGACTGTGAATCAGGATGGACAGAGTTTTTTTAGGGACCACTAAGATTTCCTGGCCCATAATAATGACTGGCTAATAAGCTAATGTAGATTCCCCTGAGCAGTGCTCTTGGATCTACGCGCTTAACCGGTCCCAGAGTTAAACAAATCCACCCGCCATCCTGGTGCGTATAGGTGCTGACAAACTCAGGGGTTTCTGGAAATAATATAATGTTACATTTTCTGTCTAAAGCCCCTTTTGGGTATGACATAATACAGTTAAATTCTGTTCTTAGGTCTGGGATATTGCAGCAATCCCGCACAATAACGCCAGCCGTTTTGGATGGCATGAGAACATGACCAGTCGATACATCAGGGTTTCTTACACTGTGGGTGAACAGGCAGCATTAAAAGGCTCTGCAGCAATGTCCGGTTTCCCAAATGTAATCGGCGCAAATGACAGTCTGCACTCACATTGCTATTAGAGCTCCTAGTGAAAATGAAAAAATGTGCCTACAAACAGTGTAGAAATTATTTGTTCCTAAAACATGGTTTTGACAAATGTAGTGGCACGGTAGCCTGGGTCAGCACATGATTCATTCATCCTGACGCACAGCTGCTTCGTCTTCTTCGGTTTTGGTAGACTACACGCTACCAAGGCAATTCACTGCCCCCTCTGACGCACAGCAGTGTCAGGAAAAGACTGCAGGCAGGCGATGCAAAAACTTTCATGAGCTACTTTGCATTGACCATTCATGGTAACATGTGGGTGTGTAGAGGGTGGGATGTGAGGTAAAACCACCTGCGCAACTTTCCAAGTGGACTGTGATTTATAAAGGAAAAGTACTTGCAACTGTGCGCACGCGTGGTTTTATAAATCAGATTTTTTTTTGGCGCATGCCATTTTCAGCTTTCTGACGCACGTTCACTTTTAGTATGGATCCTGCGCAATGTTTTATAAATGAGGCCCCTGATCCGTTGGGGCCGGAGACACACCGCACCACACCAGGATACAGCAGCACACAAGAGGCAGAATGACTCTAAGTGCGGCTGCACCCTAAAGGTGCAAACTAACATGCATGGGGGCTATGTTCAGTGACTCCAGCCCCATGAGTCAAGGGCCCTTTCCACCTGTCATAAGAGCCCAGACAATACAAGAAACATACCAGCAAGAAACAGTTTCCCTCTTTATATACTGTGTAATAATTCAACCTTATGAATTCATCATCAGGATGGAAAACTTAATAAAGATGTCCTTACATGCTTATCCAAAGAAAAAAATGACTTCTTTTTCTTTTCAGGACAACTGATTATAGTGCCAACTTATGTAGTTAATGGTAATTTGCCTGCACTGCATACAAAGATGTTGATTTCTGCTGAACTCAGCCTCATTTAAAGGGATCGGCACAGCAGTAAGTGTTGCAGAACTTCTGTACAAGATTGCATTTGGCTGCAGAGGTTTCTTGTACCCAGTGGTCACATCTTTTCAACTGACTGTGGGCCTGCAGAGATGGCTAAGAAAACACCCTTGGCTTTTACAAATCTACGTCCACCTGGTGAAATCTCATTTGCAGTCCAGCATCTTTTCACAAAGATTAATTTCTTTAATCTCCGCTCGCTGTGTATTTTGAGGTCAGTGCTCTGAGTGCTGATAACATGTTGTGCTCTGCAGGCAGCTTGTGAACTTCATCTCATCTTTTCCCAAATAAAACCGGCAAAAAAGTCTAAGGTCTTAGAACAGCTTTAAATGAGCTAGAACACTAAGTGTCTTGATTTTTGGTAAGTAATCACAAAGCAGATGAGCTCAGAAAAATATGTGGAAATGAAAGCTGAACAAAAAGGTAACCAATTAGAGGACTGGTAGGAAAAGGGACTTTTAATTGCGTAGATGAATGAAGTAATAAACAGGAAAGTGAAGGTGAAAGGTTTGAGAAGCAGCAGCAGTCAGGTGAGGCAGAATATTAAAAAAGAAACATTGTTTGGCTCACCTGGGCTTTAGGAGGAAATGGAGTTCAAGAGCTCAGTCTGATGAAAAGGAAGGTGAGCGGCATCTTCAGTGCAAACCACACACAGGACAGTTCAGTTATTGTATTTTATTGATGACTGTTAGGAGGAGCAAACAAAGAGGGACATGCTGTCTCTTTTTTAATACAATTGCGACCTCACATTCTGTTGAACACACTGAAATTAAAAATTGAGAAGGAAGATAATGAGAAAAAAAAGACAGAAAAAGAAGAGATTGTATTTTGATTTTAAACATCACAGACATGAGAGAAAGCAGGTGTTGACAGGGATTAATCTCCAAACACGCCGCCTCTGCACTTACACTCTAAAAATATCCTGGTGTCTGACAAAACAAAAAAAAAAACAGCACTGTCTTGACTAAAAGACAGATTGTTTCTGAATTAGGCCTGATGACTCAGCCTTAATATAACAGCATCAAAATGCACTTTGCGACAGGGGTTACAAAAGAGTGCTGCAAAAATCTTTTTTATGTAGATGCATTTTCAAACAAGACAAGTTGTTTTTTCCCCCTTGAAGTGCTGTTGTTTAGAACGATATAAGACACGTAAAGCACTTTATTTTCTATGTAAAGATCAGTGTTAAAAAGTGCAACATTAAAATAATAATATAACAATAAGAATAAGAATAAGAATAATAACAACAATAATAATAATAATGTAGCTGTGATTATTCTATTCTGTTAGATAAATTTAAACCACAGTCTCACTGTGTGTGTATATATATATATATATATATACATATATATTTATATATATATGTACATATATATATATATATATATATATATATATATATATATATATATATAAATTACCACGAAGCTGTTGGGAAATGTAATGAAGTTACTAACGACGCTGTGTTTGTGGTGACGTTACTACCCAGATTTCAGAGGCTCAAACTGGTCAGAAAGAGGATGAGAACTTCCTGCTAGGTTAATTCTCGCTTTCTTCCATGTCCTCTCAGTAAAAAGTTAAAATCAGGTTTTTTGTGATATGGTGCGAACAGACTTACATTTCAACACCTCAGGTGTCTTCCTCAGAATCAACTTTGTCCTTCTTTGTTTGATAAACCTATAACACTTTTGTATAAACTTTATTAAAGTGATAGTTTTCTTAAAAGAAATAATTTATTTGTTTTTATAGTCTCTGTTTATTTTGAAGTACTATCTGTTGTTGTACTTTCTTTGTTGGGTATTCATGCTAGAAGAGTCCCTTTGATTTCTGGGCACAGACTTTTTAAGGTTCAAGGAGATACCATTTGATTCACAGTGAAGGGGTGCATTTTATCTTTAAAATACTATGTCAGTTTTTTGTGATTCAAGTGTCAGGAGTCCCTGAATGTTTAAGACAATATATACATGTACAACATAAGAGAAGGACCTCCTCAGACTCAGGCAAGAGACTAAACACTGATGTTTGATAGTACTAAAAGAAGTTAGCCTTCTTTTGAAGGACTATATGGGCCCTAATTTCCTGGTGCAGCACAGGGTGGCGCACCCCCCGCAGTGGTAATTTCGTCCGGCGCATCACCGTGCGCAGCCATTTTGGCACATTTGGTAGACCGGCTGCGCCGAGATGGGCACATCGGCACACCAGGGGTGGTGTCGACAGATTCAGCTTGGCGCAGTGACAATGTTGTGCCAAAACACTGTGCGGAAGGTGCGCTGAAAGCACGCCAGCTCCAACCTGGTCTATTCTCGGCGTGGGCGGAGCTCACCAGCGGTGCAGCGGTAATTTGGCTGACAGGCGCACAGAGGTTTTGGTGACGTGCACACACGTCACCAAAACCTCACAGGCAGGTATCCAGAGTGTCAGGCACATTTCAATGCAATAAACAACAACAGCAACCACTATTTAATGTAACCGTCTGAACCAGCACATACATTTGTATCAATATTAATTGTCCCTTCACTTCTGATGTCAGATCAGAGACGTTTGTCATAATGGAAACTCAACCTGACGGCAGCTGGAAGAGTGACGCAAACTAATGAGTTCACATCTCTCAGCCAACCACAAACAGCAACATCATCCAATACGAAGTATATAGCTGGCTTCTCTCATCTCATGAAATTCAAAAGAAAAGAAAAAAGAGAGAGATGCTCGCTAAATAAATGTGAGTCATTCGGTGTCTTAAGGATTTACCTGTGATTTCCCATATTTCGCTGTTTTAATCTTTATTCTTAACGTGGTCTAAAAAGATGGAGTGCATTATTGCAAGGAGGATGAGGAGAAAATACCGGGAGAGAATATTTCACCAAAGGTTCTGCTATTTGGCGATGACAGACCAGGAATGCAGGTGGATCACAAGCATGATGAATGGATTAGCCTGCTGCTGTGTTTAAATGTAATTGTCACTTAATTTTGTACTCCTATTTATGACACAGGAACAGATTACATCTGTCCCACGAGGTGGTCCACATGGTGACGTGCATCGTGACCCCTGCACTCTCCCAGTTGCTGTAAAAGTGACAGCGGCTCTGACCTTCTTCGCCACCGGGTCTTTCCAGCACACCGTGTCCACGGTGGCGGGGATCAGTCACACAGCTGTAAACAGTTAATCAAATGTTTTCACATCTTTGGTTTCAGGAGTTACATGCCAAAACGATCATGATTCAATAGGGTAAAACAAGTTAATTTCACATGCAAACAATGAAAATGTGTCATTTCAGCACAGGTGCTTCTGATTTCATTGCCATTACATAATTTATTCATGTTGTGATCTGTCCACACCACTCATCTTTATTATGTGGGGTTTAAATATATGTTGCTAAATGTTAGTGTCTTCATTAGGAGAAAAATATTTTTGCCTTACTTGTAATCCCAACTTCTATCCCACCAAAGCCCCCAATACTTATCAGTGTGGAGGACACGATGTCCTACGCTGAGCTCAAAGTGAGGCTGGTGGAGGGGCCGCCCCCCGTGGCCACTGTGTGCATTCTTTGATCTGAGAGCTTTTGTTTGCCCCTTCTCTTTACATCATTGAACCGTTTTTTTAGATTGGGCAGCGGTTCTCAGTATATCGGGGCAAACTTGATTGACAATATTAGGAACTTCCTCCCTGGCTATTTTTGCGTCATCAGCCCGTGGAGGTCTATTCGCATTACCATATATTCTGGTCCTGCGAGCTTGGACCTCCCGGACCAGCACATCAGTTTCCTCCTGGGAGAAGTTTGGCCACCTTGGGCTGCTGCTGCTGCTGTCTTCGTCCATGATGAGGTGAAACTAGCACTGCGCCTCGCCCGCAGCTCATTCAAAGGCAAGGAGAGGCGATCATTTGATTGGTGAAGACTTGGCTGGGTTAAACCCACTCACGCCTTCTCTCCTCCCTTGTTTCCACTTGCGCCGGTGGGAGGGATGGAGGCTTGGGTGCGCCTTGCTGCGCCGGACTGCGCCGTGCAGGAAAATTGCAAAATTCCCTGGACACACCCAGTTGGCGCACCTGCGCCTGCACCTGCACCTGCACCTGTGCCTTCACCTGGTCTATGAAATTAGAGCCCTACGAGTGCATATTACTGTCATGTGCTGCTACTCTGACGCTGATGATGATGAAACAACATTATGAATACCAACTGTCATAAACCTTCACAAAACATAAAGAAGAAGGAGGAGGAGGGTAGGAGCACCAGTGCCTATGGTCCACATTCCGACTGATAAGGTCTAAAAATGCCTGGTAAGTCTGCACTTAGACTTTCCTTTGTTCTTGCAAGCATGCATCTACAGACATTTTAGCAGTTGTAGCTAGCTAGCAATCAAAGGTAGCTTTTATTTGTGTGCACAGCTGTATTTGAAAACTTGTGAGACTGTACATACTAATGTAAATATATACGACTGTCAAAAGTATGTTAAGTATGAAGGCCTCATGCAAACTCGATTGGACAGTGGGAGCCATGATTACCAGTCAGTTGCAGTGTTGGGCAAATTACTTTAAAAAAGTAATTAGTAATAGTTACTAATTACTTGCCCAAAAAGTAATTGAATAACTAAAACAGAATTACTCCTTCATAAATGTAATTAGTTACCAGGGAGAGTAACTGATGCGTTACTTCTTTGAAAAAGCTTTTGCTGCTAGAACTGTGTGGCTCTGTCTCTGTGTCCTTCCTTGTTGTTACCTGTCCTGCTACAGCAGCGCTCACATCATCAGCGGAGTTCTCTGTGTTTTTGGTCACTAGATTTTAGATTTACTTCCAACAGACAAACACTTTGCTTTAGGACATAATGTACACTTTACATGTGTGTTCTTGCCTGTTACCTCTTGTACTTCCATCCTGAAAATGCAAGTTTTAACTCTACAGACCGCTCCAGACTCGACATTGCTGCATCTAGCCGTGTTGCCAGATTTTGCGATTGAAATAAGCATTTTTAAAGAGAGAAACCTACATGAAGCGTGTTTTAATTTTTATCCACGTTACATTTCAATTTCAAAGTGATATTTCCTCTTTTTTGTCTCCTAATTTACTTATTCGACATCCTTTTGTTTGGCGGTGGAACATCCTTTTCTTTATACAGAAGTGAAGGGGGGGGGGGCTACTGTTATTTGTAACTCTGTTATTGCTAAACAGTCTGTCTAACCTTGATTTTTGTAACCAAAAAGATATGTCAGGTTTTGATCTAATTTTTATGTTAATCCTTTACAGCTTTATTTTGATGAAAACAGTAGTAGCTACATTAGAAATAAATTTCATTCTGGCTATAAGGATTTATTTTAGGTTGAAACATCATTTTTACAGTAAAATTTAAATTTGTGTTAGGGTGGGATAAAATAATTTTAATAACTTCTGAATTGGGTTTATATTGATGGTAGATCATGCACCAGATTCATCCTGGGTTTGAGGGCACAACAAGCCCAAATGAGCAACTGCACTATTGGAAAAAAACTGCAATCCGTAACTCCCAATGTACACATGCAAGTTAGAAAAAGAAGAAGCCGAAAGTCGCTCATAATAAGTGGACCTGGCAACTCTGGCATCTCGTTCTCTCGTGTGTCTGGCTGAGCGAGGCAGGTCGGATAACAGCTGCTTGACATCGGTGCAAAGTAATGGGCCACATTTCACTGTCGGTAAAGGTAACAGCGTTATAACGTTTGAAATAGTAATTAATTAGATTACCTGTTACTGGGAAAAAGTAACGGCATTAGTAACGCTGTTATTTTTAACGCCGTTACTTCCAACACTGGTCAGTTGTAATTTTGCAGTATACTTGGCCTCGCTTGGTCAGCAAACACCACAACCATGATGTAGCATTCAGTTGTCTGAGAAAAAGCTTTTAAGTGATTGATTGATAAGTGACTTGAATCTTCCTGATTTCCTCAGAGGCAAACATTTAACAGTGAGTTGTGTGATGGTTCTGTAACCTACGTTGGTCGACGTGGGCAAATGGCCTATAATGGCTCAAAGCATTTCAATAAGAGGAAAAAACCTGCAAGAGCAGAAATGCAGCATAACCAAGTACAGCTTTTTTTTAGTAATGTATTTTCACTGTATACAAAATATGACTCACTACTTTTAAAATACATATATATTACTAAACATTAACATTATACACATAGTCCAAGGGGTCCTCTTTATGATACAAGTTTCATCAGATACAAATGGAGGAAAATTATCTGATTTCATTTTAATATCTACCCAAAGGGCACCCACACACTTGCTTTGAATGAAGGAGGGACAGGCTGGATCTTCTTTTGCTGCTCCATACTGAAACATCACCAACACACCTCGCTGCAAGTGTGAACAACAGAACTGACATCGTTTACTGTATAGGCACTTGGATATGGACATCAGAAGTCTGTTATAAGATTAATTTAAAACGATATTTAATTAAAGATGGTTAAAGAATTCTACAGAGTAAGAATCGCAATTCAAAACTGAAGCTAGTAACCTTTAGACCTCTAGTATGGATGTAGCTTAAAGTCAGAGCAGACAAAGCAGAAAACCAGAATACATTTTTCTGTCACAAATTAGCCAAGTTTTATTAATATCTGCCTGCCGCTTTGGATGATAAATTGATCACATTTACCTGAACATTAACACCCACACTGGTTGTGCCAAGTGCTAATTTCAAACGACGCTCTATTGGTTGAATTAGTCAGAATCATTTATTTTAGCTCAGTCTAACTGCTAAACATTAACTTCTAAGTTTCTTACTTACACTTTATGAGAGAACAAGTCTTAGGATAAGGAGTAACTGATGTATTCAACAAATGTAGGTTAACGTGACTGTGGGGCAATACAGAGCTGCAGAGCTGCTAACTTTATCTTAGGAGATATTTGATACATTTTACTCAAAGGAGAAATACAGCAGCATGGATCTAATAAGGGAATTTTGTTACAAATCCATGTTCACAGAAATAATAACTGTACCCCTCCTGCTATAAAAGTAGGTGCGGGTTAGTTCTTTTTCAGCTAATAGCCAGTCTCAGTTAAATAAGCAGTTTGAGCCAAATATTGACACCAGTGTTCTGTGTTCAAATTAATTGCATAATAAATCTCAGTATTTTCATGTCTAGATGGTTCTCTGATCAGACTGCAAGAATTGTTCATTAAAACCCTCTGGTATGAATTTTAGATCTGGTGGCCTTTTCCTCAGTGACTGAGGAGCAGATTTGAGCTCATCATTGCTGACCATTGTAATAGAGACTCTAATTCCCCACATAAATCTCTTTTCTTTGCCCTACTTTCTCCACTTTAGCTTTGAATGCTTTTCATCTCTCATGCAGAAATAGAGTGAATTTTTCAAACTCAGCAGTTCAGCAGGGGAGAGAAATATCCAGTTTTGACATCATGCATATAGATCTGTCACACAAAATGAGAACCGCAAAGTCTATTCAGTGGTTTTATATTGTGGGTGAAGATGACTAAATCCTTATGACAATAGGCATTGTGTTCTCTCAGACAAATTTAAAGTCAATTAAGACCATTGGTGCTCTGAAAGTCACCCTTAAATAAACATTCTTTGTATATTTGTTTTTAATAGTCTAACACTGAGAAAGCTCTCTGGTTCTCATTGGCACAGAAAATGAATAAAGCTGGTCTCTTTATCCCTTAACACTCGTTTTTTTCTTCTTAAATATGTGTGTCCTATGTATTCTTCTCACCCTTGAGTGTTTGAAATTTAATCCTGATAGAAAAAAATTAATCCATCTTAAATCCCTTTGTTTATAAGCCTTTAAGCCTGAAATGATTCACTATGCCTAACAAGCGCAAATATTTCACACTGAACCTCAATTTGTCTGTGAAACTCCAAAATTAAGGCGTAACAAGGAGAAAATTGTTCAGAAAATCCACTCAAACAAGTTTGACTGATGTTAAAGGTGATGTCTCATGGCTGTGGATATCTGGCTGAAGTAATCAGAGCAACATGAGAGAAAATATTTCAGCAGTTTGGATGCATCTTGTTCTCAACTGTGTGTGCATGTGTGCATCTATTTCCTTGAATATATAGGTTTAGATGATGTGACATTTACCTCTGAGGAGATAATATCACAGTCAGGAGAGAAGTACCATGTTTAAGAAGCAATATTGGTTGTGCTGTATATGAATCACGAACCCTGTCTTAACGAACTATTGTTTATCATCTATGAATATTGCACTAAAGTCTATAGTGCTGAATCATAGAAAAAGTGTGCTGATATGAAAGACTGATGAGTCTGTAAATTATCAAATGCAGGGAGCAAACAGCACATACTGCTGACTGGACAGCTTTGAAAAATGAATCAGACTCCTTCATGAACACGCACTCTACTAATTCTGATGCATGTTAAATAGTTGCAGTGATGCTGACACTAAACTCACCACAAGAGACATCGCCTGTATATTTTACATCCAAATTTACTCATCAATTCAACCGCTCTGTGAGATTTGTGTTTAACTTTGGATTTTTTATGCAAACAGCTGCAGTATGATAAAATACCACATACACAGTCAATCCACTGAAAACAGTATAATGAGGCAAATATCAATAAATAATAAATAATAGCTGAACGGATTAAAATATCAACTTTGTGTGAACAAAGTAAAGGCAAAGGAAAAGCACAATAAGCAGATTAAAGCTGCCCTGATACTCAGAATAAATGCTCTGTGTTGGGCAGTTATTAGTTGCTTTTAATACTTTACTGTGATAGTGATGCTTTAATAATAACTAGCAAAGTAAGGATTACAGTTTTAAAACACTTATAATATGACTACTAATCTAATAAAGGCTCATTTAAATGTAAACTTTTCCTCTATGTTGGCTGTTATTATGATTATACTGTATGTTAGAATAGAGACTTGACACTTTACTGTGTCATAAGTTATAATACACATTAGGTGCAAACAGACATTTCCTAATCCTAACGTAAGTTGTTGTGTTACCTTAATCGGATTCTTACTTCTCCAAACAAACTGACTGAAAGTGAATCTGGGAGTGATCCTGGTAACATCAATAAACTAGAAGTGCTGAGAGAACACAATCCTCAGCCAAGGCGATACTAAAATTGTTAGTGAAGTTATTAGTGAAAATGTGAAGAACTGCCCTATCTCACAATGTTAACAAATCCTTTCAAAAAATTTATGGATCTGCATCCGTCTCTAGATCTCAGCCAAAATCTACTCACTTCTTCCTTGACCAACATTCTACTGAAAATTTCATGAAAGTCTACTTTGAATGGACAAACACTGGAAAAAACATAACCCCCTTGGCAAAGGTAATAAGATCAACAAGCTAATGTTAGCTTATTTCTCACAGGTGTTTTGATGATGAAGAACTCTTGTTCCTCATGTCTCAAACAGGAAAATAATTGATCTCACAAACACATAAAAATGCATGACAACTGCCTGTTGATTTTTATCCTGGCAGTGGTGTAAGGGGAAGGATTCTCCAACATTACTGTATGTTAACGTAACTGAAGTGACAAGATCTAGCTGTTTTTAGTGATCTGGATTATAGGCAATAGGTATTGGGTCCAAAATGCCTGTAACTAGGCTTGAGTTCTGAGAAACATTTTTAAATTTATAAGATTCATGGATATCATCAGGCACACAATTTTCGGTTCCACTTTTTGGCCTCTAAAATTCTCATTTTAAATGGATTGACCCAGTTCAATTGCACTTCAGCTAAATGCTACTGTATTATTAACATCAGTCCTCTCACCTTATTGTCATTGTAGCTGTTTATGTTAATAATAGAACGATCTCTCTATCCATGCTTGTTATTGATTATACCTAATCTTGCAGAGCAGATGGACCTGCCTGATTCATTGTCTGAAATCATGCAGGTCCATCTTGCCAAGCTCCAGTCGTCTACAACTTCACTCAGCTAAAAGCTGAACGACTCAATCAGAGGAAAGAGGTGGGAGCTGCAGATGTGACGACAGCGGGAAGTGACTGCATGTTTGAAAACTATGGCGGCTTCCGAAGTGGTTTCAGTTGATGCGGCAATATCAGCAGTGTTATCAGAAATTGACTATTTCCTCTTTGAAAGAAGAGTAAGGAACATCACTTGAAGCTTTTCTTATGGGAAACAATGTTTTTGCTCTTCTCTCAACCAGTTTCGGTAAGAGTTTGATCTACCAACTGGCTCCTCTGGTCCTGAAGAAAATGGGAAGGAATCCAAACCCCATTGTGATAAACGTGTCTCTGCTGGTTGCCCTCATAGACGATCAAATCAAAGAAGCTGGGAATCTGGGGATCACTGCTGGGGAACTGGGAGAGAATGTGAAAATTTCCGCAGACGATGCAGGTTAGTCTTTGGTAGCCCTTGTGGTTACTCAACTACAGCTGGAAATATATTCTTTCCCAGATGGACTAGTGAAATATTTCTGTGACGGATACACGGAACTGTTCGCCTGGTTAGATTTTACCACCTTATTTGCAACCTTTACAACCATATAGAGAAGAGGACCCTCTAAAAATAAGTTGCCACATCTCAAAGGGCTATCCTCTTATAAATTACAATTCAACAGAGACAGATGGGAAGGGGGCAGATTTATGGACCTTGCATCCATAAATTTGTAACAATCATCAATTGTTATTTTAGTCCCTTTGTCTCTGCCCATGTTGGGTTTGGAAGTAGGTATGTTTATGTATATTTTTATACATGTATATATCCATTTATATAGACTAAATTTATAAAATGATGTGTATGAATTCACCTTGCTTTGTTTTAAAGTGTCTTGATATATAATTTGTTATTTTTGATAAAAAATGATAGATTGATTTAGTGATAAATGGTGCCTACATTTATTTCAGGAGTAAACCTCCATGCAAATACAGCCATCAAAAAAAGTTTTATATTCCTTGAAGGACCTGCTATGTCACAGAAGCATAACATAATTTGTGATGATACCTGCAAATTAAGTGATGAAAACAGGACCATGGCAGACTGCTGCAGCCAAAAGTTTGGTTAACCTGTGCTGTAAAGATAGTAACAGCACATGCAGCAAAGACATTTTAGACAGGATAGGAAGCATACCTGGCATGGTGAAGCATTTCCTTCAACATGGCATAAATGGAAGGAAATCACGATCTTCCGCCCACAGTAAAGCCACAGGTAGCGGCAGCACAGCTCTGTCAATGTGTTATCAAGCACAGGTACAAACTCAACTCAGCTCACAGTCACATTTCCTTTGTTGTAAACTACTCATGTGGACAAATATTTCAAATAACTTTTGCGCGAGTGCCCCTTCAGTCCTGTTTATTGAGAAAGTTCCTGTAGAGCAGTACTCTGCCTCATCTAGTGATGAATGAACAGAGAGAGGTGGAGGAATATCCTGGTATGAGGGGTATAAGGAAGGGGTTGAAACTTTTTTGACTGTCACGTATGCATGCACAACAATTTATTTATGTAAGGACATCCTCAGGCTATTCATAATCATTCAGCATTTTATATGATGTTTTATCTTTAATTGAAATAAAACAACAGTGATATCATAACCAAACTAGAACTGTAGAGCATGTCAGAAACTTGTCCTGTATTTTTTTCCCCAAGTGCCCTGACCATTATTTGTGGAGTTATGTGCAGAAATGTTGAAAATGGTCCTATCTCCCAATGTTAAAAAATCCTTTAAAAAATTCCTGGATCCAGACGGAGATCCAGATTGCTTCCAAAATCTAATCATTTGTTCCTTATCCCAATCCGGACATTCCCTGAAAATTTCATCAATATCCGTCCATAACTTTTTGAGTAATGTTGCTAACTAACTAACAGACAGACAGACAAACAAACCCTCCCAAAAACATAACCTCCTTGGTGGAGGTAACTATTTATGACAGATTGACGGAATTTATTTTTTGAAGGAAAAATAAAATTCTGTCACTATTTATCGCTTACTGTTTAGATTCTGAAGGAGCCAAAAATAATGGAGAGTGGATTTTTAATTTTTAAAAAAAAGTGGAATTCGAATGAGAAACTGCTAAGAACTAGAAAAGATATAACTGAAATGGTACCTGACTCTTCCTCGAACTTATACGTCATATTGATACCTGAGTTTTTCAGTGTTTTTTCATGGGATGTATACATGTTTTGCTATGTAAGAGATGTAAATAATAAGCCTATGCTGAAGCTCCACACTGTGGCCAATCCCAGCTGATGCTCTGTTTGCCCTCCAGCCCTCTGCACTGGTCATGTAACTGAATGCTATCAATCGTGGGGCCCCTACCATTAAGATTTGGTGGGATAAAAGCACCTCATGTGCTTTGATAACCTCGTGTTACAAGTGTAGTATCTTTTTTGTTATTTATTACGATTATGAACTTAAAGCGATTATGTGAACACTGCAGTAAGATGGAGACCATGTGTCTCTTAGCACTGACATGCCAAGATCATATTATGTCTGCAGCATTTTTGATACTTGACCAGGATATACCACTGAAACTCTGCATCCAGTGTGGAACATCTAGTGTTTCAACAGTAACAATAAACGTATTTTGTCTTGTCTTGGGCGTAACAAAAAATATCTTCAACACATATAAACCTTTTTTTGGTTGATTCATACTGTTATTTTATCAGAGGGACAGTTATTTTATTGTAAGACTTGAACAGCTTCTTGCCATTCTTAGAGGTTCCATGTCCTGATGTATTTGACCATCGACATTATGTCTTGGGTGTCTGCTAAGCAAAGATTTGATTTAAGGTGAGTAAATAAAAGGAAAAATTTGGTCTCTGTAGTGGATCAGGTGCAGCTCATTTCCCTCCTCTTTGGAAATGCTCAGATCTGAGGGGGTGGGGGAGCTTTGATAATAAGCCCTGCACTGATTGGCTGCCCAAACGATGTCTGTACGATGAAAGATGGTGGCTGTATAACTTTTACTTAATAAATCCCAGAAAGTGAAAAAAGAACATTTTAAGGGGGATATTATTTCAAGGGGTATAGCAAATTTATCTGTGAACTGAGAGTTTAGTAAAAGATGTCATGTTCTTCTGCTTCCCAAGCCCCTTCTAACAACATTAAAGCTAAAAAAAAACCACATATTTTTCAGGACATGGGACCTTTAAACCAACACTATGTAGTTTTTTCCATCCTAATATAATATTTTGAGAGTCATTGTGATGGTATATCACCTTACAACAGGTTGAATGGCACCTCTGTTATGATCTGAGGGGGTCTGTATCGCCTTCAGTGGCACAATGTAACTTCAATGTGGATGGTAGGAACACCTCCACACTAAAAAACTACAAATTTTTACTGCTTTGACTGATTTATGGCATACGTCACTTCCCCCTCGAGGCGAAAGCTAAACGTTGGGAAAAGGAGAATATAAAGCAGTTTTTGAATTTTTAAAACAGATTTAATGAACAGAATTTAGTTTAAAGTAAATATGCACTTATTCTGTAATGGAAATAGGGACCTCTGGCTAACACTCCTGCATAGTGGGTGGAGGTAATGCTCCTCTGATGTTGGATGCCACCCGCCGTTAAACAAAAAGAAGAGGAAGAAGAAAGCTAAATGTAGAGTTGTTATCATGGCGGAAGCAACGAAAAACCCAAAGAAAAGAAAAGTTTTATTGAAAGCGGGAGAGTAACAAGCTAAATGCCCGGATGCCGACCTGTTGCCGACCTGTTATTGCTGGACTTGTAAGTACATGATGTACTATTACTATTACTATTACTATTTATTCGAAAAGAAACATGATCAGTCTGTACCTTATCAGTCCACATGGTTGATTTGTCTCTTGGGACGTCCTGTCAGCTCGCTTTTCCTCCCTCTGTATGTCAACAAATGCACGTTGGTGTGAGGCGCTCTGTTTTACGACCGTGCAGTTACACTCAACGACCATAGAGGCCCCTAGAGAGCTGGCTTTAAGATTTGTAA
Source organism: Cetoscarus ocellatus (assembly GCA_037902135.1). NCBI lineage: Eukaryota > Metazoa > Chordata > Actinopteri > Labriformes > Labridae > Cetoscarus > Cetoscarus ocellatus. The sequence goes on from JBAMNC010000387.1 coordinate 5,443,339, forward strand.
ATGTTTATATGCAGTTTAATATGCTGCAACTGACCATGATATTAAGCCTTTGGACTGGTGATAGCAGTTCAGCTGAACAAGCTTGTTCAACATGCTCAGGTATGCTGTAAAGTCTCTAAGAAAGGACACATTCACAGGAAGGTTGCTGTAATTGTTACAGGCTGCTGTCTGGGTCATTTTGACCATCAGCTCTGACCATGATGGAGCTCTGACCTTACTGCATTGTGGAACTTTAATTGGCTGTCTCCAGATACTTTCTCTGTCTATGTAGACATAAACAGAGATAGATGATGCCTTTAAATAGGGTTGTGTTCAAGGCCTGAATGAGACGAGTCCCAGTATTGTGATATCGATGGGCTGAGATACAGAAGTTAGAGAAGATAAGGGAGGAAACAGAGAGAGAGAGAGCACAGAAGCAGTATAATTGCAGAGATGGTGCAAACAAATCTACCCAATTACTACAGAGGAAAATATGTCCAAGACTTACAGAGCAAAAGGTGAGGGTAGAAATGAAAAAAGGAAAAAATCAAGGCTCTAAAGACAGGAAAAGGCTTGATTGCGGGGCGCATGGTACAAAGAAGTGGCACAGACTGATGAGGTGAGGCTATCAAGGCTTAGGAGAAAACAATCAGAGCGAGGCTGAATGTCAAAGAGGCAGGTAACACAAGAGCAGGAAGTTAAGAGTTTGACAGTAAAACCCAACATGACAGATGAACTCTGCCTTTAAATGATACATGATTGAAATATATTTTACAAATACCCTGAATTGTCAAGCTGTGATGCATCAGCCTATTTTCTGACATGATTTAGGCTAGTTTCTTTGTGTAAACAATACATTAATCATGCCATTGTAATTTAACATTACGTCTGAGAAGGGCTGGGAAATGTGGAACAAAATTTAGGCCTCAGTATTTCTTTAACTGAGTAGTTGTGTTTATCTTGATATTTTCTGTAAAGAAACATCAAAAAACAATGTCAGGTTCAAGTCAAATCCACATGGAACAAACTTGTGCTGGGCTGTATGGACCAGAAATCAAATCCTTACTTTCTTAGCTGAGCATAATATTTCAGTTGAACAGCTCACATTTGTATTTGTTAAAAAACAGTTATTGCAGCCACTCATGGAGTTGCTTCCATGTTACTGGCTGACATAATATTTTTTACATAAACACATATTTCCTGATCACAGAGTTGAATGAGACTTACCCGAGAGTAAACAGTTTTGCAGCAACATGAATACAAAGCTCTGTAGAGTTTATTCCATTGTTCACAATAGCCAAATCATTTTATGAAACATAAGGTGTATGAGACAAGGACACATGCCTGTTTGCTTATAATTCTCCATTAAAACGTCCTCTTTTCATAAAGAACACTGATGAGATAGTCCAGGTGAAAGCCATTATCTCTTATCTCTCTGATTTCTTTATTAAATCGCACATAAAAGGGCAGGATGTAATTGAAGGGAAACAGGAGTCAGAGGGTGTAAGATAGCCAATTGGCTTTGTGCAAAAGGATTAACGAAACATCAGGCAGATTTATTTTTTTAGATCACAGCCTTGTTATAATATAATCTTCTGCTGCTCATTCACCTGCATGATTCATCTAATCAATAAAGAATATGCTGATTATATAAACTGAGATAAAAAAGGATAACAAGTCAAAGTATTTAAAAGAGTGTGAGTGAGAGCACCGGCATACATTTGACACACAGCTATTGTATTTTTTTTTATTAATGCTTTTTTGATCACTGCTCTAAAAGTTCTTAATTGATCTTCAGATGACTTGTCCTATAATTATGTAGATATTTTTAGCTGAGTACTCACAATCTGCTATCGACTGTATGCGCTCTCTCCCAAGCTCCCCCTTCAGCCCCGTCCAGTGACATAATATTGTGGCCATCCAAGACATTCTAACGTAAGGGAGGATGAAGTGTCAGCTCAACCCACCTCCACTGAGTCTTGATTGTTTTGATTTGAGGACTCAAATGAACAAAACAGGACTCCACAAGTTGTATTGAGCTGCATTATTGATGAAAAAATAACCATGCTCTTGATTCACTCATACATCCAATCTCAATTTGATAGACAAACATTCTTAAGATAAGATAAATTCTTATCAAACCCCCACTGGGGGAAAATTCCATTGTTACAGCAGCAGCTCAAAGCATCAACAGAAAGAAATCAAATTTAGCACTTATATCGAAAAAAATGTAACTATTTCTCCTCTTTAATTGTACCTATTGGAATTGTATTTTGAACTACTGAAAAGCCTGAACTGTAATGATGAAAGCTTAAAATCGCTGGCATCATATGTATTTTTCAGTAAACAAACAAAAAAAAATTGTTGTATTATGAATTAATCCTTATTAAGTTTTTTTTTTATTTAAAGTTGGGCTAATTTGTTAACTTAAGTAAGCAAAACTTAAACAATTAGTTTAAGGTCAGGTGTGGTCAGGCTAGGTCGGGCCAAGTTCTGACCATAAGGTTCAAAATATCATTGAGTGCTAGACTGGTGTATTGGTAAGCAAACATACATAGTAAAAACATGCTGTATTCGGACTGGGTACGAATTCCATCTGGGAATTTCTTTATTTTAAAGAGTAGTTCTCTCAACTCAAAACTCAAAAATCTACTGCAGACAGTTTCCTTGAAATTTTGAGTTTTCTGGATTTTTTGGTTTTTTTTACAGTGTGAGTAGTCAACTTTACAAAGAGGTGCAACATGCCATTCATTCTAATCACATGTTTAGCAACACAGCTTAATGTTTGGGTAGACACCATATAACTGGAAGCTGGTGCTCTGGTACACAGAGTGGCAGCATTATTTGGCATCAGCCCTGGTACCATCTACAAACTATGACCAAGTTCCATGAGACTGGTGAGGTCAAAGAGACAGCCAAGTGATTGTCCTGGGAAGACAACACCGCAAGACCAGTTAGTCACTCTTACTTCACTGAGGAACTGTACATTTTTTTCAAGGGGAAGAGGGAATTTCGGCACATATTACGGGGGTGCTACCCTACATGTAGCTGTGCTGCTCATGCCAGAAATGAACAATCCTTCAAAGTTGTACCTCATGGTAAAGGTGACTAGTCAAGTCATCCGATGAAAAAATATGATACCAAATTTATATAATAAATTATGCAGAAATGATCAACTGAAATGTTACTTCAAGTTTCTTTTTTTTAGGAGTATATCCACATTAGGAAAAAAAATGCTAGAGCACTATCTACAACTGGAAAAAAATGGTTGATGTGATTTTTAATGAATATTCTCTGTTAACACTTTGTTAGTTTGTTCATCCTTGTTGGAGACCATTAATATATCTTTATCGAGAGGCTACATGCCACAGTCTTAAATAAGCTGTAATCAAACCTCCTCTTAAAATAACATACCATTTATTCAGGCACATTAGCTAACTACAGGCCTATATCAAACCTTCCATTTACTTTAAAGATCCTTGAGGAAGAAGAGGCTAATTAGCTTTGTGACTTTCTTCAAAACAACAGCCTGTTTGAGGACTTTCAGTCAGGATTTAGAGCTCACCATAACACAGACAGTGCTCTAATTTAAATAACAAATGATTTACTCTCAGCTTCAGATTGTGGACTTCTCTCTGTACTTGTCTTGCTAGATCTCAATGCAGCTTTTGACACCATAGATCATTACATTCCTCTACAGAGATTAGAGGAATCACTCAGGATTACAGGGACTGCTTTAAATTGGTTCAAGTCTTACTAATCTGATCCATATCAGTTTATACACATAAACAATAAGTCTTCTGTGTACACTAAAGTCAGTAATGGAGTACCTCAAGGTTCTGTGCTAGACCCAGTTCTTTTCTCATTACAGATGTTTCGACTTGGTGGTGTCATGAGGAAACACATCATCAATTTTCATTGTTATAATGACAATACTTAATTGGACCTATCAATGAAGCCAGGGGAACAAATCAGTTATCTAAACTAGAAGCATGTCTAAAGGACATAAGGATCAGAATGGCCAGAAATGTTCTTCTCCTTAACTCTATTGTGCTGGAGCCCCAACACCTTAGAGAAACCTTTTCAAAATATATAACTCCCCTAGATTGCATCAGCCTGGCACCAAGCACAGCTTTTAAAAATCTTGGGGTGCTTTGATTTGATCAAGATTTGTCCATCAACTCCAAAAAAAAAAAAAAAAAGTCATGAACAGCCTTTTTTCATCTTCGTAACATTACAAAATCAGGCCTATCATGTCTCAGAGCGATACTGAAAAGCTTGTCCATGCTTTTGTTAACTCTAGACTGGATTATTGTAATTCTCCTTTATTAGGAGAAGCAAGTCCCTGAAGACTCTTCAGCTGGTTTAAAATGCTGCAGCACATGTACTGACTAGAACTAGGAGAAGGAATCAAATTACTACTGTATAAGCTTCTCTGCACTGGCTTCCTATAAAATCTAGAATAGAATTTAAGATGTTCTTACCACCTTGAAAGCTCTCAGTGGGCAGGCACCAATTTATCTTTAAGAGCTTGTAGTGCCATACAACCCCGCTAGAGTGTTACGCTCCCAAAATGCTGGCCTGATCTTGGTACCATCAGTCTCTAAAAGTAGTATGGATGGTAGAGCTTTCAGTTATCAGGCTCCTCTTCTTTGGAATCATTTACCAACCATGATTAGGGAGGCACACATCCTCTCTACTTTTAAGTTTAGACTTAAAGCATTCCTTTTTGATAAAGCTTTCAGCTAGGGCTGGCTCAGGTCTGGACCAGCTCTTATACCCCTTTTTAGACTGGCCAAAAAACCCGTTCAAACCCGGTAACAATCGTCTCCTGTCGGCAGTTTGAAAGGGTCTAATCGGCTTTTCTACCCGGGTCGACTGACCCTGCAAGCAACACGGGTTTTAATCAGCTCGCCTCCGATCAGCTTCAGTGGGAACATCACACCCGGGTCAACCTGCTAATCTACGGATGACATCAACGTAACGTGCCCATCGCATAACATCCCATCCCGTCCGTCTGTACTTTACATGACTCTTTGCCATCTCAGCAACAAATTCCATCTGCCTTTTTATCATCAGCGCCGATTTTCTACATTTTTAAAGAGGGACAAATAGCAAAGTACAGAAAACCGTATCCACGTCTTCCATGCTCGTCGTGCTGATGATGTCATCAATGTGATGACATCAGCTTGATGCACCAGAGGAAAGAAAGAGCCACACAGCTCATCTGCTGCCGGTTAGACCCGGGTCTGCTGGCAATGGTAAAGGAGTCACTTGCCGATTGTTAGCGGGTTAACCCGCTTTGAAAAAACCTGCGTTGACCCGCTAAATTTAGTGTGAAAGCAGTAATAGCAAAGCTGCAATAGGCTTAGAATGCCACGGGATTTGGCACACTGAACTCCTCCCTCCCTCTCTATATCCAACAGTCTCTCTGTTGTCTCCCTCTACATCTCTTTGCCCCTTTTTTCTTGTCTTGTAGGCAGCTTGGGATTCTGGACACAGAGGCTGTGCCATGTCTCAAAATAGTGTCTAATCAAAGTGGCAGTGTGGTGGAAAATTAGGTGGATTAAAAAACTGTATGTGGTGTATGATGACCCCAGACTTTTTTGTGGCTTGTTTTCTTCCACAATTCTTTTACTTAAGTGGAGAATGTGGCACCATATACAGCAATGTATAGCATTAGTGTTTGTCCATAGTTTTTCTGAAAAGAGGTAGAACTCAGCTGTGACACTGTGGCACAAATTCAGGCTCATGCCATGTACCTCACACAACCCCACAACAAAAAACCCAAACCATCCCTTACACAGTAAACTTCTGTTTTGGATTCATTGGTTAATTTTACATGACAAGGGAGAAAAGCTGTTAAAATTGCCTTCCTGGTATGCACTGAGAGTGATTCCAGGGTGCTTTGCCATTAGTGCATGTCATCTTTGGTTAATGTTTTGGATGAAAGGCCCCCAGCACTGGAACTTATGTCCTATTCTTTTAAAATTTCAGGAAAAAACAGCATGCATGTCCATATATAGCTTACAAATAATAATAAAGTTTAATTTAAAGTCGTAATTGACCTATAAAATGTTTGGTGTACAGATACACTTACATCTGGTTGTACCCTGCATGCCCTCAGAGCTATAAAACGGTCTCTGGTGGGCAGTCTGTTCTTTACTTTGATACATCAGTAGAATCTGATTTACACTTCAAAGCAGCATAGCCAGGGACACGGGAAAGAAGAGATGGAGCATGAGGAAGAGGCTGAGAGAGAAAGAAAGGAAAAGAGAGAAAGTGAGGGATGGTACGGCCCCTGGCTCAATTTTGATTTGATTTTCATTAAGCCACAGAACATAAAAGTAAAGTGAATTAAAGTGTGAATCTTTGTTCCCCCCTGGTCACTGCAGGTTAGCATGTATGTGGTGTCTGGGTGGGCAGGGAGGAGCTCTCTATGCCAAGCTGCTGGAGATGGTCAGAGATTCAGGCAAAGCTTTGATTAGAATCTCCATCTTCAGCTTCCAATCACACCTCCTGCTTATTTTCTCCATTTCCTATGTTGCTCGGGGGGGGCAAGGATCTAACCTTTCCCTCTGCTAGAGAGCTATAAAACTGAGAATACACTGCTTCCTTTTATTAAACACAGCTATGAAGTCAGGACTGTGAACCATTGACAGAAAGCACAAATAAGAGTAAGCTTGGAGACGAAAAGGTGCAGCTTAGTATGCCTAAAATAGCTCCAATCTTACTTTAAAAGCTTAAAATAGCATGCGTAATTGACTTTGTATTAAAATGAATAATGAAAAACATCCAACTCACACACAAGCTATGCACACAGTCTCTAGAGACTGTGATTTTGCATGGTTGCGGGGTGAAATACACATGAATAATTAAGTTCCTCATTGTTTTTGTGCATTTTTTAACAATACACAAATGACTAAAGTGAAGAGAGATTTATTTTATTCCAACACACCATTTCACTTCATATATAGCTGACTAAAAAGTTCCCTTGCAAAAAAAAAGAACCTGCAGAAAACAGCATAAATCCATAAATCACATACAGGAGGTTGTAAAAGAGACTTCATGGCCACTGACCGAGTTTGTTAATGCCTCCATGCTCCCTACAACTGAGGCCAGAGGCATTATGTTTTCAGGTTGATCATCTGTCCATCAGAGCGATTCTCATGAAAACAATACTTAAAAATGCCTTAAAGGCTTTCTGATAACCTTTGCATAAAGTTTCCACTCCAACTCATGAACAATGAACCATGAGCTATGAATTTCGGAGGTCTCTGGTACAAGTTTAAGGTATGTTTACAGCTTTCATATAAATGCAATATCTTAAGGACACTGAGCACTGTTTTTTTTTTTTTTTTTTGCAAACTTGCACTCAGGATTACTATGACTAAGGGATGAGCTGATTAAATTTTGATGGTCAACAAAAGAAAGGGAAAGACCCCACTTATTGCACTCGGCGTTTTTGCGTCTGTAATTAGCACTTTTGAAAGAGAGGTGCAAATTGGCACAGCGTTATGCACAGAGGGCGGACGATGGAGAGAGAATCTCCCGAGTGTGTGTCAAGATGTTAAGACTGTCGTAAACAGCATTAACCGAATATTTTCTGTCATATATCTGATTTTTTGATGAATTACGGAAAGATTTGGAGGCTGCCTGTCATTATGAAGGACTGGAAAAAAAGGAACGACCCAGTGTGCCATCATACTCATGCAGACATATGCGTAAAGTAAGCCCTCTCTGTTCATTCTATTAGGTACACTTTGCCGTTACACTGTTATGCCTGGATCACACCAAATGTGTTTTGCTAACACATGCACAAGCTCTGGCTCAAGAAGGCTACAACACTCATATCAGGTGCATGTGTACTACATTGTGGCTGCATCTGCCTGTTGTCAAACCTGCAGAATGAAGCATGCTAAACAAAGCTTCTTCTCAGAGGAGGCAAATTGAGCTTTAACTTAAAGAGCCACAGACAGGAAGAGTAACTGAACGGTTTCTATCTTCTTTGTGACATATTCTGCCCCCCCATAATGCACACCAGCTGGATTAAGGTAAATATGGCTTTCTTTTTTTCATTTGCCCTTTGTTTTTAAGCCTAGAACTGTGCATGACGGAAAAGTTAGGTGAACCCCCTACTCTCGAGGTTTTCAGCGCTGGGGATGAGTAGAAGACACATAGCTTGCACTCGTGGCCCGAATCTCTAACTTGATAACATGCTAGCCGAAATGAAAACACAAAGGCACAGCAGCTGTCACACAAGTAAAATGCGTTTGCCCTTAGTTTCTGTTTTACTTCTTTCACAGTATAGTTGTCATCTGTTTTTCTTAAAACCTGATCTTAATCATTTTTTTTTATCAAGGATTGTTAATTTGTGCAAAAACAATATTAAAATAATTAAGTATTAAAAAGAATTGGAGGTCAGAGCTCAAATCCTTGCTTGCTTGTTAATATAATCAGATATTAAAATGCTTTCAGGAATGTTTCCATACTTTGTATAAATGTCAAGACTGACTGATTGACTCTGGAGGTCACAAGTCAGTGGCTGAAGTGCCTTGTGTTCATCCTCTGCATATAAGATTTGTATAAATCACACTACCATAAAACCAATACAGCTTCTCTTTGTCATACATCACTGGCCCCTGTTTATCTCTTGGAGGCACAAAACTGCCTGATGGTTGTTCTGATTCTTTCAGTCTCTAACACAGCATCAGCTCATGATACACAGCAAAAGCACTCATGCCTGATAAACAATATGAGACCATATGTTGCTCGACTCTTCTGTGAAACAGCCAGGCACAGATGTTCAGTTTGCAGAAATGAGGAGAAGACAGACTCTCATTTGGAGGGAGTGTAATTTGAAGGGAATTTTTATTAACCAAAGGTGACTTTGGAGGAAACATTTAGGCAACAACAGGACACTGTTAGCAAGTGAAAACAAATTGGTTACCTAATTGATAAATACTTGTATCTATAATTCAAATATGAATTTATAACACTTAAAAGCTAGTCTGTCTTTACACAAGTACAATATTGTATTTCTTGCCACTTTAAAAAAAATGTGTTGAGCTGCCTGGCCATGAAAAACACAAATGGGTCAGCCAGAGACTTTGTTGAATGTCTGCACAGGATTGCATCAGCTTTGTGCAAGTTCAGACATTTGAACATTTAGTCTTGCCTGCCCCAGAGTTTACACCTTACCAACATTTTAGGTGTTATACCAGCTTAGATAGTTGCATCACAGGCTTGCATTGCAACTTAAATCATACACTTACCTCCTTGTAGCTGAGGAGCTCTCAAGGTGTATTAATTTGAAAGGTAAGATGACTTACAATATTAAGAGTAGTGGTAGAACTTTCTGCAATGACAGGCAGGGCTGCACAAAGACATAGCTTGGCCCCCAACAGACCCAGTGAGGACCCTTTCCAGATGTAGTTCAGTCATGTAAACCCATGCAATGGATCAGAAGTGCTAGTGGCTACCTCTGGCTATCATTAGCCCTCTTGGCCTGGTTTAGAACAGCTTATTATTGGGGTCCTATTCTCTGACTGTTCACTGATTTTATTTTCCTATATTTGCTCCCATCCCAACTTTAGGTCTGGTCCTCAAATGGCAATACACTGGATGACATTGAGGCCCAACAGTTAAGTCCAATTGACCTTACAAATTGAATGTATTATGGAAACAGAGTCGATAACATTTTTATGGAAGACATTGTGATGAATGGAAACATTCTGAAACAGAGTATATTTTATTATTATTTTTTATTTTATTGTCATTGATTACACCTACATATTAAATACCTCATATATGTGTGTGTGTGTGGGGGGTGGGGTGGGGTGTGTGTGTGTGTGTGTGTGTGTGTGTGTGTGTGTGTGTGGGTGTGCGTGCGTGTGTATACTGTATATACACCATATTGCCAAAAGTATTTACTCACCCATCCAAATCATTGAATTCAGATGTTCCAGTCACTTTCATGGCCACAAGTGTATCAAATGCAGACTGCTTCTACACACATTTGTGAAAGAATGGGTTGCTCTCAAGAGCTCAGTGAATTCCAGTGTAGTATTGTGATAGGATGTCAACTGTGCAACAAGTCCAGTTGTGAAAATTCCTTGCTACAAAATATGCCACAGTCAGCTTCCACAGTGAAAGCGATTGGGATCGACAGCAACTCAGCCACAAAGTGGTAGGCAACTTAAAATCACAGAGCGGGGAGGGGCATAGTGCACAGAGGTCGCCAGCGTTCTGCACAATCAATGGCTTCAGACCTCTCAGCTTCATCTGGCCTTCAGATTAGCTCAAGAGCAGTGCATAGAGAGCTTCATGGAATGGGTTTCCAAGGCTGAGTAGCTGCATCCAAGCCTTACATCATCAAGTGCAATATAAAGCATCGGATGCAGTGGTGTCAAGCATGCAGCCACTTGACTCTAGAGCAGTGGAGATGTGTTCTCTAGAGTGACGAATCATGCTTCTTTGTCTGTGTATTGATGAGGCTTTGAGACCATACCCTGTCAATACAAAACACCTCAAGTCTGTTATTACAGCTGTAAAGTAAACGCCATTGATATACGGTTTACAAGGGGAACCAGAGCATGGAAATACATTTTTTAACAGATCCAGTGTAGACAGCAGGCATGCAATGCTGCGTGATGTGATGCAACATCTGACCCATGCAGGGGAGTTAGGACACTGTGTAACTGAGGCATCCCTAATGATAATGATATGATAATGACCATGGGAGAACGTAGGCAAATTTCCATCACATCTTTGCTCAGTGAACTTTACCAGGCAGGCTTTAAATATTTGCAGTTTCAAGTCAAACACAATAAAGTACCATGATCATTGAGACAGAAACCTCTTTGAACAGCACCATAATTGTTAAAAAAACAGTCTTTGAGGAGAAAGTCATGTAATGAGGTCAGGTTTGTTGTTGTGGGGGTCTGTCCTCATTCGTAACAGAAACAGCCAACAGCGTGAGCAGGATGGTCCAAGGAGTATAACCCAACTCTAATGTTTTTCAGGACCAAGCTAAAAGAAAAAAAGAAGTCCGTATTTTACTATAAATTTTCCCTAATAGCAAGTCATGTTTTTTGTAACTTCACGTATGTGATAAACAAATCTTGTGCATCTCTCAAGAATATTTTCAAAAGAAATCTGAAGTCTCTGTGACTCACTGCTTTAAGTAGTGCAGGTTAACATTAGCAGTGTCAAAACATATTTCATTTGTCTCTGACACAAAAGCAATAGAAGACACATTTCCTGCTGTTAACATCCTGCTGTCTGTTAGCAGGGTGTTGTCTGCTGCTAATATGTGCAGAGAGGTGTGAATTACTCACATCTGTTCGGCTGAGAATCTGTCAGCGGTCACAAAGTCAGACTCACTTTTAGTTCAAAAGTCAATTACCGCTCTTTGGGAAAAAGGTGAGTGTTTATCTCATCAGTAATGTATACAAACGCAGAATGGATTTGTTGTGTGCTGTCTCCTAGAGTCACAACAAGAAGCATGTACAGAGCGTAGGAGTTTAGAGATCACATCTTGAGTCCTATTCATTTTAAGGTGAAATTTTGACAAATTCCTCTCCCATGCTTCAAATGCTGTAGATCTTTGCCTTGTTCTGCTGAGGCTTAAAGATAAACAAGAAGCAGTGTTTCAGTGCTGTAGCAACGAGGAGGAACTATCTTATTATATTTCTGTGCAAAAAAACACAGAAATTCTCACAGTATATCAACAGTTTTGTTCTGTCTTAAATATATTTTGTATTCAACAATTTTGACTGACATTTAAAAAGAAAAGCAAAACAAAACATATATCTCATTTCATATGACAAGGATATTACCAGCAAAATCTCTACATGAGATGGGCATTTAAGCAAGGGTGGTGAAAGTAAAACAAAAGGAGGAAAGTTTTCCAACAAAAGCAAAATAAAAATGTGGAGAAGCTACAGACACAGCTGTCCAATTTATAAAATAAGTTCTACACATCATTTATTAGACCTTCAAATTACAGTTACAGATAGACAGGGAAAAAAGGCCCCTAGTCAGCATATACTTATCAAGCCTGTCCAACATGGAGTACATCATTCCCTCATATGCTAGTTGAGCCATAGTTGTAGTTCATTCTCCACAAGGTGGAGGGTGTTTTCTCCTCCAGTGTCTCAATAATATCCTTTTAGCTTCACCATCCGTCAGTCCATTATCTTTATTGCTTATCCCTTTTGGGGTCGCGGGGGACTGGAGCCTATGCCAGCTGGCACTGGTCGAGAGACATGCCACACCCTAAACCCTTTGCGAGATGATGGCAGGGCCATATAGAGAGACAGACAACCACTCATGCCCACACTCATACCTAAAGGCATTTTAGAGTCACCAGTTGACCTAGTGAGCGTGTTTTTGGTCAGTAGGAGGAAGCCTGAGTTGCCAGAGAGAACCCATACATGCACAGGGAGAACAAACTCTCTACACAGACCGATAAGAGGATTGAACCAGCAACCTCCTGCTATTATGAGGCACATGCACTACCAGCTACACCACTGTGCTGCCCCAGTTTAGCTTTATTGAAAGCCAAAATTATCCACCATAAAGAAGTACAAATCACAGTCATTTAGTTCCATAGCTGAGCCCAGGACTACCAGTTTTGCAGATATTGAAAAGGAGTTATTCTCTTTATCTGTCCTTTATTGTGCCAATTTATTGTGATAGAGCTCTTCCATGTACAACATGAAAAATCTGCTGCATTAGGACTTCCCCCTCTTGCCCTCTCCCTGACATCACAAGTTGCCTGTGATGCATCGTCAGTGCACTTGAGCTTGAGTCAGCAGCCATGTGCAGAGCAGAGATGAATAAATGCATTGTTGACAATATGGCAAAACACAATGCAATAAACTGACCAGTTATCACAGAGTTGACCTCTCAACCAGTCAGAGCACACCAGGCTCATGTGGGGAATACATACCTTGGATCATAAAAATGAATAAATGGACCTGGGTCAAGGCAAAATATGGGCACTTTGAGCTTAATGCAGTGACATAAGGTATTGGTTTATTGGTACATTAAGGAGTATGACTACTTTACTCCTTGGCATAGGTAACTAAACCTGTCATGCTTCTTTGTGATATGTGTTTTTGTTCTATCTTATCACCTGTCCTGCCTTGTTTATAGCATATATGAGGTATACATATCATAGATACTAGGACAGCTTCTCAAAATTAGAGGGATGTGTGGGTGTTGTCACAGCCAAGGCTTATTACTTGCTTACCTCAAACTCAATCAACCAGTCAGACATGGTTTTGCTCATTCAAATCTTTCAAAACATACCTTTACTACTTGACTCCAAGGAAGACGCAGTGCATTTGAAACAGAAATTGTCTTTGGTGATTTACCTTCTCCAATAGATTCTTTGGAATTACCTGAGTTAGGAGCCCATAACAGTGGTTTTCAGGGGATGAGAGAGTATAGGTCAAAGGATTTTCCCTTTATGATCATCCCTTGCTGGTAAATGTGATGTCTCAAAAATGGTTAAAAGGATTTCTATCAAACTTTTCACAAATGGTCATTCTGGCACAACATTAGAATGATTAGATTAAGATTTCTTTGGTTATTAGCGTGTATGCTTTGATTTTTGCAAAAAAGTGACAGACCTATTCTGTACCATCAAATTTCAGCAAACCTCTGAGGTATATAATCACCAGGTAGCCCTACTTCCTTTATTTGTTTTGCTTTTTAAGAATCAGCTGCTGATCCACTAACTGCCCCTGAAATTGTCTTGGATAAAACATTTTAATGCAGGCCTGTTCTGTATATCTATCCATGACATCTTTGTTTCTTTTTTACATTCAGTCCTTACAACGGATCTAATCAACTGGATTATAATTCTTTCTGAATCCAAGATCCAAGCAGGATTGTGTGTAAAAGAGCTTATTCGTCATGTGCTAACTGCAATATCAGATTATCACTTCACAGACCTTTTTCACTCTTTGGAGCATTTCCTGCAGATATTGGTGTCTAATTATGGATCAAAACAATCAGAGGAAATAAAGCTTCATATGACACGGATGTTATTACATTGTGGGCTGAATGAAGGCGCTCATGTAGACTATGTAAGTATCAGATATCTTCCTTGAGGCAGATTGAGCAGTAAAATTAAATTGGCTCCCTCAAACAACAGCATCTAATCTAAGTGTCTATGTTTGCAAATGGGCTGTAATGGAGCCTGCTTGGTTTACATGCTGAGCTCCCCACTGGGTCACGACGGGTGTTTCACAGAACTGCAGCACGTTCAGCTGCATCATCAGTGAAACCCACAGGCTGTGCTACTTAACAGCCTTGGCCTCCATAAAGACTGTCCATCTTAACTCCCTCTGATCACACGGCTAATGGCCTCTGCAGGAACCAGTCAGAGATTTTTGCTGAGCGGGGAGGATCTTAGTTTCCTGCAAATGATCAATGAATTCTGTGTGAATGCTGGTGTCTTCGTTACACTGAGGGGAGCCTCAGGGGACAGATTCATTTTGGGTGTAAATAAAATCTTGTTTCGTGGTACACAAAGTGGAAGAAGAAAAGAGTCTGTGAGTGGACTGACAAATTGAAGTTCAACTTTTAGTGACAGATGGAGAGAAAAGTCTTGGTGTTTCATGGAGGAACCAGCAAAGCTTAAACTATGTCCAGCAGAGGCCTTGCTTTTTCTGAAGTCTTTAGAGGATTGCTTATTTTTTAAAAGGCTGTAATTGCTGTCATAATACTGTGTATAATTTTTGCTGGGGGCATGGAAAAGTTAGGAGTAATGCTTGAGTTTGTATTTTAAGTTTCTCTTGACACAGTATCATATAAACTTGACGCACCAGACTAACCATACAATATACTACACTGAATATATTTCACATGTTCATCTGGTCAATAACCCATTGAAAGAATTTTAGGAATGGACAGAACCTTTCAAAAACATATCTGGCTGGTGACTGGATGATCATTCTGCCAATCACATTCATTACAACTGATTATAAACAATATAATGTAATGTAAGAAGGTGGGCACTACTGCAGTGGTGGAAAGTACAAAACAGGAGCCACTTTGTAGAACAAAATCTTGCAGGGTTCCCACGCATCCTAGAAAACCTGGAAAATGATTGACCAATTTTCCAGTCATGGAAAATGAGGAAAAAGTAAAAGGTCCTGGAAAAGCTTGATTTGTCCTGGAGAATTATTTATCTTCTTTCTACCTTGTTAGTGAACAAAAATCAAACATAGGAAATGAAGTAAAAATGTACTTGGTAACTAATGCACACTTAGCCATGAAAATATGAGTAGACAGAATAATGCAAGTTAAGGAATAAAATATAAAAAATCAAAACAATGGTTACAAAAAGAAATAATAAAAAATGGCAAAATAAAATTTAGGCTACTTAAACAGACAATCAACAAAATATATTTATTAAAAAAGCAGAGTAAATACAGATAAAAAAATAAGTATAGACCATAAATTTATAATAGTGATACAATACATAAAAGCCAGACTCAAAAGATAGCTAGTAGACAATGTTCAGGCCTGAGAGTTAGAAACAAATACATTTTAAGTTCAATACGATACGGTAGAGCTCGCTAGAGATATTGGTCATCAACCTTTAATCTTGTTTTTTAGAAAGCTAGATTAACTGAGAACTGCCCACCAGTATTGTAACTTCAGTTGGTTATGTGACCCTGGAATCTGTGGGTGTCATTGTGCTATTCTCTGACAAATTTGTCAAAATTTCTAAGAATGTCAGGGAATGTATAATATTTAATGGATTTGTTACAGCCATAGAGTGCAGGGGCGGAAGAGGCATAAACATAGCAATCTGGGTAAATGTACAAAATGTAAGGCACATCTGTAGAAAAGGATACTTCAAAGTGTATGTGTGTGTGTGTATGGGTGGGGGGTAAGCACTGTTTTGGGTGTTATAGGCAAAAACTGGCAAGCCTTGCTTTAGGAAATACATTCACTCAGACACATAAATGGCTAAGTAAAACATTTTTCAAATCACTCATTACTCCTTCCTTTCTCCATCTGACTGTCAGTCATGTATAAAACTGAAACATACTTTACACATGATGATATTAGCAGTTATCAGTCGTAAGAATGACGTGTAAACCAGATTTATAGTCTGTGAGTAGACATATAGGATTTGGTGGACAGTGACCTTGAGGAGAGCATCTTATCAACCTCATTAATTCTTCACTGTTCCTCCAAGTGCCATAAATCAACGTGTCACTCCCTAACAGGCAGCAGATGTAGAGGACATTAGACAATCTATTATGTTCATGTATAATTGCTGATACTAAACACTATTGTGTTGTTGTGGATGGGAGCACACAGGCCTGATAAGCAGAAGGATTTTCAGCCTTTATCAGCATCTTAATTTGCTGAGGGATGATGGTACACTGATTTATACTGTTACCTAAAATTAAATATATAACAGAGCAAGTGATTAAAAATAGGCTGCAAGTGATTTACTGCAACTACTTTTTACTTCATAAGAGGATCCAGACCCACATATGTAAAAACTGAAAGTTCTGAACTTTGCAATGGTGACAGAAAGGCAGTCACATGACTTGTTTCAATAGCACTAAAACATAAACAGCTCAGGGCCTGCTTTTAACAGTATGAAGAGTGTCTGGTGCATGGCAGTGTGGGGCGCTATATACTTTATAATTTTGATGAAGCAAGCTCAAAGTATAAAGGCAGGCGCAGGGTGCAAAGAGGATGGATTTTATACACAGATTATACATGGAAGTATTTTGGGTGCATGATGAATCAAACCAAACAGGGTGTCATCTCTCATTCCCTTTAAAGCAATGTAAGCTGGCCAGGGGGCTTTTGCAGTTTACTTGACTGATTTGATTGTTTTGTCTGAATTTTGGCAAAAATATTTAATTCCTTTCTACATATTGCGCCACTAAACACACAGAAGTCAAAGGGCACTGTATGAACTAGAAGTGCTCCCACAGCACAAACCCACACTGAGGCATTTCAGTTGAGTTTTTTCTAAATTGTGTAAATCAGTAATCAAATCTGGATAAAATCCTGGATCCAGATTCTAATTCTAATCGAATCACAAAATCGAATCACTTGTCCCTTGTGCAATGATCAGTATTCCCTGAAAATGTCACCCAAACTCATTGAGAATTTAGTGAATTTTCAGTGAAATTATGGAAATAACAATATTAACAAGTTGTAAAAAAAAAAAAATCCCTGATATGCATCCTTGAAAACTGCATCAACATAATCTCCTGAGTGGAGGTAAAACATGTCGATGATTAGATTATAATTTGATTTCATTACAGCTTTTCAAGAGGAGTTAGACACTTCCAAAAGAGCATTGAAGTGAAACCTAATAAATTATTAAAAATCTCTAGATAAAACCTACAAGATCAGACAGGTTTATCTTTACTGCACGCCCTTTTACTGTGAACAAATAACTACTAGCTAAAAACATTTTTTTCCTAATTTTCTCCACCAGAATCATTGGTTCTATTCTTGCTGCTTGTATTGATATTTATGCATTATATTCTGTGGCATACATAAGTATGTTTACACATGTTATAAATCAAGCTCTATGTTGCATAAGGATCTCTGATTGTGTGTGTATTTTTCTTATTTACGCATATTCATGTACACTCACACTTAGGAGCACTTAAAAAAAGGCACAATGTGTCTCCGCTCTGTCACATTATAAATTGAATCATGTTCAAATGCTCCTATTAAACTGCAAGCTGTTTTGCATTGAGTGTGAGTGAAACAAGCTCAGTGTGTATTTTGATCCTCCAAATGTGAGTTGATCTCTCTACTGTGTCTTAAAAATAGCAGGGCCAAGCTATGGCATAGCTTTAGACTTCAAGCCAGGCTTTTGGTTTGATGCTAAAGTAAGAACGCACGATTTTAAAACATTTATAGCCCAACCCAGTAGTCATAGGACTTTCATGATAGGTCATGAAAATCAGTTGTTTCAATCATGTTAAGTGTGTGAAGGGTCTGACAAAAAAGGACCAGTCTGGTACACCTCACTATTTCACAACAGAAAGTCTAGCATGCTTGATTTTGTCCATCCTCCCACTATTTACTCTGTCACATCAGATACGTTGACCAATACCCAGTATATGGTGTCTAGGGAAGGCAGAAACCATAAAAAGGCACCTTGGTGGGGAACTAGACAAAAAATCTAAGGGCAATTCGAAGTCACCATTTAACCTAATGAGCATGTTTTTGGTCTGTGAGAGGAAACCGGAGGACCTGCAGAGAACTCACACATGTGTGGGGAGAACATTCAAAACTCCAGCACCAGCAGCCTTCTTGCTGTGGGGCTGTGCTGCAAGTTCAATACTTATGATCAGAGACCCTGATGTGTGTGGAGTGCACAGAGAACAGCTGAGCGCTTCCTCTGTTTTCTCGCATGGACCGGAACAAAGTCAATCAAGGAGCAAGCTGCCTGAAGTAGGACGCAAATGTAGCCATGGCAACGAAAGTAAACAAAGCATTAAGTTAGACAGATGTCTGAAATGGAGGACCAGCTTGTTGATTTGGAACATGATCGTCTATATGGCCTAACCTGTAAGTTATATGTAACAAACTGATAGGAGAGGAGCTGAATGGAACTCAAATCCATCAATGATGTCATGGAAGCTAACTGCATTTAGCTTGAATTCTTCCTGACATGTCCGCCATATTTGTTTACACTATAGTTGTGTTTGACCATTTGAGATTACAAGTTGCAAGAGTGGAGGCCCTGGTTGTTGGTGAGTGGGTGGGATGGTGTGTGGTGTCTATCTTCCAGAGCAAGCTGGCAGAGACAGGAAGCAAACATTGCCATGACAATGAGAGTAAAGGCAAAGCAAAGTAAATGGAGGTCCAACTTGTTGATTTGAGTCAAAAACACCAGTGTCTAAACAGCATGACCTGTAAATTAATATAACAAACTGTTAAGGAGATAAACTGGATGGAAATCACAACTGCCAAGGATCTTATTAGAAGCTAACTGCTAGCTGCATTTAGCATCCTGACATTGTGCACCATGTTTGTTTACGATAGAGTCGTGTTTGATCATGCGAGATCACAAGTTGCAAGAGCAGAGGTGCTGCCTTCGTAATAAATGAATCGGTTGGTTTGTGGTGTCGTATGTCTCTGTCTTTATGGCACACCACACACTACAGGAACAAAACTAATAAATCTGACATTTTTGTCCTCATGTGTGTACTCTCTCACAGTTACAAAATCGGCCTCTAAAACAATCAACTGGCCTTAGCTACCACCTCCTTCTCTTCAAAGGTTGATTGGTACAGTCATGACTGGCACCATCTGTATCAACTTTAAGTTTTGCAGGATGGAGCCACTTGATTAGAGACATGGAATATTGTGAATTCAGCTGCTTTACAATATTACCTTGATTGTAATGATTTTACAAAAATTACGGAAAAAACATTTTGTGATGAACTGGTAACAATGTCATTAATTTTATTGAAAGCCTAAAAACGTAACCTTGATGTAAAGGGGTTTCTTTTTCCTATCAGCTCAATTATTTGGAAGAAAATCTTCAATAAAAATTATACAATTATCTCTACCTTAACACCATATAGGTTTCCTTTGCCGTCTTTACAGTCCATTATGTAAAAAAATAGCACAAATAAACAAAACAACTGTAAAACCACAAGAACTTGACAAGTTAAATATTGTGAAACTTATTTCAGTTAAAAATACTAAATTGTGTTTTGCAATACTGCACTCTGTGACTTCAAATGCAATTGCACAAAAACACGAATTGTAACATTTATGTTTACAGGAGGTAAAACTCATCAAGACAAAAGCAGCTGCCCTAAGGAAGGAAATGTTGGTATTAATGTTCACTTAATCATGGAGAGATTTTACCCTAGTGATGTTGAAAATCTGCGTCTGTAATTGTCCACTTGGTTTTTGTCCCAACAAACAACTGTGTGAACAGTTTTTCAGTAAATTTGAATGAATGAAAATAAAATAATAAATAAATGTAAAAAGAATAATGATTCTCGGTCGTCAGTGTCCACTGAGAACAGGTTTACTTTAACCTTTTCTGCCACAAATACACCCACTCTGTGCACTTACATTAGTAGCAACATCCAAATTGGTTCTTGAATTTTGCACTGTTAGTGTTTAAAATAAGAAAAACCCGAACAGATTCTGAACAAACTACTTGCTGTTTTCACTTTAAACATCATCTGAAAGGCTCTTTTGTCTCCTGCCCTCCTGTGAGCTCTGATACTCCTGCAGGGTGGTTCATACAGCATGTTACCGCCCAGTACCCGACGTCTGACCCAACGCTGTTTTGTTTGGAGGTGGACCTATATGACCCCCACAGTCTCACTTACCTGACCGCACCAACCAACAACACACACACACACACACACACACACACACACACACTCTAATCCTCTAAGAGTAAGGTATTAGAGCTCAGCACCCTGACAAAGGATGTCCTTAAAGCATTGTGCTGAATGTTTGTGTTCAGGATGTGTTCTCACAGAAAGTAAGTGTTACAAAGAAAGACTTTTTTTACATTATATCTTTACCAGTAACAAAACCAATACAAACAAAGAAAAAAACTTCACCTTGGCACAAATAAGAGTGTAAAAACCATTGGGTCCTTGTTCAATACATCCCTCTGGCCTCCAAAGTTGTGCTCGCATGGATCCTTTATATCATATGCCTGAAGTTCTCAACTGGTCTAGCTTGAGGTACAACTAAAGATTTTGAACCACTAAACAATATTTTTTGAAGTTGCAGTTTTGACCTTTAATGCATGCATTTAAGGTATATGTATACCTTCACTGTACTCTTTCTTCCATATTAAGCTAACCATCTGTTCATTCGTGTTAAACTAAAGTTTCAGTTTAAATTCAGATCCCATTGGTTTCTTTAGCAGAGCCTATATTTTTGTTTTGGAGGTTATTTTTCATAATAGATCCATATGGCATTTAATTTGGCATATATGTGAATTTACTTTTAAATTTTGAATGTTGAACCCTACATGTTAAATAGGCCTGTAAAGCCCTTTCTATAAAAAAAAATCACACTTAACCCATTAAGGCTAAAAAAAGACACAGTCATGTAATTATTTATGATGTGACTCTTGCAGCATAGAAACATGTAATGTTTTGCAACTGCTATAAAAAACCCAATTCTAATGAAGTTGGACATTGGAAAAATGTAAAATAAATAAACAGAATACAGTGATTTTTCAAATTCTTATATTCAACTGAATACACAACAAAGACTAGATGTTAAATGCTCAAACTGATCATTTTTTAAAATTCATCCTTTATTGTTTCTAATGCCAATACTTACATTACCTCCGCCAAGGAGGTTATGTTTTTGCTGGCGTTTATCTGTCTGTCTGTCTGTTTGTCTGTTTGTTTGTTTGTGTTCAAAATAACTTGAAAAGTTCTGAACGGATTTGGATGAAATTTTCAGGAATTGTTGGAAATGGGATATGAAAGAACTGATTAAATTTTGGGACTGATCCGGATCACCTGGGCGGAGGTTTGCGCTCTCTGAGTGCTTTTCTAGTTTTTAATTCGATGAATGGAAAATAAAGTTTATCAGTTTGAACATTAAATATCTTATCTTTGTGCATTCAATTGAATATAGGTTAAAAATGGATATTCTGTTTTCTGTATTATTTATGTACTAACTAACATCCCAACTTAATTGGAATTGGGGTTTGTATATTGGCAGGCCTGACTTCAAATTTGTAGTTCCTACTATTTTTAGGAGGCGGCGATCTCAGACATGAACACAATGTCACATGTCGCTGTTATAATGCTGCTCACTTACCTCTACATTGCTCTGCTCTCTGCTGATCCACATCACACCTAAATATATTTGTCCTCCTCTTGACTAGTTTCTGCTTTCTGCTCACCTTATAGGTTCATAATTAAATGTATGTTGGCGATATACACTGCCTGGCCAAAAAAAAAGTCACCACCTGGATTTAACTAAGCAAATAGGTACGAGACTCCTATTGGATAATTACTGCACGTGTGATTATCTTTCAGCTGGCAACAACTTATTTAACCCAAGCTGATGCAATGAGTAGCTTCTCATTTCTTAAACAACCATGTTGAAAGACACATCCTGTGGTCAAGGAAAAGATGTTAGTCTGTTTAAGAAGGGTCAAATCATTGGCATGCATCAAGCAGAAAAAAACATCTAAGGAGATTGCAGAAACTACTAAAGTTGGGTTAAGAACTGTCCAACGCATTATTAAAAACTGGAAGGATAGTGGGGAAGCATCGTCTTCAAGAAAGAAATGTGGTTAAAAAAAATCCTGCATGATCGTGATCGGTGATCACTTAAACGTTTGACCAAATCAGATAGAAGAAAAACAACAGCAGAACTCAGGGGTATGTTTAATATGCACCCATCATGCCTAGTGCCTACTGTCCAAGCGTGTGGGGGCAGTGCTGTGATCTGTGACAAATCTTGTGACATTGCAGAAGCTTAATGAAACAATGCCACAGCAAATTTGTGCTGTAATCAAAGCTAAAGGCAGTTCAATGGAATGTTAGAGTGTGTGACCCTGTTTTTTGGTGGTGACTTTTTTTTGGCCGGGCAGTGTACATGAATAAATAATGCTTTCCTCTTTGGTACCATTATTGTGATCCATATCTACTGATATAAAAATATAGGCTTACTCAGGAATGTTCCCTTAAGTTATGTCACAGCTGGTTGGCTGATTTTAAATCAGAAGTAAAAGCAAGCGTACAAAAATGACTTCAGAGATCATAGCAGTGTATCAATTTATATAATTAATTTAAAATATTTTTCTTAATTATTTTCTTACACATTGTTTCATTGCGGTGGCCAACCTACAAACTGCTCCAAATGCTCGGATTTGCTTTACTCTGTCTTTAAGTACATAGTGCTTCCAGCCAACTGTCTCTACTGGAATAAATAAAGATGTTTAATTGACATTTAGTTTAATCAATCTCTTTAAATTCAAAGTGTTCCTTTAAAGCTTTACCAGAGACTCCTGGTCAAAGAGTACAGTGAGAATTTCTAAAATAGATCTCTGTAATGTATGTCAGCCCTGGGATATAAATGTTATTAGGCACCGTATCACACACTGAAAAACTCATTAAAAGATGTTTAAATGCACAGAGGGAATCAAACTTTGAAAATGATGGTAACATTATCTCTAAAGTACAAGGAGGAGAGGGAGCGAGGATGAGATCATTTTGAAGTCAAGTCACCCTTCGTTTCCTGACAACATCTGTCTTAAAGCGTCCGACTGACTGAACAGAACTGTGCGATAAAATGTTCCACGCACGGCACGCCTCTGTTCTACAAATCACATCAATCAGAGAGTACATCTGTTCTTCCCTTGAGATGTGTCATCTGCTAAGTGAGGAAGAACCAGATGGATTAATGATGATGAGCAGCAGTGACAGCCGCAGATGAAAACCTGACACGGCTGGTTTGTTATTGTGATTTCCTCACAACTTTGTTAAGAGGGTTTCAAAGTTGTGCTTCTACTTTTTAATATTTTAATAAAGTTATTTTTCTGTAAGTAAGGATGAAAATCCATCAACTAAATAATAACTCTTTATCACTTTACTGCTTTTCTAGAAATTAATGATTCAAACTTAATAAACCATTCTGTTTTATGACTTAAAAATGACTTTATGATTCTTTGTTTTTACATCCTTTGTATGTAATGAGCACTGTCTGTAATCTCTTTCAAGTTCACTTACAGAGCTTATATTTTGTTGTCAGTCTATGAAATTCCATACTTGCATGTTAACCTGTATTTGGACTGCAGGACATGTCCTCAAACTTAATCACCCACAGACCTCACTTGTACACATTTAATCACACAAGTCATTTTGCTCCACCGTAGCCTGAGTGAAGGTGATGCTATTTTGTCGATAGCTGCAGTAAAGAAGTAGACAAATTATTCAAACTTCTGCCTGGGGTTTTTCACGCCTCAGGTTGGTATACAAGTGGTGGACAGTTTAAGTTCAGTGCAGAGTCAAGGGGAAGGGCCAGGGTGGATTTTGCTGTGGTGTGATTCTGAGAATTTTTGTGAGCAAGGGATAACATGAGTCACAAAGACTTTATCCTCCGAAGTTTGGTAATAAAGCAGGTCGTCCTTTGGACATTTGTGCAAAATTTGTGAAAAAAACTTAAAAGCTTTATTAAGATATCAAATTCACTAGAAAGGAATGACCATGAGCCTCAATGATATTTGGTCTATGACCTCAAAAATGTCAGTTAGCAACATTGAGTCAGAGATAATAGTTGTGACAGATAATATTTAAA
The DNA here is from genome assembly GCA_037902135.1 of Cetoscarus ocellatus. NCBI lineage: Eukaryota > Metazoa > Chordata > Actinopteri > Labriformes > Labridae > Cetoscarus > Cetoscarus ocellatus. Next base: position 5,467,639 of record JBAMNC010000387.1, read on the forward strand.
CTTTTCTTGGCATATCACTTTCACAAGCAGGTGATGATCATGAGACGTAATGACCACTGGCCTGTGCTCGAAGAAATGTTCTCACTTTATTCATCAATCAGCCACAAAGGACATTTGTGAATACTAATAATAAAAAAAGATAGATTACAGGGTACGACATTACACACTGCTTCATGACCTCAACCTTTGACCTAAAAAAATCTAAATATTTCATAATGAATCCATAGAGGTTATTGTATAAAGTCTGAAGAAATAGCCCTAAAGACTTCTTGAGATATTTTGTTCACAAGCAGAGGTTGGTAATTAGGATCTATGACCATGACTTTTGACATATGACTGTCAAATTTCTTTAAACTCATTTTGAGTAAGAATGAACATTTTTGAAGTTTCAAGTAAATCCCTTAAAGCTTTAATGGATTATTGAATTTACAAGCTAGAGATGAACATGAGAGCCCATGACCTTGCCCTTTAAACTAAGACCTAAAAAAATCCAATAAGTCTACCTTTGTGTGAAAGAGGTTGTTTGTGCAAAGTTTAAAAAAAACAAAACCAAAAAAACATCACTTAAAGGTTACAATATCCTGTAGGGCAGTGAGTTGTAAATATGAGGCTCAATGAGCTTGACCTTTAAAACATTACTCTCAAGGTCAGAAATGACCACCCTTGTGACAGATGTCATATATGCGAAGTTTTAATTTAATTTCTTAAATTTTTACAGAGATATTCCATTTCAAGTGAGCAAAAAAAGGGGTTATTAGAGCAAACTGTAAAAAAAAAAAAGTCCCTTAAAGCAGTCTTATAATTCTGCTTGAAAGCAGGGAATGAAATGAATCTCTAGGACCTTGACCTTTGAAATATGACTGAACATGTATTCACACTCACAATCAGATTCCATTAGCTTGACCTTTGACCTGTACCCTCCCAACTCTTATCAATTCACCCTTGTATCACAGATAACATCTGAGAAATGATGATATCTCTTTGGTTCCTAAAATGCTGACAGTTGACAGTTTGTACAAATAAAGCTGTGGTGAATGTTGTCTGTTCATCCTGTATTAATGTTTACATGGATATTATATTCAAACCTGTTAAATGTCTGTAAGATGAGAGAACATTTTAACTTTTCAACCAGAACTTGACATAAACTGGGAAACTGTCTGTCATTCACTATAATTACAGTTTTATAAAAGATAAATATCCTTTAATGAAACATTAGTGAAAGCCACTGTAGAGCACAGTGCAGTACAAAATTTTCTAAATAATGGAACAGAGTAACACAACTACTTGTTTTTTTTGTTTTTTTTAACAGATTTCCTGCATGTTTAGTCTACCCTAGAGAATATGTAGTCCTTGATGTGAGTGTTGACAATGTTGCTTTGTTTTACATTTTAGTGGAGTGCATTTAAGCCAAGGTCAAAATTCATTTTTTTAGAAAACATAAGGACCGCAGTGCTTTACAACCAACGTGGATGAGTAAGAATATACAAACTCAACAGCACAAGAGGGTAAATAGAGACAAAAAATGTAAAGATATACCAACACACTCTCACGTAAATAATAGACAAAAGTGAAAAGATATTACCTCCTCATAGAGGAAGGTAAAGGAGTAAAAGTGAGTTTTAACTCATAACTTCTAAGGAGTTTCAACTGTTCTTACAGTTTGAGGTACACTATTCGTGAGTCTTGGAGCAGCTACAGAAAAAAGTCTGTCTCTTGAAAGTTTTACAGTTAACTTTGGATCATTACAAGGCCTTGATGTGAAGATCTGAGGAGGGCTGCTGCACTGTCAGATGAGAGAAGTTCTGTAATGAGAGACAGGGTGAGAATTAACATGGTTTTAAATTTTAAAAGAAGGATATAAGGAATTTTGTAATGAACTGGAAGCAAGTGCAACATTAATAAGAGGAAGATAAATGATCCTCTGTTTTACATCTATTATATAGTTATGATCATGTCTGCATAACTGTATGAAAACATGCTTGGGATATTCCAAAACATAAGGAGTTTGAAAGATCTTGTCTGGAGACTTTCATACGGTCCATGATATTCAGCATGGTAAACTTTTTATTTGTTTGGGTGTTTGTTGACAAAAAAAATCAGGATGAAAATTGAGACTTTCTTGATAAGAGTTACTTTCTGGGAAAGTATAGGTTGGGGCATCGATGACGCAGTCTGATAGTGCGCTTGGTCAGTAATCGGAAGGTTGCAGGTTTGAGCCCAGCTCCGTCTCTTAAACGGCGATGTGTCCTCAGGCAAGACACTTAACCACAAGTTGCTCCCACAGCTGCGTCAGTAGTGTGTAAATTGGATCAGGCCGTGACTGAGTTAGCTAATACTGATGGACATCTTACATAGAAACCCCATCCATCAGTGAGTCAGTGTGAGAGCAAGTGGGTGTGAATGGGTAGATGTGACCTGCAGTGTAAAGCAGCTTTGAGTAGTCAATGACTAGAAAAGCATTATATAAGCTCAAATCCATTTACCATTTTGAACACATAATTCAGCTCAATTGAAGGGCCGTATATGAATTTTTAAAAATTAAAACAAAAGACACTTTACATTTTAAAGGTACACAAATTACTAAAATTCCCAGACAGAACGCTCATGAAATGCAAACCACTCATGAAATAACTTGACTGAAAATTTCTGTCTAAAGTCTACAAGTAAACTGCTCCATAGTGTTGGTGCATGGAATGAAAAAGCTTTCTTACCACAAGCCTTATTTCTGCCTCGAGACACATCAGGAGAATAACCAGAAACATTATGGTTCACTTTATCAATCAAGTATGATGGTGCATTGCCATTTAACACTTTATTAGTCAACAGAAGTTGACTGGCCCTTCCCCTTGACTCTGCATTGAACTTAAACTGTCCACCACTTGTATACCAACCTGAGGCGTGAAAAACCCCAGGCAGAAGTTTGAATAATTTGTCTACTTCTTTACTGCAGCTATCGACAAAATAGCATCACCTTATAATCGACTCTTTAGGTCTTTGAACACTGAATCTGTTTTCTTTGTAAATAATTTAATTAAAAATAAGTAAACAATTTAAAGGATATACAGTCTCACACCATGTCAATAATGTTTGCACACTGACTCCAAAACTTCTGCGTGTCATTGTTTTTTCAAAACTGGTTTCTTTTTTTGTGCATTTTTGTGTACAGTAAAGTCACTTTCCAGAGATTTAGAGGGAATTTGACTCAGCATCAACATTTATTAGGGAAAAGTTTGTGCTCACATATTTGAAATCTAGGGGTTCTAACTATACACTTTATTATATATGGACAATTAATTGGTTGCAACAAGCCTAATGTCAGGCCATAACCACTGAGTCTTAACAGGGGCAAGTTGGGACAAAAATCAAGCTTTAAATAATCTGTGTATCTAACCTTTCTTGACTAGGTAGACAATAAAGAAAGGCCACCAATGCAGTAATTTGATCATATTTACCTGTTATGGTCTGAGTAGGAGTCACTGCAATTTGCACCCTCTGCAGACCTTAAAAACTTGACGTTGGCAACACTCACTGACTGAGGGATGTCCACATAGATTAATTCAGGCATATCCAAACAAGTTTTTAATTGTACAGGCCTTGTGTTTCTGTGTGGACAACTAATACAGATTGCTTCAGAATGATGATGCCATAGCTCCGTGTGTCACTTTTAACCACATGCAAGAACCCTGACAACAAGGTCGAATTTAGTGTTGCACTCGTGCTGGACAACCTACTGAGCTTGTTATGGCTTTTACAGCAAGATTTTCTGCTCCCCTATGACCAAGAACAACAAGAGGACACTGAGAACAACAAACACAAGTGTTTGTTGACATTTCTCATGTTGTATGTGCACACTCCATGTCTTCTTCTCTGATTTTAGTGTAAGTCTGCCGCAGTGTTACAGCACTGCTTACATGCTTGGCATATGTACTCTAGCCTTTTGAGTGGTTTCGTGTGGGTGGACATATTTCTTGAAACTATGCCGTCTTTACAGAGAATGTTTTCAATATGAAAACATCTTTGGTTCCTTGTGGACAGGGCCTAAGAGGATACAAAGGCATGAGTAATGTCCTCTGCTTTCTTAAATCAAAGAAATTGATTCAACCTTGGCATTGTCTCTGAGGTGAAAAAGCTACTTCTTGACCTGCTTAACTTGAAAATCAAACAAAAGGATCTGATCAAAAAGCACTCTGTGACTATACTGAATAACACTGTTACCCAGAGAATAAGTAAAATAATCAGACAGATGACTCAGTTTAGCTAGTACAGAAACAATCACATCCGTCTTGAGTGTGTTGAGTGGCAAGAAACTTTGCTAACTAACTTGTGACAGCAGTCAGACAGGCCTCAAGTCTATTGAACCCACTTCCTACCACTGGTAGGTATTATTGCAAATCATCTGCATAACAAAGGCAATTTCATTTTAAGAGCCATTTTCATAGTTGTTCTTTTAGCACATCAGAAAATATCCATTTGCTTCAGAGATATCTTCCTTTTTTCAGCAGTCTTAAATCATCTAAAAAACACTGCCAAAATCAAAGGTGTAATGTCTGAACCTGACTTGGAGAGACTTATCCATGCATTTATCTCCAGTGGGTTAGACTACTGTAACGGCCTGCTCACTGGCCTCCAAACGAGCTGTAAGACAGCTGCAGTACATCCAGAATGCTGCTGCTCGGGTCCTGACCAGAACCAGGAAGTACGAGCACATTAGTCCTGTGCTCAGGTTCGTACACTGGCTTCCTGTGGCTCAGAGAATAGACTTTAAAGTAGCTCTGCTTGTGTACAAGTCTCTCCACAGCCTGGCACCAAAGTACATCTCTGACATGTTCGTCCCATATGAACCATCTCTGAGGACCTCAGGGACCGGCCTCCTGCTGGTGCCCAGAATCAGGACTAAATATGGGGAATCAGGGTTCCAGTTTTATGCAGCTAAAATCTGGAACAGTCTTTCTGAAGATGTGAGACAGGCCTTTACGCTGACAATGTTCAAATCTAGGCTCAAAACAGCTCTTTTTAACCGTGCATATGACTGAAAGGATCTTATTTATTCATTTATTTTTTTTCATCTCAAACTTAAAAACAAAAGAAAAAAAAAAAACAAGCAACAATAAGTCAAGGCAACATAATGCATATGTACATCGGACGTCTGTATATGTACTACATTAAACTTATACACGTGAATACATACACATATGTGTCACACAATACCCTGTTTGAGAAGGGACAGAATGAAGCTAAAGCTTATCTAGTCCTTCCCCTTCCTTACAAATCAGATCCATTACAAAAACATAATAACCATAATAATATTTGTTATTATCATCATTAATTAATAATTTGCAAGCACCTTAGTAAAATATTAATGTATATATTAAATATGTATCTATACAGATCTACACATCATACACATATTATATATAGTATATACACATGCTTACATATCATCTGTAATGTTAGCATGAATACTTATTTAAATGCACACTCTCATATTCATAATCATTTATCTCCTAATTAAGTATATACAAACAAAAAGCTTCTCCACAAAATATCTGTTCTAAACTAACATTTTATGTTACTAACATTTTATGTTACTACAATAATTAATTGAATATGTTAATATAGATCAGTGTTAATATATATACTTAAAATTAATTAAGTATAAATATATAGAACCAAGTTATTGTTCAATTACTCGTATGAATCTAATAATACTTTTACTATAATGTAATTTAAATATTTGCCTTTTATTGCACATTTTTAAAGTGACATCCAGGCTGTTCCAGAGTTTGACACCACAAACAGAAATGCACTTACTTTTAAGAGTTGTATGGACCATCGGACAAATGAAATTATGTTCACCCCTTAAATTATAGCCCCCCTCTCTGGAATTGAACATCTTTTGTAAATTACCAGGTAATAATTTTCTAATCGCTTACCTAATACCACTGGATACCACTTGTGCTGTTTGAAATTTTACAATATCTTAAAATTTTAACAATTTGGAATTTAAAAACAGAGGACTGGTATGATCTCTATATCCAGCATGATTTATGATCCGGATAACTCTTTTTTGTAATGTGTAGATCTTTGTAGATTGGACTTGTATGTGTTTCCCCAGACTTCAACACAGTAAGCGAGGTATGGTAGGATCATGGAGCAGTAGAGTGTGCATAATGATTTTTGTGGTAATAAATACTTTGATTTACTGATTATACCGATTCTTCTTGATATTTTTGAGCACAGATATTTTATGTGTGGTTTCCCGCAGAGCTTATGGTCAATCAGAATACCCAAAAACTTACTTTCATAAACTCTTTCAATAGTTACATGGTCAATTTCTAACTCAATTTTCCTGTCAATTTTTCTATTTCCAAAAAATATAAACTTTGTTTGACTTATGTTTAGTGATAATTTGTTTTTGTCAAACCAGCACTTAAGTTTACACAAGTCATTCTGGACCATGTTTAGAAGCTGCTCTGGGTTATCTCCAGTACATAAAATATTGGTGTCATCAGCAAACACAACACACTTCAGAAACTCAGACACTTTAAATATATCGTTGATATATAGAATGAATAATTTAGGGCCCAGTACTGACCCCTGTGGGACACCACAAGTAATATCTCTTCTCTTTTAAAGTTCATTTTATAATGATTGTTTTGTTTTTATTTTGTATTGCAATTTTAATGCATTTTTCTAGTTCTCTAAAGCACTTTGAATTACCTTGTGTACGAATTGTGCTCTACAAATAAACTTGCCTTGCCTTTGTGTGATTTAGTGTAATGTACACTGATTCATCATCATGCACATCACTACCATTAAGACATAAGTTTTAGATCCACATCAGTTGCTTTGCATTAAATTTGGACATTTTTAGATGCATGTGAAGACACAACATTGGCAAATCGAGCAGGGAAGTAAAAGTGGACAGCACAATGATAAAGATTTGATAAAGTGGATCCACTTATAAAAATCCATTTCTGCACAGATTGTCACTGTCTGGAGAAGAAAACACTGTAGCACAAGGTGGAGAAGCTGTTCTTAATACCATGCACACCAACCTCACAGCTCCAGCATGAAAATGAAGTCTGAAACTGCTCATTTTTTGGACTACGAGAGCTCCAAGCACAGAGGAATGAAAGGCTTTACCTTATCAAAACACCAAAGTTCTTCTTCCCTGCATGAAGGAGAGGAAGTACTGAGGCAGGACATTTCTTTTTCACTGCAGAGACTTCTAATTCGTTTGCTTAATTGCATTCAAGGATTCCATTGTTCGGGTTTTATCTGCCAGCTTTTTTCATTCTCCTTCCAAACCATTTTCCATTCACCCAGGGATCCCTGGCAGGCTCCACGCAGAGTGTGAGGCTGGGCAGTTTACCTCAATAAAGATAATTAATTTGGAGAAACAAATGGCTGGGTGCGAAAAAGTAGGGGAATTGGCAGGATTTGCACTCATGTTGAAAAACCCATTTGACACTTACATGGAATTTCAGAAAGGTTCAAGTGATGTGCCATAACAAATATTTGTTTCAAAGGCTGAGTTGTAAACTCTGTTTAATGTTGTCAGTGCAATATTGTGTAAAACACTGTGTCACATTCCAAGGTTAAGTTCCTCATTACATCTCATGTGTAATGTCTTCATTCCCATTTTATCTTAAAATCACTCGCCCTTGTCTCTCATTTCAGGTTGTGTTTCCTTCCCTGCCTTTTTTGTGTCTCCCTGATTGTTGATTCCCTTCACCCGTGTTCCCTCCTGCATCACCTGTGTCTGATTACCTTGTGCGTGTGTGTATTTCCCTTCTGGCTCTCTGCCAGATTGTTGTACTTCATGTCTTCACTCTCCAGCATTCTCCTCGTGTGGCCCTGCCTGTACAGATCTCATTTAATATATCTTTGACCTCGCCCTTTTGCCTACTGATTCTGATCCCTCCATCTGTGTTTATTGACACTTTGTGTCCCAAACCCTGACTGCATTAAAAGGTTGGGGTTTTTTTTGTTTTTTTTTTGAGATTTTGGTTAAGTCTGCCAATAATGATATAAATAATGTCTTTGACAGCAATCAACCAGGAGCTGTTTCAACTCTCCATAGTGTGTGTTTCAAGCTCTGCTTCATGAGATTTAAATGAAAGTCACACAACCACACACCCTCATTAAATAACTTAGTAATTTTTTATATTACTTAAATTAGTAATAGTTGACAACGTGATAATATTAACAATTTTGTCTTCAAAGCTGCACTAATTAATATTTTTTCATCCATGATTGCAGCTCTTTCTCTGGTTTTATAAGTATGTGTGTTCACAACTTTAGTCCAGGCTGTCATGATTCGTGGCACAGAAAAGGTGGACACACATGCACAACTCAGATCATGGTTGTAAAAGACAAAGGCTTTATTCTAATAACAGGCAGGGGTTCGGTACATGGGTACGCAGTCAAAGAAAAGCGACAGAATCAAAATAGTGAGACATGCAAGGTCTAAACACAGAGAGGCAGGCAGAAGAAAGGCAACAGGATCCAAACACATGAGGCAAAAAGAAAAGGTCAGAAAAAACAGACTATGATCATACACGGTGTGATCATGAATGCTGGACACAAGGACAGGAATATGTAACAATCTGGCAACAAGACAGTGAAAGACATGAGGTTAAATACAAAAGATAATTGGGGTGATTAGACACAGCAGGCGAGGAACAATCAGGAGGCAGGTGTGACGAGACCAGACAGGAAAACCTACGGACAGAGACAGGGGTTAGTGACTTAATTAATTTAACTTATCATTTAATAAATTTTATAACACTGTAAATCACCACAAGCAGGCACTGCTTTTGCTACCACTGATGTGACTTTAAACGCCTGTTTTTTGCTTCAGGCGGTGCCATTGGTGACAGCGATTCTCATAAATGTTTTTTCACTTTTCCACACTGTGGCACAATGGCACTTTTCTTCTTTTATGAGAAATCTAAACCTCATCTTTGCGTCTATGTATATATATTTTTTCATTTTGTTCTTGCCATCAGAATGCATCACATCCACTGTGACATACAGTGCCCATCATAAATGAGTACACCCCCTATTGAAAGTAATGTATTAATTAATATCTAAATGAACAGCAGAACAATTTCCAAAGTTTTGACAAAGCTGAGTTTAACATAATTTTTTTTTTTTACCATAAGATAAAAACAAGGGTAATATGATAACTAAAATTTTGCTTTGCTCCCACCCCTGTGATTGTGGTGTACTCATTTTTGCATCCTGATCTTAAATTGAGAAAAATACTTTTTTGTGTGCAACTTAAAAAATCTTGTTTGCAATCAATGGCCCACATTTGGGGGAGTATTTTGTGGTACAGTATGCCATAGAAAATGTTGATTTTGAAAGGAAACTAAAGGTTTTCAGACAAATCTGAAGGGGTGTACTCATTTATGCTGAGCACCGTAATTGTGATTTCTATTCCAAAATGGTCAATTTTCTGACAGTTTTGTGACAGTTCAGTTAAGCAATGTGGTTCAATTGTGCTTGACCTATTGTTGGCTGCAAATAGTTTTATTGGCACCGCAGGCCAGAAAAGGACCACTCTGAACTTCATGACTGGGACAGTCAGTGTAGACTGTGTTGACGTTTTTGTTTCTTAATCAGTTATCTTTCCATTTTGTCACCAAAGGTGTATGTTTTATCAATAAGTTGCTCTCCTTACCCTCTGGCCATTTTTGCGGTTTATTCAACATCACTATGCCAGATGTCTGCTTTGGTTACTTGGTATGTACCGTCACCGCTTGGTAATTTCCATGGATGTCCAGAGATCCTGGGGGGGTCAGATCCTGAAGCACGTGCAGAAGTAGTACTTATGATGAGTCTCACCATTTAAATCAATGCTCCTTATCTTAGTGGAGTAAGTGAGGGTGAGTTTGAAAATAAATAAATGAATGAATGAATAGATAAACAAAATAAAAAATGTGTTCACATTATGCATTAGACCCCTTCTCATTTATGTTTGTAGCATCAATCCCTGAGCCCCAGGCAAATTTAAGTGCTCTCCTGATCAGTTTGTAAGCAACATCTCATATAAATACAGTAGCGTAGTAACCAGATAGTCTCGTCTGGTGAATTGACAGATCAGCATTGTCACTTAGACTGATCGAGTACTGACTTTGTATTCACAGTTTGCTGAACTCACAGAAGACAGCAAAAACTGAACTAATGCATGTTTATGTGTTCCTTTTTTCCATTTTGGATTAACAACTAACAATTAAAGACAGCCAAGACAACAAGTTTGTAAGATCTAACTACAAAGTTTGGAGGCTATGCATCATGATATATGAACCACCTGCTTTGGCAAGGAAAATGTTTCTGAGTCCTTGTCCACACCTCACTTTTGATCAGATTAGGAAAGTGCAGAAAAAGTTGTTTTTTCTCTATTCAGCCAACAGCACACTCAAACCAATTCCACCTTCTCTGACCCGCTGTGTTCATCATGCAGGAAGAGGAGCTGGTGTTTACTTCTTCGTCTGAGTCGAGCAGCCTGCAGTGGAGAGAGATATTCAGATGGATAGTCCAGTAAACACTCCTGGGATTCACCTCCCTTGACTCTTTGTTGGGTGAATGACACTGAGCTGTTTTTATCAAAAGCTGTGAGTGGATCATACTGAGTTCGATCTCACTCCTGCTCAATGCTTCACAGCCGTTGCTCGTGATTGGACTGTTACAGAAACATAAAGTTGCAGCAGAGCTTTTTTTAATTTGGCATTAGAAATGTGATTTCTTTGTGAGAATGGATGATACTGAAAAACACACCAAGATTTCAATGTGGACCAACACAAAAAAGAAGAAACATGATTGACAGGTGGGTAAGTAGGGACAGCTTACCTGGTATTCAGTAGCAAAAAATAAGCAGTGTTTCAGCAGCACACAGGGTACTGCAGCATTTTGACCTCACTCCCCAGCAGATGTTGTATTTTTTAGATAAACAATAAACTATTAAGATTTCTCAGACAGTAAAAGGGGGTAATAGCAGAAGAAAAAATTCCAAGGTCAGGTAAGGCCACAACCCTCATCATTCATTGTTATGACTCTTTGCAGCTTAAAAATTTTGCTCCCAGAGCGATCAGAAATCAACTGGTTTTATTACCACTGAGAGCATGAATGTGGATAAATGTTTCTTTGACCTGAGAACAACAACACCTTAACACTGCATCGTCCAAACTGAAGTAGGGTTACTTTTGATGTCATGAAAAAAGCTTGGTATAGTTGAGGTCAGACCACCCATGAGGACTTGTTTTATTTTATTTACTTACTGAAAGAAATGTAAAGGTTTTAGCCAGACAGGCAGGAGCTCAGCTGAAAAGGTCAAGAAACCATGAGCAGAAGTCATGGCAATTCAGCCAGCAGTCAATAAAAACAGCACTTTTCCATTTTTGTTAACATTAAGGGTCAGCAAAGATGCCAGTGATGCAGTTTAGATCAGTAATGAAACCAAAGCCCTTGAAAATTGTCCACTAGTCTTCTTAATTGTTTTCTTTTGTTCAAAACCCCTGTATGTTGTAACAGCAAAAAAATGACAATCTCCTGAGGCCTGCTGTAGTGTCCTCTGATGATTCTCATCTGTTAAAGAAATCACCACATCAATGTAGGACAAATTTTATTTTCAGAATATCTGGTCCTCTAACTATGACCATGGCATGTGTCATATTGATCCACTCTGTCTGACGGGGGAAACATCCTTGCTGCAACTCAAACTAATAAGATAACAATATGGCATGCCTCAAGGGCATTGAATTTATATATCAGTGAGGACTCTGAACGTACATCGCATGACATTCATGCACCACAGAACATGCTGAATGGTCTAAAAACAGAGCCAGTGAAGCCTGAGATGTGAATGCAATGTTTTTTTATTGCCCATAATGAGGACATTGCAGGAGCAATTGTCCTTTCCTTCATCAAATTACTGCGAATGAAATGCAAGCTGGTTAGACCAGTTCTATTCGGACCACAAGAAAAACACACAGATAGGACAAAATATCCATAAAGAGATACATCATTGTCCTGAGTCATACAATTATCAACACACTGGCTCAGAATATTGATATTTTATCAGAAAATGGCTCTTTATTCAAATTTCTGTTAATTTGACTTAAGCTCTGCAATCCCTCATGACTCTTGGTGCCACCAAGGACGTAAATGAGGCTAGCATGAGGCGAAATAACTAGGCCAAAGAAGAAGTGGCCCATGGATAGGAGAAGCAGATCAGTGGCTACAGATACTGTGGAGGTTGCCTTCCATTTATAAAAATTCCAGATAAGTAAAAAAGTTTGAGCTCGTTGTGCTGCAAAAAGAGGTAAGTTAAACTCACCCTGATGTCTCGACTCAATGTACCACATAGACCTACTTCCCAGACTGCTAAAGTTATGCTCAGACTTTAACCAGTGCTCTTAAGCTAGGAGTCATACAAATTACAATGAAACGAAAACATACTGAAAAAAATCACTGTTTAAAAATGCTACTTTAACTCAAACTGAATAAAGAGGTTATAATTCCCTGTAAAATAATGCTTCTCGTACATAAGCACTTAGCATTTCATCACTCCATTTGCATTGTTAAACCATAACAATTTATCTGGCTCTGTGCTGGCACAGATGTGTAGTGAGCTGCTTTGTAACAAAAAACTCTAAGATTAACTTATTTTGGAGTTACGTAAAGCATAGGGAGTTGTTAACACTCGGGGTAGCAAAAGGTTTTTTAATTTACTGGTTAAAAAAAACCAACCAAACAAACAAAAAAAAAACACGTTTGCATAATCCTCACAGGTCTTTCATATCCATACTTAAAATTACACAATATCAACAAGTTTATATATTGATCCTACATTAACCTTGGAATCATTTTATGTTCCACAGCCAATTAGATACCATGATATTTGGTTGCATGATATTGCATTCAATCAGTTGTGGGCGAAAATAACAGAAAGGAAAATATGACAACAGTCCAGATTGTGACATTGAAACCAACGTATCAGCTCAAAAATGAGAATGATAATAGAAAAGAATCAGGAAAGGGAAACAGAGTTCAAAATTCAAACAGTTTTATCAGCTGTTTGGTTAAATGTTGAGCCCTAAGAGACTTCATGACTCACCAGTCAGAAAAGCATTGATATCAGTTGTCTGGTTCTCGTTCTGCTCAGTAAGCACAGAGTCGACCTGCTGATGCAGAAACACTTTCCTGTTCAAACTCTTAATTGACTTATCATGCAGATATTTGCATACTTCACATCCAGGATGGATGTTTAACATCCCCATGTGAAATGTTCTATCCTTCGTTACTGTTCTGAAAATGCACAATACATATATATATATATAATTCTAATACTCCTAGACCTCAATGCTGTTGCTGGAACTGCCCTTGATAGGTTTTCCTGTAACCTGTCTGACAGACTGTGTCCTGTGGTGTCCCAGAGCTCTGTCCTGGGCCCTCTGTTGTTCTGATTTTATTTGCTTCTTTTGGGGCATCTTATAAGACCTTTTAAGAGATGCTATATACATTTTATACAGATGATATTGTCTTGTAAACCAAACAATGTTTTTATATCATCCACACTGCTTGTATGTATAATTTCATCAAAGCTTGGTGAAATTGCATCAAAAGCATCAAAGCTTGAAACCTGACGGACAAAAGTAAACAAACAGTTACAACTTTTTCTTACCCAGGTCTCTCCAATCCCACCCTCAATGTTCAGCCTTTTACCAATACAACATGTGGAACAAGGTGCACACCTTATCAAGCACATTGTAGCAACAGGTTATGTGAAGTACACTTAAAAAAACAACTTAATATAATTGATAATAAAATAATTAAAAACAGGAACAGTTTGTATTTAAAATAGAGAAATGGCTTGCTTAGGGTTGCCTCAGAAATAGGGTTCTGAGGTCCTCTGATCAGGGTCTGCTGGTTGTTTTTGCTTCAAGACTTAAAACTAAAGATTGTGCATTTGAGGCTGCTGCATCTAACCTTTAAACTATTTTTCACTGGAACTGAGAAAAGCTGAAATGAAAGATTTTTAAAAAGAAGGCCCATTTGTTTAGACCCACTGGCTTATCTCTCTTCATTCCACTTTCTTATAATCTGTAGCTATCTGTGGTTTTGTTTTTAATTATGAAGCCCTTTGTTCTGAAGTGCATAAAACTGCAGAACCTCAAGTGTTGTGTTGAATAAGTCCCTGCAAATGTCTCCAAAGTCCTTTAAACCACCATATTAAAATACCTTTTTCAACAGCTTAAGTTTCCAGCTTGAATCAAAAAATGGGTGAGTTGTCATTGATGATTTTTTATTTGGGCACAATGTGCCTGAATAAATAAAGTTTAACCACTCACTCTTATGATAACAGAGATAAACTTTTGCATGACTTTGCACTGGGAAAGACAGGATAAGACACATTGTTGCTGTTTACCAGAATGTTAAAGCCAGCGGCAACTCAAGTCATTGCATGTTTCTGCCTGTGGCTACAGAAGTTATTCTGAAACAGCATTTCATATTTATGGTGACCAACATCAACTTCAGCTTTAGAAAGCAGTGGGTGATGTGGACTTTATACAGTTGATGCTACCAAGTCTTAAACATTACCACACAGATTACAACATTTGATATAAGTGCAAGTGTACAGACCTTCTTCAAGGGGTTCTTGTCAATTAAAAGTGACCTAACAGAGCCCAAACCATGACTGCCTGTCACACTAACCAGGTTATTTTTGCCCATGTTTGCTTTCCCCTTGTAAAAGCTCCAACTACCCCTTGTTTACCAATCTTCATCTGTAGTGATTTATTCTCCAACAGTGAAAAAAGAAAATCACTTGGACAGCTGATTTCCCTTTAGATATCTGTTCATGTCTTTGAAGATTTCAGTCTTCATGCAAGTAGAAATAAAAAATTGTGCCTGTCTTGCAGTTTTCCTTTTCAACCTCTTTAAACTCTAGAAAATTAAATACTCCAGACACCTCAATGTGTTTTCAAAATGCTTGCCTCTCTGATATCTCACCGAGTCATTATCTGGTAGATGCTCTGTAATCTGTATGCAATCTGTGTGATGTAATGTCAATTCGGAGAGACGGGCTCTGTCTGCCCCAATTAATTGGTTTACTTCGAGTTTGTAATTTCTGGCAGGCTGAGAGAAGCAGTTTCCATATTAGCATTAATTGAAGGGCTTATTAGTGGCAGGAATAAACTAGCTCCTGAAGTTTCCATATGGCACACCTTGCTCATAATTTATCAGCCAAATTATCTATGTATTTACCTACCTATATCTACTAAGAAGGTTATTGTGAGCTTCATCCTCTGCATGCTAATGATGCATATCCTCACTCCAGCTTAATGTGTTTTTAAGCCCCTGCTTGCATGAAATTTTCCCTGAGAGTGATCCTGAATGCAAGAAGTGCAGCCACACTATAGGGAACCCAACACCTAAGCCAGGCTGCTGAAACACCTCAGGATGATGGTGGAGGGGGGTGTCTTACTATTCTGTTCTCTTCACTGGTAAATCTGCTGAAATCTGGACATGGATCAAGAAAAAAATATCTTCAGTTTCACTGCAGGCCATCTGAGGCAGAAGCTTGGAGAGCAGTGAGCTGTCAGAGCAGTTGAGGGCTGTCCATGCTCAAAAGTGTGACGATGCCATGCACCAACATGTTATGACATACTTAAGCTTAACAGACATAATTAGAAGGCGGCAAGAAGAGCCGGTAGAGGGAGAGCAGATTGACAGCTAAGGAGAGGCAAAGCAGCATTAAAGATCAGCGCTGTCAGCGAGACGGGGGCACAGCTCTGTCATCTCTCCAGAGCCCTCACTTTATGCTTTTCATTTCCAGGTCAGTGTTGCATGTAGGCAAGGAGCCAAAGTGCCTAAAAAGGGGCCAACTTAAGACAGCAGGTCCTGTTCCATTTTATCCCAGGCTGAGGCAGAAGAAAGAGCAGAAGGGCTTTGAGCTCAAGCCTTCACAGATGCACAACTTGAATAAAAGAGCAGTAAATCCCACCAGTAGCCTCAGACATGAAGTAAAAAATCATCATCTAGCTTTGAAGTTGAAGTCTGGATTCAAACCATCTTTATAAAGTTTGTTTTCTGTAGGTCTCTTCTCACAGCGCAATGTCATAATTACAGGCATGTACAGCCCACTCTCGTCTCACAGGCTCTTATTTATTGTGGGCTGTGATCCTTTGCTTCAAATAAACATGGCAGTTATCAGTGTCAGCAGGGATGACAAATGGGCAGACAGGAACAATCCACCCTCACCTTCACCCTCTTACTAAAGACCGTGGGTTAATTAAATCTAGTGGGACCTATAAAGCAACTGACCTTAATAGTTACAGGAAAACCTGCAGTATTATTTTTACAGCCAAATCACTGTAGCAGCCAGCACCATTTATCTATGTAGATAGATCATGAATGAATGAATGACTGGTGTCAGTACAGACCCCATGTTTACTGATAATTTGGGCAGGCTTTACAAACTACAAAGTCATAAAGAAACTAACCCAGCCTAATTCTTAGCTTACTGGAAATTGGTAAGTAAATTAGATATCTGTTTGGTTAAAATTACATCCGTTGAAAAGCTGTTCATTAATGATAGTTTCTTTTAAGTCTAAGCATCAAGCTACCAGCAAAAGATGTGAAAAACTACACCCTTACCCCCACACCCTTTTGATTCTACCTCACCACAATGCAAAGCCCGTGTGTCCTTCTGCCTAGGCTGTTCTGGAGGTAGTGCCAAAACAAAGGGGCTAGCTAGCAGAAAAGCTGAGCACTGTGAATTGTCCAGTGGAGTGTACAGTGATGCATATTTATTTGTTTAATTCAGTGTTGGGCAGTTACAAGTGACTTGTAGTATAATGCTGTAATAATAACAATTAGTAAGGATTACAGTTTCAAAAAAAGTAATAATATTACAGTAACATTTCAAAGCAATGTCTTGTCATTCAGGTATCTTTCATACTTGTTGGCCTGTTAGCTGTTTAAGTATTATTAGAGCATTTCAAAAGTTGTATAAGCCAATCTATGGATGCTGACATATTTTTCAGGCCCTCTTTATAATAAAAGGACTGCTTTATATTAACTTTAGTTATTTTTTTAATCAGGCTGTAAATATCTTTATTTCGGCCATTAAAGTAATCTTTTCCCCCAAACACAATCATAAACCATCTGGCGTGTCTGTAGCTAGCCTCAGTTTTTGGCAGTTTAACAATTTGCATTTGCACTTTTCAACACCAGAGGTTACTGCTTTTTTTTCACCTGAAATGGCACTTCTGTCATGGTCCCTGAAGCAGCAGTGTGCAGCGCAGCGTCTGTGTCTGTTCTCTTCTCACAAGAACAGAGCTGATCACCATCACTGTGCAAAAATACTGAACTATTCCTTTAAGACATATAATCAGTGTTTTGTGAGTAACAGCTTGATGATTTAAATATGCTAGGCCCACAAAAGTTCACAGCTATGCCCACAGTTTCATGCTCATGGACACATGGCATTAACTCAACATTGCTAAGCTAACCTGTTATGTCAATCATGTTTTCAGGAGTTTAGCAACACACTTAGCATGCTATACAATGCATGCAATATACCAAACAACTAATCTTTTTATTTTCTTAAAAGAAGCCCATGTAGGAGGTTGGTATTATGTCAACTGTGTTTGTTTAAAAAAGTGCTCTTTTTAATGAGTTGCTACGTACCTACGTTCACTGTATTAATGTTATCCATGAGGTAACTGTGGGCTGATAAGCTATTTTGACTTGCTGGTAGCACCAAAGGAAGAGTTGGGTTCCCATGAACGCTACAATTTCTACTGATAATATAGATTTAGATTTTAATGTCATGATCATTTGTTAGCTTTGGTTAGCAGTTTGACTGAGAGGATGTGGTACCAAATTTCTTACACTGGCTTTTACTCTAGATACTGGAAGTTATGATATTCCAACATCACAAACTCTAATATTAAAACATTTTGGTTGTTTTTTAAACTGATTCATTAGTGTCTGAATGAAGCATAGCTGAGGGAAAAAGAAACAATCTCAGCCAAGCCCTCCTTAGTTTGCAAAACTTATCCATCTTCATGAAAGAGTTTATGGAACAATAAACTAAAC
This sequence comes from Cetoscarus ocellatus, assembly GCA_037902135.1. Taxonomy (NCBI): domain Eukaryota; kingdom Metazoa; phylum Chordata; class Actinopteri; order Labriformes; family Labridae; genus Cetoscarus; species Cetoscarus ocellatus. Next base: position 5,485,753 of record JBAMNC010000387.1, read on the forward strand.
TCCAAACTCTGAGAGTCACAAAGCCATTAATTATCATCTATGACTTTACCTCTGCTCCTGCCTCCTGCTCCTATGGCTCACCTGTGTCAGATAAGAGCACATGTGATATCAACTGGCCTCATCTGATTTGTATCATATTACTACACCTGCATGGAGAGAGATTAGAGCAGAGCTGGGGTATCACATGTCTCAGACATTCTGGTATATTAATGAGGACAGAGTTTGAATGTGTGTGAGCTGATTAAAAAAAAACAGAGAAGACTTTGTGTGCTGGGAAAATTGAGAAGGAGATGGGTGGGATATTTCTACTTGAAACCATTGTTTCTTTTTACAACTTTAGAGGAGGTTCAACCAAAACAGGAGGAGATCATGATAAAGCAAACAGACAACAGCTACACCTTTAAGCTCCCATGTGACGTTTTAAGAGCCCTTTTTTTAACCTTAGCTCTGGTTCACTGCTAGAGTATGTTCACAGTCACTGGTGTTCGAAAAAAAAACTTGAAAAAAAACCCTGATCCAGCTGTGTTCTCAGACTGTCTGAGACCATCTGTTAGAGCTCCTGCCCCTTTAAGGCTTTCCCTCCCATGTGGGCACAGTCTGCTCTGATTAGTTGACCATACTCTGCGGTAATTGCTCTGTGGTAATGCTGCTCTGAACCATGTTGTCAACAACGTTGTATTTATTCTAACGTCTATGTTCTGTCGAGGACTTGCAACCCCCTGAGCTAATGGGCTTAAACTGCTGGTGAAACAATAGTAAGACGTCATGCTGGTAGTTTTTCTCTGGTGGGCCAGGGAAGCAAGCCATTTCAAGCAGCTACTGGCGCAGATACTGATACTGATGGGGAGAGCTGGCAGGGAGTCAAGCCTTGTGATAGCATCATCACAGAAAGTCTTCTAAAGATTTTCTCAAAAAGTGGACCACATATCCACTTACATTCAAGGATGAACTGTTCAGATTTTGGGAGGTCATAGGTCAAATTTCAAGATCTGTGGTCATGACATGTTCTAAGGTCAGAGATATACTTAACTATGTTCATCATGCAGCTGCATTAATTAAGTAAACTGTCTACACAGACATGGAGGCATTATGGCTGCCACACATCCCCTGCATTGTTTAGCGTGTCAGTTGTGCATGTCCTCCAAAATTAATGTGACACAGATACAAAATGGAGGCTATAGACATGACTGGTAGGATCAGTGTAGAGGCAGAGGAGATGTGAGTCAACACATCGACAGGAACAACTATAAAAGAATGTTTAAAAGAAAAACTGATAAATCAAGTCCACAACCATAAATTCTTATTAAGAGGCCGGTAAATAGCGAAACAAGTTGTGTGCAGTGGTTCAACTAGTAACTTTGTAAATTGGCAACAGAGTTTGACTTGAGTTGACTTTATGGCCAACTCTGTCTGTGGGTGTGATCTTGGTAACATAATTTCTTTTTTTTTTTTTTTTTTACAAATAAAATACTGTTTGTTATTTCTGATACAATGATAAAAATACTTTATGATGATGCATTGGAGAGTACTTCTGTTTTTGGTGGTACTTTAACTATAACATCTATCAGCATAGTCTGCCAAAAGTCATCAGTTAAAACAGTCAGTCATTAGATTGTAACACCTAAACAGTTGTAGTAGTCCACGATGGAAAATAATGTAGAAATTGAGGACAGATGATGCTTATTGGTGATTGTTTTTTTTTTGTTTGTTTTTTTTTTACTTTTACTCTCAGAATTACTGCTATCTTTGCAGTTTACTTCTAACGTAACAGATAGTTACATACAGTCTGATGTCATTTGCATCCTCTAGTCAGATGACAATATGAACACAAGCACAAACAGAAATTATATCATCAGCTTGGTTTCTTGGTCATACCTTGCTTTAGAATTTAGTATTTCAAGGATTCTTTGTGGGATTTCTGTTTTACTTTGCACAAATGTCCTCTCTGACTTGATGATGAGCTTCTCAGATTTGGGAGGTGTAAGCTCAGAGGCCAAGTGACCCACTGCTGTCTTTTCACTTTCTACAGGCACAAAACAGCCATGCAGTAGTTTTAGTCTTTTTAGGGAGGAAGTTAAACATATTTTTTTATTTTTTGAAAGTTTGGTTATGTGGTAACCAAAGAGGGAGAATGGTAATGTTAATGGTAATATTAATGGTACTATCAATGGTAATAAAGAGAGAGAGGGTCACTCTAGGCTTTGTTTAATATCCCTCAGGTTGGGGAAAGGTAATAAAAAATGCTATAAAAGATTCTCAGTCAGAACACTTTATTGTCAGATGACCTCTGACTGTGAAGATAAAATACATTTTGGGAATAAGTAACCTCCCTGCATCATTTCTGTTCTTGTAATCAAATGCAAATATGTTGGATGTTGTTATTCATTGTGCTTGTTAGTGTTTCACCATTTCTATCCTGTTGCAAGATTCTTGTCTGCTTAAATCCTTCCACAGGCGTCTTCTTAGGCTTATTTATGTACATAAACTACAAGCTGTTAAATTTTAATTTGCACCCACGGTTTGTAAACATTTACATAGAGTATACATGAGTGTTAGTAAGAGCTCTGAAAGATGAAAAGAGCTTATTTTCCCTTCATGGTTTAACTTTGCTCTGCAAGTAGCTACATGAAGAAGCTCAGATTAAAAGAAGTTTGAGCAGTGGGAGACTTGTGGGTTAAGATGTGTCACTGCGATTTTGATTTTAAGGGTCCCTGTCACGAAGCAGGATTAGCAGGTTACCGAGCTAAAGTTGGCCTTAGCCTCAGCTTTTCTGTGTCACGATAACAACTCAGTTTGAAGCCAAGCAAACCGGCAGGCTGTGGGGATCAACAGACATTAAGGGCCATGAACTGCATGAAAATAGACCTGGCTATCACCAGAGTTTTGCAATTAAAGGGGGGAACTTGATGATTTGTTGGCATAGGCTGTTATTCATACTACAAAGAGTTGCCACCATGCACTGTGCAAAATGCCTTTTACCTGATTCTTCACAGTAACTAAATGAGCTCATCTTCACAACAGCACAACCTTCAGGCAATGCAGAGCAAAAGAAAGATTTGTAAAAATCTTACTACCGCCTCAGTGTAAAGACATCATTCTGTATTAATAAGAAATCCCCACGGTGCCATAATGACCTGGCAGTGATAAGCCTATTTACTTACACATACATTTTCTTCCAGCTATCTTTTTCTTTCTGAGGCTGGCAGAAGCTGCTTTTGCCTTTTTTTATTTTTTGCTTGTGCTGCTCATATTTATTCATCATGATCATTATTTGTTCTTCTCTGCAGACTAACACGGTGTTACTGATCCACGTCTCTCCCATGTGTCCCACTTTTATACTGCCTACTTAACACATTTCAGAAGGCTACTGTCACAGTAATAACCTCGCTCTGTTCTTTGTCTCTGACATGGGCCTGTATATTTTTTCCCGGCAAAGCATTGGTGTAACACTTCAGCATATTTGTATTTTGCTCTTATGGCACCAGCCTCTTTTTGCCTTAATTAAAACTTCTATCCCAGTGTGAGATGGAGGAGCATTTACTGAATCCATCTCACTGTAGATCCTCTCATTTTTCCTATCCATAATCCATCACTGCCTGGATCCACTGGGCTGCATGCAGTAAAATCTCTGGATTCATGTCATCAAAAACTCTTATTGTATTTTTCTGCTGCTCATATTTGCATTCATTCACTGCCTTGTTTTCATCTTGATCCCCCACTGAGAACAATTTAGATTTTCAATCAGACGTTTCATTAAGTTCGGCAGAGTCTTTTGCAGAAAATGTGGATGTATTATTTGGTTTGCTGCATTGTGTTTTGGAGGTAATAACCCTTTTTGGTAAGAAAAACGTTGTTGTTATTCTGTGTCAAATCTTTGACATTTAAGATTGATCTCTTTTTACATGGTCAGTGCCATTTGAGAGGGGCATTTTGTGTATTTTTTAAGTCTCAAAATAGCTGCTGTTTGCCATACTTGAAGCTGGGGGACATTATTCAACAGATGAAACGTGACAGATTCATAACCAACAGCCTTACACTTGCATATCATATTGTACCCCATATATCCACTTTCAGGCATCTGCACCAGAGCTGTCACATTAGTATTGTTTCAGTGAGTCTGAAGCATTTGTGCAAGTTTAAAACCAGAGTGGATGCTACAAAATATGTTTTAAAGAGCCCATATTTGCCTTAACTCTGCCTATATTAGGTTTTGTTGTCTACTCCATAATCACAAATGTTCAAACAATGTTTTTTTTTTTATTATTTTGTATCCCTGATCCACATGTATTCTCAGTCTGTCTGAGATGCTCTGTTAGAGTTTCTGTGCCTTTAAGGCCGTCTTTCACAAATGGGCCCAGTCCACTTTAATTTGTTGATTGGTTAATTCAGCCCTGCTCACGGCTATTTTGTCTGCATTTATTCTGTGGTCTGCACTACACAGTGTGTGCTACTCCAAGCCAATGGGCTTAAACTGCTGATGATTGGATGTCACACTGGTAGGTCAATTAGGGAGTGGGGGGTTGTTTCAGGCAGCTACTGGCATGGTGTAGAAAATACAGGGAGAAGTTCTGATGCAGCAGAATTTTTGTCTTGTGCAGTGAAGTACTCTATCACACAGGGAGACATGTCAAACACCAAAGGGCATATTAAACATGAAAAAGGATAATATGGTCTCTTTGAAAAGCAAAGAAAACAGTGGTACTTTTACTTCAAAGTTTTACAAAAGAAAGTGATTATGTAAAAGCAGGGAGACTGATACCTGTTCATTCATGTTGTTTTTCTTTTTTTTTCTTTTTTTTTTCAAATCTCCCACTTTCTGTCCCTGCCTGCTCTGCTCTGTTGTTAACATGAAAATGGATTTCTTGGTCAAATTCATCAGTTTTCCAGGCCAGATTAACAGTGTCCTAGTCGTCTTGTAAATGTTATGTCCAGATCATCAGTGTCCAGACTGAGCTTATCAGGATCTAGGACCAGATCATCAAAAGTCCAGTCAGTTTCTTGGTTAATTTTATATGTAGGGGTAGATTATCACTGTACTGTTCAGATCATCAGTGTCCAGGTTCTTATAATCAGTGTTTAGTTCCATCTTACCTGTGTTTAGGTTCAAATCATCTATGTCCAGGTCCAGAACATAAGTGTCAAAGTCTAGGTACAGATCATCAATGAATGACTTTGGATCATAAGTGTCCAGGACAAAATCATCAGTGTCATGCTTTTAGCTCATAAGTGTATAGGTCCTAATAATCAATATTTCGGTCTAGATCATGTGTGACTATGTCCAGATCATAAGAGTCTAGCCAGATCTTTTATGTCCAGGCTAATCTTAACAATGTTTACTTTTAGATTATTTGTTTCAAAGTTTAGCGCTACAGAGCACAGGTCCAGATTACCGGTGTGCAGGTCCAGGTCTTAAACTGACAAGTCTAAGTCATTGTTAAGAATGTCCAGATTCCCCAACGTCAAATTATCAGTGTCCAAGTTCTACCCTTTGGTTGCAGGTCCAGTAACAAGGTCCAGACTATTACTGTCTGGATCAAGCTCATTAGTATCCAGGTCCATCTTATCAATAATTAGGTACAAATTATTAATGTACAGCTCTAGATCATCAGTTTCCAGGTCCAAATCATCAGTGTGCAGATGCAGCTGAGCAGCATTTGGGACAGATCATCAGTTTTTGGGATCCAGATCATCAGTATCCAGGTTTGTCAGTGTGTAGGCACAGATCATCAGGGTTTTGGTCATCATTATCCGAGTCCAGGTAAATTGTTTAAGACATGTAAGAATAGAAACAACCTTATTATTTGGCATACTTACTGTCCAGATGAAATGTAAACATTTACATTGATGCCAAGCAATGTAAAATGGGTACCTGCACTGCCCGGTATCTCAAAGTCTGCCAATGTTTTTGTTTTGTAGCTGTTGTTTAAATTGTTCATTCAGCGCCAGAGGCAGAGTCTTCCACACCTCCTTTCTTGTTCTCAGGCTTTTCAAAGGCAAAATAAAGAAAGGAACAAAAAAACAGAATTTGCAGTTATTTGGATAAAAGGGCTTGTTTGTGTTGTTAACACTTGAGAATTTTGTAATGCGATCTAACAGGGGTGTAAAACGGTCATTACAATTTCTTTAAGCCTGAACTAGCTGTGGTGGTGCAACCAGAATGTTACTTAAACGCAGAAAATGAGGTCAGTACAAGAGGTTTCTCCACAAAAACAGTGTTAAAGCTTACAGGATGAGATAAACAAGTAAACACATATGAAGCAAAAAATCTAAATTTTACTGGCTCAGAATGATGAAATAACGGTGAGAAAAGGGATATGGAGAGATACATGTGTTGAGCAGTTTATCAAGTAGCAGTTATGATAATGACTGTGAAACCTGAGTGGAGGAAATTAATTGTTGCATTGATGTGGCCTGAATCCCGTGTAAGGATCTTGAATCTTGAAGGGTCAGAGGTGATTTGACAGACTGGCAAAGACTGGCGAGAAACTCTGAAGAGTGGACAAGGCCTCCTCCCATGTAAGCAACTTGTCCAGGTGCAGGGTTGCTTTTTAGTCATAGGGATGCTGGGTTTGGGAGCCCAAGATCTCAGCTACAAAACCTTTTGGACTGGCATGAACAGAGGTAGAATAAAAAAATGACATTCATGTAGGACAGAGTTAGAGCAAAATCTCTTTTGCTAACAGCACGAGGACAAGGCAGATTTCTTTCGGATGATTGTAAAGAAGTTAACTGTGAGGGACCCCATGAGTGGTCAGAGGGGCAACAAGTGAGCTGTCCACAGCGGGGGAGGATTGATGAACAAGAAATGCATGGCAAAGAAATCATGCAAACAATGTACTTTCACCAGATGATGGTTAATTATTAACCACTCCTTTTTCAACAGAGATGAATTTATATGCAGTTAACTAGACATTCAAAAAGTGATAGGGAAATGTAATCTCCAGTCCACATCTAGACAGAATTATCATCTCATCTGTCTCATGATTGCAGGATAGCAGCTGGGTGTTTATGCCACAAAGTTTTTCTTTTTTATTTCAACAACATACCTTCCTTGCAGTGGCGTCGTCTGGTTTATTCTAGTGGGTATACTCTGACATACTCTGATTGATGTTTGTCCGCTTAGGGCCTCCATACACTGAAGACATTTGTGCCACATTTCCACCTGATTTATACACCATCCACTGAAAACAGCTCTGAGACCCACATGGGCCTCCACCCACAGGTTGAGAACCGCTGCAGTAGTAGATTGTATTTGAAGCTTGATCCTTCAAAGATTGTTCTTATATCATTGAGAATAAGTGATGCAGGATACCTCAGGATGAATTTATTATTTAGCAAACAGTGAGAGAGTGAAACAGAGGCTCAGAGCTGGACTGATGAAGAATGTTGAGTTTTGATTCATCAAAAGGCTGACTCGTCACTTTTTAAGTCTTTGTGTTCACTTAAACCGTGCACATGAGCTATCAAGACACCGTTTGAATTATAAAATCACACAAAGTGACTGATGATCCATCACTGTCCCTGCGATGCGCGTCTGTCTGCATCTTTACGCTTGCTGGCACACGGAGGAGAGCGCTCCCAAAGACGCTGAGCGATTTGGGACGGATTTAGATAACACCTGTGCTTCACACCAAAACACTTTTCATAAAATAGGGTCCTTCAACTTTTGAAACAGTGCCACACACTTAAATGTCACTTCTCCCTAACTGACCAATCAAGAAACAGCATCACCTCTGGTGTTTACTTCATAAACAAGAGTGGTCAAAGACAGAATGGTCTGATTTGTCTTTTCAAGGGAACATTTTTAGATCTACAGCTGTTACTAATGCTGAAGATTTATTTTCTTACTTTCTATGTTGTCTGAATGATAATTCTATCAATAAAGGCTAATTCCATTCAAACAGAGGTTTTTAAGACAGCTTTATGTAGTCAAATGTTGTAAATAAAAAAAAAAAAGCAACATGAAGCATTTGTGACAAGTGTCTGAAACTGAGGGTGGACCAGCTGTGGACACAAGCCCCTCAGTAATTCTGTGAAGTAACAGTGCCCCCAGCCACCCTAAAATTGACCTCAGCTACATTCACTTTAAAAATCCAGGGTAGGTCAGCAAACATTTACACTTTAGAAATGAATTTGTTATGTCATCTATTACATTTTCACATCCATGAGAGTAATTTCTTAGCATACACTCACTGTCACCTGTAAAGGAGTGTTGAATGGTTTCATCTGTGAATAATGATTTACTCTGAACAGTTCAAAAGATTCAGGAAGTGTTATTTGTGAGTGTAGGGAGCACCTTTACTCCAAAATCAAATCAGATTTGACATTAAACAGCCTCAGTTATGTGCAAATCATTGCAGGTGCTCAGCAGTCTATTTATCTGACCTCTCCTTCCCCTCATGTCCGGAGGGGGTCTCATTTTTCTTGCTGTCTTAAGAAATCAAGAAGAAAAATAAGGAGGCACTGAGCATTTTCCTGCCAAGCTCCATAAATCTGGAGCCAACCTCCTCCAGCTAAGTCTTCAGAGCTGAAAAATCTTCAAACCCCAAACTCAAAGGCAATCTATTTTCCCTGTCATATAACCAGGCCTATCCCTGACACACACACAGCATTAATACAACCACCGACTGTTGGGGAGCCAGTGTCGGCCTGCATCATTACACTCACTGCCTGTCTGCTGTCTGTGTGTGCTGCTTACAGAAGGCTCCTCTGGCTGTGTTGGGTATGCTTAGTGTGGGAGTGTGTGCTCAGCTGTCTGTTTGTCTTTCCTCTCTTGAAGACACCTGCTGCATTTCACTGATTTACTGAGACAGTGGGAACCCACACTGGCTCAAGTGTCACCTTCAGTTATTTTTTTTATTCATTTTATTACCACTGCAGCCACATTTTTGGTTTATGGTGCCTGTTGGAAAGTGGGGTGGATTTAGCATACAAAAAGAGTAACTTTTGGCCTTGGCACAGGTATGATCAGCAAGATGCAGCTCTGTGAAAGCGTAAGAAGAAAAGCCATGGACAGATCGATACCAGACGACAGGGACTGTATATTCCATCTGGCCTGGCATTGTTGCATGATAACCTAGAAAATGATAAACCAAGTGGCAGGTTACAAAACCCTTTGAGCTGCACAGCCTGCTGTAACTGAAAAGCTGAGGTCAGACTACACGCTGTAAGCATGATTATAGCCCAATCTGGAAGACATGGGGTCTCTGGCTCTGAAAATCAATTGTTTTGTTCCATGTATTGTACAGGGGCACAATAAAAAGTGTGAGCCCCATAAAAAACAGCACTGGGCCAAGCATACACATTTTCTTGAAGCAGTGGGCTCCAAATATTTCAGTTTGCAACCCCTTGAACACCTTTAACAGGGAGTCAAGACCCCCAGCAGACCCCTACATTATTAGTGTGATTTGCAAAATTATATTCTAAGTATGTTTTTTACATATTACATATTATTTTAGAATAATTTCCTGAACACCTCTGTCACTCCTCATTTTGAAACCACTTAGTAAAGCTAATGGTTTCCATTTATGCTTTGCTGCTATTGCTTTTTAAAAATCAAGCTTTGTAATATGAGCACCTCTCTGGCATTTTGAATTTTTTTCACATCTCTAAAAGGTTTGTGCTCAAGGTAAAATCGTATATTTCATAATTTTACATCCAGTACATGTATTTTGTCATTCAAATTGTTGCAATTGGTCCTATATTTTACAAAAGATAGAGAGTGGATTATATATGCGGGATTAATTTCCTCTTTGAGGAATTTTATTTGGGAAATCTGTAAATGTTTAAATGTACACATAATAGGGTAAATTCTTGAGTGTTAAATTTTGTTATTAATATGTATACACATATCTTTTTAATAAATATAAGTCCAGATTCAGCTGCAGTTTGTGTTGCACTAGACTACAGGACTGTAATATTTCTGCTATACTCCTGTTTTATCAATAGACTTTCTTTTAAGGGTTAGGCCAAAAGTGCAGCTCAAACAGAATAAAGCAAAACTGCACTGGTAGGTTTTGGGGGTTATAGCAAACACCAGGGAATATTATAAATATATATATATATATTTATATATATATATATTTACTGATGCATGTCAATCTTCTTTACAGTGTGCAGCAGCATGTACGTACCTCTTTAACTGTGGATCTTCTTACTTCTGGCCTTGGTAACAAGTTAGCATGCAGCCAACAACTGTTTTAAAAGTAAGAACAAGTTTGCAGTTCTGCACAATTCACACTCTGAACCACGGATGGCCAACCTATGGCCTGGGGCCACATGCAGACCTCCTTCTCACTTCAGTAGTATCCCACTGCAGCCTTGCAGGCAGCACTCTCAGGACCAACCGCACTCTCAGGACCGACTGCACTCTCAGGACCGCCAGTTTTTCGCAACAGCGCCACCCAGTGAACTGAAGCTGTCTTTACAGGACCGCAGAAAAAGGGTTAGGTTTAAGAGGGGTTGTGGGGAGATACCCTCTTATGGGGGCATCTCTGGCACGGGCTCACGTATGTTAATTCTTTAGTTTTAGTTTCTTTAGTTAGGTTCAGGCAAGTTCTTAAAACTAAGGTTAGGTTTAGGGTAAGGGATGGGGCAGGGGTAGGGACCTCCTATCCCACCAGATGATGAATCCCGGGGGCACAGGTTAGGGTTAACCCTCTCTCTGCACACGTGCGACTGAGAGGCGTGAGAGTGCAGCCATGAGAGTGCAGCCGTGAGAGTGTGGGTCGTGAGAGTGCGGGTCGTGAGAGCGCTGCCTGCAACTGGACCCTTCACTCTCACTCAGTGTGGCCCACAATTCAGTTTCAAACATCCCACCATTATCTGTGCCTCCTTATACCTATCAGGGTAGCAGACGGTTGAAGCCTATCACTGGGCAAAAGGCGAGGTTCACTCTGGACTGCCAGCCAACCACATGGCTTACATATAGCAACAGATAACTACACACACTCACATCTGCAGGTATTGTCGAATGGCTAAATATAGTTGTTTTGTTATAACATAACAGGAATGTTTTTGTTCTGTGGGAAAAGACAGGAATACCTGTTGAACACCCACAGGGAAACATGCAAACGTCACAGAGTGGCCACTGTCTGACCAGGAAGTCAGTCCTGTGAACCTTTTGCTGTGAGGCAGGAGGAGTACCTGCTGCATCACTGTGCATCCATTTCAGAAATCAACAAACGGCAAACATGAAAAAAACATCTGCCATGAAGATATGGAAAATGAAAGATCTTCTTTAAACCCTCAGATAATTAGTTTATACCAAATCTTTGAAAGAAAAAAGAGGTATAGTTGCCCCATTTTTGTCTGCAAATCTCTTTTAGATGCATTGTTAAATGTATTTTCTAAAATACATAGAATTGCAAATAAAAAATATTAGAAGAACAGTAAAAAACTAGAAAGTGCAAACCTTCGCCAAGGTAGCTCACAAATTGCTGTCACATCTACAAGTAATAGTTAAATGATAAAGTTAGCAACATAACATGATTCCTTGACCCTAAAAAACCACACATAGCACTCGGAATCATGTTGATATCATTATTAGTTAGACAGTTATTGAGCAAAACTGATGGTTCGCAAATGGCAGTTATCTGAATCACCACCAAAATCTAATCATTTTCTAAGTTGGGCCATTACCTATGTCTCCTGAAGATTTCAGCAAAATCTGTCCAGTAGTTTTTGCATAATCTTGCTAACAAACAAACATGCAAACAAACAAACGAACAAACAGACAAACAAACATATGCCAGCAAAAACATAACCTCCTTGACGGAGGTAATTATTGCATTCCTAAAGTTTTTTTAATAATGTGAAACTTTGCCTCTGTTTAGTTTGTTAATTTCAAGCATCACAATTTGCATTTTAAATTAGATGTATAAAAACTGGTTGAAAAAATGATCAAAGTTTTATTTTTTCGTTTTGTATTATAACTTTATTTTAAATTTTAATTTAAAGTATCCTGAATTCTGTAACATTTTCCCTCTTAGAGTGAGGATAACATCAATGCGGCTCTCTCTTACCCCATTCACACTTGCCAAAAATTCCTGAAATTATCCAGACATTATCCGGGTGAATCATATGTGTGAACGCAAACAGCTGAGTTTTTCTCTTGGACTAGAAATAGATAATTTCCTCTGTTCTTCTCGTATTTTATCCAGATAAAGTCAGAGTAGGCATCAGTAAATTATCAGGGGATTTATAGAGGCAAGTCAGGACATCATCCTCTGCAACCACCACAAACCAGGAAAAAAGAGATTTGACAGGTTTACCGCTGGGGTTCATCTGATTGTAAGGGGATAACACAAACCCAAATGTGTGTCTGGACATCAGGAATGTTGATTCCACTGCACATCAACAAAGTTCTGAAGGACATCTGCTCCAAAACAATCTGGGTCTCTTGCACATCTAAAGAGGAGTATTGAGCTGCTGTTGAATATGGAGATGAAACCCTGAAGCTTTCCTTCTCTGGTGTGATAGTCAAGCACGTAGTGAGGCTGCTTCATGATCACTTCTGTGTGCTTCAGTTCTCCTCTCAACTCTTTAAATGATGTTACCGATATACTTTTAGACATGTAACACTTAAGTTAGGATACAAATTGTTCATCCGCTCTCATATTATGAACACTGACTTCCACCTCATATGTTTGACGTCGTGTGGTGCCTGTCAGTGACGCCCTGCACCCCTCCACTACTTCTCCCCCATCCAGCTGATGAGAGGAGCGAGTGTGAACAACCATGTCAGTGAGGCTGCCCGGATGATGTCCTGATAATATCAGGGTTGCATGTGTGAAAAGAGCTTCTGTTGTCAGAGTTGCCCATCCCTGCTTGAAGCTCTAATGTTGTTATAGATAATTATAAACACTTTCCTTCTTTCTGATAAACCTATGGGTAGATTCTCTTTATTTCTGGGTCATAACCCAGTTTAGAGACTGTATTGCATGTGTTTACATCCAAGAGAGCATTAGTCTTTAACCGATAGGTATGTCAGTCTGAGTAGTTAAATAAATGGGCAATGTCAATCAGACTAACACATACACCATGTTAAAGGTCCAGTCCAGTTTTATTAGACCAAGAACAAAATGACACCTTTTCCACTGCATGCAAACCTAAAGAGTGACATAGGGAAGCCCTGCAATCATGGAATCCTAATACATTCATGTTGATTCCACAACAGCGTAAAACTGGTCCTTCAGTCTGTGATTTTTCATTGTGTTCAACAGAACCTTGAGAGAGCATGGCAAGCAAAAACACTCTGGGAGCTTTTCATACACCCACTGTCAAACACACACACACACACACACACACACACACACACACACACATATACACAAAAAGGACACATAAACCTTCTGCCTTCACAGATCTCATCTCACCTGTCTGACACCTCTGCCTTGATGCTGGCACAGAGGTAGAATCACCCTGTCAGTACATTATGCCCCAATAACATTTATAGTAAAGGCAAGACTTAAAAGGGGCATAAATATTGAGTCTGGACTGGGCTTCTGTCTTGAGCCTCCAACCACAGTTGTCAAACCATGCTGCTGTCCTGGTGTGTGGGCCTTTTCACCTCTGTGGACAAGACGGTTCCTTAGCAGCCTTACCCCCCTTCTCATTTTTTCCCCATGGCTGCAAATCTCCATCTGTTCACCCACTTATCTGTCCACTCAGAAAACCTGGCAATCCTACAAACTGACACACCTTCCACTTGTTGTCCCATCAGGCCATCAGTGTATCAACCATTCAGCCAGAACTTTGCCGGATCATACTGTTGTCAAATTACTTGCATTTCTTGCTTTTTAAATTTTTTTTTGCACCTTATTTTCTGCATGATTTCTTTCACATCTGCTACAGTCTGTCACTGATATGAACTGTCCTGTGCTTTGTGTAAGCTTGTTCATTTTAACATTGATTGAGCCCCTGAGTGCTTTTTCTTCAACTTTTTATGTAGGTTTAGGTCATTAAACCTCCTAAAAACATTCTGACAGCCCTGACATTCATCTCAGCTATTCATCTGTCTTTTTCTACAGTCAATCCTATCATGTTTTTAAAAGTGAAAAATGACAGCAAAAGGACATAGGTCCCACTTTTTATGAGAAAATTTGGACCATGGGCTCAACTGTCTTTCACCCTTGCAGGACAGAAATAAAAATCCTTTTACATATGTATTTTTGTTTTATTTGACAAATTCAACTCCAACAAAATCCTTGTTTGGATCAAAATATTACTAATGACAATGCCAGGAATTCAAAAAAACAAGAACTATCAACAAACAAACATAGTTAGTTAACATATCGAAGAAATTCTAAACTTAATTTCTTTCAGTTGTGGCCTCTTGTCTCAATGGCCCCTCCTGAACACATCCATTAACGTATTAAAGCCAGGATTCATGATTGTCTGCCGTATGTCTGCCATACTTCAAGAAACAGTGGGCAGTAAATGAAAATTGTTCAGTGTTTTTATTGTTCATTGAGGCCATCATAACATTTTCATATTTAGCTTTAAATTCTAATCCAAGTAAAGGCCATTGGTGTTAAGTAGGGAATTACCTTACTTAATGTTTCCCCCATAAGGAAACATAAGGAAGTACTACAGTAACAATCAGAATACATTCATGGCTTATCATACTGCATATAAGTCAAAGAGATATGACTAAGATGCAGATTTGCAAGTTATTTTAATATAAACAAAAGTCTAAAAATAATGCTTACCTCTCTAATCCAAGCTTGGATCTTTGAAAATATGTAAAAGGAAAAAGGCATCAGGATTCAGCTTATTTTACAATGTGCGGAGGGCTACACAGGGAAAACCCACACAAGATAGATGGAAAACAAGTTGGCAATGTAGGGGACCCCCAGCCTTCCAAGACTACATAGACCTGATCTGAAATGAGACAGTCTGGCCTAGAAGGGATCCTTTATTTACTCCATCAGTTGTCCTCACCCTTACTGTCACATTTCTAAGTGATACCCATGTTGCCTTGTAACCTCAACAGTTGTATCAGACCTCAGTGATGTAAAATACCCAGGTGACTTCTCATTTATCCAGGTCCGGGCGAAACAAAGCTTGATTCAAGTGACAACTGCCTCGAGCCTTAGAACTGAGCTTCAAGAACCCAGACAAGTGGATGAAGCTTTAGATCATATCCCGTTCATTATTACCAATAATTTCATCGTCAAAAAGTAAAGATAAATGAAGACCAGACCACTGTTCTAATTTGGAAAGAGCTGAAAACTTAAAATATTGAAATGTTAAAAAACTAAACAGGTTTTTTGATTAAATAAACAGTCAGATGTTCCTGATAAGACGTTCAGCTTTTTGGCTCACATTTAAGACAGCTAAACCTAAACAGACAAAGTTATAGTTTTTAATAAAAAGTAATGTATAATATATGAACAAGAATAATACATGACAGTGCATGTAGTTGTCATGGACTTTTTATGGCACTGAATGCAACACACCCTGTTTAAAAAAAAGACAAGTCTTAATTTTTTTTATTTATTTATTTTTACAGTATTTTGTCCCAGTCTGATTTTTATTCAAACTTACTGGTGTCTCAAGCCTGCGTCCTAGAGAGGAAGGTTCAAAGGTTGCATTCAAGACCGATCAAGCTGCTGAAACATGTCAGACTGCCCCATTTAAAATATTTCTTTCAAGAGCATTCAACAAAACTTCCCCCTGTACCTTGACACAAATGATCAATTTGGTGAAAAAAATAACAAGGAGCCTTGATTTTTCCATCATCTTTGGAATCAGAATAGTTTAATAGAGCATCCGTCCTTAGTTTTGTGGCACAGTTCCAATGCATTTGTAGATTATACTTTACTGACCTACCTCACCTCTGCATCCTTCTCTCCTGCCTGTTGTTGTATGTGTACCCAGTCTGTCATCTGCTTGGTCAGTGCATGTTTTCATCTTTTTAAAGTCCTTGAGGCAAGTTTTGGTGAATTGGCCATCTACTTTTTTCTCTACCTCTGTCTCTGCTTACTCCTGAAGGCATTTTTAATTTAATCTGACTTTAATCTGCACAACATCTTAGACCTGACAATAAACTACTTGTCTGTTATATAGATCCACTTTGTGTATTTGAATTAATTGAGTGTCATTCTATTGAACTTACGTTCAATAATTACTTTTTGCATTAGATGTCCAAACTTTAGTTTTGAATGTGTGTTCCTTTCCTATATCCACTATTTCCGAAGTATGAGCTGCTCTACCATGCTCATTAACAATATCCCCGCAAGAAAACTCTGGAAATAGATTCACAATATTAATGAGCATTTTGATAGGGTTTATATATGAGTGTGTTGTACCTGCACACACAGCATTTTTACTCCAGTAATGGCTGTCATCTTCCCTCAGCAGGATAAATGACGGTCTCTGATTAGGTTTTATACTGTCCATGTGATGTAAGAGAGCAAGGTCTTGCCTAGGACTAAGAATGAGTGATGAGGCCATTTACAGCTGCACAGGGCACACATAAGTTATTTTGAATTATTAGAGTTTGAATCAGGGGGATTTACACCGTAGTCTGGTTGTGGCCCTGCACTTAGGGTCAGTGGTACTTCTTTGCCTAGAGTTAAATTTTAATGTAGAGATTACTCATTAATGTAGTAAACATGACTCTGCAAAAATTACCTTGAGGAAAAATCAGAGGTGTTGTTTACAGTTTTCCTCTAAGGTCAGTGTTTTTAGTTATAATAGAACAATCTAACAGGAACAGACTGTACATTTCTAAATGTGCAACTAAAAATAGCACATTGTAATTGCAACACATAATCCAGAGCACAAATTTGATATGTCATAATGATATATTAAACAGTATGTTTAGTTTAATTAGCCTTAGCATACAACATTAATGCATTGGATAATTTTACTACAATTGGTGTGAGGTATTACTAAATGGGGGATTTGGCACACTGAGCTTGGATCGTTGGTGTAGATGGCCTGCTGCTGGGGACCTACAAAGATTCAGTTACTACAGTTACAAATATTTGGCTTTTCCTTTGGCCACAGGAACCCAAAGGAAGGTGTATCTCTAGGAGGCTTACATAGTGGCAAAAAAAAGACCTCTGTTTAGCAGTTGGAAATCTTGAGTGGAGCCAGTCTCATGTTAAACAGCCACCACCAAAGCTGTGTTGGGGGTCTTGTAAAGGAGGGGCAGTGGGAAGAGACAAGTGGCTAAAGTAAGAATTGATAGTAGTGACAGATTGATTACAGACATTAAATCAGATCCATATATATCTGTCTGTCTCTCTCTCTCTCTCTCTCTCCATACATATATATGTGGATGTGTGTGTGTGTGTGTGTGTGTGTGTGTGTGTGTGTGTGTGTGTGTGTGTGTGTGTGTGTGTGTTTCTATGAAATTACGATTATGGCTTCAGCCTGCTTTTTTGGAAAGTGTCTTGAGAAAACACTTGTTAATTATAGGTGAAGTGAAAATTGATTGAAATTGACTGATTGATAACATTATGACCTTGTTTTGTGTCTTTTGCTCATTAGACGTTTTGTCCTTATCAATTACATGTTGCATGTCTAGTTGAAAATTTTAGAGTGACATGGGACTGAGATAGTGTCTCCCATTAAGAGAGACCCATTTCCTCTAACAATATCATTAGAGGAGTTTGTTTTTTTGTTTTTCCAAATGGACTGTTTGAGCACAAACTTTCTGGAAAATGGAGGGAATAACAGAGGGAGATGTTTTTTTTCCTGTTATGGGGTTTGTAGAGAGGCCATGGGAATATATTTGTATAAAAACCATGAAGAAGTGCATTTTGTGCATATGGGATCCTTTGATAATTAAGGTCATGTCAAAGTACTTTTGTTCAGTTTATTGATATATAGCACCTTGAGGTGTAACATAGTTTTTTTAGAAGTTCCAACATCAAACTTAAACATCAGTCCAATATCTGACACAGATGAAATAAAATAAAAACTCTAACACATCAAAAAAGTCTGTATCAGCATGTATGCTAATCTCTGTACAAGTAGTCACTTTCTGCTGTCGTCTCACTTGTAGCACCCGCCTCTTCCTGCTCTGAAGGATGCTGATTGGGCTGTGCTGCTTTTTGCCACTCATAATCACTGTAGATTGGAGCTTGGCAAGATGGATCTATAGATGGATGAGACATTAAATCATGCAGATCCATCTGCACTGCAAGGTTAAGATTTAATGAATAATTTTACAAACATAGTCCTGTCAGTCCTTCCTCTTGACCCACTGCTGCTCTTTTACTACCTGGTACTAACATACCTTGCAGAGACATTAACTGCTAGAGGACAGTTTTTAATTATTTCAGTTTTGCTGCCTTTTTGAAAAAATTTTTTGGGTAATTTAAGTACACAATCCAAGAAGAAAACTGCAAACAATGGTCTTATTACAAGATGTTGCATCATGATGGAAGTTCATTCATTTAACAAAGTTCTAGGGGAAATGCACAGAAGCTACAGTCTGCCTGCCTTTATCTCTCCTCACACTTAGATGCACTTGTCTCTACTCATAATCCTGACAATATTAATGGCTAATTAACTGAACTAGTTAAGAGCTTAAATGAATGAATAAAATTGTTAACTACGTGCAGTATTAAAATGTGTTTTTATGATGCATATGTAACTGACATTAAAACTTTTCTTAGCCTTCTCCTGTTTCTTTCTTTGTATCTGTTTCACCCTTTCTCTGACCTCTGACTACAGTGCTATCCTTGAGTAATTCCAATCAATGGAAAAGCTCTCAGGGGAAGGTCTAATTACTTTCCTGCTGCTCTGCTCTGATGATGTTTGTGGTGAGTTCCCCTGGGCTTCAGTAAATAAGAACATCAACCACCGTCTGAAGCCCCTCTCTCATTTATCTGGATGGTTTGGATCCGACACATTCTGTCGTCTTCATCCCCCCAGTGAGAAAAACTTGTTTGCAGGCAGCGGCTCAACCCAGAGGCATCACTTATCAGTATGAGATCTCTGCTGAGGCGTCCTCCACACAGCACAATTACAATGTTCTTCTGGGATTATGCTTATCAAAAGATTTCTGTGTACAGCCCAGTTTTTCATAATCTGGACTGCATCTTAGTTTTATCACCCCAATCCTACGGCACTTTGTTTAACACGACGAGCTGAACTCCTGTATGAGGATTATCCGCTCATTTTTGGTACACAGTGGTAGATCTCCTTTTTTGCAGACTCTTGCATGCTTAGATTTAGACTTATTTTTTGTTTGGCCCTGCTAAAATAATTGAAAAATTCATAGAGGACCACTGAGAATTACAGGAAAAAAATTGACCCATATACTCTTATTTTTGATGAGCTGAGTGAAAAGATTGTAAAACATGTCACACTCCTTTATGATATATGCTAATTTATGTCAAAACAAACATTTTCTGTAGCAAGTTGTGCTTCCTGTACAAAATGTGCATGCATATTATTTATTACTGTTAATTTTGCTTTAATTGAGGAGTAAAATGTGATAGCAGATGTATGAATCACAACATGATGGACTTATCTGTTAGCTCCAACATTTTTCCTGACGAGGTTAAAAACAGGGAGAGATGGGAGGAGTGGGATGCCGCTGTTAGCAGAATGAATGAGGACAAGACCAAATGGGAACCCAAGTCACGATAAACCTATGTCTGTGGAGCACATTTTATCTCTTGTACCAACCAACCAAATCAAGACAAACATAATATATGATAGATTTCTCTCTACATATATATCCATGTAAATCTAGACTCCAGTCAGTAAGATCCTGTATGTAGCCTAGGATGTTTGAATGTTACAAGATCTGTTTAATGCAGTGTTATCCCCCTTGCCTAGCCTGTTCAACACAAGAGCCCCCATGAAATATAGTTAGTTTTATGCCTGTACATACCTATGTTAAAACATCTGTAAAAACTGCTCAGGTTTACTTTTTTAGCATCTTCTTTTGCAAAGTTAATCGTCAAATATTATTTTAATAATTTCCAGACTAATGTGGCTACTATCCTGTGATTCAAAGGTGGTTGTCACTCTAAGTAATGTGGGTTATTTTAAGGTGGAGATACATATTTACATTTTCTACAGTGTTCCAGGTGAATTCACTCTGACACACTAACACATATCTAGACACTGACACTTCTGTAGTCATTTCAAATGCCTAAGCTTTCTTTTGAGAAAGATTATACTCACAGCCCCGAAGATGTGAAAATATACTCCATTTATTTTGGGTTAGCCATTCAGACAGAAGGCAGAAAAAATAGGCCTCATTATGTAAAGGCTACGCCTAGTCCTGGTCCAGGTCTAAACGATGTGGCTTTGATACTGATGCTTCCTTATCTAGACCCTCTTCATACTCATAAGACATGCCTGGATGTTGTATGTACTGGATAAAGTGACCAATGTTCAGTGTTTTGAGATATCGATCAATAACAGTCATCAAAAACCAAGTATGATGCAAGTGCTCCATTACTAGATTGTATTGTTTGCCGTTTGCTTTCATCCACCCTGCCCGTTGATAGGCATGATCACATGACTTTGACATCACGGTTATCCAGATAACCGGATAAGTGCAGACTGCTTTACGGCACAAGTTCACACTTGGATAGAGAAAGCCAGTCTCTGTTCAGTGTTCTACAGTGGTCAAGGCTTAAAGACAAAAGAGGTGGGTGTCAGGCGAGGGTAGGAAAAGAAAAAGAGAGTGACTGAACAAAAAGCCAGACTGTAGTAAGTATTGGACAGGCTACAACATGTTGGAAGGAGATTTTAAAATAACAAGGTGCAATTCAAACTCTGAGCTGAATATGGTGCTGTTGTTTTTTTCTATTTGTCTGATCTGCTTTTATGTAATAAATTAGCCTCTCCAAACTTGCCACAGACTACAGATGTAATAGGCAGTGTCAACAGTTAAATGTATGCATATTCTCTCCATGCAAAAAAATTAAAACAATGGGCTGTTGATGCAGGAAAAGCCATGCTTTTACTTATTAAAAATTATAGTATTGACCCTTAGCCATAGATACACCATCTTTACCAGCACCCTCTGCATGTCAACAAATGCATGTTGTCTGGTAGGACAGTAGGATAGTACAGTTACAGTCAGACAGAGGCCTTTGGAGGCCACTAGAGAGTCACAAAACAAATTCTCACATGTTGCTGCTTGAAAGGCTGGTGTGAAATAACTGGGGATGGAATGATTAGGGGTCATGGATAAGTGTCAGTCATTTATAATGGATGTTACTAACACAGACTACGGAGTTTGTAGGGGATATTTAAAGTTTTAGTTCTTGGTTATCTTAAAAAAAGCAATATTAGACATGATTTACTTGCCACAAACATTGGATATGGTGACACTATGAAGAAGATGTAACAGCAAGACATGAACGTTGGAAAACTTGTAGTGGCAATGCTAGGGCTGGTCAACCAATTTAGTTTCATAACAGCCGTAAAATCAACGTATCATTCAAAAAATCAAGGAAATGGTGATCTCTGGTGCAAATCATCCTGATGACCAGAATGTTAAAATTTCATAAACTTTTTTGCCACAGAGTTTAGTTTCAGTAGTAACCCAAAAATCCTCTGAAAAACCCACAGGCTATTTGTCAAGGGAGCATTGGCCATGTACATTTTTTTTCTGAACAATCAATACATATTTAATTGTATTCACAGCAGCCTGAAAGGGGTTATAAATATGTTTTTATAATGATGTGAATTAATTATAACAGTTAAATACACAACTCCACACTCAATTTCTGCTGAAAATGGATCCTTAACATATAAACTTTTAGTTTCAACTTAATAAATCTTTAAAAGGAGCAATGCACTGAACTAGATTGTGTTTGGACAGGGGAACTTGGTACAACAATGATCCTTGCACTGCTTCATAGACTCTGTTAATTTTGGCACTGCTAGCATTGTACAATAGAGGGCAACAGCCAGCTAGTCTCTTAAGAAGTCTAGGAACAATCAAATATCACACATATCCTCATTAGTGACTATTTTCCAAGACTAAAAGACTGATATTTTCTCTGCAAAACAGAAAACATCCATAATAATACATTTAATTATAAGAATCTTTCTCAGAACTCAAGGTCACCTGACAGTGCAAAATTAAAAAAGAAAATACATAACAAGATAAGGAATGAATCGGTAAATAAGTAATCAAAGATGAAATAACTGCTAAAGAACAGGAGTGATGTGCTGCAGAATTGTGGACAAGTTTAAGTTTATGGAGGGATTTTTGAGGGAGACCAAAAGAACTGAGATGCAGTAATTGATTCAGGATGTGAGCAAAGAGTGAACAAGGATAGCTGGGGTGCTGGGTTTGAGGGAGGGATGATCGTGGTTGATGTTGCATAGGTGGAAGGAAGCAGACCGAGTGACATTATTGATATTAGCTTGGAAAGATAGAGTGCTGTCAAGGATGACACCCAGACTCTTAACCTGCACGGAGGGAAAAACTGAGGAGCTATCAATGTTGAGTGAGAAATTGTCTCATTTTGTATGAGTGGATTTATTCTGGTTTAGATTGAGGAAGTTGCAAGAAAATCAGGATATATTTCCTGTAGACAATCTGTGAGGGAGGTGGGAGAGAGGGTTGAGTTTTTGTGGAAAGGTAGAGCTGGGTGTCATCCACATAGCAATGAAAATTGATAAGTTTATGAAAGATATGGCAGAGTGAAAGTAGGCAGTAGGTAGTAGGTAGGTAGTATTATAAACAGAAGGGGGCTGAGGACAGAACCCTGGGAGCACAGAAGTGACACTAGAAATCTGTGGACTGAAGGATTTGAGTTTGATGAGCTGAGTGTGGCCAAAGAGACAGGATTTGAACCAGTCAAGAGGTGTGTGTGCGATACCAAAAGAAATTAGTCCGTCAAGAAGGGTCAAAGGCCCGAGGAAGATGGTCAGATCAAGGAAGATGAGTATAGTAAACAGACTGGCCTCAGTTGCAGTAAGTAGACCGTTTGTTATTTTGACCAGTGCTGTTTCTGTGCTGTGTAGGGGGCAAACAACCAGACTGGAGTAGTTCTAAAAGGTTGTCAGATACATGAGCCTGGAGCTGGGATGCAAGTATTTTTTCAAGGATTTTGGAAAGAAAAAGAAGCTTAGAAATTGGATGGAAGTTATTGAAATTGTTGAGGTATGGACCAGGTTTCCTTAGTATAGGAGTTATCATTGCTGATTTGAAAAGAGAGGGAACAATACCAGAGGTAAGTGAGGAATGAATTATGGCAGTTATCAGTGGGGTGAGAGATAGAGCACAGGCTTTGACTAGGACAGTAGGAAGAGTGTCTAGCTGACAGGTAGATAGCTTGGAATTTTTAATAACACCAGAAAAAAAATGTCATTAACAAAAAGAAGTCTGAATGTGAACCAGGGGCAAATGGGATCACAGCATGCAGGCTTTGGGTGGAGATGGGAGGAAGCTGCTGGTGAATCATGTTGGTTTTGGAAGTAAAGAATGACATTAATGAGTTATAGTTTTCAGATAAGTACATGTGAGGAGCACGTGAATTGGACGGGCTTAGAATTGTTTTAACCACAGAACAGGGCCCTTGTGTTCTCATCACCTGAGCTGATTATGCCTGAATGATAGCTGGATTTTGCTGCAGAGAGAGAGTCCTTGTAAGTGACTGTTATACATTTCTTTGTGTACAACCAGCCCAGTTTTCTTGTAGAGGCCTTCCAGGCGGCATCCTTTAGCTTCCAGCTGGTGCAGTTAGGGGTAAACCATGGGGCAGAATGGGAAAAAGAGACAGTCTGTGTTTTTAAAGGTGCAAAAATATTAAGAAGGTTATTAAGACCAGCATTGTAGTGAGAAGTCAGGTTTATTAATTGAGGATTGATAGTCTATGTCAGGGAGTTCATCAATGGCCCTGGACAGAGTATGAAAGTTAATGTCCTCAATATTGTGAAAAGTAATAGCACGCATCAGATAAGTGTTGGAAAGAAGGAGGTTGACATTTAAAGATATTAACATATGATCTGTGATGGGCAGAAAGTCACTTGTACAGTTGAGTGGAATGATGCCAGAGCAACAGATTAAGTCTAAAATATGTGTCAATATGTTGCTGCTAACCAAAACCTTCTAGACACAATGAAAAATCCTTTGAAAGAGCATTATTAAGGTTGTCCATATGAATACTGAAAAGTCCTAATAAAATTATGTTGGGGGAAAGTGAGCAAAGGTTTCATTTCATATTTCATTTAAAAACATATTATTTGCCTTTAGCAGACAATACACAGTGAGCGCAATAGTAGGGACTGGCCTGTTCAGTTGTTAGACAAATGACTCAAATGAGAGAGAGGCTGGAACAGGCACGAGTGAGACTTTCCACTTCTTACGGTAAATTGTCAAGAGACCTCTTCCCCGGCCAGAGGAGCAGGGTTGACGAATGTAAACAAACCTGGAAGATGTGGCTTTATTCACCTGTAAAAAGTCATTTGGCTGTTGCCACGTTTTGATTAAACATATAATGTCAAACTTAGATCATATAGGAGATCCTGGAGGAGAAGTCCCTTGTTTTCAAGTGAACAGATGTTTAATAGTCCAAAGTTAACATTAGTGTGGCTAGTGTGGACAGTGCCGTTCGCCAACTTAGCTAGGCAGGCTAACACACTGTGATCAACTTTCCTGTCAGAGTTTCTTGGTGGGGAGCGAGCTGAGGTCCAGAAGAATTTTATGGATTTTGAACGTCTGGATGGAAGCTCTGGGGAATGCCATGTTGGATGTATTTCTGACGGGGGTGATGTGTGATATCCAAGTGGAGGTGTAACGCATGGAGGTTTGGTCTGGATGAAGCAGAGGAGCTTAGCAGCTGTGTATTGGATTTCTACTGATGATGGATGATATATGTAGGACATGGACATCCAGGTGAACATAGTCCAAACAAACATACTTTTAATCCACATCATCACTGGATGTAAATCCGAAGAGGGCTCCATCAAACAGCACTGACAGCCAACAAAAAACAGCGAGATGTCCCAGGTAAAATCATACACCGATACAGCTGATCAGTGGTATGCACATGCACAACTTAGATTAATGTTGTGGGTGGTTGTTGGGGTGAGTTAAAATGAAAAAACGAGCAATGAAATGATACATAACAGTAAAAAAGGAACTGTAGAGCAGTAGCAGCCAGACACGCCAGTGTTCTCTCAACCAGAACTGGAATCCAATCAATCAATGGTATGTGCTACCTCAGCTACCTGATAATCGTTGTCAAACTGAAACTGTTGAAAGTTAAATCCAAGATCACCCATGTGCCTCACCTTCCTTTGGAATAACGTTGGTGGTATGTAACTGTACCTTACTCCCAATATTTGGTTATTTTTTAAGGCAAGTTGTCCAGCTGCATGGTTAATTTTAGCTTTGCTGTTTTAAATCAGTGTGTAGGCTTTCTCTCTATCTACTGCTCACTAAGTAGCATGTGCTCATGAGAACAAAAGATATTAAGGTGTATTATATGCACTGGAAGGGTATCCTATGTGTATAATAAAATGTAACAGTGATTCCACAATGGGTCCATGTGTATGTAGCACGTGTCAACTTCAGCTTAAGATGCTTTTGGCTTCCATACCAGTAAAGTGTGTTTGCTATGTTGTTGCTGTGTCTCTCTGCTGCCACACCTCTATCACGTCATAGTTTTCACTCCAAGAATAAGCTTCTATAGAAAGTTTGGGAAGAACCAAAATAAGACACCAACAAGTAATTTGATTCATTGATTCATTGAATAACTGACCTGGTAAAATGTCAGAATGAAAGCATTTTGAATGAACACAGGGTGTTTCTCCAGAGAAGGGGCAAACTGAGCTGACAGACACAGACAGGAAGTCAAAGCAAAAGCACGTAAGTGCTTCTGCCATCATGTAGATAAAATGCATCCATTTTGAAACAGCTCTAATTCATGCAGCATCACCGGCCGGGTCCACAAGTATACTTTGACAAACTGATTGGACAAGCTGGTCTCCAGGTATGCATTCCATTTCCTCATAAAGTAATTTTAACTGGTAATTATTATTAGTCTTTCACAAAGCCCTGAGCAGAAATTCATCTAAGCATTTTACCTAGTCAATTTTTCCATGATGATGCATAACTCCTGGTTGGTTTGCCCATCTTCAGACTTATATTGTCATCCTGAGATGACCATGCAGATTTTTCAGCTTGTTTTCCTTCTAGCCTTGAGGTAACAGTTTTTTTTTTTTCTCGAGATCTGAATAATTTTCTCGTGATCCACAAAAGGAAACCGGAAGGATGGAGGGAGGGCAGACCACATCAGCAACACTGCCATTCCCACTCTGATGAGGAAGGTTAAACCTTTTGCTTTGTTTGTTTTGTACTTTTGAAATATTTAAAGTATAAGACATATGACTCAATTATTGCAACAAAACAAACAGATTTTACTTTATAACATGGTAAACTGAAGGTGGATGTCTCCTGAATGCTTATGCAAAAAACAAATGGATAAAGCTGAGTCATGTAAAACATTCCTCCTAAAATAAGAGTAATCTAGTATTTTCTGCAGTTACTACATGTAGGATCTTAAAATGGGGCTGCAAGGCTTTGTATGGATAAGTTATAATGTTAGACCCCCCTGTGGTTTTCTATTAATATGCTGGTTAAGCTTAATGCTGCAAAACTGCACAGAGCGGATGAAAGTAATAACCTTCCCCATAGCACCTTGAATGTTAGTCAGGGCCAGGGCTGCTATGTGATTCCTAAAAACTTCAGTTTCTTATGGGTGACACAGTTCTGTTGTGACAAAGTAATCGCAGCTCAAGGTCTGCTAATGAGCTTTTGACAAAAGCTTCCAACCCCACTTCACTTTGCATTTTTATGACACGGTTCTCAAGTTCTTGATAGGGAAAAAAGCATCCCTCAGCAGAGATAAAGGTTACAGCCTAAGGACACAATTTTGTCACAATGCAAGATGCTGGAAACAATAACAACAACCAAAAAAACAACAGAAAAATAGTTGAAAAATCTGTAATTGGAAGGAGAGAGAGAGAGAGAGAGAGAGAGAGAGAGAGAGAGAGAGAGAGAGAGAGAGAGAGAGAGCAGGAGTGCTTCTGATGTCCCTCAAACCAACAGTGCTCATGAAAAGATTCAAGGAAGGTAAGGAAGACTGAAGATCCAAACAAGGGGGGTTAAATAATCCAGGTAGGCACTCGATATTGTAAAAAAATATGAAAGGCCTTTAAAAGTAAAAGTTTCCAGTCCATGTAAATTTCCACAGTATTGAGCCCATGCTGCTTATCTCGACTGTATAGAAGCAGTCAAAGTCACAGAAGAACGTTTTTAAGCAGGCAACAATAGTGCACTGTTTAGAAAATACAATGATACACTCAGGGGCTTTGGTTTGATTTTTGAGCTTTCAGCTTCAGAGAGAAATCATCTGTCTGAGCAGCTGGACCTCCATCCCCAAACAGCCCGTTTGATTCAAACATCCAGCTCCTCTTCTATCTCAGCCAGAGCAGAAGGCCTGGGGAAACATGGCAACCTGTGAGCCTCTCAGTTTTGACCACAGTTGTCTTGTCTGAAAGGCACATAGAAAGATGAAAGCTCTTCTCTTTCACTCTTGTGTGTTTGTGTTTGTGCCTGCAGCTGTGTGTTTCTCACAGAACAGCTCGAAGTTCAAAAAGAAAATAACAGAGTTGTTATTGAACCTGTGATTAGGAGGAAATAGCTTGATTAGTCGAGCTTTTTGTGTTCTGCTTTTAAATCATCTCTAACTTTTAACTCAGATCTTCTACACCAGGTAGAAGACAGAATAAATGGCAGACCTGTGGGGTTTAGTCAGACTAAAATCACATTTGGCCAGAGATGACTGCTGTTATGTTTGAATAAATCTATTATTATTCATAAAAAAGTATTTGAATCAGAAATGCTCATTTGATGTCAGCAGGCTGGATGGGCATGTCTTTGTTTGGATAACAGCTTCTCGCAGTCTGTGCTGTTTTTTTGTTTGTTTGTTTGTTTTTGCTCTGTAGAGCTCAACAGTGACACTGTACTTTTTTTGGCAGCTTAGATTCAGAGATGAAGTTCTCCACTGAAACCCTCCACTGACATTTCAGAAATCTTCATATCAGTACTGGAACCAAGGTGGCAAGATACTAATTCCTGCCTTAAACGGGACTAAAAAAAAAGGGAAAAGAGCAAAGGTACAAGATCGTGAACATTTTTTTAAATGAAGGATCCATACATTCTCATTGCAATTTCTAATCTTATTTGCAAGGAATGGCTTTTTTGGCATTCAAAGCTAACAGGGAATCTCTTTTATACCGTGTATATTGTATGGAGTGTGTTGTCTTCATAGTCAAACATAACCAAAGTTTCCTGGTACAGTAAACATCAGGCTCCACCAATCAAAGAAATCACTTTGACACACCTGAATTGTGGGAAGCTCTGTTCTTTTTTCCAAAGATTGCATACAAACCACCAAATCCTGCATGAAGAAAAACACACTGTTGCCCTAGGTGTCCCAAAATTCAAAGGGGTATAAATAGGAAGGACATGGGCCTTCAACCCATGCTCTGCATTTATTTATTTATTTATTGGTTCGTTTGTTTTTCTTAATGTGTATGAATATAGAAAAAATGTTATATTACCACCAGAACTCATGGGGGCAGTGTTGGAGTCAACAAAAAAGCCTGATCAGCAAAACATGACAAAGAATATCTTGCAAAATTGTTTAACCTTTTAGAGAGAGATAAGGAGCTGTAAACACACACATGATGTGCCTCATTGGGGCACATCAGCCAAGCACAACAAAACACGTGGGCCAAGATTTGTGGACACTGAAATTAACAGTGGAGGTTCATGCAAGGCACCTCCTCTTAGGGATGCATTTCCATTTTAACATAGAGAGAATATATAGAGAGTATAGGGATAGGGGCAGTTATGTAGTTTAGAATTTGCTATTTGAAATAAAAATGATCACACCACTTAGTTTGAGGGTCATTGGGAACATCTTTCAAAGTAAAAATGCTCTGTAACATGTCATGAGCAGCACTGAGGAACCAAAACCATATCAACATCATACTGGATAAAAGTGACATGAGCAGCTAACTAGCTTCCCACTCTGAAAACTGATGTGAGCCTCACATCTTTCCCAGCTGTTTGTTTAGTTGCTCATTCAACCTCAATGTAAACAAATATTGAACTCCCTACTTGATGCATGAATGTAAACTTCAAATGTCCCCCTTTTGGTTCCTGAAGTACAGAAAAATAGTCATTAATCTCAGTATCGATACATGCATGATTTCAGGAGCCAACAGCTCTGACAGCCTCAGCTGTGAGGCTGCTCAGAGGTAGAATTAACTAAATCCCAGAGCTGCAGTGTTATATTAAAGGATCCATGTCTGTATGTAAAAGTGCTGTCCCTTAGTACATAACACCCCCAGCTAGACACTGCACATATATGCAACAGTTGATTAACAAAGCCCTTGGTCTGTCCCTATTCAAGCTTGTATGTTGTTTTAAGGGCCATTATTTTACCTTAAGTATGTTCTGACACGCCATTGTTCAGAAACTTCTAGTTTCCAAACCTTGAGTACCCCTGATCCACCATTATTCTCAGTCCATCTGAGATGCTCTGCTGGAGCTCCTGCCATAGAAATGGACTAGGGTACTCAGTAAGTGACAGATGGGAGTTTTTTTAAATCCTTTAATGCCTGTTGTATCATATTTGATACATACTTTTATGATACCTCTATGTAATCAATATGACCAACAAATTACTAAAAAAAGACATCTGAATACAATCAGATAAATGATAAAAATGTCCTCAAATGTATTATCAGTTGCCAAAAACACCTAATGTATCAAATGAGAAACAAAATATATATATATGTTAAATTTTATAGAAATTTTGATATGTTTAGGATTTCAGTAGAAAGTGAAATAAGCATTTCAGCTCCAAAAAAATTGAATTTTCTGGCTATAATTTGTGCCTTCAGGCATTAAAGGGTTAAACATTAGTCATTGTAAACATACTCTAGCATTCATTGAAATCAAATATATGAACCCAAGTTAAAGCAAAGTATGACCCCTTTAAGGTGATATGTTTCACACTTCATTAAAACAACATTCACTCACAGTTTTTTGTTGTTGTTAAATATTTTTTTCCATAATGTTCAAAAATATTTAGCTCTATAACCAGAGCATGTAGCACAACTTAATTTATGACAGATTATTTTGATTTGCTCTCAAATGTATCTTTATTTTTCTTCATCTTAAAGGTATAACTCCTTACAAAATTGAGAGCTTTATGGTTTAAGTCTGTCTTTAGTAAAGACAACACTGTCCTACTTTAAAGACATGGAGGGTGACTGAAAGCCCTGATGTGTGAAAAAAAACATGATGAAGATGTGAGGTTTCTGTATCACAAAGACAATTTGCCTTGTTGTTGTGGTTTGTAATACTTTGTTCACAGTTTTGCAGTATTTTCTTATCTATAGACTTTGACTCTGGACACTTTAAGCAAACTAAATTCACGTTTTCATTCATTCACTTGATATGCTTCATGTGTGGCTTTCAGCAATAATAACTTGCAAACTACTATTATGATAGACACTAAAGTCATTGTAATTAATTACTTTTCGCTCTAATGTACCTTCTGATTGTTAAGTAGTTCGACAGAGTTTGGAACTGTCAGATCAATACCTTTCACAGTAATGCATCATTTTTT
Organism: Cetoscarus ocellatus; assembly: GCA_037902135.1. Taxonomy (NCBI): domain Eukaryota; kingdom Metazoa; phylum Chordata; class Actinopteri; order Labriformes; family Labridae; genus Cetoscarus; species Cetoscarus ocellatus. The sequence continues at coordinate 5,516,406 of JBAMNC010000387.1, forward strand.
TGTATGAGGTAGAAATAATGATTTTCATCAGGAGAGACTATAATCTGTGGGAAGAGTGTCAAAGAATTCCAGCATGGAATACACATTATTACATTCCCACCTGATGTGGGATGGTTTGCATGTAAATTGTGCTGTTTGGTATTTATAGCAGTACAAATATGAACAAATAAATTTGGAAATTATCAAATAGTTGGAGGCCAACCTCCTTTGGGAAAGTTGAATAGTACATTGCTCTTTAAATTTTCTCTTTAACCATCACATTGGAGCATGGCAGGAAAGAAGGAAAACTGAGTAAGCATCAGGATCACATGTGCTGATGGCACAGGTTAAATCAGTTTGGAATCACTATGAACCCAGTTGAAGAAATCTTGTGTCCTTAAGGGCAGTTTCACACTGGATGCATTTTACTTGCAAGTCAGCAGTGGTGCGTGTGCTTTCATTTCCACGTTATCAAGTCAGGGTCTCTCACACATCTCCCATGCTGAAAATCTCAAGAATGGGTTAGGGTCACCAACTATTTTCCATAAGCCGCATGCATGTCTCAGCCAAAACAACAGAATAATGAAAACTAGAGAGCCATATTTGCTTTACTCCAGCAGGTACATGGTTAAAAATCACCAGGTTTTCACTTGTTAATACAGTAAATTTCCAAGTAAATATTGTAATGAGGCTTTTGCAAGTGCATGATGGGTCAAATTTAGGTGGTTTATGGCAGACCATCTTTGTACATCCTCAAGATAGTAACATGCCAGCCTTGCACCTTAACACTCCTTTCTTTAAGAAAAGCATATCTCCGTGCGCTAATGAAGGCACATTATCAATTTGTTTTTTAACAGCTCGACCTCTTTTCATAAAATAACTGTCAAATGGAAAATAGGAAAGACATCTGTGCTGCATGCCAAAATCCTTGTGTAGACTTGGCATTCGATAGAACCCTATGTGTTCAGTATTAACTTGATAATCTATTCATAAAAGAGGCCCAAACAAAAGGACAGATAAAACATAAGGCCATTGCATTCAACAATAAATAGACATTTAGATCTGCATGAGTGCAGCAACACATGTTCAAATTGGCTCCATTTGTCTCTCAGTATTCTGCAGGTTTCCAGTCATATATACATAAATTTCATGGAATAACAGGATGGGAAAATTCCATTCTTACAACTAGGAAAGTAAAATGACATGAACTTATCTGTGGTAATTTTGAAAACAGCTTGTTGTCACTTCACTTTTCATGTTATCAGTTTTCAGGAACTATCTTTTCTGCCTCAGCAACTGTACAGGTCTGTGGGAAACAACGTAACTTTATTGTGTAGCTCTTATTTTTCATTTTTGCCAAGTGAAAACCTTCAACAGACATCACCTTTGAACAAAACTTTAAATCCTGTCTTTGTTGGCTTCAGGCCCTGGGGAAAGCTGCGGCCTATAAGCGCAGATACCTTCGAGAACAAAGGTGTTCACTCATAGCAGTGTGTGTGTGTGTGAGGCTGCAGTCACTCTGTGCATGCAAGTGTCTCAAATGTGAAATTCTTTTAGAGCTGTGCGGAGCCTAATCTCAAAAGCCAGAGCTCCTTCTGCAGAAAATTATTCACTTACACCCTTTAAAGATTAAAAACCTGTAAAGACACACATAATGGGTTTTATTTTACAGTCTTGGTACGGGGTTGTCAAAGCATAGGCTGTGACAAATTGGAGGGTCTCAGCTGATAATTTGGTGGTTTACGCTATCTGTGTTTTTAATGTATCTAATGCTGTGGGGGCAAAGTGAATGACAGTTTATGGAGTATTTAAGGTAAGAAACCCCTCCGACAGAACTATTTGAAAAGGTCCAGGATATTCTCCTATTTATTTGAAACATCAAGTCTGTAGGTGCTTTAGAACTGTAATAATTTAAATGGTCTTTTTCCATCAAATGTAATGCTTACTGTGCAGGAATAAGCCACATACACCTAAGTCCTCTTTGGGTGCTTTCCCACTAACAGCCATGCAGTGCACTGATCCAAGTTCATTTTACCACAACGTCCAGCTCATTTTAAAGGTGTGAGTATTAACATATCATGCTTGGGCACTGTACTTGAGTAAACTTGTTAAGATGTGACACAATTAAAGAGTACTTCAGTAAGGCACACTAGAGTACAAGGTACTTGCTATTTTTTGAACACATCAACTTTACAATTTAAGCTCTATACTGAACTGCTTCATCCTTGTCACCTAAAGTCAGGCTAAGGGTGACAATATTCTGAAAAACCAAAAAAAGGACGCTTGCGGCATGCACGCTCAATATCTTGACAGGTAGTTACATTGGAATAATGCCACTGGTCCAGTACAGGATTTAAATATTAGCTGTTTAATTACTATGAATATAAATGGACACCTGTTTTGTTTTATTTTGTTTGTTTTTTTGTTTTTTGTTTTCTTTTGCCTTTTTTGTCAACACATGTCAGAAAATGCCCTTTGAGTAAATTATTTTGCAAGTTATTTTCAGGAAAAATAAAACATTCTAGCAAGTATTTGTCATTATTAATTGTAAATGCTTAAAAACAGTGTGTAATAACAAGAAAAGAAAAAAATGAGATTTGAATTTTCAACAAGTGTCTCTGTATAAACAATTCTAAATGAGCACAACACTTTTGAGAAGACAAAACCTCAACCTGTTTTATTTTATTATTATTAGAATATATATTATATAATTTAACTATGAAATCTATAAAACACGAACTATGATGAAAATGACGATGACAAAAAAGATGAACTAGGTGAAAATACAGCAAACAAGGTGAAAATACGGCAAAACTCAGCAGAAATATGACAAAAGAACGGCAAGAAAACACTCCAGAATGATACTAATGCCATTATTTACAATATTTACATTATTAACACGGAAAATACCAATAAACCAATGATAAATTACTCACGTTTGTCTTGTCCTCTCTCTGCTCTCCGGCACAGTCAGCTCATTTCCCGTACCTCCCCCTTTACCGTAATGTATCATATATCACTGGAAAGCTCCGATTCTCAGCTTTCAGAATCCATTGGAATTATTAACTGATTTTGAAACTGTGACAGGCAGAATGATTAGCAGATGTCCCCACTTAGCGAGGACTGTCCTGTTTTTAGGCATTGAGTCCCAGGTCCTCACCAACATCCATCAAAAGCAATGATGTCCCTATTATTATATGATGGTGAAAAAAAAGCAATAAAATGTCTGCTAATAATTTGTAATGCCAATAATTTGGTTTTAATAGTTACTAAATCATTGTTCCAATACAATGTTTATTAATTTCAGTGGTTTGATCATTTATTTGCTGCTTTGAGCGGTTTTAATAGGTACATTGATGAAATATCTTATTGTATCTTAAGCTTATGCATGTGTGATCACCTTATAATTAAAGTGTGCCTTTTCTGGGGTCTGAAAATCTGGTCACCCTAGCTTGCCCCCTGCTGTGGCAAACCTTCAACACCAACTAACGCCTTCATCAACATCTAGTCTCCGCTCTTATGGCAAACATGATTGTAGTGTAAACATTTCTAGTAAGTGATGAATTGAAAGGTTAAAAGTTAAAAATAGCTAACCATTTGCTATCAATATCTCCAAAACAGTAGCAATTCGTGTCCAGCTCTTTTCCTCATTAGTTTGGTTATGGTATGATTTACAGGATATGTATAAACATTTGTGTTGTTTCCACAAATTAACAACTTGAGCCTCCTTTTCTGACATTTATCTGAGTTTATGCTTCACTTTTACTTTTGTCTATATTGTTTTGCTTCCTGCTTTAGTTAGCTTGCCGATTGCCAAGTTGACTATTTTTCTGTTCAATTTAACAAAAAAGGATGTTCTTAGCTGTCTTTGGTGTTCTCCCCACAAAGCAGGATCATGAATATTAACATATTTTATATTTTCAGATTTGAGCAGCCTTGATCCTTTTCCAAGCTGATCAGGGAGGATAAAATAACACTGTGGAAAATCTGGCAAGATAATTGTTAGGCCCTTCAGATAATCTGGCCTTTGTTTATGGGTCAGAAAGGGGGGAACTGGACCAAACTGGGCTGATGATCTTGCAATTTGTGCCACGCTTAGACAATATTTCAGTGAACCGAAGTTTAGGCTCAGCCACTAAAGATTTCATATCCTAGTAAATTCTACCCACATGGTTAAAATCTTTACACTTACCTATCAATATTTCACCAGTAAGGACTTCATAATGCAGGTAAAGATACACCTACCTTCTCTTACATCCCCTCCATATCCATCTCATATATTACTGGGATGGTTACAGTATATAGAAAATAATACCATCATTTCATTTTCAGTTTGTGTGTAATTCTTCTGGCCAATGTTTACGCCTCCAACACTCTGTTGTGTTTATAATCCATCCAAATAACTTCATCCAAACACTTTATTATTCATATGGTCCCCCACAAAGTAAATTGCTTTCAAACTCTAAAGCAAACTGCCATTTGGCTGTCATATCCAGGTGGATTAGTGACGTACGCAGAATGAGAGAGGCTGTTATTTCTTTTCTTTGAAGCTCGTTCAATGTAGCAAGGAGCATTTCTTTAAAAGAGGAGGACAGTACCCTAAAATATCTTAACCACTGGGATTTATATGCAATATTGAACTGATATTGTAATTTGGAAAATATGTAGTTTTGTCTTTTTTATGGGAAAAACAAAGTCTGACACATATTGCTAAAAACGTATTTGCATCTGGAAGGGTGGCATTATCTGGAGAGTATTGAAGCAGAGATATTTCATAATTTCGTCCATGGTGATGTAAGTCCTCTACACAGAGCACTGTCTGTGCTCAGACTGCTGGGGACAGTTTGCCGGTAAGCTCTGTGCTTTATTCTATGTGACAGCTCTGCAATTTCTCTCAGCCTCAGCCCTCGTCTCTGTCACCTGCTCCACTCTGCAGGTTGGGAATCACTACTTGTTATGGCACTGCCAGCTACTTTTTCTGCAAGGCTCTCAGACGTATACTGCTAATAACCTGCTATTGCTCTTCATTTTAGCTTCACCTATAAAAAAGACCAAATCTTAAAACCCTGAAGCTGCAATGACCTGCTCTGTCAGAGGCCACTGAGCGCCTGATAAGCTGTCCACTTCCCCCTCAACACAGAAAAGTCGCCCTTTATAGGCACTTTTTTCCTATACAACACATAGTGGAGTTTGAACTCAAATAACACTACAAAGTTGTGTTTTCATGTCAGGCACTTAAGAGATTTTATCGTAACCGTTGGGAAAGTTTGTTGTTCTTCATCTTGTTCCAGGCAACTGGATTAATGCATAATGTACAACATTAGAGTTTGTTAATTGTGCATGCAGGGATAAAAAAACAACAACATATAAAACATGCATTCAGCTCCAATAGAAAATTAGGTTGCTTTTATAACTAAAATTTGGTGGTCTTGGTTTGGAGGGGGAAGTTGCAAAAGTGAAGCATTTTTCATTTGGCTGAGTTAAGCTCTCACCCTGCGTTTTGTCAAGCAGACTAAAGCCAGTCAACTGTGGTCTAATATTACTACTCACCACAAGATGGGGCTGCAGCTGCAGCCACTTAACATCAAGAAGCGCAATGTAGTTGGAGGATTTTGAGTTTAAAGAGCCCATATTATGTTTAATGCTTTTACATGCCCTTAAGTGTGTCTTTGTACAGTGTCAAAACTGCCCCAATCAACAATAATCTAAATTACTTTAAAAAAGGAAATTCAGAATGTTTCTGGCATTGAATAACAGGGAGAACAGGCACTCAAGTTTGAATCAAATAATTATTTAATTTTTCATTTATCCTTTATTTCATTTGGGAAAAACCTCTGAAACCAAAAGTCTTTTTTAAATGGGGACCCTACAACATCTTAAAACAACAAAAGTTACAGCAAAATAAGTGGTTACATACCATTTTTATCGAGTTTCAGACAGTCTAATTTATATATGGAATGGCCAGCAGTATCAAAAGTCTTACAGAAATATGAAGAGGACAACACATTTTAGACCTTGGTCAAGTGAACACAATGGTCCAGTCCAAAAACTACCTCCTCATCTTATCCTAACATTTTGCCCATTCAAGTATTGAAGTAGAGTTAGTTAAAACAGAGACTGTCAGGACACACTGGGTGTCATTAGACATCTCCCAGAATCGATAGAGAGTTTGTAACTCCAAAAGTACTGTAAAAAGCTTATGGTTTCTTTGTAAATAATGACAGTTTTATCTATTTGATATTGTTGTTTTTTCCATTATATTATGTGGGTTATCTTGTTTCAAACATGCATTTAAAAAAGTCACCTAAGAATATTGGTAATGTAGCATGGGTGTCTCAACAGTTAGCTTGGTACATCTGTAAATGTTGACTTCTGATGACATATCAGGGTCTTGAAGGGTCGTCCCATATAAATGAAACTGCTTGTGTCTTTTGAAGCCCTCACACAGCACAAAGTCATTGGAATAATATATTTGTTTTATTTACAAGGTAGAATATTCAGGCCCTCAGTGTTGTTGCCACACAGTTGTGAGGAGTACAGTATTAATATAAATAAGCATATTCCATCCATAAATTAGCATAATATCTTTATATTAGTTTGTATCTGCTCTTGTCTTGTACACTGTTGCAGTGCTGTAGTTTCGCAGGGTGAGCTCAATATTCACAGCAACAAATTGCTTTTTCAAACTGAAGCTTGTCGCCGTGATTTGCTTTATGAGTTAATAAGATGCTTCCAGATGGAAAACAAACATGGGTTAAATGCCGCACACAGCACAGTTTAAAGCTTCAAGAATAACTTGGATGCTGTCTTATACAGAGCAAAACCAAATCATGCCTGTCCAATTCATTTCAGGGAGGGACCACATTGGAGAATGGTCTGCTGCACAAAGAGTCTCAGTTTGCCTGAGCGTCTCCAAAATAAGCTCATGTTTATCCTACAAAGACCTTGAGAAGGTTATCCATCCATGCATCTCATCTCGTCAGCTATCCGCACTCCCTCTGCTCGGCCAAAGCAGCCACTGCACAGCTTGAAGATAACTCCAAAATAAATGAGACAGGAATTGTTGCTTCTCCTCTATCAGGCTGCATTTTATTGTTAGAGTTGAATTAACACTTTATATTGTTTCCTACTTTATGTGACCATTTTCTTAGCTATGTGTCCAATCTTTTATCCTTGATTCTAAATTGCTCCCTTTCTTACCTCCTATTGTAGTCTTACATTTTTGTTCACACTGATATTAATTGCTTGACTCCCACTTTAATTGCCTTGTGTTTCATGCTTTACAGGCTGTTCATTCTGCCAGTTCGGCTCTTTGAAGCAGTTTGACTTTGCAAAGTACAATTGCAACTTTGACAAACCTTTCTAAAGGGTTACAGTGTGATTGGAGTTTATTTTTAGATGGGAGGGATTTGTTGAGGGGTGAAAATCACAGTATCACACATCTTAATGAGCCATCATTAGGGAAAGCCAGACTGTTTCTATTGCGCCTTTCAACAACATAGCATGATGCTATATGAAGAATATTGAGAGCATTAAGGCAAAAAAAGAAAACAGGAGAGTGCAAGTTTAAATAAGTAAAGCAGCGAAATGAAAAAAAAAAACATGCCAATAATTGGTCCCACAACTATCTTAACTACTAGCACTGAAAAAATGTATACTCATGACTGTATTTGAAGTATAAAAGCAACTAAAATATCAAGGTGAACTTTCACTTTATAGTTGTTTTAAATATCTGAAACCACTGTAAGAGGTAGGTGCCAGATGAAGTGGTTATTAGCACGATGAAGATAGTCTTTATTCATTTCCCTCAGCAGCCACTTACAACTTGTGATAAGTGAGACTGTTGAAGACAACAGACTGAGCCATTTTGTTTGAAAACAAATTTGTATTAAGTCACCAAAATCACTAGAAGCTTTTATAATTAAGGGTCCCATAATTTTACTTCTTTTTTAACAGCCTTGCACCGGCCCAAGATGTCACCAGAACAAAATGTTAAAAGTTCTTGCCTAAAATCTACACAGATATCAGATTTTGGCATGTTCCCTGCTCAGAATTGTCTGTTTCAGTGTAAATCCTTCTGAACTGCGACCACACCTCTCAAGAAGTGGAAGTGGCTTTGGCTCTCCAACACTGTGCTCTTATGTTTATTGTTGCATGCACAGATATGCTCCTTTCAGTGTAGCAGACTGTAGGCTCAGGGGATGTCTCCCATCTTGGGGAGGTGGCATACCCCCTAATGGCATCTCTGGGACATAATTTGTAATCTTAAAAGTAGAGCAAGCAACAGAGGGGGAGGAGGGATTTTAATCTGCGAGGATTATAAAAAACAATCGAAAAGTGTATTTTGTTGAATATGTAATCTTTAACTTTGCAAAACAGCTGACTTTGCCAAATTCCATACCTCATTAGGCTGATCCAACTTAAGCTTCAATCTTACATACTTGTTTTCAGTCAAAGAATGACAGGAGCCAATCAGCATTTAGGAGAAAGGGGCAATAGCTATGAAGAAGAAGAAGAAGAAACTTCAAGCCTGCATAATATTTTTGGGCAGTGTTTCTTTATTAAAAGAACCTTTAATGCTTCTGTTTTTTCAAGTATTGGCATCTGACAGCTTACCAAAACTGCATAGTGTAATTTATCATCAGAAGCAGTGTGTCATACGTTTTGTTGATCTGATGCCCATAATGACTGTGACAGACAAGGCCCTACTCCCTTACAGGTTTTTTAAGGGTTTGCTTATTCCAAAAACGGTCTTTGGATGTTTCCTTGATAGATGTGTAAATACCCCATGGTTTTGTAAAATGGTCCATCTTGCATGTCATTTTTAAAGAGGTCATGTTATACATTTATGAGTTTTAAATGCTCTTTGTGTTTTTTGTGCCTGTATCCTACTTCAGTGCACAAGACAACAGAGTCTTAAACACCTTAATTTCTCTCTCTCCCCCTCTGTTAACAGTGCTCGTAGCTGCCTGAACTTGCTGATTTCCCCATCCTCCCTGTCTTATCACTGTTACATCAGCAGTTCAAGCCCGTTGGCTGAGGTTGCAAGCCTAGTGCAGAGCATTGACTTTAGAAAAAAATGCAAAACCAATGAAAAAACATACTGCTTAACCATGCTGAACTGACTATTACCAAAGAGTAGACCAGTCAGCCAATCAGAGCAGACAGGACTGGCACTGGGAAGGGGACTTTACAGTGACAGGAGATCCACCATGGACAGAGTGAGAATAGAGATGAATCTGGGGTTTGTATGTGAAACCTCAAGGGTTTTTTTAAGCATTAGTGATTAGTGAGTATTCTTGTAGTCACTGAAGTAGAATATATTGACCAGAATTAAGGCAAGATTAATGGATAAAAACATGAATTAAAAAAGAAAAATCCAGTGGCATGGTATGATAACGTACTTGATTGATAACCTGTGCTTCCTCAAGCTTTCTAGTCCTCATTTGTGGAAAATATTAGATTCTTACATCAAAATATTGATAAATCTAAGAAAATCACATATGAAAGTCAATTGCATTAATAACACATCCAATAGAGATTACATTAACATCAGATATTGAAAAATCATAAGACTCAGAGCTTTTCCATCACCAGTGCATCACAGAATGACTAAATCATTTAAGGATGTACTCATACATTTTCAGAAGGTATAACTACAATTCATAATACATCAACTCTGGCAGAACAATACTGTATATATTAGGAAAAGAAAGATGGTAGTGCACATGAGGGGAGATGAAGGGGTTCACATTCACATCTACATACAAAATCACTCATAGGCTCTTAAAATCATTGCGGGTAAGACATACAAGCACATACTATAACGAGAACTAAAGGAGACTTAGGTTTATTGCCTCGGGCTCCAAGGAGCTGAGAGTTTATATCTAATATGCTTCTCCTTTCAATAACTGCTATGTGATATTGCTAAACCTCAAGGTGAGGACTGACTCCTGTTGAATTTGAGAAAGGCCATATATTATGGCTGCTTTCCTTGAGAGGCTCCACAAAAGTATTATCTTTTTATTTATTAAAGGCATGGCCAGTTCAGCTATAGAGGATGACTCAGGCCGAGTGACTCAAAGCATGAAAATCAGTGGATCAGACACGCTAAGCAAAAGTAAGGCACTAAAATTTTATTGAAACATGAACTTAGTAACACTTGATTTTACCCTCAGAGAAGTTTTAATTGCTTAAGCCTAAAGACTTATTTAGGCTTCCCTTAGTTATGCAACTGGACCTGTATATTGAAATATTACAACCATCAACATTCACACTCACATGTATTTGTAACGTTTAGGTAGATGTCAAAAGAAGTAACCATCAGAGAGTGAGGTCTCACTCTGACCTTACTTTGCTGCCATCCAGCAGACATTCAGTCCATGTTCTGTTGAGGCTGACTCTCCATCTACCCAGGAGGGACGAAATCGTTAAAATGTTCATAATTTCTGACAACTTATACATTTTTCCACAGAAGGTCATTTACATTTTCAAGTATTCCTCCCCATTTCATATTGCTGATCGGGGATGAACTATCAGCTACCCTCCTCAATGCTGTCCCCATGGTTACTGCTGGTATTGCACATCTGTAAATGTTTTTACAGACGTTGTCTGTATTAACATATACAGATGAAGGGCTCTGTCTGTATCTGTCAGATCTGTATATGTATCCTGCAAGGAACATTAATGAGCCTGAAGTTATTTTTCAAGGTAAACACACAAAACTGCAGCACTTTTTAAAGTCATATTGTGTATTGCACTCATTTGTTTGAAAGGGGCTTTAATTCAACCTTGAGCTTGTAGCTTTTTAGCCCTGTTTTGAGGTATGAAGCTCTTTTTTCAGAGAGCCAAGTGTCAGATCTCATTCCTTTAAAGCAGTGTGTGCATGAAGTTGGCATATTATCAACACAGTAGATTTTATTTACCTCTGCACACAGAAAGAGGGACAGTATATGAAACATGTTGATGGTCAGGTGAAGTTGTACTTTTCTGGACATTCCTACAACAAAAAGATCAAAAGGATGTGACACTGTCCTGTTAAAAACATTATTTGACATTTTTAGATAAGGCATTGATATTCATTTGTGGTCTGTGTGTGTGTGTGTTCTTTTAGGTAAAAAAGTAATCATCCTTAAGGTCTGTTTTTGTCTCCTGATGATCAGATGGATGAACAGAGGAACTTATTGCCTGTATCTCCACTATTTATTGCCTCTGCCAAGGAAGTTTTGTTTTGGCGGCATTTGTTAGCTAGTTAGTCAGTTAGTTGTTTGTTTGTTTGTAAACAGAATAACTCAAAAAGCTGAATGAAATTTGATGATATTTTCAAAATAGCTCAGAAATGGGCCAAGGACCAATCAATAAGCTTTGGGTGTTGATCCAATCTGAATGCAAGATAGCCCTGTTTTCCACATATTTGTTAATAACTCCATAACTTCTCAACAGATTTTGATGACAGTTTCAAGGAATGTTGGTCATGGCACACAGAACAAGGAATTACATTTTGATGCTGATCAGAATCCAAATATGAATCCAGTCTTTTTTTTCAAGCATTTCTAAACAGTGTGAGATAGGGCAGTTTTCCACAGTTTTGACAGTAACTAATTTTTGGATGTTTTGTTTGCTGTCTTTTATTCTCATGCCAAAAGTTTTTTTGTATTAAATTATTATTATTTGTGTTAAAGGCACAATGTGGTATTGACTGACATGCTATGGTATTGCACTTTTGAAGGTGCTGCACTGAATTGAAACCGAGGAGAAAACAAAAGAATTGATGGGTTCTTTTTACCTTTCTCTAACAGCACAAGTCCTTTATAACATAAACATTGTTTTTGTTGCTGTTGTTTTTATCAGCAGGGAGGAAAACACAACAAACTGACAACACAGTCATTTAAGTGTTGTTAAGCTTCACCCTGCACTAGAAGGGAGCTTCTATCAAGCCCTGCCCTCCTAAGTAAATGTAACAAGAGACAGCTGGTAGACAAAACTCCAGATGTTGGCCTCAATTCAGTTTGAAACAATTGAAAATTTCTTGGTTTTTGCTTCACCTCTCTTAAAGCTAGGGTTGGTAATTTGATTTAGATACACTTTTGGTTATACTGGTTAAAATGATCATTATGTCCCGATGGCAGTCAATGCATGATGTGTTATTACAGAGAGCAAAAAATACCCGCTGTCTACAGCATGAGTACACCAACCAATCACAGCGATTTGGACCGAATTTATTAAACCAATCAAATCCCGTACTGCCGTACTTCCCACTTTCTGCGTGTACATTTTGCCGGCGTGCACTGACCCTGATTCAATGCGCGTAGCCGAGCTCAGAGGGATCCAATACGCTGATGAATGCATACCTGTCAAGTTTTGGCTTTGAAAATAAGGGAAGCCCGCTGTGAGCCGTCCCAAAACCCCAACCAAGCTCCAGTATCCCTTACGTTTTAAGACAGGTGTACTAGAAATCTAAAATAAACACTTTGTTTTTCTTGGTTTGTTGCCGCTGTGGGCTCTAATCTCGGGACAACTGCCACCCAGGCTACTGCAGGTGGCAGTTCTCGTGAGGCTTTTTCTTCTTCGGTTTTACGGCAGTTAGCGTCCATCATTTTGGTGCATTACCGCCCCATTCGGCTAGAGACAGAGCTCAGTTTAGAGAGGCAGAGGAATGTTGTCCCAGCCAAAACGGGAGACTTGACAGCTATGGGGAGAATGGCAGAGAAACTACCTATACCCCGATTACTGCTCCTCCTGCTAAACAGAGGAAGAGAAGAAAGATGGAGGCATAGAAGGCAGAAACAAAAAAGAGTCAACATTGGGTTGTGAGTACTAACTAACTTGCCATGTTTGTTTGTTTTTTTAACTTTACCATGATAATGTTTTGGTGTTTTCTTACTGCTGAGTGAGACATGACTTGGTGTAGTGCAAAACTGAAATGTTGTGCTGAGGACCGGTTTTGAGTTGAATCAGTCATGTGGTCGCAAATCAGCAGCGCTTGTGCATGTGAGTGCGGGGCGTGGTTTTGGAGGAGCTCCGGGAGGGCGCGGCTAGGGGGAGTCCTGAGGAGATGCTACATTCAAATTCATGTTAGTTTTCCAAAAGTACCGACCCTAGCTTTAATGCTTCATTACTTTGATTCTTTTAAAAATTGGCCAAGTGAAAGAATTAAGACTAAACTGCAGTAGGATGCATGATGGAAACTCCAAGTTTTTATGAATCTTTAAAAACTGTTGATAATATAACTGGTCAATGGCCTGTTGTCATCCAACATTGGTTGTCGACACAAACTATATGCTCCATTATTTCCGCTTACTATGTATAGATCACCAAATATTAATATTGTCAGTATTAAAACATTTTCTTTGTAATTTTCAATGTTGAAATAGCAAATTCAGAAAAGAAAACCCATTTAACCACAATACACTGAAATAGACTCTGCTAGCACAATCACTTTCTGACTGAGGTGCCAAGCAGCAGCTGCTTTGAAAAGGGGTTCTCTGATTGTGATAACTGACTCAATTAACCAATCAGAGAGCCAACTAAGGGTCAGTTCAACACATGAATCATACCTCTGTGGACCTAACCAATTAGAGGAATCCATTGTTCTTCCCAGTATCAGCTCCCCTTTTCATAGCTACACCAGCAAGCCTCAGTCTGTGCATAACTTGGCTTCAAATCACCAGCACAATATGTCAAAGCCCAGAGCAACAATTGATTCTGACTTTACTTTTGCACACCAGAATTAGTCAGATAGGAGTTGTCTACATGAACATACAGTCGACACTCTTGAACCAAGTTGTGCCAGGATGTGCTTGGAGCATCCATTCATTGTGTGCCATCCTGGCATAACTTAAGTGATTGATGCCGTCTGACAAACTTATATCTCACCTTTTAGTGTTTTTGTTGTCTAGTGTCAAGTAAGTGTGTGTATGAGGAGATAGATATTGATAAAATTGAATACATTATGTTACCTCCAATAAGTGTAGTAAGTGTACCAAACAAACTTAATAAAGATGAAGACCAGACAGCCATTAGATTAATTGGGACATGGCAGGGGTAGGTTACGGAAAAGTATGACACCTACTTTAGAGCTTATGAGAAAATAACAGACTTGAACATCTGGATACTTCAGTTACGGATTTTATAAAAAGAAAAATACATCTTACAAAACAGATTTGATTTCAAACTTCCCACAAAAATATGCAGATGAATGTCCTCGTCTCTGCCTTCTTCTCTTCCCTGCATTGTTATTGTTCCTTTTTAGTATTCACAGGCAGATATTTTTCTCTCACAGAAGCAACAGAAGGTCCCCAAAGACACCCCTGGTCCAACATGTCTTTGACTGGTCTGCACACTATTTTATTAAAGCAACCCTTCTCTGCAATAAATATTCATTGCCTACAAAAAAAAGTGTCATTTTCAATTGAAAAGGGATGTGTCAGGACTTTAAATGAGCACTTTTTCTTGCTGTGAAAAAAATCAGGAACAGTTTCCCTTTTGGAGGAATTAAAAGCAAGTGTAAAATAAGTATGCCCCACAAGTCATTTAAAGGAAGCAAAGAAGTTTGTTTGTTTGTTAAAGCTGTTAATGCGCTGAGAGTATCAAAAGTATGCACTCTAAAAATCATTAATGCTCAAATGATCCACAGCTCAAGGCTCAAGATGATGAATCACGGCTGCTAGCTTCAGTTTTGTTCTGTTTAGGAGAATCAACACAGAAGAGAGTCAACAAAACACAGCAAAGTAATTCAGTTTGAACTTAAAATCAAGAATTTATTAGATAAATTGGCTGAATTTACATACATTAACTGGCATTACTTGTCAATTGTGAATAAAGGAGATTTGGAACCCAGCATATGAGACTTTTTAGATTGTAATGGTGGTTTAATAGAAGAATGGAGAAAGTTTCAGGCCATTAGAGGATAGAAAATCAATAAAACCCTTGTTTGTTTTCTTACATTAAGCACACTGGTCACAAATAATTATAGTCATGAAACAGTCATTTGTAATGAATTTCATTTCGAGCCCAGATAATACTCCAATCTCTACAAAAAGGAAATCAATATCAGTGGCAGACTGTGACTGTTTTAGTTTAAACATTGCCTAACTGTTTTGTGGGACTTACAGTTATGAAGGCTTGATAACACTTAAAAATCAAATCTGCTGCAAATTTGAAGTAAATTATCAAAAGTTTACATTTAACACTAAGCACTTTTTTTTGCCTCAGCAATGTATCCACATGCCAGGCAGCATAAGAGCAGTGGCAGGTCGAGAAGGGCTTGGAATTTTTTTGTGGGGGTGTGATTTGAATAAATCCTACAGGCAAGGAATGGACATGAGGCCCAGTGATGTTTTACTCAATTAGTTTTAGAGTCAAAGAGGACATGTCGGTTAAGTTGAACAGAATTCCATCAAAGAGTTCTTGGATATGATATTCAAGCAAAAGATAAGCATGAGGCCCAAGGATGTTCAACCTTTCTGCTAATTAATTAAAAACCCTTTAAGCCCTAAGCCTGTTTTTTAGGTTTCAACCCGGAAATTGCATACCCATAATAAAATGGGTATATCTCTGCAACCACAAGGTCTATTGGAATACTTTTGGTGTCCCAGTGGTGTCCAAGGGGACACTTGTGAGATTTGTTGGGATGTGTAAATATGAGTATATGTGATATGGGTGAAGAGTAAATGAAGATGGCACACATCAAAAATGTAAAAAAAAATCTAACTGTGCCTTTAAAAAGCATTTTCAGAATGAATATGAATGTGAAAATGGCGTAATATGGCGAGTGGGTTGACTGAGCTGTACAGAGTTTGATATGTTGTTATTCATTTGGTTGTTATTCGAGTTGCGTTTAGGGTGTCTAAAAAAGGTTTATATCTTCTTGTTGTCCAGGTTCTGCTGTTTAATTTGATGTGTACCAGGTAGTGATTAGCCCCTTATCTTTCACTGTGTTTGCAACTGCCTCTCAAGGTCCCCCAATTGGGGAACGCTTGTTTTCCAAGGGTTAAACCCTGGAGTCAAAGAGGACATTTATGCAAAATTTGTCAATTATTCCTCAAGTAAGCAGTTTTAAGATATTCCATTTGCTTCAAGTAGACATGATGTTTGATAACTTTTGACCTCCAAAATCAAATTAGTTTGATTAGGTCATACTTGAGTTAAAGTGGACATTTGTGCAAAGTGTGATGAAAATTCCATTTGAGACATTGCGTTCACAGGCATTCAGTTAACATGAGGCACTGCTATCCAAATGGACATTCAAAGTTTAAAGAAAATTCCCAAAAGTATCTCTAAATTTGGACTGTAAAGAAGGACATATAACCCAAAACACAAAGCCTCTAGCCCCCGCTGCTGCCAGCACAGATACATAAAAAATATTCTTCGAAATGGTTAATCAGTCAATTTGGCAGAAAAAGGGGAAAAGTGTATTAATGCCATATTGGACTGCTTTCGTTCAGAGTTTTCTCAGTAGTGAAACGGAGGTTTTAAAACAGGAATCTGGACCTATTCTGGCCCATTTACACAACTGAATACTTGTCAAATCTGATCAAACCCAAAATACTTGAGTCCATTTAAATGTACCTATCTGCTGGGAGTGAAATAGCCAACTGTTATAAACATATCCCCATATCAACTCCCAAGCAGATGAATGGTGAGTTCTTTGCGTGCTTGGGTTTCCGAGTGTCAAATTATCAGAAGCTGAGGCTGTATAGTAATGATTCTCAATGGAAGTAACCCTAGGGGTACTTTGCCAAAATGTGTGAAATGTTTAAAAGTTCAAAACAAAACAAAAACACATCAGTTAACCTTCATCCTGATTTTATTGTTACCTGCTGTAAGCTATTCCAAATCATGATCAGCTTGGCATCTTTAGATCTGACATCTTTAACATACATATGACACACTTAACCTGAAGAATACTTGTGAAGAAGGGGAAATTGAGAATACAAAAACGCATCCCAGTTGATTCATTATGAGTATTCTCTAAGGCTTTGCTGCCTCATCCAGAGTTTCTTCTATGAAACTGAGTGAGGTCTTCAGCCTGCTTCTTGCAAGTGAGTTGACTCTGTTTTTTTCTTTGCTCTGGCTGCAGTGGCTCAGTTTGTGTCAGTATATATTATCATTATACAGGTGACATCCGGGTGGCACACATCCAGACACAAATATGAAAAGCCTCTCCAAAGAATGTCAGCTGTCAGAACAACTTTAAGCTGAGTGAATATATTAGCTTCATCAAGAATCAACTACTCTTTGAAATAGCAGAAGATTTGCAGGACTTGGGTTAGGTGTCAGTAATGATTTAAGTTTATCATAAATAACATCTTTTAATATAAATTGAAATGATTCAAGACAGAATGATTCAGTATGATGCAATGCACTTCTACTCCTCCAGGAGACAGAGGATTGTGTTGATTCTACATTTTTTGAAGCCTAATCAAAATGACAGAGTGAATTAGTTTCGACCTTATAAACCACTGTGAAGACATAAGCTATGTCCCATTTTAGGGGGGTGCATCCTTTGAAGCGTGCATTTGAAGGTTGATTACATCAGAATTGTGCATTAAAAATTCCCATTTTGAAAGCTCCCTTAATGTGTCAGAAGAATGCATATCTATGACCCTCATCATCAAAGGATTAATCTGCTGAATCCCATGTGGCAAAACATATCCCATAATTGATTTCATGCCAACTCACACGATGAAGCAGAATCTGAAGTAGTCGAGTCATAAACTTTTAAATGTAAGTTACTGATATCTACCTCTGCCAAGGGGGCTATGTTTTTTCCAGTAGAACTATTCTTTTGTTTAATAAACCCCTTTACTCTCTGCGTATGGTTTAGATGGATAGATGGAAGTCTTGTTTGTTTATGCTGTTTAATACCTAAACAAGACAAGAAAGTGATTGTCAGTTCTACACTTGGCTTGTTGTGGTATTTAAGATGCAAAACACTTAAGCATATAGTATGGTTTTAACATGATATGCTGAAAAGACTTTGCCTCAGCAAAAGTTGGTTAATTGGAAGTAGCCCGGCAACAGTTGCTTCGAGAGAGAGCTCTCTGTTTGATAGGTTAATAGTCCAATCAGAGAGTCAACAATGGACTTGATTAGATTTGATATGATTTATTTATTCATCACAAAACAAGGTCAAACAAAATACTATTAAAATGTATACTACACAATTGTACATAAACATATACAATACATATCCATCAAATAAATTACAAAAAACATATGTGCATACACATGAATGTCAACACAACAACCCATTTTGCGGAGGGACAGAATGAAGCAGAATGATTATGTGGTCCTGCCCTTTCCTTACAAGATCACAATATTGAGAACAAAATCATCAATCTTTGACCAGCTTTCATCATTCATAGAAACCATGCAAAATGTAAACACTGGTTGTACCACCATTTTACAATCTTGAGTCAACGTTCGTAGAAAAATAAATCTCTGCAAGCACCTGGGGCATGACCTCATTTTTCATATAAACCTCCCTAGGAAACCAAAAACACACTAATAATATAAGTATAATCCTCAAATAGAAAAAGTAACAAAAAATACACATATTTCTGGAGGAAGATATATGTAAATATATATATATATAGAGAGAGATATGCATTAATTTTCCACACACCAAGTATTAAGATGCATGAAGTGCTTAGATGCCGAAGATAAAAATGTGAGATTGCCTTGAATCTTACTTATTTAGATAGGAAGTGTATTGTTATATTGTGGTCAAAAAAAGACCATAGTTTTCATATCAGCTAAACTTATAGGAAACATCTTATGTTGGTAATTGATATAAGGCAAAAGAACAGGATTAACAGCAGCAGCAGGTTGTGAATAATGTGGATAACACAGCAGCGGAAACACAATGAAGGAAACTCAACAGCTTTTCACTGGCATCCATTTTTAGATCAAGTGAAAGCACCTCCTGCTGAGCTCCTCCAGCAGATCTACAAACCCTGTGAAAAGTTACCGCTCAGGTCCCATGTGATTTGTAATGAATGCCATACAGAGGCAGATGGAATGCTTCATAACTAATGCAACTCAAATAAGAACAATAAAAATAAGGATACGAGTGCAGTCTATAAATCACAGTGCTTTTAACATTATCTGTGAACTTGTTTGTTGTATTATTTGCAGTTTGGTCTGTTATTCGGCCGATATTCTTTCTTAAATATCATTTCCTACTTTGTAGCTTCTAGGCTTGTATTATTCAGCTGCCAGTGTTATCTCTAAATTCCCAAGTGATGCTGTGGCAGGTATGTTATAAATTCAAGCACTCTGGAACTCATTTGTTGGAAAGAAAAACATTCAATTTTGTTTTTATGCCTTAGGAAAAAACTTTTGTAGGGAATAAATGTGAGCAAAGAAAATAAAAATAGAAAACAAAAGTAGCACAATGCACGCTGTCAAGAACATGGGGCTAGTGTAAAAATAAGTCTGTCAAAGAAAAAGTTTGTGAGAACCAACTCCCAGCTCCCTTCATTCTCCACTTCCAGAGATGTAGAGCATAGAAAATCTACATGTAAGCTAGAGACCCTCGTGGGTCTTTCAGTGCTCGGCTTGTTTTTTCTGTGCTGTAGAAACAGGGAGTACAACACACAGTCATCGATGGAAAAGACATGCCTTTTCAGTAGAAATAGGAAGCTCTTTCGAGGGCAACATAATCTTAATAGTTCTTATTTTCAGCATAATGATACCATATCAAAACATTCCTGATTACTTTATTCCTTTCTGCCAATAGACCATATTCATATAGCAGCCATTTTCTAATGATGTCACTTTTAATGAGGAACTCTGAGAAATGTCTAGTGTGGTTTGAATGAAAAAGGGCCTCAGGGATGAGAAGTTTAAGTTGTGTTCCAATGCTTCCCTCCCACAATTCTGACTATAGGTTGGATGCCTATCAGGAGTAGAAAAATGATGCAGAAACTAAAATTTGGCGTTCTGGCACTGTTTACTGCAGCTACAGCATTTGTGATCATTATAATTTCATTTTTAAAGTGTAATTACACCCCTTTAAAATCATCTGCATATTTTAAGTCAGTATGTCCATTTTCTAAAGACCAAACAGTACTTAAAAGCTGCTAGCTATTTACAGATTGTCATCATTAAATCTATGAAGTGAGTTTTATTATAAAGGTCATATTTTGCTTTTTGAGTTTTACATGCCTTATAGTGTCTTATACATGTCTCCCTCATGTGATAGAGTACTTCTATGTAAAAGACAAAAAGGCTGCAGCATCAGGTCTTCTCCCTTTCCTTGTTTACAGCCCAAGTTGCTGTCTAAAATGGCACATTCCCCTGGCCCACCTTACCACCGTAATATCAATCAATCAATCAATCAATCAATCAATCTTTATTTGTATAGCGCCAATTCATAACAAGTGTTATCTCAAGACACTTTACAATAGAGCACAAAGCTCTTCATATTATGGATACACATATATGCATAGATACATATATATATATATATATATATATATATATATATATATATATATATATATATATATATATATAAAATACACATATACATATAAATACAAATATATACATCCAACACCCAACATGAATCCATATAGCCAATCATGAATCCCTCCATCATGGCAGCAAGAAAAAACCTTCTGTTAAGCAGCAGGAAATCTTGAATGTGGACCCCAGTCTCATGATGAACAGCAAATCCACACGATGCTGTATCCTACCACTGTTTGTCAATGGGCTTAAACTTCTGAGAGCATTTATACAGGGTTAGACCACCCAACCAATCAGAGCAGACTGGGCCCGCACTGGGGGGCCGTAACGTAACAGGAGGTCCAGTGAGGGGTCTCAGACAGAGAGAGAATACAGCTGGATCAGAGGTACTCGGTATGTGATTTTTTTTTTAACACTAGTAATTGTGAAAATACCTTACAGTCATCATCAAATCAAATACATGAACCAGAGTTTGGAAAAATTATGACCTGTTCAAAGTATTTGAGCAAAAAATAAATAAAAATATTTCACTTTTAACATTACTCCCTGATAATTCATTTTAATAAACAAAAATTATTCCATAGACATGAAAACTGATGATGATATCTGTAACACTAATATCTACTTGATGTGTCAATCCTGATTTATGTTATCAGACTGATAACAGCTGATGGGGAACATGAGTTGATTATTTTTTTAAGTATTCACGTAGTATTGGATATAGGACTGTTGGCCTAGCCACATTTTCAACATCCATTATAATAATAACAACCAGAGTTGCATTGAGCTAAAATTTGTAGGTTAGCATTGCCAAAACTGAAACATTAGTATCTGCTGGTATTGTGATATAAAAATCACTTTAAGAGAGACATAATTGTTTGTCTCTTTTTGAATCTTTATGGTTTTAGTTGTATAGTCTAACTGTGCACTCCATTAGCCAGCTAGTTAGCCTCTATGCTATATTCCCATGCTATACCTTTTGTAGTGTAGCGCAACTGCATAAAAAGCCAAATGTGTGATTAATCAGTAGTCACTATTTTTCTATTATGTACACATTTTTGTTCAGCTGTATATTTGTTTAATACAAATTTTCTGTCTTCAGCATGGTGATGAACTTTGAAAGTCTACAAGAGACTCAAGTCAACAACATCATCATTATCAAGGAGTACTTCTCTTCCTGTTTCCCAAATGGTTATCTGTCTTTGGAATTGTCTCTGTGGACAACCTCACCAACAATTCAACTCCCTTAAGATCACAGAAAAAGCCTACAAATGCTCAGAAGTACATTTTACTACTGGCAATATGGTGATGTTTAATATCTGTAATGTCACCGAAAAGCTAACTTACTTATGCTACATTGTTTGCAATGTTAGCATGTTAAGTGGGCCTGTTTCTTCTATAACTTTGGCAAAGTACAGTAAACATTACCTTAAAACACAACCTTAAAGTTGATGTAAAAGGCACACTGGACAGCAACACAATAATCTCACTTTTCTCTGCAAAACAAGTTGATGTGCTGCAGGTGGACATCTAACAACACCTGACAGTAGAAGTTGAGTCATTCAAATACTCCTTATCATTTATTTTTCTTTATTCTTTTCCCAGACACAAGTTAATAAAAAATGAAATAATTCAAATATAAGCTAACATTATAAGATCATGAGGTATTTTGAGAAAACAAGAAGGACAAGCAACGCAAGCCATGAAAAATGGCGACTGCCTGGTGAGATTGGAACTTTAGTTGGCAAAACATGTAATTGTTTGTGCCAATTTTGAATATTCTGTTTTGGGTTTTTTTTTGTTTTGTTTGTTTGTTTGTTTTATTTGGTGCCCTTGAGAGATTTTCCAGGCTAGTTGCTGGCAGCCAGAGCACCACTGCCAGTGGTACTTATGTAATGAACAAGGACAAAGGTAAGAGCACTGGCACAAAATAAGGATATGATGAAAACGTTGGGTACTGTTGGACAGTGCTGAAAACAAGAGAAGAGATGAAACATATCAAGAGGTAAAAAGTACCCGGTCAGTTAAAAGCACAGTGTTAAAAACATTAATCTTGCACTTCACCCTGGAGAAATATTTAATATTCTTCATTTCATCATTGATTTATACAGAACAGCTGCATTAAATGTCATTTCTGTGGACCACTCATGGGTAACAGATTCTTTGTCATTGTATATTTGTCTTAACCCCAAGTATTAACCCCAAGTTAATGCTGTTTATGTTTATGTACCTTTAACTGTTCAAAAATAGATTTACAGTGTGTTTGCTATGATGCAGTAATCTATTGGTAATGGCAGCAACTCTGGGACTGTTTTAATCAGATTATCTTGGTCTTACTGATCCTTCCTGCTTTATCTTTGAGATTTGCATCCCTGTCTCTTGATTTAATCAGACAAATGCAAAAATCGAAGCAGCAGTAGAAGTAGCAGTGAATTATTCATTCAGGCTTCTCTTCCAGACCCACCTGGCATTGGTCTACGTCAAAGATCTTGGAGACCATTTAAGTCTTCAAATTACAAATGAAACTGATGCCATTGCTTTTCAAAGGTGAAGGTACTCTCTGCACAGCAGAGCTGTGAACAGTATTAAAAATTTATCAGAGAGTTGGTCTAAAACCTGACTATAGGCAGCAGTAGTCTGAACTTTGTTTGCACTGTGACTTTTAAAGGAAATTCTACTGAAGTTATCTGCATTAGGGTCTGCGTTAGATTTATCGAATAGCTCATTTCCATCCCACATCCCTGGGCTGGTGAATTTCCTAACATCATTGCAAAATGCAATAGTATGCAAGACCAACAACAGGCTGATTATTATTTCTTTGTCAGTAGCTCTTGGATTTTTTTGTGCTGTAGATTCATGTTACTCTCAAAAAAGAAAATCTCGATATTTGATAACCCTAAAAGATATTTCATCAGGAGTACCAACTAGCTGGGCCGAGTTGGAGACTACAAAATCAGTATTAAGGAAATATGGCATCCCAGCTCCTGCTCTCTGCAAAAAGTCTCCTTTCTGGGGGGTTTGTGTCCTATTTTAAAAAATCATTTACAAATAGTTGACATTTCTCTGCTCACAGACCCTGCAATATTTAACCACTCCTTTATAACAAGAATCTTGCCAAATCATCTAATTTCAAAGTTTCTTTGCGAATAGTAATAATCTTTACGACCAGCAGTGGGCCTTTTCTGCTTTTGACTTCATAGTCAAAGCAGCATGCGTGGCCTTGAGGAAATTTGTAGGCTGGAAACAAATCACTCTCCATATGAAAATGCCAATTTTTGCAGCAGAAATATATATTTCCAGTCTATTTCAAAAATGTCTTTAGACTCAGGTGTTCCCAGTTTTATGTTTTCACAAGTTTTGGTGGAGTTGGGGTTAAAACTCTTTGATTTGGAATAGGATAGAGGTTTATGTTAATGCTCTGTTAGAGGGGTGATCAGCATGATAAGAAGCGTGTGTGGTATATATATATATATATATATATATATATATATATATATATATATATATATATATATATATATATATATATATGTACAGCTCTGGAAAAAATTAAGAGACCACTTAAAATTTCGCTGAAATCAGCATCTCTACATGTTTGACAGCCATTCCATTCTAGTGTCTGTTGAATTTCAACACAGGCACACCTCATTCTACTTAATGAGGTGTTATTAGGTGATCACCTGAACCAAATCTTGTTTAGCAAGGAAAGAAAAAAAGAATGAAAAACACTGCTGTGGTCATCACTATCCTCTTGCAGTAGGACCAGCTGGATGGTAAAAACAGTGCTAGTAGTACCTCAAAAGTAATTGGAATCGCAAAAATAACTGAACATGCCAAAAGAGTCAAAAAGACAAGTTTTGAGTGATAAAAAGAAGGGTTCAATTCTGGCTTTACTGACAGAGGGATACAATGAACGTCAGGTTGCTTCTATTCTCCGAATTTCTAAGACGGCAGTTCATAAGAACAAAGTCAAGCAGCAGACATTGGGGATAACAAAGCTACAGGCTGGCAGAGGGCGAAAATGATTCTCCACTGACCGGGATGACCGTCAACTCATTCGAATGTCACTCAGAAACCGTAGGATGACATCAAATGACTTACAGAAAGAATGGCAAATGGCAGCTGGGGTGAAGTGCACAGCAAGAACAGTTCGAAACAGGCTCCTCGAGGCAGGACTCAAGTCGTGTAAAGCTAGAAACAAGCCCTTCATCAATGAGAAGCAAAGAAGAGCCAGGCTGAGGTTTGCAAAAAAACATCAGGATTGGACCGGAGAGGACTGGAGTAAGGTCATCTTCTCTGATGAGTCCAGTTTTCAACTTTTCCCAACACCTGGTCGTCTAATGGTTAGATGGAGACCTGGAGAGGCCTACAAGCCACAGTGTCTCGCACCCACTGTGAAATTTGGTGGAGGATCTGTGATGATCTGGGGGTGCTTCAACAAGGCTGGAATCGGGCAGATTCGTCTTTGTGAAGGACGCATGAATCAAGCCAAGTACAAGGTCATCCTTGAAGAAAATTTGCTTCCTTCTGCTCTGATGATGTTCCCCAACTCTAAGGACTGGTTTTTCCAGCGGGACAATGCTCCATGCCACACAGCTAGGTCGATCAAGGTGTGGATGAAGGACCACCAGATCAAGACCCTGTCATGTCCAGCCCAATCTCCAAACCTGAACCCTATTGAAAACATCTGGAATGTGATCAAGAGGAAGATGGATGGTCACAAGCCATCAAACAGAGCTGAGCTGCTTAAATTTTTGCGTCAGGAGTGGCATAAGGTCACCCAACAGCAACGTGAAAGACTGGTGGAGAGCATGCAAGACACATGAAAGCTGTGATTAAAAATCAGGGTTATTCCACAAAATATTCTCATGCAAACTCATGTAGCTTTGTCTTTTCAGTGCTCACCAAGTCTGAAAAGGTGGATTGTATTCCTTAAATTTTTATCTTAACAGTAAAAATTAATTCCTAAATACTTCTCCTGACTTACAAAGGTCGATTTTTTTCAGAAAATCTATGCATTTTATCTCACGAGGTCTGGTATGCATCTCTACTGTTCCAGAGTCAAAAACTCATCATGGAAAAGGAGCTTTTGATTTCATTTCTCCACACCTTAGAAAGCTCTCTTAAATGCTTATTTAATTTTTTTCTCCTTTTATAGTTTGTCTCAGCATTGATTTTAAACTTCAGAATTATCTGACTCAAGTGATGCTTTTAAGTGGCTTTGAGTCTGTTTGTCTCTTTATAAGAAGCACACTTATTTGAATCACTGCTGCTGGAGTTTTAGAAAAATGCTGTGGGAAGGCACAGATTCTGCAAACCCCCATGCTATTATGCACAGATGTCAAGAAAGGCTGCATCAAGAATGAATAGATTAATGGTCAAAACGATGGCATGCTATCAATAACTTATATCGGTTCATGAAGTGTGTTTTATTTTATATATTTTTGACTAATCAAAAGTCTACAAAAGATGGCTTAATTTAGGTATTTACTGAAGGGCATGGGGGGGGTCTCAAATTTCCCTTGACTATCACGTATTACATTTTAAAACATTAGGCAGGATAATATGATCAAAATCTTCATTTTATAGACTGTCACTGTGTTTCTGCTCCAGATTTTATTGTTACTGCACTGCTAGACTACAGAGCCTTCTTTCATTACTTTATCATACTGCTCTGCTTCATCTCTTTTTTTTATTGCCCCTCAGTGCAGAGTATAAAGTGTAGGTCCAGACATATTGATCCCAAGTCCTGAAAACAAACTTGTTCAGTAATAACAACACTTCTTCACTGAAGTGTTGGGTCACAGCAGCCTCTTGTGGTTGTAATGTGCAATTATGATGTGCAGATGTGGAATTAAAAACAACTGTGTTTTAAAACATTTAAGAGAGAAACACTATAACAAAAATTTTAACCGTGCATGTTGACAAAGAATAATGGTGCTGATCGTGTTTTATCTTAAACACTGAGGCAAAAACATTCCTGAATACAACTCTTTCTATCACCAAGGTCACCCAAGAGGTGGGTTGGTGACTTTCTGGGGCCAAGCCTCCTAAGTGGGGGCATAGGGCTTTAGAAAAAAGGCTTTATCCTGCAAATGAAGCCTCTATTTTAAAATAGTATGCCCTTTTCCTGAAATAAAGCCTTTTTCTGAAATAACTTTGCACAGAGGTCAATTAGACCTAACTACTGGGCCCTTGACATTGGTGTATTAGTGTAATGATTTTTCAAGATTGGGGGGATTGGGAATTGCGAAATGCATACAGGTGAGGGTTCAAATTTTTTTTGCCACGCTGCCTTTGAAACATTCAGTCTGGATGGACTGTTTTATTTTTCTACAGTCGAAGCCTTGGCTGTGTGTTGTGAATCAACAACTTACATCTCTTCTTTGATTTTAATATTTTGCCTTTACTTATTGGCATCTTGTGTACTGATTCAGGGTCATCCCGATGCTTCCACAAAACAATGAAAATACTTAAATGATTCAAAACCGTGTAATTACACATTATACATGAAAAGAGTTTGATTTAAAATAAACAATAATCATTAGGTGATACTTTTCCTGGTATGAGGGGAATACGTCACAAAGACCCTCAAAAATATAAATTTGCATATGACATGAATAATGTAGGGGGTCTGCCGCTCTTTAAAGTTACATACAGTGGGTGTCCCAAGTCCCTGTTATTACTACTTTGGAGATTGTGGCCTGAAAAGATTGGGTTTTCTGTTGATAGTGCTTGACCATTTCAAAACTGGCACAAGAGCTAGAATAGGAGAAAATAAAGAGAAGAATAGGAGGAGCAATTTAAGGCATTTCATACTAACAAACAAACTCCAAAAGCCGATCAGAGCCAGTGCCAATATTAAGCAAGTGAAGGCTATTTTAATTCAGCGTACATGGGTTGTTTATATTAATACATCACTCCAGGGAAAGGCTTTAAATTGTTCCTTCTTGGTCCCTGCCCTGGAAGTGCCTGCCTGTCACTAATCCATTTTTTTTTCTTTTCAGCTCCCTCTACCTTTTTTTCCAAAATGAATGTCTTTGGTAATGTATTTTTGTTTTAGCCATGATTCCATGTTTCTGCTAATGACAGTAATTTGCAGCATAAACAGGGTCAGAATTGTTCCTTTAAAATCCATTACAAATGCTTTTTAGGACCCCAAACCTAAACTTATTCTTTAAATTCACTTCAATATCTCAAACTTTATAAACAAAAGTTTGCTCTCAGGTATGGTAATGTACGTTTTACCAGCTATTCATTAACCTGGCATACCTGATGGACCATTTAATATATTTCATTAGTCCACCTGGGAATGAGCCCAGAGAAAGTGTTTGGGGAGGGCAGAACCTTTTAGGAGCATATCCAGCAGGCGATTGGGCAATTTCCTCAATCAATATTTAGTACGGGCCAATCAGAAAATGTCGTAGGTGGGAACGACTGCACAAGGGAATGTGAGCCACGTAATAAAACAAACTCTTGTCAAAACATGTCAGAAGTGAAGTGAAAATATCCTAAATATAGAGAAGTCACAGTCAGATAAAACTGTTACTGAAGCTGTTAGCATCTATGCTAATCCCTGTGCGGTCACTTCCTGCTTTCGTCTTGCTCGTAGTTCCCTCCTGATTTGGCCGTGCTGCTTTGGCCCGCTCAAAATCATTGTAGATTGGAGTTTGGCAAGATGGATCTGCCTGAATACAGACATTAAATCAGGCAGTGCAAGGTTAACTATTCATATGTCTACAATTAAATTCTTCTCTTTGTCTTAAAAAGGAATTTGAATCTGAGTTTCCCAGCCGTTTTCCTGACAGCAAATCTTGCAAATCTTTTTTTTCACTTACTCACAAGAGAAAAAGATTTTCAATCAGCTAATGTTTTGGGTTGATTTTGACTGAATATTATATTTTAAGTTACAATTTAAAGTTGTAATGGTAAAAAACAAGTTGTAATGGTAAAAAACAAATGGATGAAAAATCTGCCAGACATGATGTGCTGTTAAAAAATGCATCCTTTCTCTTATCAACACACCTAGTATTAATATAAAACTTTTTCGAGCTCTTTGAAATGCCTTGTTTTTAGTGGTGCTTCTGAAATAAATTTGCCTTGCACACAAATTCTGTTTTTAGGCACTGTTGTTGTTGGATTAAAATATGGAACACTTTTATCAATTCTTGGTATTAAAATTCAAAGTAACAGTCTATCAAGCTGCAAAACAGGTGGATGTGAAATATTGGTCATTAGTATTTATTATCCCAGCATTGAACAGCAGCATTTCAGTTAAGCATGCTCAGCCTCTTTGGCTGTTAATAGATCTGAAGTTAGTATTGGCTTTGTCCAATACTTTCTACAGCCTGTGAGCACACATCAAAGATGAATTGATTTGTCAGACTCCGATGACATTAGTTAAGGTAACAGATCATACCTGACCTCAGTGAAAGGTGGAGTATTTGGAGTAAATTTTGGATAATAGTTTATGAATTTAAAGTCTTTGCAGATGTGGCACATACAAAAATGTTTCTTTTGTAGGTTGTCAGTAATGCTATATGAAAACCACAAAACATTGGATCAGTCAGCTATGTCTTTGCATGCTCATTCTTTGAAGTCCCAGGACAAAATGTTGAAAGTACAACAGCGACAGTCACAAACTACAAACCTGACAGCGACACCTGCACCCGGTGGTCAGACAGACACATTAATATGTGATGTGATGTGATATACTGATGTGAGTGGACGTTAGATAAAATGACACCTACCAACAGCACATCCATGCAAACATGGAGGAATTAAAACATTTGGTTTGGCAAACAAAGCGATCAGAGGCTCCCAGGAGACTTAAATGTGAAAACATTTGAATGATTAATTGCTGCTCTGGATTCTGTCTCCTGCATAAACATTAAATTGTTATTCAAACAGCATGATTTAGATATGTATTCTATGTGTTTGTTTGGTTTCTCTTGCAAAGGAGGGATAATGTTCATGATCTAAATATATCCTGCTTAGTTACATGATATCTTAGAGTGAGGTGACCTCATTTCATGAAAAAAGTAATGCCATTTTTAGATTTCTGGGAAAGCATTGCCCTTGTGAATTAGCACTTAAACACACAAAACTGTTTTTTTTTTCAATACATGTTTTGCTGCACAAAGAAAAATAGCATGTTTAGTCAGAAAAGACATCTCACAATTTTGTTATACAAAAACTAAAATAGATGTTATGTATTTTCTCACGTGTTCACCATTTAAAATGTTGAACATCAAAATGTGTTTCTGTGATACAAACAAACAGAAGTGCATAAGCCTGATATTAAAAAAAAAAAAAAAAAAAAGGAGCACTAAGGACCCTAATATGTCCTGACGCAGCCTATTTACAGCTCAAACACTTATATTTAGTTCAAAGGGATGAGTCACTTTTATGTGCGTTACTTTCTTTGTGACACAGGGGTGACCCAAGTTAATGATTTGCGTGCAGTTCTCCCCATTAATCCCTGTCAGGTTCTCTTGCACACCAGCGACATACCATAGCTGAGATGGCTGGCATCGTGAGAGCATGAGGTAATGAGAGCAACTCACTACACATGGAGAAAAAATCTAGCCTAGTTGAAAGCACAGGTGGTGCTGAGTGCTGTTTATGTGTATGATGGATGGAGATGATAAAGACACAGGTCAGCATGGTTGGCTAAAGAGCCCAACATGTTCTGTGCTGTACGTGAGTTTTTTTCTTTTTTGTTTTCTCAGACTATAGGAGGACGTGCTTTAATCACTGGTCTGTTGCAACAACCTAAAGTCCTTAGATGAATTTATGTACAGCATCATCAGATATTAGTCTACTTTAGTTTTTATGTATGAGATGAATATTAACTCTAAGGGCTACAACAAAATAACGTTAATAACAACAGCACTGCAATACAGCCAAATGGGTAATATGGCCAATAGGAGATAAAACTGGAATCTTCTTCATCAGAAGCATGAAAAAAAATCAGGTTTGAGAATAAATAAGGCCCCCTAAATGCGAATAATGCAACTTTTATCCTCTATAATTTGTAGAGATGACTTAACAAAATTATTAAAGTTGACTTAAGAAAATCTGATGTCATTTTTATATTTACAAATCTCTGTTTGATAAAACAGTAAAAGATAAAATCGGATAAAACACAAATGATACTATTTTTACAAAGAAATTGAAAACAAAAGCTATGATACAAAACAACATAATACAGTCTGATGTGATTGGGTGCAATTCCATGTGATACGACAGGATCTGACAAGACATATAGTTTATGATACAATATGATACCATACAATAACATATGATACTATAAAAACACAAGACAACATGACTCCATAAGTTACAAAATAACACAAGAAACTATGCAATATGATGCTCCACATTTAGCTACAATACTTGTTTGAAAAGATTGTATCTGACATTATAAAACTGGATACGAAAACATATCCACAAGCTATAACATGTCATGATGTATTAAGATGATTCAAATGACCAATAATATAGTTTCATACAATAACATACAATACAATGTGATACTATACACTATAAGACATTATAATTTGATATTAAATGATATAGTAAGGTATGATACGATACAATATGATACGATGCAATAAGCTGAGACAAAATAAGGGAAATAAGACGTCATAATACAACGTGACATTATAGGATACAATAAGATTAAATAAGGCTAAAATAACAAAAGTAACACAAGACACAACTAGACCCAACAGGATATCATACAATACAATAAGATATAATATGATAAGATAACAAAAGGAAATGTAGGATAAGATAAAGAAAAAAAAAATTAACCTCTTGAAGGTAAAAGTTATTTGTTGACATAACTCATAACTGAGGGCATGTGTATATAATGTAAAAGGAACTTAGTTAATTACATGAAAAGCACATCTTCACAAGTAAAGATTAAACCAGTTTAAAACACACACAATGTGTAAGATATTGGGATATTGCATCCCCTATACTGACAGGTATGCATTTCACATAAGTAAATATACATAATTTTGATTACAAGTAAAGTAATTTCTGTTCATTTTATGAAGTTTTGCTTATATTTTTAGTAATTATTCATTTTTTTGTGAAGCACTCTGAGGCCTGTAGAGATGCTCACTAAAAGAAACATATTTACGCATTTAAAAAGAGAGCATATTGTGCACTGCAGCTTAATGACAGTAAGATATAGGTCCTTCACTGACACTTATTCTTCAGTCACAGCATAGCCGTGCCTCCGCCACATTTAGAAAATGTCTCTCAGGGTTACCTAATGCACCTTGTGACACCCTGACAAGGTTATACTCAACCCATACATCAACCAACAAGGCCACTACATGTTTAAAAAAGTTTTCTAAATGTCGTAAAATCAACATTTTTTGAAAAGTAATTCTGTAGTCAGACCAGTCCTGCTGATACTATGCTTGAAACCAGAGATAAGACAACTTATACAGCAGATCTACACAGTCAAAGAAATGTGCATAAAAGGTTGAATTCTTTGAGGGCATAAATAAAAATGCATGTTCAAATCCAGCCTTATTCACAGCTTCCAATTAATAAGTTTTGATTAATATAAAAGTGAATCAAAATATATATTTTTTTACATTAGGTTACAACTAGAGGCTCTGACAACTCCACAGCTGATGCAAGATGTCCTTGCTGACAGGTTCTTCAGTGGATTTTGACTGACAGACAAATTGTATGAAACATAGTTCTGCATAGTGGTCTTCAGAAATACACACAAACAGCAAGTGCAGTACCCTGACAATATGAACATCCTGTACTGAATATCATTGGACATCTTTTTAAGGAATTCATCTACTTAAGAGTGACTGTCAGTCAGCCCTGGACTTGTCTCTTCGCTGCGTTCCCTTCAGCCTGGCTAAGTTGCACCTCTTGACGACCTTTAGATGCTTGCATGAGGTGAACCATAAAATAAATTGCATTGGTAATAAATTAAACTTGACAGTCATTGCCTTTCAGAGAGTATATGTTTTCACTGCGGTCCATCTGCATGAGACATGTCTAATTAGAGATCTTTATTTCTTTCACATATGATGTTGCATATATGACATTAAAAGTCTTATTGATCAGCACTTTGTTTAAAAGTTCATAATCAGAATGATCAGAAGGGCATGTAGCAGAGGTGTCAAAAGAAGAGTTTGCATTAAGTGGTTCGGTGGTGTCATGCAGATGCCGGGGCCCATCGATGCATTGGTAAAGTGACATCAGCATCAACAGTGAAGATGCCACATTGATGACCAGGGGAGGGCCATGGCGTATATAAAGAGGGGACGTGTCCTTACACCAAAGACTGATCAACCAGTTTGACCTCTTTGCTGAAACTAAGGAAAACCTGCCTTATCTTTTTTGGATTTAAGGACAAAAAGGACAACAAAAAATCTGGTAAGAAAGGCATGACACTGTTGATTATGTATGTATATATATATCTATATCTATATCTATATATATGTGTATATATATATATATATATATATATATATATATATATATATATAGAGAGAGAGAGAGAGAGAGAGAGAGAGAGAGAGATAGATAGATTTTGCAAATATGAGCATAATTTAAAAAGCCAAATGAAACTGGAAAAAAAACAAGAATTTTGTAACCAGTAACTTTGTGTTGGGTTTTTTTTTTCAGTTATTCAACATGTCTTCACTGAGGCAGATGGAAACATTGGTACTGATACTATTACTTTTCCTCACTAGTTTACACACAGAAGCTAAACCCCTCAGGTAAATCTCGTTTTTATTTTTTTCAGATCATAATTGTAATGTCTTGGGTGTATCTAAATTTATGTGACACATGATAATAAAATGAATGATTTTTATTGTGGCAATGCTTTGTTATTTTACAGAAAGAGAACCATCAGCGAGGTTCAGCTCATGCACAACGTTCGGGAACACAAGCAAGTCGGGGACAGACAGGACTGGCTTCAAGAGAAGTTAAAGGACATTATTGTTGCCAGCGTTAAACCACAACAAGGACAACCTGGGACTATTAAAACTCTTTTCCCAAAATGACGACCCTGGATCATCTATGTGGAAAAGTCAAACACATTCAATTTACAGTTCTGTAATTTCCCAAAGCAGAAACTGCTTTGACTGTTTCTATGGTTTCTTTCTAAATTTATTTATTTATTTGTCTATCTTTTTATTTATTTATAACTGTCTTATATTTTATGTGTTTAATTTTATTGTGACCTTTTTTATTTACCTTTTTGTCCTAAATGGTAACTTTTTTTATCTATTTTTGTTTGTTTTTACTTACTTTAAAATATCTAACAACGCTGTCCCAATTACTACTGTCATTTTCTAAGGCAATTTCTTTAAAGTAGAATAAACCTTCATACAAAAGGTTATTAAATAAACTCTAAAATCATTTTGCTGTTTAGGCGACAGGATTTGAGATCCATTTTAAAAAATTGTTTGTGTACTGTACGTATTTATGAGCAAATAAGGACCAACTAAGTTGCAAGTCTTATGTACTTCATGTTTTATTTTACTCACATGGCATTGGCATCTATTGTAGAAATACTGATTGGAACAGATTTATATTCATTTCTTCTAAGTTTTTCATTTTGATTTTTTTGCTCAAGATGATTAACTTTGATGGAACATTGATGGGATTCTTGTCTTCTTCTTGCTCCTTATCATTTTACAAAGCTACTTACAAATAAACTGCAGAGCTCCGTTATTTCACTTGTACTGATGTAAGTTCAGGACTTCATCCTTTACTATTTAATTTTATTTGAATATACTTAATCTTTATTTATTTATCTATTTATTTATTTATTTATCTCAAAATTAAAAAAAAAAAAACTATGTCAATAAAATCTTGATTTTTTTTATCTATCTCTGTTAGGTGGAACCTGACAACGCTTATTCTTTCTCAGCCAAAATATACTATCTAATTTATAACATGAAAACTATGTTTTACATACGTCTATTTAGAGGGTTATGTTGTTGCGAGTTGCTCTGTGCATAAAAATGGGATGAATTTGAAATTTGGATTGTGTACAAACTAATCTGATTTGAATTATGTTTTCAATTACTAATGTTTCAAATGCACACTGCACAAGTATTTTTGAAAAGATGTTAGATCAGTTTTAAGTAAAGTAGTATCTGCTTCACCTTAATGTACCAATATGCCCACAGCTCCTAAGATTCTGAGGGCAAAGGATGGAGCAAAACCCTGTGAATTTTAATGGTCAACAACATATGTTTTTATCTAAATGCCATACTTGCGTTTTTCACTTTAAAAATGTATTGTAACCACTGAAGCTTGTAATAATTAATAAAAAAAAAAACAACCCAACAAAAATAAGCCTGTTTGTAACACTTGATTTGTGAAGTTTAAGCCAACATTGAATACCCCCCGTTGTTATTACCATTTCCATTACTTTTTCTGTTTCAGTTTTTGTTTCGTTTTTATACTTAAGTGTTTCTAACCAATTGCCATCGTTTCCATATACTAATATAATAAAAGTAACAAATCAATCAAAATAGAAAGGGATTTTATCACGTCGCCTTGTCTTACTCTTTACCATGTATGATCTTACTCTATCCCAACAAGGTTTCAGCTTGTTAGAAAAATTCAAAATGAGATAAATAATAATTCATCATGGAATTCCAGAAATTTTGAACAAATCCTGCAAACGCCGAGTGAATTTCGTCCATAAAACAGCAAATATTCCTTCTGAACCTTGTAGTTTGCTACAGCTTTAACTGCAAGCTACGTGTTTACGTCAGCACGTAAACTGTTAAAGGTCGGGACGTAAGACGTCAACTCGTTAAGTGTTTTCAAAGGAGATGGCTGGTTAGCTGTTGAGCGACTGGGATTACACTACAGCGGAAAACGTTGCCCACTGGGTATATATTTTATAACATTTTTTGAATATTTAACCTTGATTATGACAGCTTTTGTTTCAATACGCCATGTTTTTCATTACGAGCCACGCAGCTGCTTCAGAATATAAGAATAATGTTGTTGAAGCCCTGTTAGCAGTGTCAGCTAATGTTAGCTATCTAAGCTAACGAGCTAGCCACACCGTAGGCTGACTCACTATATCCGCAACGTTGATGGGATTTTGTTCCAAACCATGGAAAACAATCGCTTCAAAGTAATATAGAGAATCTGAGGCCACTGTCATCCAACTTTTTTAGCACGTATCAGAAAGCTTATGGTTTGCTAGAGGGTTGACAGGGTATCGGACTGACTTGTTGATTTCGCCATTAGCCAGATTATGAACGGTGAAAGATCCAGACGGGACTCCCCCCTGTTCGGGTGATGGCAGAGTGTCTGCAGTCATATGACAGTAACTCCAGTGACACTGAAAACTGGGATCGAAAAGCAACAAGCCGACCTCGCAAACTCTGCAAACATTCGAGGTAAGATAGTTTAATCCAATAATTTAGGAAAAAGCTCTTAATAATCAATAAAATGCTGCTGTCTGTCACAGGAACAGCACTGGTGTATTCTTAAATAGTGGTGACACATCTGTTATTTAGATGGGAGTTGGTGATCTGACGCAAATTTGAATTATATTACTCGACATGATTTTTTATACATGAAGTATAACGCATCTGTTCTTTGTGTCTGATTATCACGTATCTGCTTCACATTGGTCGTGCCATGTGTTTGGGATGGCGACCTAAAATATACAACCTATTACGTTTTTGCACAATTAATTAGTCTGTTAGTTTTATTAGAGTCTGTGCGCAGGTAGCCGGTGCCATGTTCTCATTGTCTAATCCTGCAGCTGATATTAATTAGTAATTATAGATTATCTTTACACTTGATCATTGGGGTTATTGTTATCTGGACATGGTTAAGAAAGTGTTTGGACCGGATGCCTCACCTGGATTGGTCATTTTACCTGTAACATTCCTTAATACTAAAAAAGCATCATGTTCAATCTCAACAAAAAATAGTATTTGTAATAAATGTTGCTGAACCCTGTCCCCAACTTATTAAAGAAACATGATTTATGATTTCCATTTAGGTTAAAAAATAATACATTGTAATGTCACTGCAATGATGATCACGGTCTGATTTTTTTTTTTTTTTTTTTTTTACTAGAGTATCAAGGGCTTTAGGTTTTGACTTAACTTAATTCACAACAAAGTAGAAAGCATTTGTAAAACATCTTAAGTTTTAAGTCAGTGCTGAATAGGTCATAACATGTTTTTCTCCTACTCCTGCTGGTGTGACTTGATATCACGGCTTAGGTTTCTTCATCTTTCCAGCAATAGTGATTTAGTGTGTTTTCCTTAATAGTGATAGAGAGGACAGCAGGCCAAAATAGAAACGAAGAAGGCAGGCTCATTGTTTGTGTTTGTGCTCAGGTAGAAAGGGTTGTAGCCTCAGGTTGTTGGTTGGATTACCAACAACACACTACCCTGCAGCCATCACCACCTCCCCCTTACTCTTTTAGATATAATTAAAACTTAAGATCTCTCTGTTCCTAAAAGCAGACATGAGCTAACCCTCAGAAAGCAACATTTAATTAGGATATTCTTGGCTTAATACCCAGTGTCTTCTTGTCTGCATTTTTCGTACTTGGTCTGGCATGTTTCTCCATTAAATGTGCTTACATGGTTTGATTTAACCAAAGAAAAAGTGCTTCAAAGCTCGAGCCTCCCTGATTTTATTCTATGTCAAATTAGACATCAGTGACCTCAATAGCTAGACTTGGCTGCATTCTTACTTTGTGTGTCATCCTTTCATTACACGCTTACAGAATGCAGTAGATCTAGTTGGTTGGTACTTCATATGGCCTTGTATGTATGGTTGTTGTACAACGAGTTCTATATAAAGTAAAGCACTATATTTCTTAACCTCTGAAATTAGTTACAAGTAAATGATAAATGGAAAACTATAAAACCAAATCCATCACACGCCGTGTTATGGGTTTTTTTTCCTGTGCCTGGTTCTTGGTACAGAAATAGTTTGAACAACACGTGGAATGCACTCTATTCTATTCTACAGGAAAAAGTAAACCTGTGTGGTCCTCATTGTATCCTGAAAAAGAAGTCACTAATAAATAATCCTGTGGACTCGGAAAAAGAGTGGAATGTTAAGTATGCTCTTGTTTTAAAAGCAGCAGTCAGGCCCGAGCATCTCGAGTGGAGGCCAAAGAGGGGAAGATGAGCCTACATGGTGCCAGTGGAGGCTGTGACCGTTCACGTGACCGTCGCCGCTCCAGCGATCGCTCCAGGGACTCCTCACACGAGAGAGAAGGCCAGCTCACCCCGTGCATACGCAACATCACCTCACCCACCCGCCAACACAACAGTGGTGAGTGTGCAGGGAAAGAATAGAAGGGCTTATATGGAAGTTGTGTTAGAGGTCCACTGCACTTGGCAGCCGCTGCAGGAAAAACAGCTGACTGCATTTATTAACTTCCAGCTCAGGCATGTTTTTTTCCTTTGTTGTTTTTTTTCCCCTGTGAGAGGATAAAGTCAACACTTATCCACCTGTTTGTCCAAAAAAGCACCTGTTAGTTTGGATTCTAGATACCAACACGAGCTTTTTTCTATTGCGATTGTTTTGCATCACACATTACTTGCAGCAGTCTAACTTATATGAATGCTACATGGTTCCAGAGCATGCTGTGTAAGAATTCTTCTTGTGAGCACAACAAAATTCTTTACTAAATCTGTTTAAACCCAAAAAATATTTCCTATTTTGTTCCTAAATTAAGCTTTATTTGTTAACAATGATCTGCAATTCCTCTCATCTGTGTGTAGACCGTGAAAGAGATGGTGGTCCATCATCGAGGCCCAGTAGTCCACGACCTCAAAGAATCTCTCCCAGTGGCTCAAGCAGCAGTGGGGTGGTGAGCAGTCGCAACAGCAGCCTGTCCAGCACTGAAGGCACCTTCAAGAGTTTAGGAGTTGGAGAGATGGTTTTCGTCTATGAGAATCCAAAGGAAGGAGGGGCAGGAGCCACTGTCGGAAACCGAAACATAAGGACCTCAGAAAGAGTCACGCTGATTGTTGACAACACACGCTTTGTAGTAGACCCTTCCATCTTCACAGCACAACCTAACACAATGTTGGGAAGGTACAGTATAAATTTCACAAAGTTGTTGCTTTGCTTCCATTATTTTACCCTCAATGACTAAATATTAGTATTTTTATTGCAAGGATGTGAAATTGTTCTTAAGTTTTCGGATTTCCACTGCTCAGAATGTAAATCTCATATTCTTTGCTTCAGAATGTTTGGATCTGGACGGGAACATAATTTTACAAGGCCCAATGAGAAGGGGGAGTATGAGGTGGCTGAGGGCATTAGTTCAACAGTTTTCCGAGCAATCCTGGTAAGTCTTCCTTTAAATTCTTTAGTATTTATGTCATTGTTGTACTGAGATGTCTCACAGTTAAACACCTACAGTTTTAAAGCTCCACAAACAAATTACTTAAGCCCTTGAAATAATTCATTTTAAGTTTGTGGGAATTATTTACAGGTTTAAGCTTTAATTTTTAACTATCTGCCTCTATCTTCATTTCAATAAACATCAAATTTCTGTTGAGTTTTCAAATATCATCAATCAATCTATATTTATTTGTATAGTGCCAGTTCATTACAACTGTTATCTCAAGGCAATTTACCAATTTACAGGAGAGCAGGCTGAAGCCATGCTCTTCACTTAATAGACACACACATATATGTAAAATACACATAAAAAACAAAGGGAAACAGAGGGACTAAGAAACAGAAACAAAGGGACTAAAAGTAAGAATCTATAAATGCGACAAACCCATGGATGCCCTGACCATAAATCTGTCCCCATTATATTTGTCTCTGCAGAATATAAATGTTTTTGAGTTAAGCCCTGTGAGATGTGGTATCTCGTTTTCTATATGGTTGTAAAGGTATTTATTTTGGAGATATAATCAATAACAACCATGGATAGAGAGGTCATTCCAATATTAACATTAACATCTATAATGAGTAAAAACTCGAGAGGGTAGATGTTGATTAATATTGCAGCATTTAGTTGAACTGCCATTAAATTGGGTTTAACTGGCCTAAAAATATGAATTTATGCAAATGATATCATTTATGTTGATGCCTGGTGTAGGATAAAGCATGTGGATACAAGCAGGTCCATGGCAGCAGGATTGTTTGTCAAGGGCATACTAATATATGTGTGCTGCAGGAACTACTATGTATTTAATTTTGGTGTTCTCTCTGGAGTGATTATCAGGAATTATAAAGATAATGGAATGGGGCTAAAGGAAAGGCCAAATATATGTAATTGTAGTGGTTGAAGCTTTGTAGCTCCACAGGCGCAGGTGGTCTACACCAACAATCCCAGGCGGCCTACAAGACAAGAACAAGTACAGGTGCAAGCAAAAAGGGGCAAAGCAATATAGAGAGAGACGATGGAGAGAGAGTGTTAGAGAGATAGAGAGGGAGGAGCTCAGTGTGCCAAATCCCCCGGCAGTCTTAGCCTATTGCAGCTTAACCATGAGCTGTCCCAGGCCTGAGCCAGCCCCAACTGAAATCTTTATCAAAAAGAAATGTTTTAAGTCTAACCTTAAAGGTGGGAAGGGTCTCTGCCTCCTGAACCGTAGTTGGTAAATGGTTCCAGAGAAGAGGAGCCTGATAACTGAAGGCTCTACCTCCCATACTACTTTTAGAGACTGATGGTACCATGAGCAGGCCAGCACTTGGGAGCTTAAATTCCTAGAGGGGTTGTACTGCACTTCAAGCTCTTGAAGTGAAACTGGTGCCTTCGCCATTGAGAACTTTACAGGTGCGAAGAAGAATCTTGAATTATATGCTAGATTTTATGTGAAGCCAATGCAGAGAAGTTAATACTGGAGTAATGTGATCTCTTCTCCTGGATCTAGTAAGTACACATGCTGTAGTATTTTGTACCAGCTGAAGAGTCTTAAGTGACTGGCTGGACAGCCTGATAAACGAAAATTACAATAATCTAGTCTAGAGGTAACAAGCATGGACTAGCTTTTCAGTATTGCTCTGAGACAATGTCCTTTAGACATGCTTGTAGTTGAGATAACTGATTTGTTTCACCAGGCTTCTTTGATACATTCAGTTGCATATCATCAGCATAACAATGAAAATTGAGTGTTTCCTCATGGCATCACCAAGGGGAAGCAGATATAAGGAGAAATGAATTGGACCTAGCACAGGACCTTGAGGTACTCCGTAACTGCCTTTAATGTATACAGAAGACTTGCTGTTCATGTATACAAACTAGTATCGATCAGATAAGAAGGACTTGAACCAATTTACAGCAGTCCCTATAATCCCGAGTAATTCCTCTAATCTCTGTAGAAGAATGTGATGATCTGTGTCAAAAGCTTCACTGAGATCTAGCAAGACAGGTACAGAGAGAAATCCACTAGCTGAAACTGAGAGTAAATCATGTGTTATTGTGACTAGATTAGTCAGATTTGGGAGGGGGCCAGAAAAAACTATGGTGTCCAACATCATTCTAGCAACTCAACACACCGACTACCCATTAATTTTAGTGACTTATGACTTACGAAGTTGGGAGTTATAAGTGCTAACATAAATGATAATGTTACCAAATTCAAGCATATTCCTTGCCAGCAACTTTAGATTTGATTTGATGTCGCTCGCTCTGGCCCTGAGGATACACTTAATTATGCCCACTGACTTTGCTCCCTTCACATATCTCACTCTAGAGTCACCAGTAATCAGAGTTTGATACCCAGCAGGTGTGTCGCCGAATGGGGAAAAATCAATTTCAGATGTGAATAGACTGCTGGGGTACTGTACTGAGTTGTTCTTCGACTTACAGCTATGCTTGCTCCAGACAGTGACCCAGCCATTGCCCCTGACTGCTTGGAGCTGCTGGGGGAGAAGCTAAGCTAACTCTGCCTGTACCAGCTACAGCTTGTTGGCTAACTAAAACTGCAAATGAGGGTTTAGTCTCAGAGGTGTGGAGCCGCTTCTCCAGATCAGTGACCCTCGCCCCCAGAGCTACATACATGTTTAACAGAATATAATAACCATCATGAGTAAAGGCGGGTGAGGTGTAACTGAACAGATGGCACTCTGGGCAGGAGAGGAGGAAGAGGCAGAGATAAGCCATGCTTAGCAGCTGAATGCTAGGCTAGGCTAAGCTAAGCTAGGAGCAGAACAGAAACAGACTGAATTACACAGCCTCTGAGAAATGTGAGTGCTTTTACTTGACCTTAGTGCATTTGAACATTCTTATGTTAATCAAACAAAATAAGTATGTTTTAAGAGTAAATATCAAATAGTTGTAATTAGCATTAACAGAGCAGACCACTCAAAACACAATGTTTCCCTTGCAAAACAGGAAATGACAAATACACTCACTACAGGAACATGCTTGATATCATTTAGGTTTTAAGAAGTCATCACTTTTAGGTGACCTTTGGTCGAAATGTGTTAATTATTTTCCAAGGGTGTCACACATGGGTATATAAAAAACTACATAATATCAACTGCAAGACAAATAGTGGAACCTTTCCTCAATAAAGACTTGTCACTGTTGGCCTATTTAAAGCCAATCTTGTGAATTTTTTATGGGTAAAGCTATAATTAAGTTCTGCTACTGGTAAAGTTGAACTAGTGAAACTAACCAGTCAGAAACTGTGACAGTGGCCATTTTGAGGCTTTAGCATTTTAAATGTTGCAACTTGACTCTTATTTTAATATAGGTTTATGCAAGAGCTGATGAATTAAAAATATGTTCGATATTGTTTTTCTCTAATTGAAGGATTACTACAAATCTGGGATAATCCGCTGTCCTGATGGAATCTCCATTCCTGAGTTGCGGGAGGCTTGTGACTATCTATGCATCTCCTTTGACTACAGCACCATCAAATGCAGAGACCTTAGTGAGTATTACCTCAAGGACACTTAGGCTGATCATGATCTACAGTAAAATCCGGGGCATAAATCACTCTTTAAATACCTGTTTACTTAAACAAAAAAGTTGGTTATGTCATCTTTATTGATGCAATCAGTATACTAGGATAAAATGCTGAGACATGCACCATCATGAGTGAAATGGAGCTGCCATAATTGAACATTTACCACAACCTGATGCTGTTGATTGTTTTCTTCAGTTCATATTCACTTCATGCAAGTGGCAGCATTGTTGCTCAAAAAGTGCTGGTAAACACAAGACAGAGGGCTGGCATAGAGCCGGGTGATATGGCATTTTTTCAATATCTCAATATTTTAGGCCATATCACAATTTACGATATATATCTTGATATTTTGCCTTAGCCTTGAGATGACGCTTTGACGCAAACTGTTGAAACAGAATGGCAATACTAGATATATATTGATGGTTTTTTTTCTGTGAATTGGATTTTCCCCCAAAGCATTATAGCTTAGCGTCCCTGTTAGTTTCGTTTTTTTGGTCAGAGGCAAACCCTCAAAATAAAACAATCAGTTATAAGTTTAAGCCACATGCCAAATGTCACACAGGCACCTTTATTAACAGAGGTCACTCGGCACAATATCAAAATGTATAAAACAAATTGAAAAAAATAACTGTGTGTATTTATGACATTAAATTCTCATTGAATAAAACAAAACAAATACATATAACAGTAACTGTAGTTACAGCAGTAGTTTGCTTATTTGTAAATAAGCAAACATAATATCCAGTGCCATACCCAGTCAAATGTGGTCCACTGTCACACAGTGCTGTAATGTATACATTCATGTTGTAAATATTGTCTCACTTTACTTATTCATTTTTCCTTCATAAGGAAGTTGAAGTATATCATGAAGATTCTGCATGTTGCAACCTGTTTTCTTATTTTTTTACTTATATTTTATGCTCTTATCTATTTCAATGTCTCCTATTTCAATGTCTTTTTGATGTTCTTCCTGCTATGATATGTATAAGAGCAAAGAAAACAATGGAATTTCCCTTTGGGGATTAACAAAGTATTTCTGATTATGAGATTTATATTTCAGATTTTGAAATACCTTACAGTATACATTAAACAACAGGTGCCCTCTTTCTTTTACGTTGTACGTTTTCACATCACATTTGTACGTCACAAAGCGTGTAAAGCAGTGAAGACTGCACAGGAACAGCACTGACAATTATTTTAAGACAGAAATGTTACATTTTGTTAGCCATATCGTTTTAGGAAGCAGTTCTCAAAGCCCTCTTGAATTGAGTCCAGCAACAGGAGTCAGGAGAATTTTCCCAAGAGGACAACATGAAGTGTATTCAGCCATATTACACCGTATCCTGTTATACTTTACAGAACTCTTGTCTCTTATGTGATTAGGTGCCCTCATGCATGAGCTGTCCAATGATGGAGCTCGGCGACAGTTTGAGTTCTACCTGGAGGAAATGGTTTTGCCTTTGATGGTCGCCAGCGCCCAGAGTGGAGAGAGAGAATGTCACATTGTTGTCCTTACTGATGATGATGTGGTTGACTGGGATGAAGAATATCCTCCACAAATGGGGGAGGAGTATTCACAAAGTAAGTGAATACTTCAACACAAAGCAGATACACTGGTCTGTGTATTTACACAAGACAGGTATTTGATTTATTGAATCTTTTTTCTTTT
Source organism: Cetoscarus ocellatus (assembly GCA_037902135.1). Classification (NCBI taxonomy): domain Eukaryota; kingdom Metazoa; phylum Chordata; class Actinopteri; order Labriformes; family Labridae; genus Cetoscarus; species Cetoscarus ocellatus. The sequence continues at coordinate 5,560,467 of JBAMNC010000387.1, forward strand.
CTTTTTACAGTCATCTACAGTACAAAACTGTACAGATTTTTCAAATATATTGAAAACAGAGATGTTGCCAAATCAGTCTTAAAGGAGAGAGGATTAAAGAAAATTAGACTGGGCATTGAAGGTAAGATGAACTTAGAAACTTTTAATTCATTATAATTTGCTGTGATGATGCCTTTAGTGCAGTGAGCTTTTAGTGAAATTCATGCAACCAAGACAAGAAAATTGTGTATTTATGTTGTAGAGCTATAAGGTAATGGTTTCCTCAAATGTTGTGCACAATGGATAATACCCAAAATAAATGGGTGAAAATCTTTAACTTCAAAATGGTGTGTGAGAAATTGTAAAACTGAGAGGTTTGCAACAGCTACAAAGAAACTAATCAGTAAGTTTTTGATTTCATCCATCTGTACTTTAGGTGTATTGATTATGACTGCCAAGTCTCCATCTTTCTAGAATCCTTATAAAACCTTCGGGCAACCTCTGGGCAATACTCTTAACCCCATGTTGCTCCCACCGCTGTATCAGTGGCCTGTAGATGAATATGAAAGGGTGTGGATGTGTTAGTAAATGCTGATGGACAACTTATATTTATCTCTGAACTGTCAGAGAGTGAACTGGTGTGAATGATGTGACCTGTGGTGTAGAAGTGTTTTGAGTTGTCAGGGAGACGAGAAAAGGTCTTTTATCATTTAACTGTTTTTTGCATGAAACAGAGGAAGTGGGTGAAGGAAATGATAACTGTTTGTCTCATCCATTTAGTAGTTTACCTTACTGTGAAAATTGTGACTGTTGAGTTTGAATGTTTTGTGAGGTATTTAAGACATTTTCTTGAATAAAAACAGAAAATAGGTGAATCTCCACTCCAGCTGATAAACAGCTAACAGGTGCATCGTATGGCAGAGAAGATATCACAGCTTTCTCGAGCACATGCAGATTTAGCTGTGTGTATGTGGGGCTAATAGTCTTATAGAAGACACTTGCTGTGCCCCAGAAGTTCTCCTTCAGGTTTTTAGTCATTGAATGATTTTGTAAATTAGTATTTTCTCAGTAGTACAGTCGTCTCTATAACTTTAAGGAGATTTAAAAATCAACATAAATAATCTGTTAAAATACTGTAAAACATGTTCAAGAAGCTGTTTTCATGAATGAAAAAGGTGATGTGCATTTAGGGTCTGGCTTGAGTTTCAGATGTGTGTTGGTTATGCATTGAAGACACAGTATTGACATGCAGTTGTTAAAACTGGCTGTGCTGGTCTGTGAGTGTGAACAGTAAGAAAAAAGAAAATGAAAATACCCTGAGCTCATGATTTAACACTCATCTTCAGGTTACCCAACTTACAAGGAGAAGGTGAAGAAAAGACCTGGAGGCCGCCCAGAGGTCATTTACAACTACGTCCAGAGGCCCTTCATCCGCATGTCCTGGGAGAAAGAAGAGGGGAAGAGCCGTCATGTGGACTTCCAGTGTGTGAAGTCCAAGTCCATCACTAACCTGGCTGCAGCAGCAGCAGATATTCCCCAGGACCAGCTGGTGGTGATGCACCCCGGCCCCCAGGTGGACGAACTGGACATCCTACCTAATCACCCACCCAGTGGGAATCACTACAGCAACAACTACAGCAACGAGCCTGACCCTGATGCACCTTCACCTGCTGTGTGAGGACATGTCGGTCCTCTCTCAATGCCTCTGCCCCTCTCCTCCTCCTCTAGTCCTCCTCCCAGCATGCTGCAGCATGGAGCTCCAGGGGCACCATAACCATATTGCCTTGACACCTCCTTTGCAGCCTTAGAGCCTCAAGAACCTGGGTGACTGTGGAGAAAGAATCATGAAGGACATGAGACTGGTTCAAGGAAGAGTTCACTGTTCTTTTCATTTTGTTTTTTACTTGACCAAAGGAATTTATTTTTCTGTTTGGGGGGAAAATTCAGTAAAACACTTATTATTAACATTATTATTTACAATGTTATTGTATTTTAATTTGGTGGGTTTGGCTGAGCACTTTTGTGGTATCACTCTTTTCTCACATTTTTTATTTCAAATATAAGTTTGATTTTTAAATCTCGACAGTGGCCTAACTACTAAATGTACTCTTGGGGGAAGAATACAAGACTTGCTTTGAACAAAATTTGACTCTCTGATCTTGGAGAAAATCAGCTATCACCACTTCAGTGTCATGATCTCCAGTTGAGCTCCTCAGATGTCTTTGAATCTTGTAATTGGATATGTATTCATTGGCCGAATCTGATATGTGATGTTATGCTCCTCCCACAGCCGAGATATTCAGCAAAGCACAGGCTGTCGTGGTCCCAATCTTTTGTGCAAAGCTTGAAATTGTTGTTTAAAATCAAAGTCAAACCATCAAATAAAGACATCCAAATAATAGTTTTCCGTATTTGATTATTAATTTACAATATAACTAAAGAAACCGTGATTGCACTATTCTGAGTGTAATAAAGGAAATGAGACAACAGTTGAGATTTATGAGAGACATTTTAGTCTGAATGAAAGGTGGCTCACATTTTTTGTTATTACCTAAATCTCATGGATTTCTGATGAAACGGATTAAGGAGCAGGTTCCCACAGCAAGCTTATATACAGTGTGTGTATCTTTCCTCACCAGCTGCCCATGAATAGTATGTTCTCATTTTTTAAGGGCAAAGACTTTGTTCACTTTGTTCCTTTTGCCTTTAATCCTGAATTCAAATTAACCATTACCATGCAGAATATATGTCAAATAAGTGCTTTTGTGACTCATGAAAAATTATTAATTCTACAAGGAGACCACATGGTTTCAACAGGAATATAGTGATGCCTGTGCGCCATTTCACTCGTGGGGCAATAATTTGTAGCTGACAGACATCATCATAATCTATCTTCTTACAAACATCCTATTTAAGCTAGTGTATTTCCATTTTATTATCTCAGCTTTTCCTCTGCCAGCTCAGCCCTTCATCAGTTCTCCACTCTTGCTTTTAACCCACCACCACCATAGCATCTATCTGTAGCTGGGATGGGTAACTGGTGGCACATGTGGTCCCGCTACTCCCTCAGTGCAGCCCGCAAGTCAATTTCAAATATGATAGAAATCTACTTAAATATTCATGAGGGAACATGATACCTTCTGCCCGGAAAAAATACCAATTCTTCCAAGAAAACAGAGCTGTAACAGTTTCTGTAATTCTTGATATGCATTAAAAATACATTTGAAAGGGAAAACATACTCAAGTGAGTAGTTAAACTCTGTTACTTGGTGGTAAAAAGTAGCCGAATCTGGCCTGTAATAATCTCTTAAAAAGGATGATGATGATGATGATGATGATATAATTTAGGCAAAAAAAACGTCATTTTTGTCACTGTGACCAGAGTGTTGAGGGAGATAAAAGGGTTCATAAAACTGAACCAGCAGCTCCTTATTGTGATGAATGAGCCATCTTTGATTTTCAACCTGGAGCGGTTGATATTGATTTTTGTCTCTCGTCTGCAGCACTTCCAGCAGACAGCACAGAGGGGACAAGGACACGTAATGGATTAACTGTCCACAGGTAGATTCAGCAACAACACTATTGTCACTGACACAAGCAGAGCAGATCAAGTCGATGTATACAAGCCATTGTGATCACTGTACATGGATTAAAGCTTTATGTTTACACTGCAGATGTGTGCATCAATGTCAAGAAGTGTCGTGTCTTCAGTGAGATGTATATGTTTCTTTATACGTTATGTAAAATAATCAATACCTCTGGCAGACTAAAAGCTCCTGAAGAACAGCTTGACATGTTTTGCATTAATGGATTCAATCTTACAATCCAACACAAGACTGCTGAAATTCATGATTAAATTCAAGTGTACTTGTATTTCCTCATATGACACCAGTAACATGTATGTGAGAACTAAGAGAGGTAATGGTATGGAGAATTTTCATCGGTTGTGATTTAGTAACACTTTGGTTGATTTTTTGTATTCACATTGACGACAGTCTTAACACTCCAGGGACATCTTAATGTGCAGTATAGCACAGTTCCAAAGCATCGCACCTCAGGGTGGGGAGCTTAAATGCTGTGATGTCTTGCTGTTATATTCCTGGTTGATTGTCATACAAAACCTGAGTTTTTGACTCTATAACTTCCAGTTATCCAGTTAGGTTGATTTCTCTGGATTTACGTTACCATTGTTTTATTAGACGGTTAAAAATGTGCTTTTCATGTTCACCAAAAATGAACTGTGCTCACAAGATAGGCTCTAGTGAGTACCAGAAAGTTTCTCATGTGAATGCTAGAAACTACAGCAGCTTGTTTTTGTTTGGGGAAAAAAAGGCTCTTGGACTTCAGAGGTAGTTGATCGTAAAAGAGGTCAAATTGGAGGTGGCAATGGTCTTCAAAATCAAGTCACTTCTCCCTCAAAGTAAAGTGTTATGTGAAAGCTATGGAAGCACTACAAGCATGGGAGCATGACCATGACTTTGGCTTTGACCTATGACCTCCATTATCTAATTGTCTGATCCTTGATTCAGTGTGGAAAATTCTCCGAAGTGCTCCTCAGATAATATTGTCACAAGAACAGCCATGGCAGACAGACAGGTTAACAGCCTAAAAACCCCATGCTTGCAGCCCTGCTTTCATTGATGCAGATGCATTAAGAGATTAAGCGATAATACGATACAGCCAAATTTGAATTATCCTTAGTACAAAAAGTTCCGGGCAGATGTGGGAAAATGCTGTGAAGTAAGAATAATTTCACAAATGGAAGTGTTATTAATTATTTATCAATAGAAATAAACTAAACATTTGTAGCAGAGTTTGGCTGTTACAGAGTTTAAGCCTGCTACACAGTTGTTTCATACATCCTTATCTATACAGCTTGTCCCTTTTGGAGGTTACAGGAGGTGCAGCCTATCCCAGCTGACACGGCAAGAGGCGGGGTACACCCTGAACCCGGCACCAGCTGATCACAGAGCCACACAGAGAGACAGACAGTCAAGCTCACGCTCATACATAAAGGTACCTCAGATAATGACAGTTTTTTGACTTACATATGAAAATGATGACCATTACCCCCGCCAAGGAGGTTATGTTTTGCCGGCGTTTATCTGTCTGTCTGTCTGTTTGTTTGTGTTCAAATTAACTTGAAAAGTTTTGAACGGATTTGGATGAAATTTTCAGGAATTGTTGGAAATGGGATATGGAAGAACTGATTAAATTTTTGGGGTGATCCGGATCACCGTCTGGATCCAGGATTTTTTTAAAGGATTCTTTAACATTGCCAGATAGGACCATTTTTGCCAAAGTGGACCTGCGCTCTCTGAGTGCTTTTCTAGTTAACACTTTTTTGGTATACTTAATTTATCAGACAATTTTTATTGTTTTTGTGAAAGTGTAGCTGCAAGAATTGATGCTTTAAAGGCAGAGTATAGTCAAGACAAATACTGATTTGATTCAGATTTTTTTGTGTTGGTGAATAGCATTGATAATAAAATTCAACATTTTGAAAGCATTCTAACTTTACAGTTTTTTTCACAGCTCCCTAAAACTTCTGAACAGTACTATAAGTTTGATTTATTGTATCTGCACCAGTAAAAAAAGCATTAAATGAAGATCCAAAAAGGTTTTCATACATCCAAGATCATTACAGATACCCTGAACAACACATAGTCAGGCTGTTTGGGACCTTGCAAACTGAATCAGAAACATTTGTATTTAAGGAGGAGATATTTTTCTCTGTCAGACTCAAGCAGAGGGACCATCAGCTGCCTGAGGACAGCAGAAGAGGTCAGACAGAGTACTTAGCAAACAGAGGCAGAGTATATTTTCCTGCAGTCAGAGCTGAACCATGACTTTCTGTGGTTTAAAACGTGATTGTGTTTGTGATGTGAGAAACGCTCAAACCTTTGATCCATTCATTTTCAGGCCTCTTGTTGATGTCAGTGTTTCTGTGCCGGGAGTAGTTTAAAACTCTCCATGTCTACAGAACTTTGCTCTCAGTCTGCTGAAATAACTGACCGTGCATTTGGGAGACTGTATTGAAGTGTCATGCTGTCAGAGTCTGTTCACTTTGTTTTGTGTCTGTCTAAAAGCATTGTGTCTTCAGGGTGTCTTCTTGTCCACACGTACATGAGTTCAGGCTATTCTTTTGAATATGATACATTGCTAAAACTTTAAGGGATATTCTTCTAATGACGCACAAATGCCCACTCAGACTCGAGGATGAAATTAATATATTTTTAAGGCCAAGGTCACTGACCATCATATTCATCCTTTCCTTTCTTTCTGTCTCTATTAGGACCCCATAAGCACCAGCTAATGCATCAGTTATTCTTCCGCAGGATCATTTTATTGTGATTGTATTATCTCATTGGCGCTTCAGAGTATTTTCCTAACACTTAGTACACTTGTCAACTCTGACTTAAAAGATAATATTCATTCACCAGCCACTTTATCAGGTATAACTTGTGATTACCAGGTTGGACCCCCTTTTGCCTTTAGAGCTGCCTTATTTCTTTTGTGGGATAGATCAAACAAGGTGCTGGAAACAATCCTCAGAGATTTTGATCCACGTTGACATGATAGCAACATGCAGATCCAAAAAGTGATTTTTGAACTGAGATGTGGTGACTATGAAGGCCGGGGAAGTACAGTGAACTCACTGTCATATTCAAGAAAGGGGTTAGAGATAGTGTGAGCTTTGTGGCATGGAGTGTTTTCCTGCTGAAAGAAGCCATCAGATGAAAGGCTTCTGATGGCCAACACTACAGCTTTTAAAGGGATGGGCATTATCAGCAACAATACTGAGCCAGGCTGTGGCGTTTAATTAATACTCAGTTGGCACTAAGGGGCCCAAGGTGTGCCAAGAAAATAACCACCAGCAGCAGCCTGAAGTGCTGATACAAGGCAGGATGGAGCCATGCTTACATTATTGACATCATATTTTGACACCTCCATCTGAATGTTAAAATAGAGGTTGAAATTCATCAGACCAGGCAACATGTTTTCAGTCTTCTAATGTCCCGTTTTGGTGAGCCTGTACTAATTACAGCCTCAGTTTCCTGTTCTTTTCTGACAGGAGGTGCACATGGTGTGGTCCTCTGCTGCTGTAGCCCATCTTCTTCAAGATTTGATGTGTTGTGGTCTTCATCATACCTTGATTTAAACAAGTTATTATTTGATTAACTGTTGCCTGTCCATTATCTCAAACCACTCTGGTCGTTATCTTCTGAACTCTAGCATCAGCAAGGAATTTTGCCCGGAGAACTGCTACTTTTCTTTTCTTTATTTTTCAGACCATGTTTTATAAACCACAGAGATGGTTGTGTGTGAAAATCATTGGATCAGCAGTTTCTGAAATACCCAGACTGACCTGGGGGCAGAAACAACCATGTCAAGTTCATAGTTATTTAAATCACCTTTTTTCCCTATTCTGATGAAGCAGGCCGTCATGGCTATGTCTACATACCGAAATGAATTAAGTTGCTGCCATCTGATTTGCTGATTAGCTATTTGTGTTAGCACGCAGCTGAAAAGGTGTACCTAACAAAGTGGCTAGTCAGTGTATTTTGGAGGTAAAAAGTCACTGTGACCTTAAATCTTGTCACAAAATTTGCTCGTACACCCTTAAAGAAATCAGAATCAAAATAAGCACTGAAGTCCTTCTTGTATCTCTTCTGTGCTTAAACTGTGCAGCACTTGTATGCCTCATGAAAGCATATAACCTGAAGGAGTAGGTCTTCTTTATGGTACCAGTTAGAGGTTTTCATATTTGCTTCACAGCTCTGGTTTGTTTTCACCTTCTCAGTTTCACACAAAAACAGCATTACTCCTCAAAATTCTCCTAATCATAATCCCATCACTAAGCCCCCCAAAATACCACAAATCTGCTTTAATAGATTTTTGACCACATGTGAGCAGCCCAAGAAGCAGCTCACACCCATTAGTTGGTGCTTGCATAAGCATTTATTCTTAGTCCTGTTAGCTTCTACAAACAGGCAGAGTCTATCCCTGCTTCATTCAACGCAAACTTCTCACATTTTCTGCCTCTTTTGCTGACAGATTTGCCCCCCATGTGAATGAGCTTGTTAACCCTTGGATATTTTGCAAGGCACGGGGAAATAAGCTGATGGCACTGATAATATAATTGTTAAAAATAAAGGTTTTCTGATTCTCAGCCAACTGGTTCTCAAAACCCATCGTTAGACATCAATTTATCAAACTGGCATTCAAAGTGTTAAAAAGTGTTGTTTCAGTTTATTTGGCGGTGTTTATTAGGACTGAACTTTAACAAAGGTGCAACCCAGAAATGCAAAGAGGATTATTGTAGAATGGTTTCCTTATTAATGATTCGAGTGGACATTTTTGTCCACTTGGTTTATTTTTTATCAAGACCACTCCTCTGCCATGTGATTATACAGACATAAGGCAGAGTTCAGCTACGAGAACAGAATTAGGGCGAAGGTGAACAAATCCCCAGCATGTGTTTTAATAATCTGAGAGGAGTGAAAACCCTTATAAAATAGGAAAAAGTCAACACAAAAATGTTACGATGAGAAATATCTCTTCTTCTCATGTTGATCACGTATATCACTCTGTAATACCTACTTTCAGTGAAGACCTGTTTTGGTATGACATCATAGTTTTATGATTTTTATTTATTTATCTTTAACCGTAACATTTGAGTCAATACCTGTCATCAACACATGATGGCAGCAGTGTGCAATTAACAAACCGAAACGTTCCTCCCAACAGACACGCTGTGAACATGAAAAGGTAATTGTAAAATTTTTCTTTAATTCGTTCACTTTTAAACCATTAATCAGTGTAAGGACATGATAATCTGATGTCTTGTTTACTAGTCAATAAATATTTGAAATGCTGTTTAAGGGACTGCAAGAAGGAATAGCTCTTACAGGAGGTTGTTCTTTTATTGTAATGGTGCTTGAGAAGCATTTGTTTTGGCATAAGCCATTCTCACATTTGATGACTTTTTGATTTATTATCAGAGTCACAGGTCCAGTTGTGGTTGCATAAAGCAAAGGATGGGCAGCTTTTTCTCAGAGGCCATGCTGACTCAGAAAGTGAGAATAAGGAGAATAAACTGAATAAAGGGATGAAATGCAAGTCATGTTAAACTGGATTACTTTGTTTCATTTGACAGACAGGCTTACAACAGGATATTTCCCCACTCCAAAGGTCTTGTTACATGTTTTAAAATACAAGACATTCTGTCAGGAAATGTTGATTCTTATATCTAAAGTTGTGTATAGCTAAGACACTGTAAAAAAAAAAAAACTTGTTTGTATCATGAAGTATTAAATTTGCTTATAACTTGTCTGTTTGTCTACATCACATAACTGCACAGATACAACTCATATCCACAGACAGTAACAATGAAAATGGTCAGGTTCATGTAATTTGACTTTTTTACCACTCAAATCAAGTCTTGTTGTGTTATTTTGTCTTTCTCTGACTGTACCCATGACTCTATATTTACCAAAAGTACAATACTAATACATGACTCTATTAAAAGCAATATTTCAAGATTCATCAGAATCGTGAAACACTCACCTCACTCTGCACAACTGTAAGAGTCCAGCAGGATGTCTGCTTACACATTGGGCTCTAATTTTGGAGACCAGGCGCTGGCGCGGCGCACCTGCCCTGCGCCGCGCCTGCGCCGCACCAATGGGGTGTGTCCAGGGCATTTTGCAAGTTTCGTTTAAGGCGCAGTCTGGCACAGGGAGGCGCACCCACGCCTCCATCTCTCCCACCGGCGCAAATGGCAGAGAGGGAGGAGAGTAGGGTTTAACACAGCCGAGTGTGATCTTCACCAATCACATGAACGCCTCTCCTCGCCTTTAAATGTGCCGCGAGCGAGGCGCAGTGACAATTTCACCTCGGTGGAGAAGAAGGTCAGAGCCGCTGTCACTTTTGCAGCAGCTGGGAGAGCGCAGGGGCCACCGGGCTGCGCATCGGAGCCACGGTGCGCTTCACCGTGTGGACCACCTCACAGGACAGATGTAATCTGTTCCTGTCTCATAAATAGGAGTACAAAATTAAATGATAATTACATTTAAACACAGCAGCAGGCTAATCCATTCATCATGCTTGTGATCCACTTGCATTCCTGGTCTGTCATCGCCAAATAGCAGAACCTTTGGTGAAAATATATCTCCTGCTCATCCTCCTTTCAATAATGTACTCCATCTTTTTAGATCACGTTACGAAGAAAGATTAAAAGAGGGAAATATGGGCAATCACAGGTAAATCCTTGTAAAAACACTGAGTGACTTACATTTATTCAGCGAGCGTCTCTCTCTTTTTTCTTTTCTTTTGAATTTCATGAGATGACAGAAGCCGGATACTCCGTATCAGATAATGTGGCTGTTTGTGGTTGGCTTGAGAGTTGTGAACTCGTTAGTTATGACAAACATCTCTGATCTGATATCAGATGTGACGGGACAATTAATATAGATACAAATGTATATGCTGGTTCAGACGGTTACATTAAATAGTGGTTGCTTTGATTGTTTATTGCATTGAAATGTGCCTGACACTGTGAATACCTGCCTGTGAGGTTTTGGTGACGTGTGCGCACTGTGCGCCTGTCAGCCAAATTACCACTGCCTTGGGTGCGCCTCTCCTGCGCCGAGAATAGACCAGGTCGGAGCTGGCGAGCTTTCAGCGCACCTTCCACGCGTTTTTTTGGCACGAAATTGTCACTGCGCCAAGCTGAATCTGTCGACACCTCCCCCTGGTGCGCCGTCACACCCATCTCGGCGCAGCCGGTCTACCAAATTGCCAACTTGGCTGCGCACGGCGGTGTGCCGGATGAAACTACCACTGCGCAGGGTGCGCCAGGCTGCGCCACCCTGCACCACCCTGAGTTGCGCCAGGAAATTAGAGCCCTTACTGTGTATTTTTTAAGAGCACCCCTGCCCTGACTGAGATTGTCTACCGGTTGGTTGTGGCCTACTGGCTGCATTTTGGCAATGGGTAATTTAACCCTATTTCTACCGAAGGAAACAGCAGTGATGCTGATAGATGCTTTTTTCATAAACAATCTAGGAAACCACGGTGAATGGCCTAGAAAAAAGTCACATGACACTAGGTTGTTGCGGTTGGAAAGATCTTCATTGACTCCAAAGTTTCAGACTTTCAGACAGAAATGGCTGAGTCCCTGAACTGAGATGTAAATGGCCTACCTCAGATGTCACTAAATATCTATGTGTAGGAAATGCTGGCAGGTAACTTTGATAATTGCATAAAAGCTCCAGAAATAAAATATGTTAAAAAAAAAAATAATATCAACATGTGCACCTTGGATAAGAAGGATTTGTGTTGGGATTATACATACTCTATATGCAGCTTTGGTGCTCACTAAAAACCTAACTTAAAAAATGTGATAAACTACCCTATCTATCCTTTGTTAACAAATCCTGCATCTACATCCAGATTCGGATCACCATCAAAATCATATCACGTCTTCCTTACATCATGACCAACATTCCCTAATCCCATTCAGAACTTTTTAAAGTTATCTTGTTCACAATTTAAATTAACAAACAAACAAACACCAGCAAAAACATGTACACCTCGGCGGAGGTAACAAAAACTTGTTGCAGGTCTTTGCATGACTGACCACACCAAACTTTATTTTGCTTTTAAATTCGATGGTCCCATCCACAACATTTAAATCACAAAAATAAGGATCAAGATACTTTAATAAAAAAGCAATGGTAAATATTTAGGTTTAAAGTGATTGGAATTATAGATCTAAATTTGGGAGAGATCATGTCTTTACTTACCTTCATGGGACCCTGCATGACTGTGGGCCCCAAAAAAATTCTCCTTTATCCCGCCCATGGGCAGCCTTTCATACTGTACAACCTTTCATAGAAAACAGACCCAGTGTCCTTATATTTAAACAAGCCTCATGCTGTCATTGCCCACAATGACCACAAGAAGTCTCTGTACCTTGGTCAGTTTTATTCTCACAAATGAGAGTGGTGCTTGTTTGGCTCTAATCCTCAGTTTCAGAGTCATAGGGTCTTTCCAGTTTTCTCAGACAGGTCACAGAGTTAAGTGCAGTCTGTTTTACTTCAGAGTTCCCCTAAAGACCAAATATCCTGCCACATGAGAAACAGTTCCAAAACAAAGACTCCGAAGCAGCCCTCAGTTTATGCTCTCATTGTTCTGCAGCTGCAAACATAACATTAATTTTGGAGATTTTTCCGACCAAGCTCAAAATGAGCACATGCATGGCTTAACATTTGCTTCCCAAAGCACTTTCTCCTACGTTCAACATACAAGCAAATATCTTGTTTGTTAACACTATAAAAACTTTACCAGAAAAAAAATTAACCTGCTGAAAGGTCCAAAACTGGATCTGAAATAAGTCATGGGACACAAATCAGCCTCAAAATAGATCAAAACTGATTCAGCTGGCATGCCTCACACACCTAGTGGAAACACTTATTCATGGGGATTTTGTGGACTGTTATTAGATTGGCAGCACAGAGACAGTTTCAGATTTAAGAAGCTTTATTGGCATAAATATTAGAAACACTACTGCCAGAGCATTGTGCAAACAAAATTATAGATGCAAAAAAGACAGGGATTATAAAGGGACTACTTTAACAGATTAGGGTGTGGTAGAAAACTGACCAAGTAAAACTGTGGGTTTTAGTGGGCCATTAAATATAGATGGATTTGTACTGCAGGTAATATTTAGATGTTATGTTGCAATTTTGTTGCTTTTACTGTTAGCTGTATTAAGCTGGTTTTTGGTGATATTCTAAATGCCCAAGGCTTGAATTGTTTTACTTCATTTTTGGCAATTAGGAGACGGACTATATGAGTTTTGTACTTCATCCTACCGTCTTATGTAAAACAAATAAAAGACTTGATTATAACAATGCTGTATTGATCTTAATCTGCTGTATCATTCTTTTTAATCTATTTCTTTTCATTCTTGGGATGTTCAAAATAAACTGATAAAAGTACATAAATAAATAAAACTGGGCTCCCGAGCCACAGTTTGGACACTCCTAGTCTTAAACTGTATGTGGTATCTTAAAAACAAGCTAACCCCTCACCCACCCCTTTTTAACAGCTGGGTGCAGACAGACTGTGGTGTCTACTAATCTAATTCAGATTCAGGCAGAAAGTTGTTAACATGCAACATAACACCTTATTTAACTTCAAACTGATCCAACCATCTGCTCTCTTTGGAGGATCAAGTTTCAACATGAATTTTAGGAACACAAAATCAAATCTAAAGTGTGCAGCCAAGACAAACACAGCGTCTTGGATTCCAAAATTAAAAGTCTTCTCTGTGATTGTGTTGTTTTTCTAACTTATGGTGTTTTCAAAAATAAAACATGTTTGTCATAGTTTTTATGATACAGTACAGCACAGACCGTATTTTTAGATATATTTTCTTCTGAGCAGAGGAGCATCTCCTCGCTGCATTAGATCTGTCAGATTGTTTTTTCTCTGGAGGCCATTATAACATTGAAAGCTTTTGCTTAGTGCATCCATTTTTTGTCAGTCTGTCGCAACCAAAAATAAATATCCAGAAGCAATTTGTCTGCTTACTTTAAAAAGTAGTAAAGGAAAAACAAAGAAACTCAATGTGAAAGCAGGTATGTGGGAACAATACAACAGGTCAAATGTCAACGGGAGAATGTAATCTGAGACTAAATGTGTTAATGGGCTGATAGAGTGCTGCTGTGGAACAACACCATGTTAATATGATTATCATGTTGAAGTTTTTTAAACCATTGTAAGCCAAACATGCATCAGTCTCATTCTGGGAAGTTCTGGATGGAAAATTCGTTCTACTTTTAATCCAAAATATGCTGAGGGGTAAAAAGAGAGCTATGCTCTCGTATTGCTTTGGCGCAGACCTCATCGAGCGTTAAAGAAAGCATTTCATTGTTATCATGAACCCAAGTGTAACTGCTTCATGCCCCTAGGAGTGAGTCATAAGACAAAGAAAGACAAACCCCAAAATGTTTAAGGGGATGTTTAGGTCTCACCACTGGTGATCTGATGATGACTTACCCCTGTTATTGTATTTCAGTGTCTGTGTTACCGAAAACGTTGTGGCTGCTGAATGAAGCAACTGAGTCACATGCTTTATCTGATCAAAACACAGTCAAAACTAAATCTTTAGACTAAATATGTGAATTGATTTGGGACAGATTACCAGAAGAGTTGTTATTTTCCAACAAGTGGAATTAAAAATTGTCTTTGTCATGTAAATGGCAAACACTTATAGATATGACTTACAGTATAGGTAAGCCTGGCAGGTATCTGCAACTAAAACTGAAAAATGATTTTAGCTGGAAAATTACTCCAAGTTTTTAATTTAAGTTCAAAAGTTACTTATATCTGCAATAAAAAATAAGTTTTCTACTCATTAAAAAATGTTTTTATTTTTGATCTGAGGATGTTTTAATGCTTTGGGTGGATGAGATGGCACAGTTTTAATTGATCAGGATGGTGCTGAAAATGCTTTGAGAAAATGTCCAGCCTTGCAGTCAAAAGCATTTTGTTTTATCTGCCACTCCAGGTAATTACTTTCCAACCTTTTAGTGCATGCAGGCCTTTGAAAAACACAAATATGTTCATGAATTACCTGGATAGTGCCAGGTTTAGCAATCCCCCTCTGCCATCTAGCAAAATTGTCTTTTAACATAATGCTTGTGCATTTTGAACTAAAACAGTCATCTGACTTTGTCTTAAAAATAGATTTCATACTCTAGTTGAATTTGTATAAGTAAATATATGAAAAATAGGTCCTAACAGCCTCAATCAGTGATTAAATGCCCTGTCCCAGTCAACCAAACATTATCAGAAAAAAAGCATTTTCAACCAAGTTATACAAATTATAAGATATTCCTTCATGATTTATTTTATGTGATTTATTTCTCCTGAAATGGATGGAAACATCATGGATTAGAGAAATGTATCATGGGCTGGACTCTCTCTCATATACAGTTACAGGTAATTAAGCAAATAGAGGACAGAAAATTACAAGGTGTCCCAACATACCTCAGTTCACCTTATGTTACCTTGAGCTGCCCGGTGTTTGCTCAATCCGTTTTTAAAACAGCTGGCTTAAACTATGAATCCATTATCTGCTTCAGTATGCAGTATAATGCTTTTAACAAATCAACATATAACTATACTTATAAATTCTACTGTGTCCACTCTTCGTCTGTATTTGACCTATCCTGTTGTGTTTGTCACTTTCAATAACAACCCGACAGATGAAGTTACCACTTTGGTCCACATTTTCAACAACTGATACAATGATTTTGACACAATCACCACTGTCTTGGGAATGATTTATGTTGCTTTTTCCTCTGTGATAAGACTCACAATCCTCTATTATGAGGGAATATCCATTTATACAGCTTACAACAATAACCAAGAGTTAGTAAAAGCTTTGGAGATGGGTTTCACATCTTATCTGAATGTAAGAATGTGATTGAAATGAACTAGCTGCAGAGGAAAGTAACAGCCATATGTTTTTACAATCAGCTGCAGTAAGACAAAACTTATTTCTAAATTAGGTGCCTTTTTCTCCAAGTACTTTCTGTTGTATTTTGACCTTGCAGTCCACTATTGAATTAATAGTGATTATTATTTGTTCTGTTTTTGCATACCATGTAATTGTGGTCATGTAAATAAATGTAGACTATATGGATGGAACCATATGACTGTATCAAGTCAACCGTATGACTTAAGAGTCATTTTTGTCATCTTGATTAAAAAATAAATGAATAAAGAATTCAGACCGCAGTTAGATCTTTCTGTCCTTGTTCACCTCTGGGAAGAAGAAGAAAGAGTTTTTAATTTCTAATCAGGTTAGTCTGCTTTTTAGTTTATTATTGGCGAATGTGTAGGATGTCAAATGAACCATGTTCACACTGTAGGATATAGGTGTTGTCTATCTGCTGTATACAGAAATGAGTTTTAGGAAATGTGAAATGTTGCTTAAATTGTATAGGTTAGTTGTTGATCAAATACTTTTGAGTCTGTGTAGGAGGCCTGTTAACTATGTGTGATTTCGCTCATTTCATTGTGGGGAAAAAAGCACTGAGTGTGGCTGCAAGAACTGAATCCAATTTGAAGATCAGGAAAGAGTTGTAATTGTTTGGACCTGTAAACACTATAAAATTAATATTATCAATATCTGTCCACTCCAAGTAGATTATAATTATTTTAAACTAATTTATGTATTTGTCCGCTCCAGGAAACAAAGTGTTGCTTTTAACTGATGGCAGCCTACTTTGCCCTGCTGTTGATGTTCTCAGCTCAGTACTCACCACTGTCATATTTTGAATTTAAGGATTTGTAATTCATTTCACAATCATATACTGTAGATGAAAAATAGTTACAGGGAACTCAGGTGTTTGCCTATTTCTCTGCCTCCTCCTCTCTTACAGTGTATACCGTGATAAAGGGCTCTGATTTGTCAGTATACTGAGCCCTTCTTGTTGATTTCTAATCTTAGCGTGTTAATAACAGAGCAGGTACAATGTCAGAAAAAAAATGTCAATCTTGTTACCTCAATGTAAAAGATACAAGCACTTGATACAGGGGTTGTGGATCAACAGCTCTGCCTGTCACCTTTATGGTGTGTTAGGTCTTCGTTGCTTGTGCATGAAGACCGGTTCAGAATCATGACTGGTTCACACAGTTTGAGACCACATATGAAAAAGAGATGTGAACATCAGTTAAAAAAAAAAAAAAGATCTGATCAGTGCATCATGGCTTTCCTTTTAAACAATTAAAGTTGCAAAAACAGTTCATTGCTCCAGGGCTGGCCCAATTTTCAGTTTTTCACGCAATGTAATAAAAAAAAGACTCTTCATCAAATTTTCCAGTAGTTCAACAGCTTCAGGTAAAGTCCAGTTGAAGGTGTCACTCCCATTAACAAAGGAAATAGGGCAGTATAAAGTTTAATACAGCCCAGTGTGTTGGCTCAGTTATCTCCCTGAACAACACTTAGACGTGCTCTTATCGTTCAGAACAGAGGATGTCATGGGTGTGCTGGCTGTATCAGTTACAGAAAACTCATGAAGACGTCTGGGAGTTTCTGAAATACACTGAATAATCTTCCTCTCCATAAAAGTGAATGGGTTCTGCTTGAGGCAATTATCACTAGATCTATTTTCTCAGAACAATTGCTGTAACCCTTGTCTTTATCACCTTATGGGAGAGCTTGGCTTTCAGTACAATGGGGATGGATTGTGTTACAGTACTGGAGAGGGTCACGCCATACTCGCTTTTAAAATATACACACTGCATACAGTAAAGACTGAGATACAGCTAACACAACAAGAACAGGGTGTTTTTGTTTATAATTTGTTGCATGTCAGTGTGCTCGTTGAAGTCATTCTCAACTTGAGATGGATTTGTAAATTTGCAAATCATTAAGAAACTTATGCACCCTGTGCACTAGCTGTCAGCAACAAGATAACAGAGTCAACACAGATGTTCAAAAACTGCAGTTCCTCAAGTGTCTGCTTGAAGCTGGCTGCAGAAACAAAATAAGTCACAAACACACCTAATGTTAAGAAACTGAATTTTACTAACCTGACTGACACACAAGATGGACCAATACATACATACATATACAACACATAATACATAATATCAGTCCATCTGGGCAACAGCCCGTAGAAAGTGTTTGAGAATAGGCAGAACATTTCAAAGGTGATTGGACGATCGTTCCATCAATCACATTTATTGAAGTGATCCAGATAACATAGTAGGCAGACGCTACTGCCGCAGTGTGGAGTACAAAATCGAAGTCACTTCATAGAACAAACTCTCTCCATAACATGTTGGAAGTGGAGTGAAAATATCCTTTCCATCGAGAAATGCTTTCAGTGAGGTTATTCGTTTGTTGTTCAATAAAAATGAGGTCCAGGTCTGATAAAGCTACTACTAAAGCTGTTAGCATATGCTAATCTCTGCTGTTGTCCTGCTCGAAGCTCACCCTGTTTCAAAGGACTCTAAGGTTGTCCTGCTTTGGACTGACAACAATTGTTGTGGATTGGAGCTTGGCAAGATGGATCTGTCTGATCACGGACATTGAATCAGGCTGATCCAGCTGCAGTGCAAGGTTAGATTTTTACAGCTGAAAAAACACAATTTACAGCCTCAGAAATTTAAGAAAATTAAGAAAAACACTTTAGATCTAAACAGTTTAAGTATGTATGTCCTCTCACTTGACAGTAGTCATATTTTAACACAGCTCAAACCCTAAGTCCTATGTCTACTTAATATGTAATCACTGAAAAGACTGAGTCAAATAGCCCTTATAGACCTTATATTATAGACCTTTTTTAAAAACAGGTAGTTTTTTTTTCTATGAAAGTAAATTATTGGTGTGAACAATGACATTGATCACTGCTGACTCTGATTCTTGTTTATGACGAGTATCTTTATCTTTTAATGATGTGATTAATCACAGTTATTTTATGCTGTATTCCTAAAATAATGGGTAAACTTTGCCATTTTCAATAATTTGAAGTTTTCATTGGTTTTCAAAAGCATGTCCCAACCCTCTCCTGTTGTCTCACAAACCCCTAGAGGTCCTGAGCCCCACATCAAGCATTTGAAAGAAACCAAAGGTACTTGTGCCTTTATGCTGCTTACTCATCATACACTACGAAATCTACATCTACCATAGTTCAGATAAACTCTATAATTCTTTGTCTTAGTTATAACAATTGAGTTGCTCAAAGCAGGCCACGTGGGTTTGATAAAACTACCTCAGGAATAGTCTTTCCTTGGCATTTTTGTTGTTTTGCAGAGAAGAATACATTCAGGTATTTGATAAAAAAAATTCCACACATTAGTAAAAGGTTGAGTTTGAAGTTAAGACATGAGATTTATTATGATTATGTAAAACCTACACCTAATATAATAGCTTGACTACATGTCAGTCTACAGAATTAAAGCCCTGCGGGGTGGATGACAACTCGCTCACAGAAGGTGAAAAAAGTAATTATCCCTCTGTTTTTCATGCTAATGAGCCTTTTACTCTTTTCCCCTTTAATGCCTCCCTTTTCTCAGTTCAGAAAATTAGTATTATAAGACTTATTAAGCTAAAATCCGAGGTACTCCACAGACAGCCTTAGCCTTAGAGTTGAGAACAGCTGACAGACACACTCATGCAGGAGGGGGACTGGGGGCCCTTGGAGGTGAAATCTTAAATGTGTATTGTATGTCAGGGAGAATGGAAGCATCTTAAAAAAAAAAAAAACCTCTGTTTATAATGAACAGATTGTACACATTCTTCAGCCATTTATGATCATTTTCTACTGAATGTATGAATCAGAAATTGAGTTTCCGGTTGTTGTGTTAAAATGTCATTTAATTGCAATATGCTGAGTGGACCAGCAACATACACATCATGCAGGGTCCTGGCAAGTTAAAAAACTAAAACATCTTTTTTGTGATGGTATATTTTGTAATTCTGTGTAACAGGATTATACAACCTCAGTGTTTCTGCAGCGATCGTGGTTCAGTTGGCCACATTAAAAGCATGCAGCCCTCATCTAAAAAAACCCCAAACTGACTAAAATGTGTTGCCAATTAATGAACACATACTTTCTGCCAACTCTGCCCCTTCCTGCTCAGCTTATCATTCAGACACACAAATATCAGAGGTGTTGAAATTCTTTTTAATACATTGTGATGCATATACTGTATGATTCAGCAAACCTTCAAAACCTGCTGCCCACGTCTAGGTCTGTTGTTTTGAATACATTCATGTTTGAGAAAAGCAAGATCACTGTGTGGACCTCCCTCGATGTTATGATCAACAGCATTAATGCACTGACAGCATATAATCGATTAATGACATGCTTGAGTCTGGTGTTAACATATTAATTTATCAACACTGAAGTACTTTTATGAATGAAAAAGCACACCGCTCTATAAAAATTACTTCATGATTTGATGCTCTAAAAGTTTTTGTTGTTGTAAGCACTCATTAATTCATATCATTAGACTTAAATCATATTAATGATGTTTTCAGGGGCTGTCCCTTCAAAGACTTGCTACAGAGGCTACTGCTAGACTGGGAGCACCTACTTTATTGGACTGTGAAAGGGGTTCTTTTTACCTTTTAGATTACTCTCGGGTGGGGGTGCTGGTATGGCCTAGTGGGTGGTAACCATGCACATTGCACATATAATGGCTCTTGCCTTGTGCAGGCAGCCCATTTGTCTCCCCCAACTCTCTCTCTTTCCCTTTCTGGATCTATCCACTGTCTCTCCACTATAAATAAAGACCAAAGATGCCCCAAAAATAACTTTAAAAAATAAAAGACTACTCATGGTTACAGTTGGAGGAGAGACATGTCTTTAAGGCAAGTGAAGTGAGGCAACACAGTGGTCATTGTGTTTAGTAAGAGCTAATGCCATGCTATGCTACAGGACAGACATTAAATTTTCCAAGACACACCGAACAAGCTGTCCCAAAGCTCTTGTCTTAACATATCCTAAAGATATGTTCAATTAAGTCTATCAACTTTAAAGGTTATGTTTTCAACAGTACTTTTGAGATACATGCACCCAACATCATAACATCTCTCTGCTAACTAATCAATCAAAGTTGGACTTACACAATAATTTGACTTTTGTCTGACCACATGTAAGGGTCAGCAAGCTCCTGCCTTTATCAGGACCTTAAATGTGCTTCTATTTCTGATGAACTACTTTAATATTTATCATAGCACCACAAGTAACAAGCAAGAGCATGATGCCAATACAGCTAAAAACAATAATCAAAACTTAATCAGAAGAGCTGAGGCCTTGAATGGCCATTCAAAGTCTTACACAGTGATTTTCAGTTCATCTAAAGTAGGAAACAGATGGAGCCTTGTTTTTTATGAGACTTCAAAGAGCAATTTTCCTTTAAAGGTTTTTCCATTTAGGCACAAATTCAATGACGGAGAATGAAATCAGACCAAATGAAATGATCTTAATCTCTCTTGAACCCTTTTGCTCTCTGATAACATGCTGATCACAGAGCCATGATCAAAGATCTAATAAGCAGACTCTTCAGTAATGACTCTGCTCGGTCTCTGATGATATCCTACCAAAGCTGTGAGTACAAAGTCATTTACTTTGTTTTAACTTGAAAATAATTCTGACCGTAAGAATAACCTCTGAGAAAGGCTGAAGTTCTGATGCTCATTCAAATTTTAATAAAGTGTCCTGATGATCAAAATAAGGATTTTCTGTCAGATCAAAACATGAAGGCAGGAGAGCACTCTTAACACTCAAGTACCAAAATCCCAGGAATAATCAAAGGTACTGGGGAGTACAAAGTGAAAAGGAGTGTTGTCAAGGAAACCAGCCATCTGGACATCTGTGGGAGCCCACTAAACCAGACTGAGAAATTAAACCTAATTGAGAAAAGAACTACATAATTGTTATTGCACTTTCTCATAAATGTAACTGTAAGAAGTGCAGAGGGTACTTCTTTGGTCTAGGGTAGGCATTTCTGTAAAATATTGAAAGTGTACTGTGTATTATTTTAGGGAGACATTTCCCTGAGAGAAAGAGCTCAGGCACACAACTGAGGCCAGCTGTTAAATGAATTATTTCAGCAAAAATATTCATTTTACAGGATAGAGTAGAAGAACAAGGTACTGCATAATGTAAAACAATGTGTGATTTTTACCAGCAAAGCTCCTTAACATTCAAGTGAAAACATTATATATAGATTTATTACTTATAGGACTGTAAGGATAACCTCTCTGCCTGGTAGCTGAGGAGGTGCCAGTTCACTTTCTGAGCACTATTAAGTGACCCTTCAGCAAGGCACAAAACACCAGTGGCTCTGGGCACATTCACTCTGGCACCTCCTCAGTAGTGCAGTTTTATAATCTCCAGTTTGAGCATGCATGTGTGACTCTCGCCTATGTATGTGTGTGAGTTTGACAAAAGAGTGTAAACACTCACTCATCCTTAAGGATTAATAAGGTATTTACAATCTTAGAAAAAAAAAACATGTGCATGAATATTGGACTTAAACTATGTTTCCTCAGAAATCCAAACAGATCTGTGCTCTATTTTGTCAGGCAATCTGCCAATGTATTCGCTAAGCAAGTTTTGTCTTAAAAATCCTTATTTTGATTAACTCTGATGCCTAAAGGAATCAAATGTTTTATTAAGGGTTAAATTACCCAACAACAGATCCTGAGCAGAGCACTGAAGCTTCTGCTTTTTATATATTTACGAATAGAAAATAAGGAATTCTCACTGCCTTACAACAAGCTTTTATATTCATTTTTTTAACCCTGCTGTGTGCCAACAGAGCTGCAGCTCAACTGTCTCAACTGTCACCACGGCAACAGCTATATTTTCTTGGAGTTCATCATAACGTTCTCCCGTACAATACATATTCAGATTAATCTCTTAAGTAAGAAAGTAAAGTTTATTTATTGAGCACCTTTCTAGAGTAAAGGCCACAAAATGTTTCACAATTAAACATCTTACAAACAACATTCACAACATATTTAATCTAGAAGTGCTCCAAGAGAACAAACCCCCGCCAAGGCATTTCCAACAGTGTTGGGTGAATTATGGTCAAAAATATGGGAAAACTGCCCCATCATTTAAGAAATCCTTTAAAAAGTTTTTGGATTCAGATTACCATTAAAATCATATCACTTCTTTCTTGTGCCATGACCAACATTCCCTGTAAATGTCATCAAAATCCATTGAGAAGCTATTGAGTTATTAGAGAAAATCTGAAAAGCGGCCCTATCTCTATTTATTCTTGACTAACTGTTAAATGTTATTATGTGCTTTCCTGTGTTTGTTGATGTCCTATGTAGTTTGTGTTTTTCATGCTCTCTGTGCAAGGCAGATTCCCTTAGGGGCAATAAAGGTTTCATTCATTCATTCATTCATCTCGCACTGTCAAAAAATTCTTTGAAAAAAATTCTGAATCCCCACCTTGATTTGGATCATCATCAAAATCTAATCACTGCTTCCTTTTGCCATGACTATTTTTCTCTGGAAATTGAATCTAACTTTTTGAGTTATCCTGGTCATGATCTGACAAACAAACTATCAAACACCTGCAAAATCCTGATTTCCTAGATAACAGATGGATGGAAATGGGATTTCACTGAAAATTAACACTGTGCTATAAATACTTATAGCAGTGCATTTGGGACCTGTGTATATTCAAATATCCCAGCATCAATGTTACTGTGTGTCCATGTCAAATAACAATAAAATAAAAAATAAAAATAAAAAGAACTTCAGCTGAACAAATCAAACCTGAGTCACATAAAGGCAAAAATATGTGTGCTGCAGAGTCAATGCATGAGCTTCTGCAGCAAACTGTAGACCAACCACCTGCAGTTCTCTTCAGATGCTGGCAATGTCAAAGTTGTTGGGGTTTTTGTAAAACACTAGCTTCATTGTTCTAGCGGTGTCCACATCAGCTGGCCATCAGGTGGTTTGGTTACCATCACTTTGACTAAAATCAGAACTGGCCAGATTCCAGCTAACCCTTTGCTGGCTTTCTGTTTGGATCTGTGACCAATCACAAGGCCCCTTCTCATAGCAATCATGGCTGGCTTTTGCTTTGACAAACATTCACCTGAGCTAAGTCTAGAAAGGCTGATTGTAATGGATAACAACTTTTTTTCTCCTCTGAAGTAAATGAATGCAGTCCAATCGTGGGGTATTTTGAATGTTTGGAGTGGGAAGGAGCCTAATGGCAAGAGACTGAGTTTAGCCTCGTAACAGTAACTAAGGAGGGCGGGATTCGACTAGGAGTCATGGCAGGGCTTGACCAAGGGTCATCTTGCTGAAGTTCCTCCTCAAAAGAATAACACATCTATTAAACAATATGCAGTTCCTGTTGCAATATTTTCTTCCAGTTGTATTCTTTGGGCAGACAGTGTTTTGCATGCTTCTAGTGATCACCAAAAGCTAAAAAGGCTCAAACTCAGAGCAGATAGGCGCATCCAACATAAAGTTTCATTTTGTTTGAATGTAAAGTTAACACAGTGTGGTTTCTCAGCACAAAGCCTCAATGATGTTTCACCTTTCACTGTTTTACTTTAAACATCATGAAAGCATCTGAATTCTTCAGATGAAGCCTTTTACCTTGAGGATGACATTTTTTAGTCTAAAGAGCCTCAAACTGTCTGATTATCTGTTGGGGAGAGATAAGACTATGCAAATGTTTGAGTAATTAATATAATAGTATCTGTCTTGAAGGATTTTCACATGTTAAATATGAAAATAACTGATTCTTGATGAATGACTCAAGGACTTATTCAGACTTGACTATCCATCACCCTATTTATGATACAGTTTAGTGAAGATTGCTTATCAAAGAGTAGATGCCTTAACGGGATGTGATATTGTGTCTGTAAAGCAGGTTATTGGAGGGTAAAGAGTCTGTTGGTGACAGATCTGGGCTACATCTGCTCCTACAGGAGGTGACAGGCCTTGAAATGCTTGCAGAGAAGCTGTACAGTATCCCACAGGCGAGGTCCCAGGGGTCATCACCCAGCCTTACAGGATTAACACACCTGCCACAGGCACAATGAGCTCTAATGAGCACACACTGGCCGCCTCAGTCTCTTAGCAGCAGGCCCAAGTGCTTTCTGAGTGACTCTCACCTCAGCAGCGGTACTGAAGTCCCAAGTCTCAAGTCAATACCTTCATTAGTGACTTCATGGCGGATCACTCTCTGAGGCCGAACAAAAGGCTCCTCAGAACACAAAGTGACACATTCCAGGGATTAGAGAATTCTGGCAGGTTCTGCCATTAACAGTGGTCCATTTTTCTTGCTGGGAAATTTTCTTTGATGACAGGACAAATGATAGATTTAAGTTCAATTCATTTGACAGAGGGATTTTGCTTCCCCTCGACAGTTATGTAGTTTAAAGTAGAACTGACACACCTGACAGAATCATTTTAGTAGATACACATGTTTGATAATCTGGATAGACTTGAACAGGACTGCTTCCATGCTTAGATAAGTTTTTGAGTATTCCTGTAAAATTAGACGTTCGTGTTGGAGGTACCAGTGGTGTCTTTGATGGTCCTTTGCAAACCAAAGTGGTTCCCTTTTCTCAGTCAGAGCCATGACCTTAGCTTCTCTGGTACCTCTACGATCTATGTGACTTCCTGTCCCAGTTACTTAAATGTCCAGAAATTCAGAGGCCTAACCAAAGAACTAGAAAGCACTTGGAGAGTGCAAACCTTCTCCAAGGTAGCTCACACATTGCTGTTATATCTATAAGCAATAGTTCCATGTTAAAGTTACCATCATAATGTGATTCCTTGACCCTGAAATCCCACAACTAGCACTTGGAATCATGTTGATATCATTAATAATTAAACAGTTATTGAGCAAAAACTATCATTCGCTAATGGCGGTTATCTGGATCACCATCTAAATCTAATCATTTTTAATGAAAAATTCAGCAAAAAATTCAGCGGTCCAGTAGTTTTTGCGTAATCTTGCTAACAAACAAACAGACAAACAAACAAACATATGGGGCCAAAAACATAACCTCCTTGGCAGAGGTAATGATGGTAAACTCTTCACCTTCAGCAGCAGTGCTCCACCAGCCTGTTTTTCTAATGGGGGCCTCTCAAGAGCAGTGGTTCACAATTGGTGTAGCAGGGTACTCAGGTTAGCCTTGATACAAGTTTAGGTGTGTCTTAGGGATTTAAACAACCATAAAATATTATTACAACAATCAAACCAATGAATGAATGAGTTTCTGATTTGCACTATCAGTAATTTGGTAGCTTTCATTTCCACAAACAAGTTCAAAAACTCCAACAAGGTTATGTTTTTGCCAGTATTTGTCTGGTTGTTAGCAAGATAAAAGAAAAACTTATGAATTGATTTTGATTAAAAAAAAAAAACAAAAGAAAAAACATTTTGGGAATGTTGGTCTTGGCACAAGGAAGAAGTATTGAGAATATGATGTTGATCTGAACCCGGATCCGGATCCACGAATCTTTTTCAAAGGATTTTTAACATTGAGAGATAAAGCAAATAGTAACAGAAATGCCTTGGTGGAGGGTTGCACTCCTGGAGCACTTCTAGTTTTGTTTGATAAATTAAGAATTTATGTGTAATTTAGCTGTAAAGCAAATCCTAATAGGCATTGCAAATAAACATGTAGAGATTGATCAGATATGTAACATGTTAAAGAGGCTGTCTAGCGCTGATGTGAATATGGTGGGTCTTAGGATGTTTGTTTGATTTTATGTGTGCATTTACCAAAAAGCATAAAATCACTGCCACAGAGGCTAATGTCCAGCTCAGAATACATGTTTTATGGCCCAGTCTGACAGTTGTAGGTATTCAGAACCCATTAGACCCCAAAACTTGGTTGTTTCATCCTGTAAGGTTATCTTATGGTGCTCTTCCATTCGTGGCAATGGCTCAGCTTGTCTCTTATACCCTGTTTTTTTGGCACTCAATAATTTCCTTTCTTTCACAGTAAATTGTACCTTTGCAAAGTAGGCAGAGTTGTTATAGCATGGCTGTGTGTAACTGAGCTGTCAACACAAGAACAAACAAGGAAATAAAGGTCATAGTGTAGTTGGCTCATGCTTTGTGGGGTTTTTAACAAGGAGACAAATTTTGTTCCAATATTAATTGCAAGCAGATAAATAACATACTACACAACAGGAGCTTTTTGGAAGTCATGAAGCATCATATGTGCCTGTGAGAGGAGTTTAAAGGATAAGTTCGGTTTTTTGACACCTGGACCTTATTTTTAGGATTAAATACGCTCGTAGACTCACCCAGACAATTTTGGCGGAGCTCGGAGCCGTTTTTCGAGCAATTTAGATCCATCCGACGGCATTTTTCCTCATGCCGTAGTAGCAGACGGGGCCAGAAATCAAAGCCCCTAAGTTAGACATTAGCTGCTGCGAAACTCGCTAATTTCAGCTACATTTTATAAATGAATGGCCAGTGTTATCACCATGTCAGCTCAACTTTGTTGTTATGGTCATCCGGGGCTTTACAAGGACGGGTAACTTTTGGTGACGTCATAGACAAGAACATGAGTAGAGCCGCTGTTGTTGCTAGGCTACACGGCTACACGCCTATTTTTGTGCAACATGGCGGAATATTTATCCGATGTAGAATGGGCCCCTTACAGCCTCCTGTCAAAAATGTAGCATGTCTGATATTTCTGCCCTCTGCCTTGTGTTCTGACTTATCAGTGACAGAAGAGCACAGCTCGCTCCGAAGATGCAGCAGTCTTTGCAAGCAAAAGAGGTATGAAGTTAGTGCAGTGAAAAAGGGGGGGGGGCAACAGAATGTAAATAACATCCTCTGTATTAATCTGGCACAGTGGCTTCTGTGGCATACAGAAATTGTGTTTCCCAGCTGCCCTATCTTGTAGAGGTATGCTGTAAAATGTAGCAAGTAACCAGCTGTGAGCTTTTTTTATGGGCCAATTCACTTTTCCTCAAGCAACTCTGAATAAGTTTAGAAAACCTATATATCTAATATAGTGATTGTCCAATGATCTAATATAAGACAAATTGACTTTGTTTAAGTAAACTGGTCTTCATGGTGCCAGTTTCTCTTTGAAAACATGTTGATACATGGAAATAGTCTTACAGCTTTTGATCAAGCTAACTGCAGTGACATGATGATTTAGTGGCAGTTTAGACCCCTGCTCCTCCTAATGCTGCAACACCTAATAAAAAAAAACCTGAGACAGAGTTTTGGAGTCCTGCAGCTTAAAGTGTGCTTTCTGGGTCTGCCCCTGCTCTCCTGCTGGTCACCTTCTCAACCCCCCGGCAGAGCGAGTCAAATGACAGCAATGCTTCAGAAACTTTAACCGCTGATTGAGTGACCTTTGAACCCTGCCATGACCCCAGAACAAAGACTGTGACGTCTTCTTTGTTGTATTGTGGCATGTTTTGTTTGCATGTGCAGGGATGTGAGTTGTGCATGTTTCTGTATATGGCAGAATGTAATGAGAATCTTAAATGTGGGTTGCGAGAGTGACGCGATAACAGAGACACAGGGGTTATCAGAAAGGCTGCAGGAAACCCTGACTCTTACCAGAGAAAAAATGCTCAAACTATGAGTGACATTCCTCAGAACCTTTTGTCTCTTTAATAAAACCTGCTTAGCAAACAGAAGGACACTTCAGATTCCTGAATTTTCTCTCAAGTGTCTCCAAAGTTCTAGGGACACTCCATGTAATCCAAACTTGACATTTATGCAACCCTATTCAGCGCTGTGGGAAACACTCAACACAGACTCCACCTCTGAAACAAAAGTTGAGGAATGTGCTCATGTTTTTCCTCTGAGAATAGTGTGCATGGTTTTACATTTGCACTTGTCACTGTGAGAGAAAGAGTATATTTATCAGGTCAGGCTAATTTATGTTCCTCTGTGGAGTAAAGTGGTAAATGAAAGGAGACATATGAGAGAGGGTGTTCAGGGGCAGGAAGGCTGCCATTCACAGGAGGTAATACAGTACTGCTTCTTGTTTGATAATGATGCTGCCCTAAATTTAAAGAACAAAGACACATAAGGATGCCTCTAGGTGTTTGTGTATGTGTGTATCTATTTTTGTGACAACCATTTTCAGTCTTAAAGAAACTATTTTAGACTGAAACCCTTGATGGTGGTTGTATATTCTGTACCATATTTATATGTGCATCTGGCTAAATGCATGAGAGCAGCTGTTTGTAAATACAGAGGTGTGATTAAATTTGTCCACTTTGATAAAGAGAAAAATATCTTTACTTCTGAGGGGTTTTTTATGCCTCCACACCAGCATCAGCCGAGGCTGAAAGCCATATGTTTTGAAGTTGTCCACCTGTCCATCCAGCCATCCATGAGGCTGATTTTTATGAATGTGGGGTCTTAAAAGAAAGAAGAATTGACTTTCTTCTTATTTTGCATAAATGTCCATTTTAACTCCATTGTGAATTAATTACTTTTTGGACAAGGTCAAAGGTCTTGAGGCCTGATGACTTGCCCTTGTGACAAAGCTATCCATAGTCAGCCATTTGATTATCAAAGAAGCCTTTGGGACATTGTTGATGCCTCATACTGGATGCTGCCATATTATGCCTGCTATCTAAACCAAACTTTAGCTCAACCTGCTCACACAGGAAGAGCAACAGTGACTCTGCGCAGAGGTGTCACCATGTCAGTCATGTCCTTTATTTTTAAAACCAGAAATCCTCAATAAAGCAAAAATGGTTCAGATATTTTTAAAAATTCCCTCATGTCACAGTGAGAGCACATAGATACATCAAACATTTAGACTGAAGCCTTCTTTTGAACTGGGTTGTAAAGATGTTTATTTAGGTCATAAAGAAATGTCAGTTTATCTCACACAATCATAACACCCCCAGAGTTCCTGCAGCCAGCCTCAAGTGGACACTCGAGGAACTACAGCTTTATGCACTTCATGGCCTCCTTTTTCAGATCTGGAGGTTGCCACTCGGGGTGAACTCATTAAATTTAAAGGTCAAAGGTCATTGAGCCTCATGGTTATTTCTTGCCTGTGAACATATTTTTTTCAGAAACACTTCAGTAGATTTCTTTCAAACTTTGCTCTAACTTCCTTTTGACTGGAAGATTGACTGATTACTTTGGGAGTATAAGGTCATTTTATCTCACGATCATCCTTTACTTGTGACCATAATATGTCAAGAATGCTGTAAAATAATCTGTCAGACTTAACCAGAGTTTTCCCTTATCTAAGAATGAGCATGATTAGGTGAAAGGTCAAGGTCACAGAGCCCTACGTTCATCACTTGCCTGTTTAAAGTAATATTTCATGAATGATTTAAGGTATTCTCATGAATCTTTGCAGGATTGTCCATTTTGGCTTGATGGGCTCGGTATCTTTTGATCTGTTAAGGTCCATGTCATTGAAACTAATGTTTGTTCCTTGATTTTGCAATCCATCTTCCTTCATCTGAAACAGTCATTCCGAAGGCATGACATTTATCCCGTGATTGACGTGATTGAAACTATCAAATAAAAGTATTTGAATGTTCTCTTAGTAATCACTTTTTTGTTTCTCATATGTTGGCAAATTGGCTAAGATAATTTTTTTTATTCACGTCAGTCACTTTTTCTTCCAATGTGTTAATATATGTCCAGTTTATAGTCATTCCTTCAGTATAGTATATTGAACCAGATTTAGGTGAAACATCGATTTATAGCAATCTCCTATTTACTTAAACGTAGAGTTTGCTGTTTTTTTCCAATTTTCTTTAAAGTTTATGAGCAATATCCACCCTTTGACTGCAACAAAGATTGTTCACTGTTTTATCAATGTCTTGCACAAAAAATAGCAATGTTTTGGAACATTAAATATATTATAAAAAAAGACAAATGTGATATTGAGCATGATGCTAAACACTTTGTATTTATCATATAATTAAATATTATGTTTATGTTCGTCCTGAAAAGTTTTTAATAGGTTAAAGCTCAAATGTAGTTCCTAGCTTTGTGTGTCCTTGTTCGGACTTTAAAAACAGGCTTTTTATGTGGAGTAATTAGTTTACTACACATTAGTTATTGTAAGAACCTGCCCATAAATAACTCGTCTAAGAAGCACGGAGCAAAAGACACTGCTTTATGAGACTCTTAAAAATTCTCCACCCCTGTGTAACACAGTATGCTGTGGGATAATGATCACCTTATAGTCACACATACATGAAAGTTACATAACATTTTCTGTAGAGTCCTGTCAGTCACTGTATATGCTGAGAAAAACCTCCCTTTCCTTTATCCTCTGTGGTTAAGGTTTATTCACTACAGCAGTTTAGTAATCCAACTCCTGGGACACAGTAATGTACACTTTATTACTAACTTGTATATCTGTGAGTATTCATTCAAAGCAGGAACAGAAAAGATCAGTAGTTTAAATTCACAAACCCAACTCACCACAGATATTGTCAGAGGTTTGTGTAGACACCATTAGGTTGAAAAGAAGGACAAAGGAAGTTTCTGTCAAAATACAAAACCCAAAACCAGTGAAGTTGGCACGTTGCGTAAATCGTAAATAAAAACAGAATACAATGATTTGCAAATCCCTTTCAACCTTTATTCAATTGAATACACAGCAATGACAAGATACTTAACGCTCGAACTGGTAAACTGTGTTATTTTTTTGCAAATATTAGCTCATTTTGAATTTAATGCCTGCAATATGTTTCAAAAAAGCTGGCACAAGTGGCAAAAAAGACTGAGAAAGTTGAGGAATGCTCATCAAACACTTATTTGGAACATCCCACAGGTGAACAGGCTAATTGAGAACAGGTGGGTGCCATGATTGGGTATAAAAGCAGCTTCCCTGAAATGGTCAGTCATTCACAAACAAGGATGGGGCGAGGGTCACCACTTTGTGAACAAATGCGTGAGCAAATTGTCAAACAGTTTAAGAACAACATTTGTCAACGAGCTATTGCAAGGAATTTAGGGATTTCATCATCTACGGTCCGTAATATCATCAAAAGGTTCAGAGAATCTGGAGAAATTACTGCACGTAAGCGGCAAGGCCGAAAACCAACATTGAATGCCCGTGACCTTCGATCCCTCAGGCGGTACTGCATCAAAAACCGGCATCACTGTGTAAAGGATATCACCACATGGGCTCAGGAACACTTCAGAAAACCACTGTCAGTAACTACAGTTCGTTGCTACATCTGTAAGTGCAAGTTAAAACTCTACTATGCAAAGTGAAAGCCATTTATCAACAACACCCAGAAACGCCGCCGGCTTCGCTGGGCCCGAGCTCATCTAAGATGGACTGATGCAAAGTGGAAAAGTGTTCTGCGGTCTGACGAGTCCACATTTCAAATTGTTTTGGAAAGTGTGGTCGTCGTGTCCTCCGGACCAAAGAGGAAAAGAACCAGCCGGACTGTTATAGGCGCAAAGTTCAAAAGCCAGCATCTGTGATGGTATGGGGGTGTATTAGTGCCCAAGGCATGGGTAACTTACACATCTGTGAAGGCACCATTAATGCTGAAAGGTACATACAGGTTTTGGAGTAACATATGTTGCCATCCAAGCAACGTCTTTTTCATGGACGCCCCTGCTTATTTCAGCAAGACAATGCCAAGCCACATTCTGCACGTGTTACAACAGCGTGGCTTCGTAGTAAAAGAGTTCGGGTACTAGACTGGCCTGCCTGTAGTCCAGACCTGTCCCCCATTGAAAATGTGTGGCGCATTATGAAGCGTAAAATACAACAACGGAGACCCCGGACTGTTTAACAACTTAAGCTGTACATCAAGCAAGAATGGGAAAGAATTCCACCCGAAAAGCTTCAAAAATTGGTCTCCTCAGTTCCCAAACGTTTACTGAGTGTTGTTAAAAGGAAAGACGATGTAACACAGTGGTAAAAATGCCCCTGTGCCAACTTTTTTGCAATGTGTTGCTGCCATTAAATTCTAAGTTGATGATTATTTGCAAAAGAAAATAAAGTTTCTCAGTTCGAACATTAAATATCTTGTCTTTGCAGTGTATTCAATTGAATATAAGTTGAAAAGGATTTGCAAATCATTGTATTCTGTTTTTATTTACGATTTACACAACGTGCCAACTTCACTGGTTTTGGGTTTGTACATACAATATTAAAGTTTGAGAGAGACTAAAAAATATCCACTTTGTGATTTATACTGCAAAAAATCACAGATATCATGAATTAGACTCACAGACACACTTTTTGACCATTATTGTAAATAAAGAACACATTGTGTGTCTCTGCTGTCATCATCTTCAGATTTCCCCTGTCCAGGACAGCAGAGCTTCAGTTTTTGGCTCTGTGTCTCTGTTTTGACTTTCAAAATAAGGGTTTCCCTTATCACATGATTGTCTGGGTCACAGTGAATGTCAAAGATATGGTTTAGTTCACAACTGAGAGACTTACTTTTTTGTCTGTTTTGGCTGCTGTTGAGCTTTGCATGCTTGTAGCAGTTGTTGCGATGGTTGGACTTAATGACAGATTTTTGGTGCATTACTATCAAAGTCACAACATTTCTGACTGTTGCTGAAAAAAAGCTACTGAAAAATATGGAAGGTTAGTTTTTATTCTCTGATCCCTTCAAAGTAACAAAAAAAAAAAAAAACTTTCTTGGGTAAGATTCTGTTTTCAGGAGCTTGAGAGCACTACAACGCCCCAAAAGGGCCAGCGAATCAAAAGTGTTCAAATAAATTAAAAGAGGAAAAAACTGATGAATGATCATTGAAAATAAGTTGTTATAAATCTAGAAAGAGTACAATATATTGTGTTTTTGTTCTCATTTCTCCTTAATGTCATTTTAATTCTCTGTTTAATTTTGTATTTCATATATATTTAAATTTCATTTCTTTTTGCTGTTTTAATGTGTTCTATATCCAAATACCTTTGTTTTTACTCAGCTGATAACTTTGACATGCTGTTGTTATAAATGGTACTTTATAAACTTGCCTTTACTTATCACATAGTGTAAAAAGTAATTCATTACTTTGCGTTTAAGTTACTTACTAATTTTCCCTCTTTAAAAATCAGACCTACAACATGCTTCAAACAAATTTTACATCAGAAAAAAATATTTGCATCTTTTAGACACAAATTCAAATCAAAGATAAAACTTTGAACTGTTGAAAGTACAGCTCCCTCCTTTCCTCTCAGCCTCCGTGCTGAACTTTATAGCTCATCCCTTTATATAATACATCTACAAAATGATAGACTACCAAGTACACAAAGTGCATCAGTGACCTAACATTACCCACTCTAACGTTCTTGCCATTTCCCACATTAGGGTATTTACTCAGAAAATGTATATTGTTGTAAAACATTACAAGATACTACCGCCCAACACTGTCTCTAGTAAAACTGGAAACTTCGAAACTTAAGACTTTGTGGATACCATTTGTGCTATAATGAATATAAAACAATCGTTCTGTAAATACTCAAAAGTATCAAAAAGTAATGAAACTTAAATTAAAAAAACTACTTCAGTTTCAAACAAATTTTGTAGTCCCTTATGGCAGGGGTCTGCCACCTTTCCAATCAACAGATCCATTTACCATTCATGATCTGAAGAACCCATTCATGCATGAGTTTTTTTGTCTTATCGGACTGAATGCTTCCCCGCCATTGACGAGTTTTCCTGTTTTTATTGAACTCTGGTAGTTGGCACTCTTACGTGGAGAAGTTCTGCTCTCCTGTGACCATAAACAAACAAGACACCTCACTGAGGGAACCACAGAGCCAAGGTGCACGTTGAGATGAAAGAGAGAAAAAAGTGCTGACGCTGTGCAAAAATCAAACCTAAACGCAAGATCCTGTTCATTTAAAGCACGAAGTGTGACGTTTTGCTCATCGGGAGGATGATTTATCAGAATATTATCTGAATAACTGTGGATTTACTGTAAAAGCCTTTCTGTGTCCATCTGAGAGATGACAACCTGCGAGGAGAAGGCCACCCGTCTGGGATTTTTTTAGGTAGATAAAATTAAATTTATCAATGGATGACATCAATACAAGTTTATGCAATGGACAGCTACAGTTAAATTTACAAATGTGTTGATAACACGACATAAACTGCCCGTTAGCCTCTCCTGTCTGATCAGGACGACAGGCACACCTATCATGCACCTACGGAGAAAGCACACATATTTGGCCTTTCTGAGCTCCCAAAACTAGAGAAAAGTTCAGCAGGGCTGTGATAAAACAGACAGAGATGGATAGGAGAGCTAATGGAGTTCAATATGATTCATAAACAAACCACCAGACACCGCGGTTCGCTCCATGACGGCACAGCCATGTGTCCTAATTCGCACACACCTTCAGGTCTGTGTGGACAGGTCTGACTCTGTCCATAACTAAAAAGGTAAAAGCGTTTTTAATGCAAGAAAAGAATCACTGCTGCATGTGGACTTTACAGAGATGTTAAACAAGAAATGTACAACATTTGTTTACCTCACAGAAAGCCTGACTGGTGTCTGTCTCCATAGCTCAAGGAGATAGAGAAAGGACTAGGGCTCTGAAGGTCCCGTGCTCAAGTCTTGCTTGGTCTGGATGGATTTTGAAGTCCCTTATCCCAAGTGTGGAGGATAAATGCGCCCCAAAAACATCCCCCATTGTGAAGGGCGTCGATAGTCTGGTGGATGTGCAACTCTAGGCCCCAGAGAATTGGGAAATTCTGGGTTCGATCCCCACCAATTTAGCAACTGGATCAACAAAGGTGAAGCTCGGTTGGACCAGGGCCAGGGGGGACGTTATTCCCCCAGGTGTTCTGGGAGAGGTATCAGCAGGGGGTCTATAAGGCCCTGAATTTGTACAGGTAAATTGATCTGTTGATTGGAAAGGTGGCAGACCCCTGCCATAAGGGACTACAAAATATCGCCTACAAATTTGAGACCCCTGTCATAGAGATTTTTCGGCCGTTATGTTTGTGATGTTTCTATCCTGAACCGAACACGCGAAGGGCAGAATCACTTCTGGATCAAAGGTTGAACGACGCCTTCGTCCAATCAAGTCCTCCTTCTCTCAGTCTTCATGTACACACTCATCCAATCAGTGATGACTGATGTGACTCACAAGTACCTACGTCTTCTGGTGGCTTAATGTCTTTGTGTTTAGTTCTTCGCCGTTGTGTTTAGTTATTTGCTCTAGTGTTTTTTAATTTGCCATTGTGTTTAGTAATTTTGCCGTTGTGGTTTGCATTTCAGGGCCACCACGCAGACAAGAGGTTACAACATGACACCATATGTTTAGTGTGTTAGCTGCATTATAAATTAAGGTACCGTTTTGTAGATTCAAAATAGCTTGATAGTAACTTTTTACTCTCAATGATAATGTTTAAGATGAAAAAATCTTTAAAGTTATGTTAACTTGTGAAGACTATCAAGATAAAATGTGGAAGTTTCACAATTTTTGTTTGCTACAGATCTAGTTATCAGCATTGATTGAAGAACACAATAAAAAAAACCCACAGGCTTTTATTTGAGGGAACCAGTGCAATCCTAACTTCCTGTTGATCGATAAAAAACATTGTCCCAGTACAACTCTATACCATAGACTATAGAAGAATTGGACAAAGCCATGTGATGTTGGGCATTTGATTATTTAAGGGATTTTGGGATGTTGTGAATGCATTGTATCGGACATGGCCACAAATTAACATTATTTTCCCGCACACTTTCATCTGGGTGTCAGGTTTCTCAAGGGGACACCCATGATACTACAGGTCTTGGCTCTTTAGCATGGGCCTCCATTTTCAGCCCCGGAGGTTGCTGCCAGCTCTATATAGGGAAACAAGTGCTCAGAGTTTCCAAGAAATTTCAAATTACAGCACTGTGTGTAAATACTATTGATGCAGACAGCAAATCAAAGATGGGCAGGAAATATAACATGTTCACATGTTGCTTTTCCTTTATACAAGTGCTATCTCACAGTGCCAGTGTATAGTTGCAGTTCTCTCATGATCTCCTGTCTTAAGTTGCTCAGGGCTGCACTTCTCTATGCAGCACGGACGAGGACATGCACCACCAGCAGAGCAAAGCTACAGCGCAAAACACTGGCAGAAAATAGGGAATTGAGGGTAAGACTAAAAGAACAATAATCCATTAAAACTATGGACACATTGTGTTAGAAAAGTTGCAAACATATTTGAGAAAGTTATCCCGTGTGCAGGAGTTCTCCTGCAAATATGGGTGATGAACAACAAGAATCACATAATGTTTGGGACCTGGGAACTCTTAACCTTGATAATAAAATGGAATGGACCAATACCACTTTTTTCAGACAAAGTCCAAATAGGAGTACTTTGTACTCACTGATGCAGGTACAAATATGATACTTCATATCATTATGATACCATTAAAATATTTTAAATGATTTTAAAAATGTTTTTTTTGATCACGTTTTTCATTCATCCAAATGACAGTTTTATTCGTGCACGTTTTACACTCTGCTCTACTTCAATTGTCATTTAGCTTCAGCTCTGACCACAATACAACCTGGCCTCAACTTTGCATATGTGCTCTGACGATGAGAGGCCAGCATGCAGTGAAATACCAAAAAGAACAGTATCTGTGATGTTTCACCACTGAGTTTTCATACTAAGTCTTCCTTTCAGCACCAGTACCCATTATTAGTATTTGTGCATCATTTTAACTATTATATAATTATCAAATTAAGTTATCTAAGTGAGACAGTCCCGCTCTCTAAACCAGGGGTTTTCAAATGGTGTGCTGGGGCACAATGGTGTGCCTTGGGAATTTGTCCAAACATAAGTTACTATCAGTCGTATACCCTTTATAAGGTTTCTCTTTGAAAGCTTCATAAAACCTCCTGGTTTTATAAGATGTCATCCAACAAGTTTAAGTGTGCGTTGAAAGTTTAACATATTTTCTAATTAATTTTTAAAAACGATAATTTTTTTTTAAATTTAAAAACGATTCAGTTTTCTACTGGATTTGATTACACATTGTTTGAAATCATTTGCATAAACCCATAAAATATTGCCACACATGTTACAGCTATTTCGCTTTATTTTGATTTATGGTGTTCCCTGAAATGTTGGTCTGGTATTAGGTGTGGCTTGGCTTGAGGAAAAAAGACCTCAGAAACATCACTCACTCAACATTTCTTCATCATTGTAAAAAGAAATGAGAAACAAGTGCACTGAATCTTCAGATTTGAGCTTTTATTTTGTGTTAAAACTAAAACCTCCTTGTGGATGAACACTTTATTCCACAAAAAAGAACTGCAGCACTAAAACCAGATTAAGAAAGATATAAAAAGAAAATGGGGATGTGGTCTTCACGTGATGGGATCAGTTTAAAATCACTTTAGAGACATATTCGTGATATTTCAGAGCACCATGACCCCTTAGACTTTGGTTTATCATAAAATGTCAGCCGAGACTTTAAACCAGAGACTCCCACACACGCTGGCTGTCTGAGTCCTGACTGTGCAGAGAACTTAATCCGGTGTCTGAATCGTCATCGTTCACATTGTGAGCTTTAGACAGACCCCTGGCCTGCTCCACCCACTCACTCTTCCCCTCCAAAGTGCTCATCACCCCCCTCTCTTCATCCTGACATCTCTCCTCCTCCTCCCCTTCAATGTCCAAACTGTTCACTTTCTCCAGTAAATCCCTCATTTCCTTCTCCCTCACCGCGCAAATCTCCTCTGTCAGCTCTAAATCGCTCCTAATAGCCTCCAAATCCGAGTTGAGGCGCAGACCGATGTATAAACTAACATCTAGCTGCGTCCTGATCCTCTCCCCTCTTAGCAGCAGCTCGCTCTCTGACGCTGCGTCTGCCTCAAGAGCTGCGACCTCTGCGCGCTCTGCGTCTTTGCTCCGTAGCTCCTCTGTCCTCCGCTGCATCCAGCGCTGGTTCAGCTCCTCTTGCATCTGCTGCGTGATCACGTCCATGAGTTCCTCCTGCTCCCACAGCTCCTCTTGTAGTCTGACCACCTCCTCACACTGTCGGAGATACTCCTCAAACTTTAGCAGAGTCTCCGCTGCGCACAGTCTGTCCCCGTCCCGCTCAGGAGCAGAAGCGTCCTCTAAATACATGTCTTGCACATAATTCACCCCATGTCTTTTCATTCTGTCGAAATGCACCTTCGCCTCGCGCCTCTCGATCTCTGAGTCCAGCTTGGTGATCCTCTGAACCTGCTGACGGATCGTATGGTCCTGAGAGATCACCAGATGAACCAAAGTTTCCATCTTTTCAGCGGAGGACGCGTCCCTGTGCGCCACCCGCGTCCTCTTTTTATTCATCTTCTCCAACTTTCTGAAGGCTTTCCTTACTATCCGACGCTGTTTCTCGGGTGAAATGCCACCCATGGGAGAGCGTGCTATCACCTTCGCGACACAAGGTCCGTGTTTGCTGGGCACCACGCGCGCCTCTGCGCTCCTGGCTCCGTTGTTTACCAAAGAGGCTTCACTTCTGACCAGCACAAACTTTACGCTGTCCTGCTCCTCTCCCCACGCCACCCACAGCCTGAAGATCTTTGTTTTGTTTGGTAGAATCCTCTCAAAGCCTCTCCATTTTTCCACGATACAGTAATCCTGAGAGCATCCAGAGGGAGAAGCTGTGGAGAGGCCGAGCTCAGAGTGCTGCTCCTCCAGGAGCACTTTGACCACATCCGCGCAAGTTGTGCGCTTCGACACTCCAAAGACGAGCTTTTCCTCCCGGCAGACCCACACAGAGATCTTATTCTCCCCCGGCTCCATCCTGAATGTCTGCTCGACCATTCCTCACTTAAAGGAATAGAAGAAAAGTCTCTCTTGTGAAGAATCTAATCCCCGTGTCTGAATAGAGACGTCGCTGTCTCCACATTCATCTGTCCTGCCTGTTTGCGCGCTGTGCAGTGGACCAGTCTGAAGTTACGGGAGCTTTGGAGGGCCATGTTTCCCTCTGTGCACTTTTTTTCCCCTGGTGGCGCGTGTCTGCTGCGCCCTCACGTGACCAACTCTTAGACTTGTCAGTGTGGGTCTGAGGGGGCACTTTGGGTTAGTCTGATGGTCTCTGTAGTGTCCTTCACCAAATGCTGCATCCTGAGGCCTGTTGGAGGATGGGAGCTCAAAAGATTATGTATTTCATTACCAGCTGATTCAATAATAGTAAAATTAATAATGATGATAATGATAGCCTAGTAGATTAATAAATAGTTGTGTTTGGAAATATGATGAAAAAGATTGTATAAATTTATTGGCTCAAAAGTGGTTAGTGGTATATAATCAAAACTTATTTTTATTGTGATGAATTAAATCCTCATATAAATTAAACAAGAACCCCTTCATGAAAAGAATGGAGAAAATATTGATCTTTTATGATTTTATTGCAGTTAGAAGTTCAAAATACAAATTTTGTAGTTTAGAGTGCTAACTTAACTTCTTCTTTGCAGGTTATAAGGGTTAACAAAACTGTGTGTATATAAGTACATATGCGTATGTTCTGGTGTATCTGGATCACAGATACACCAGAACACACACAACAGAAGCATGTGTGTTTAGTGTTTCTCTACAGGAGAATTAAACATCTGCATACCTCCATTCATAACTCTGCAACAAGTGTGAAAGTCTTTTTGTTTTTGTTGGTTTGTTTTTTTTTGATCCAGTAACCAATGAGTGGTGATGTTTTTCACAACCTAAACTTAACCCATGTGCATTTGTTTGAACTGAAATCCTCACCATCAAAGCACCAAACTGTAAAGAAAATATAGCATTATTATGATGATACATGTATTATGATCCTTTTATGTGCCTGGGTGAAAACCTTCACGCTGAAACCGGAAATGAGAAATCAAAACAGAATTCTTGTCTCTGATAACAGAGGACTGCGCCATTACATCAGCAGAAGAACTCGCAGTCTCTGAAGGAGGAAGATGACCAGTGTTGTGATGCATGTTTATGTAACTCTAAACTGCAATATTATTGGTTGATGCTTGTGTGATAAAGTGTACCTTGACTGTTTAAATATGAGAAGCTTAGATGCACAATTCAGTGCGTGAGGAAGTTGCCTTTCTGTTGTAAACTGCACGTACTCCTCCTTATAAGTAAAATGATCGGAAGATAAGTTCCTTCTCCTGCCATTCTTTCCATCTGGGCTGTCAGTCAGGGGCAGCTTGGGAAATTTTCCTGACACAAATACATACTTTTTATCATTGTTACCTATTTCAAAGTGTAAACCATTTCATCTCAAACTAGTATAAGCCTTTATCTTTGTCATATTAATGCTATTGGTGGACTCTTTGAGCTCATCTTTCAGGTTACTTGTGTGTGTTTAGCCATGCTAAGCCCTGCAACAAACTTTTTTTCATTGAACTCCAAAGCTGTTTGGACCAGGCCCAGGATGCTAATGAGCGCTAATGTGACTAATCCAGTGTCTGTTTGTCTAGCATGACATGGCAGACCTCTTTACGGACATCTTGGGGGCCAAACCATCTCTTTGTCTGATTGTACCTCAGTTCTCCTCCTCTAAGAACATGGATGTGTTTTCATCAACAACATGTCACATGAGGACCATGTGCTGTGTCTACATTAAAAAAAAAATTGATGTGTTTGCCTTTTGATTATTATTCTTTTAAAAGTAACTTGGACCTCCCTGGTCCTCCAGGTTCAAGCAGGTTCAAGTGAAGTTTCTGCCATCTCTGGCTTGGTCCTGATGAATCTCCATCTGCAGAAGTCTTTATTCTGTTTACTACAGCCCTCAAAGTTTCCTCATGTTTCCACAGTAGCAACTGCTGAGCTAATAAATCTACTGTGGCCAAAATACTTACAATGAACATTTCTTCACCTCCCACTTTGAAATACTGAACAATCCCTTGAGTGTCCTTTCAAAACAAATATAATGTTTCAATGTCCAAAAACTAGGTGTCAGTTATCAGCTTAATTACAAGGCTGGAGGACATCACCATCAGCCTGCTGCGTGTTAGTCTCTGATGAAGGCCGGACTCAGCCCTGAGGGTCCTGACCTGCCCACCACATGCTTGCAGACTCTAGATAAACCGAAGAAAATGGATGGACAGGCTCTTTAAGCTTAAGTCCGTCCTGATTAAAATGAAGCTTAGTGGAAGTTCAATCAGGGAGACTGTCCACCATGATGTTCATTCAGTGTTTAGGCTCTGCGTGGGCTTCACTATGTTCACTCTGCGTTATCTCTGCTCTGAAACTGTTGAGATCCACTGCTGCCTGCTATCATTCCATCAAACTGATCATTGATCTTGTCCTTTATCACCACTGCCAATGTTTATACGAAATCGTTTTACATTTCAGCTCATCAGTGCTGGGTCTGAAGTAACCACAGCCACAAACTTCAAGTCTTGTTCATGTTCAACTGTCTTTATTCCTACTAGTCTTTTTTACTTGATATAAAATATCATAACTTTTCACTTAGATTTGTCTCCAAATGCAGATAGACACACAAAATCTGTGGGAAATCTCTGCCAGCAATTAAAAAATATCCATGACCAGTGTTGTTTTGTGATGTGACCATGTGAAATAATATCAATAATGTGTAGATTGGTGGATGACCTTTACCTATGAAAGTATAAATATAATGACGGGACAGTTACAAGTTTTGTTCAAACATCCTGCAGAGAGTATTGCTAACATGGTCTGATTGTAGCAGTAATTATAAACAGTGTTAGCCTTTGGCATCTTAAATTAGAAAACATGTCGTCTCTGTTGCCTCTTAGACATTATATTCTCTTGGTGTTCCTCTGTTTTTGCTCTCAGTGAAACACTTTCAATGTTTGCCCTCTGAGGCCTCAGGTTTTTGTAATTATCAGTGTTGTGTTTTGTAAATAATGTCAGTTGGTATTGATCTGTTTTTTTTTCTCCAGAGAAACGTGTATGAATTGATGATGTACAAAGAAAGATGGATGAAATGGATGGATGAATGAATTTGTCTTAGTTTGCTGGTACCTGAGGTTGTGGATTGAACTCTTGTAGACAACCATCAAAACGTGGGCTGCGACCCTCTGGTGGGACTCAGAGGTACTGAAGGTGAGCCACAGGCCATTATCAATAAATAAAATCTGTGACCATAACTCCATCTTCATATAGACACAGCCCTTTCGGTGCTCTGGGGGCTTGAGTTAATACTGCTGATATCAATCAATCAATCAGTCAATCTTTATTTGTATAGCACCAAATCATAACAAAGGTCATCTCAGGGCGTATTAAAAAGGAGTAGGTCACTGCCAAACTCTTCAATTTATTAATATTTTTATTTATTTTTTTTCCATTATGGATTATTATTTTCTTATTTATTCCAAACCCAACATTAATCCACCATGAGTGCAGCACTTTGCCACAATCAGCAACAGTTACAGTGGCAAAAAAAACTGTTCAGCAGCAGAAGCAGACTCATGTTAAACAGCCATACACCAAAGCCTTGTTCGGGCGTGAGTGGGCAGAGACGAAGGGACTAAAATAAGAATTCATGATAGCAATATATTTATTTGTCCTTATCATATTTGTCTCTATTGAATTTAAATTTATTTGAGGTTGGCCCCTTGAGATGTGGCATCTCATTTTCAAGAGGGTCCTTCCCTCTATCTGTTGTAAAGGCCGTTACCATGGTGATATTAGCGATAACAATGATGGATAGAAAGATTGATGTTATTGTATCATTAACAGCTATAATTATTATAAGGTGGAGAGGACTGATGTTGATTAATTATAGCAACATCTAGTTAAACTGAAATTAAATTGTATTGAATCAACTTAAAAATGAGAAATTATGATAAATAATGTCATTTCTGGGGCGGCACGGCAGCGTAGGCGGTTGCCTCACAGCAAGAAGGTCCCCGGTTCAATTCCCAGGTCGGGCAGGGCCTTTCTGTGTGAAGTTTGCATGTTCTTCCTGTGCATGCGTGGGCACTCCGGCTTCCTCCCACAGACCAAAAACATGCTCATTAGGTTAACTGGTCACTCTAAATTGCCCTTAGGTATAAGTGTGAGCGTGAATGGTTGTCTGTCTCTATATGTTGCCCTGCAATCAACTGGCGACCGGTTCAGGGTGTACCCCGCCTCTCGCCCAATGACAGCTGGGATAGGCTCCAGCCCCCCGCAACCCCGAAAGGGATAGTCGGTATAGAAAATGAATGAATGAATGTCATTTCTGTTGATGTAGGATAAAGCACTTGGGAGTCACACAGGTCCACAGCATCAGGTCGTCCATGTTGGTAGTCATGGCTACAGTAATATATGTGTGATATTTGCAGGAACTACCGTGTATTTAATGTATTGATCACTCTGTGGTTGATATTAGGAATTGCAGAGGAATGGGGCTGAAGGAAAGGCCAAATATTTTAATCTAGCAGTGTGTGTGTGTTTTCTGTCAAGACAGAAAACACACACACACTCACACCTAACAGTCACCAATTAACCTGATGAGTATGTTTTTGGTATGTCAGAGGAAACCAGAGTACCCAATGAGAACCCACACTTAGACAGGGAGAACATGCAAACTCCACACAGAAAGGTCTCACTCAACACAGGGAGTTGAACCAGCAACCTTCTTGCTTGTGAAGCATAAACACACACCTGCTAAAGCCCCCATAAATATAATTCTTAACATTAAAATTGTGTCTGATGTCATGTTACATTATTTCTTTTCTCGTGTTAATATACAGTATGATTGTATGCTTCTGTTCATGAGAGCTTTGACCCTTGACATTTAAAGGCCGACC
The DNA here is from genome assembly GCA_037902135.1 of Cetoscarus ocellatus. Classification (NCBI taxonomy): domain Eukaryota; kingdom Metazoa; phylum Chordata; class Actinopteri; order Labriformes; family Labridae; genus Cetoscarus; species Cetoscarus ocellatus. The sequence continues at coordinate 5,604,688 of JBAMNC010000387.1, forward strand.
TTTACCTTTCTGTTACTCTTTACTGTCATGTCATGTGGCCGGGGTGCACTTGCAGATTATCAGTGAAAGTGGGCATTCATGTTTAAATTATGTTTATGAAATGAAAACATGAACATAAGATGTTTGGAGCTTCAAACTGAGCTCTGCATTTTGGAAAAGCTGTCACATGTTTTTTTATGTCTCCCCCCGTGGGGTGAATTCCATCATAATCAGAAACATTGTGCACATTTAGAAATACACCATCACATGAGAAATAAAGAAATACACCATCACACGAGAAATAAAGAAATACACCATCACATGAGAAATATAGAAATACTGGGAATATTGAATGAATATGGGTATAAATAAAAGCAGAAATGAGCAGAGTCTCAGAGTGCAGAGTATTATGGGGAATAATAAAAGTATAGCCGCAGAAAGCATACAGAACTGAAAAGATCAGTACAAATATGAAGATAATGCAGTGTTGTAGAGTGGAGATATTACAGAGTAAAGAGCTTGAACCTCAGTGAAGTTCATATTGTCAGTGTAGCATCAGTAAAGAAAACACTGACTCCTAGTACTCTTCTAAACTGGTAATACAGTTTACATAAATATATGACGACTGCATGTTGTGTCAATTAATTGTATTTCAAAGTCAATGTCAATTTCAGCCTCACCCACTCAGTCAGAAAAACAAACAAACATTTTCAGTACATGGCTTTTTCTTTCATCTGTTACCTTTTGTTGACATGATTTTTAGAATTTTATATTTCCCATATTAATCATTTAAAATAATTGAGATCATTTTTTAAAATAATTGTATGTACTGAGTAAGAAGTATATTTAGTCTTTCATCATAATAAATAATCTGTTTAATTATTAAATGTGTAAAATAAATGATTACACTTAATAGACCCTGTTTATCATTTTCATGTATAATTATTATAGTAACATTAAATTGATCTCATGTGCAGCATTTTATCCCATGATCCCATCCATACATTTTCAAATAAATTACAGCAATTAATAATATTCACCTTGATATCAGCAGAAATAATCCCCTTTACTACTTCTACCATAATCAAGCTGCCCTGCTGTCTTGTGCCTTTTAAATGTGTAACAGGGTTTGTAATATAAGAGCAGCCAGCTCCATCTGCTGTTGATCTGAGGTTCTTACACTTCCTGTGAAAATAAGGGAGCTGTTTCCAAATGCTGAACTGAAGCAACAACAAAAGAAGGCGATATTTTCAGATTTATTTAACTTCAATATTGCATACATACAAAGTGTCTAGAAAGCTACAAAATATCTACTATTATCAAGAAGGCATCATAATGTTACGGAGCAAAGACGAGACCAAATGCAGAACACAGAATCACCGCAGAGCTTCTTTTCTCACCTTCTGCTCCAACATTTTATCATGGATACCAAAAGATAGCACACATCTGTACCAAGAAAAGCTAAGATATCATTTTGTACAAAGCACCTTTTTACAAAAACCAGTCTGCACACAAGACCCAAATGTGTGAGTGTTTGATGACTATGTGTAAGCTATGTGAAGAATCACTTTAAAGCCGCCGTCTGAATGAAGAAAAAGGTCATAAAACGAAAAGGTACCAGTACCTACTCTTGAACAGAAAAACATAGAAGAGCTAAACTGCTGATACTTTTGCAGCATAATCTCTTAACATGGCTGCTTTTTTTTTTTTAATTCTCTAAAGTTGTCGTTAGCTCCTCCAGACATTCATGCCATTGGATACATCAGTCCTGCTGTTTTAGTGTTTAAGCCACTTGTTGAAATGTACCAGCAGAGCAGCAGCAGCATCTTTAACCATTTCAGAGGGCTTTTAGCAAACAGACAATGTCATCACAAAACCAAGTACAACTGTTTACAAGTACAATATGAAAACAGGAGCATCACACAAAGTAAACCATAAATGTGAACATATACACAGGGTAAACAAAAGAACGAAGGCTCCACAGAGTCCACAGGACTGTGGCACAATACTGAATAATGAACTTTTCTGAATCCACCACAGACTTTGTCTGATCCAGAGCTTCTTCCATTGAAACACTTGAGATGATTATACATAAAAAAACAGTAAAAGACTGACTAGTGATGGTCTCTAAGTAAAAGTATTAACCTTAACGGCCTCGTCCACTCTGGTTAATGTGAAGAACTCCAAATTTAACCAAATCAAACAATGTGAAAGATTCAGTTCAGACTTCATAGTTGACATATCTTATAAACATTTTTTTCTAAAGATACATGATGAAAGCTTCTGCCACTCCTTACTTTAACATCACAGCTGCGTCTGCATCATTACAGAATCATTAGTTTCCCATCCTGTGGTTTGTAGAACATATGACCCAAACTTTAAAATCAACACTTGAACCTGCAAGTGTGCACAAAGCAGAAGCTGCAGTTTTTCTGATCATGTTGACCTCCTGCATGCAGTCAGCAGCTGAATATTATCAGCAGGTCTTTCACTCTTTGACCTCCAGCAAAGAAATACATCATTTTGTGAAATCATTTTACAATGTGCTACAAATGGACATCATCACCTCCACTAACCATGAACCTGCTCTCTCCCAGTTTGTCAGTACAATCCTTTCAGAAGGCAATGTGGTGATTGGTTTATCTCTTTTTTTGGTCAAGCAGTATTCGATTTTAATTGGTCTTTTTCTAAGCTGGAAATTTTAAACCAAAGGCACTTCCTTGCTACCACGCAGACATAACAAAAGAGTGACTTTATCTTTATGGTTTTGGTCTCTTCAACAGGAAAGGTGGTCAGTCTGGATTCTGTGGAGGTGTATTAGGATCAAGCATGAGAGATATGATGATGTAGGAAGAGTTTTTTTATGATGGTGCACTTTGAAAAGAAAAGTTGACAGACACAAATCTTAGTTGATATGTTGACAATAAAGCTGACATATAACTTCAGGACAAAAGTTGAAAGCATGTCACATTGCTGAAATGCCACTTAAAGAATAAAATTAAAAACAAGATGTTAAGCTGCACCTCCGACATGAACACAAGATATGTGTGTAACAAAAGAACTGGGTTGTAGCAAAACAGCAGCAAGTGCTCTGGACTGATGAGTTAAAACCTAAAATCTTGAAGTCAGTTAGCTCTCTGAGGCACTGGAGAGTGTCTGCAGAAATTAAGTTTGGGAACTGGTCAGGAATAATGGTGTTCTCTTTGCTGAGAAATACATAGAGATACTTACCCATCATGCATCTGACTGTCTGGATTTATTCTGCAGGACAACGACCCAAAACATAGAGCCAGTGCCTATAAGAACTATTTTCACAGTTAGGAACAAGGAGTCCTGTAAGTGGTCATGTGGCCCCCACAGAGTCCCGATCTCAGGATCATCAAATGTGTCTGAGGTTACATGGAGGGACAGATGGATTTAAGCCAGCCTACATCCACACGCGGTCTGTGGTTAGTTTTCTGAGATGTTTGTAACAATCTACCTGCAGCTACCCTTCAGGAACTTTCTGCAAGTTTACCTCAGAAATTAGATGCTGTTTTGAAGTCAAAGGGTGATCACACCCCATATTTATGTAATTTAGATTTCTGAAAGCATTCTTAATTTTTACCATTTTTTCCACCAGTCTGAAACTTTTGCTTGGTACTGTTTTCAGCTTAATCCTGAACATTCTGACTTTTTTCTCAAAGTGCATCATTAAAAAATGTTTCTCCCCTCAATATTATTCTCATGCCTGACTCCAACACTCTGTCGTGGTGTTCTTTGTACAGTCTTAAAAATGCTTAAACATAAGCATCATATGAGAGTTACAGATTAGTATGAGCTGAATTCACTTCTTCAAACTTAATTCAACAAAGTTTTCTGCCTCTGGATCACAAAAACTCAACTTCTGGGTGTGTACAAATGATGGGAAACAAAAAAAATAGAATTAATGATGTACTAAATATTTCACCGATATAAGGTTCATTTTGACATTTTTATCTGGAAAAAAAAAGATTTCAAAAGCAAAACAAAGGGCTAATAGTGGAGTATACTTTAAGGCACTGTACATCTACACTTTTGCAGATAGTTTCAAGAGACTTGCTCGTGTAATCACAGTTTTAGTGGCATCTTTTGGAGGTTCACACAGCTTTAACACACTATAAGGCTGGGGATCGGTGTAGGCCACAGAAACATGTGAACGAGGTGTGAACATGAAGGCAGCAACACTCTGGTTTGGAGTTATTACACAGTTATACCAGAAGGGGTCGATATTCATAGTCTTTAAAGGTGGGGAAACTGAACAAGGCCTGCTTTCTTACACAGATTAGAAGTTCTGAATCTTCATACTGTCGACTAAAACCACAGATCTAACAGGAAAAATAAACTGAGTCCAGGACGAGGGACAAAGTGCTGCAGGAAAAGAGCAGTTACAAGGATTCTGTGCTGCAGTTTAACATAACTTTCTTTTCTGTTAGCTGTCAATGATGTTTGCAGCAGGTAAATGCTCAGTATTTATACAAAATGGAGCAGAGGCAGGCAAAATGATTGTTTCACAGTGAAGTCATTTGATTGATGCCTAAGACTTGGAGTGCTTTAGCAGGAATATAAAAAAGAAGGCTAAAGTTTTAAAAGAAAAACATAATTTTGTGACATTTATGCCGTTTCTTGCACTTACTGCCTATGTAGTGATGTGTTAGTTTAGGTTCTTTGGAAAATCTATTGGCTGTGGGTGCATGTCTGTATATCCACAGTATATATATGCTCAAAAATCATGACACACAAAACACACTCAAACATTTTACACAGACCACATCTGGCCGATGATAAAAACAGCCAGCATCCTTTTTTTTCTCTACATAACAAAGCAGAAGAAGACAACGGACACATTTCCATTTACCAAATTAATCTAGTAAATTCTTAAAGAAGGGCCACATTTAAACCCAACAGAGACCAACTCAACATATTTTAAACAAGAATTCCCATATTTTAACATAAAACAACTGTACCGCAATTCACAGCTGCAGTCAAATAACAAACACTTTATATTAAACAATTTAAAACAACTGACTTCACCCGATACCATGACCAAAAAGCATTGTGGGTGGGTGTGACTTTCAGGTAGAGGCACTGCCACTTGTTTCGAGGTTGGTAAAGTCTATGAAAAGAGGGGGGGTCAAAGGCTTGGGGTGGGGGGTCTCATTCCTTTACCAGTCTGTAGATATGATGCTGAGCGCCGTGCTCACTGTTTGAAACCTCAAACACACACGCCATACATAGAAGCGTCTCCTGTGTGTCCCTGTTTGTCACCACCTGCAAGAAAAGACAAAAATACCTTGTGTGGGTAAAACATTCACAAGAGTTTCCACGTTTCAGAGACCCCAAAGAGGAATGTATAGTCATCTTTGGCTGTTGGTAACTTTTCTGCTCAAAGTAACTATTTCTGTTATTTCACTCCAAGTAAACAAAACATACTTAACAAAAGGTTTTTATTATCCAATGGAGGCTATAATTTGACATTTATTTTTTGAAGTTTGTAGATGTTATTTATTTCTTTTACTACATCTTCTATTGTGTCTCTAACAGTTTTTCACTTTCAGAGTACAAAAAAATCAACTCTGGCCAAACAATCAACAACAATGTCAATAAAATCACAATATGGCCCACTGCAATTTTCATATCAGGGGAGGTATGTCATATTTCTTTCCTTGTCAAAACACTTCTTTGATTTAAATAGTCTGTAGCAGAGGTGTTCTGGCCTACGTATCATGAACCGTTTGAAAAATGAATTATATTTTTTTGGTGAAAAAATTATGAAAAATAAAACTCACCAATACACAATATAATTATTTATATATAAAACCTCAATATAACAGTAAAGCCAAAAGCTAATGTGAGGAGTTTTTAGCTGGAGGACTTGGATTAATACTGAAGCATTGATCTGGCCAACAAAAGTCAACAAGACCAATTGCAATAATATCTATTTTTATTATTTACCATCTTTGTTACAGCCCCTTCCCAGCGCAGCCATTGTTTACATTCTCTACAGCAAAATCCCTCATAAAGGGATACATTACACTTTAATGAGACAACAAAACCTTCTTTTGCCAAAGAAGCCAAGAAAGCACAACAAATTACCTAGAAATGACTCTCATGAGCTTTATGTTTAAGACAGAACAGATATTTTTGCTGCTGCTGAGAATATCACCTTTTGAACACAATGCACTAACAGTTATTGACTTACTGATTTATCCACTACTTTATTCCATGCAGATATTTTATAAATATTAATTCCTCCCCTCCATTCATTCAAGCATAGCTCTATACACTTATTTCATTTGTTCAAACACTGCATATGAATAAGTGACATTTATTTTCTTAATCATTTAAGTAAAAAATTAATCAGGTCCTTTATGTTACTTTATGTTACTACAGCTTAACGTATGTAGATATTTTGACCAACTAATCAAGTAGTTTTGTAAATTTCTCTTATTTATTTATCTATTTAAAAAAAGGTAATATTGGTATTGGCCGATGTTGAAATATTGTCAATATTTACAGCCAATTTATCATCCATATAGTATATCCCATATATTGGCTGTAATATCAGCAAAATACACAAATGTACCATACTGATTCACCTTATATCACTTTATGGGTACATATAAAAGTCAAGAGTTTCACTGATTCTGATTCTGATTTTTGAAGACAGAAATGTTGCTTTTCTTCTGTTCCTTACACAAATACATAATCACCATGACAGCAACAAGTCAATTTCTGTAAAGTAAAGACTATGTTTTCTTGATGATAAATATCTGTATTGAGAAAAGGAGTTCAGAAATATTGGATATTGGATATTGGCAATAAATCAAATATTGTGCATCTTTACTATCTATATCTGTCTATGTAGACGATGTTATGAAATGTATGAACATGCTTAAAAGCAAACTGCACAAAAAGAAATGAGATGTGGTGTGTGTAAATAAATAAAAGAGATTTATTTTTTATTTTTATATTGTCTTGGAAATAAAACATGAACATGAAAGGCCTCAGGTTTAAACTGGGTCGCAACACTTCCCAAAAAATGTGTGCTCAAACAGGCTGTTTGGATTTTTCCCCTTAATGATGTCATTAGGGGATATACCACTTCCCCCGATCCAAGACACTTCCTGGCTCAAGTGTTTGCTTGGCCCTCAGGCAGTTCAAGTGGAACGAGTATGTCTTGGCATGTGTGTGCAGCCACAGTTTTAGATGACAGCTTTATAGCTGAAACCTTATCCAACTCTTGAGATGTGCATGATTATGAGCATCATCATATAAAAACTGTTTTAAGCAGGGCTGTCACAGAGGTGTTTATAGGCATGCCAAAATCTGAGCTGATCTTAAGGCAAGAACCTTCAAAAATCTGTTCTGGAAACATCAGGTACTAGTGTAAACTTGCTAAAGTAAAATATAGGACCTGTAAGCATTTTTTATCTAATAGTTGTCTGGATAAGGGTGGATATGCTGCTTTTTACTTCAGAGGCTATTTTACAAAAGCAATTTATGCAAATATGCTCATGTAAAAAGTCCCACCTTAAAAAAGCTGAGTCTTAAAGGATATGTGGTCTGTTTTGCTGCCATAGTGGTACTAAGACCCCATGTGATGCTAATAACAGGGGGATCCCTCCCCTCTTATCCTCCTCTCCCCCTGCAGACAATGCAGCAACTCACACTGAGTTTCATCCTCTGTGGAATGACAGAAATGTAGGACCGGTGAGGGAAACTCATCAGAAGGCCCTTTTCACCACCTACAGCCCTGTTTTTATAAAGCCACCAACACGCCCTGACAGCAAAGAAAAGAAGAAGAATGAGGGTCCTGTGGAGGGACGTGGCCCCCTCAGGTCACAGAGGTGATTACCAATAAGATTGTGAAGTTCTCCAGCACACTGTTCATCATGTATTTCTCTGGCAGATGTTTTAGCTTGTGGATGAAGTTGATCATGTATTCACACATGGGAGATCGGCTTATCCTGTAGACAAAGCGACCATTCTCAAATCGTGCGTATTCAGTCTGAGGACAAAAGAGGATAAATAGACAACAGGGCATTGAAATATAAAGACAGGTCATTTCTATGCTTTGAATTATCTTCATATTAACAGGAGTGAGACTTGAGCTCATACCTCAACCTTCTCAACCACCTGCTTGCCAAAGGAGCAGACCTTTGTTGAACACGTGATGGTCATGTTCTCTGAGCTCTCATACTGACTGGTGACTCCGTAGAAAGATCCAGAATCATCTTGGACATTGCAGTTCAAGTCAGCCTGAGTAAATAAACATTGACAACAAATATTTGCATGGCTGGTTCAATTTACAGAAAAACAAGCATAGATAGTGCAGATGATGGAGGTAAATGCAGGGTTTTAAATGTGTTAAAGTAGGCGGATTTAGTCTGTTTTCCCAGGTTGTTTGTGCTGGTATGAAAGGTGTCAACTGAACCCTAGTGGGCATCAAGGAACCGCACCAGGACCTCCTGAAAAGGCAGGGCCCTGGTGTGGTGTGTTTGCAGTAGGACCATAAACCAACCTGGATCCAACCCAACTGCAGGAATCACTGAGCTTTTATATTCAAACCCTTATCAGGTTGCTGTCTGTGAGAGAAGGGACCAAGACCAAAGCAAGCACCCAGTACAACCAAATCAGACTCAAGACTCCAACACCTCACCAATTACACCAAACAAAGTTATTAACCAACAGACAGAAACTGATGTGAAATACTGTGAAGAAACAACCAAAAACAAAACAAATCACAACATTTGTCCCCAGAGAACACACTGGCAGATTACCTGAGCTTTGTAAAAGAATGTTAACTGAGAAGACTCCTGACAAGCTACAGACATAGGGACTTCAGATTAGCTTTAGAGACAGGCGGTAACAGGAGGAGCTAGCCCCCAGAGGATAGACTCTGCCCCCTCTGTAACACCCAACAGGTAGATAGAGAGCCCCACTCCAGGCTGTGAGAGAGGAGTACTATCCTCAAATTAAACACACAGAGTTTGAATATACAAGCAATATTCATAGAATCTCATATTGACTGGGAGAAATGCAAAACTGTGAGATTATTGTCGCCACAAACTGGCATACACAATAATAGATATAAACATGCGTACACAACAACAGATGCACAAGAAAAAAAAATGTTTTCATTTGTATTTAATCATAATCCTTTTTACTTTCATTTGTTCAATTCACCATCACACTACTACTAATTTTTATCATTACATTTACCCATTTCCCTTTCATTTTTGGTTTAATTTCATTATTAGTATTAGTATTAGTTTTCAGTACTACTGTTTTTTAATGAAATACTTTGGCAATAATGTCCCACATTAATGCCAATAAAGCACTTTGGATTGTGAATTGGGAAATATTACAGAGGCAAAGGACATCCAGCTTTTCCCACACATAGACTTTTCCTGGATATAATTTCCTGCTGTACTAAAGGTCAATTTATTTTATTTATGTATTGAGAAATGACACAACACTGACTTTGCCCCTCTAATTCCATAACTGTTGCACACAGTGCTGTAGAGCACTCTCATTAGGTGCCCTCTTGAAAATAAACTTATTAGATCCCACCTGTGAATTACCGTCTCCTGCTGTTGTTAAAAAATGTATATGCTCATGATATAATGTGGATTTACTCTCATGTTGGTTTAGATGTTTTTTTATTTTCAAGGTAATAAAGTTTCTTCCTCACGCAACAGAAACTAAAATAGATGAAAACTGAACAGATCTGCAGTTTTGTTTGAAGTAAAAAAGTGGGAACATTACAAGTAGAAAGAAAGACTGAGGTAAGAAAAAAATCTACCGGATGAAACTTTTTTTTTCCCCAAAGGTGTTGCTCACACACAAAGGAGTTCTGACCAATTGGCAATACTGACAATTAGCAATGAGACTGTACTGCAGAAGGTTACTGTGGCCATAACCAGGCAGGACTCATATTTTCAACAAGAACGTTTTACCAATTTGAGAGCATTTTTCTCACATGTAACACAATTTGGTTTCCTTTTCCATAACTGCTCGTGAATTTGAGGTAACTGTGCTACAGTGTAACAAACTGGTCTTTAATTTAGACCAAAGCAAAAACTAGAGGTGTTTTTATGTTTATTTTTTCACTAATGTATTTTTACTTGGGATGTCTTTTGATTTGATACGTGTGTGATAGACGTGTTAAAAAAATGATGAGTTAGTGTTTTATAATTAGAACCTTAATACAAATCAAAAATAATCTTGTAAATGGTTTTACTGTAGCTGTAATCCAGGGGCTCTAACGTGCAGTCCTGTGTTTATATTACCTCTGTATTCATTTCTAATCTTTGATATTTTCCTAAAGTGCTGTTCACAGTAAAACTGTAGGGCATTTAACAGCTTCTGCCTTAAATGCACTTTGTTAAACACATCAAACATTCCACTTTGTTATTGATAAGTAGGTTGCACACATAAATCATTATGTAAAGTTTAAGGATTAAGAATAGAATCCTTTGTAATTTCATAATTACTGCTGGAAAAGTGGTGTAAGCCTTTTGTATCTTTGAGTGTCTGTGTCTGCAACCACAAAATAAGCCAAGGTAACTTACATAAATTCAATAACATTACACAACAGTTATGAAATGCACATAGGAAATAGAAGAGCTGCTGATCAGACCTTAAATATAGAGATCATGGCAGATGGTATTAAAATATCCTTGAACAATGAAGACAACACCAAAAGAAAAGTTAGACCTGCATTAACTGGTTTCATTCTTTGGAACACCTGAGCGGTGTAAATTATGTGCACTATTGAACATTTAAGTCTAGAAAATCATTCAGGTCTCCCTTTCATTTAAAATGACATTGAGATACGAAAAACTCATGATTGGAACAAATAAAGCAAGAAGAATACTCTGTAAAAACAAATACACAACAAATGTTTGTTACCAGTTAGAGTTAAGTACTATTAATTACACTTTTTGAGGCCTTGTTTTAAAGAACTTATGAGAAAAAGCTCTAGTGTTACAGTAACATTGATTCTCTGTTGGACGGGTGAATGGTTAAAGCTAACCCTTGTCCTGAGGCGAGCAGCAGAATCTTAAAATTACTTAAGGGTCGGTTTCTACAAACAATCTCCACTACAACTGATTTTAAGTCATTTAGAAATACAGTTGTGATGTCAATTTATATATGTACACTCCTGATCAAAATCTTAAGACCAGTAGAAAAATTGAAAGAATCTGCATTTTGCTCGGTTGGATCTTACCAAGGTTCTCTGTGGAGCTTGAAAATGCAAAAAGAAGGAATGGGAGTGAGAGACAAAAATTTTGAGCTTGCAATTTATTAAAAACTGTTTTTAAACTCAAATATGCTTCTGTCAGCTCATCAAAAGTGTAAGACCAAAGTCTGTAAAAGCCAAAATCTGCGCAAAAATTTGGATTCCATGTCTTTTTCTGTCAGGTATTCACACTGTCATGGCCTCCTGATGGCAAAGAAAAAAAAGCTTTCTGTCTTTGAACGTGATAGGATTGTTGAGCTGCATAAGCAAGGCCTCTCACAGCGCACCATCTATTCTGAGGTTGGACACAGAAAGAAAGTCATTTTAAATTTCTTAAAAGATCCTGAGGGTTATGGACCCAAAAAAAGAAAAAAAATCACTGGTGCTGAGCCAGAGGATTAAATTGGCTGTCCGTCAAGACACGGGACACGGCACCAGTAACAGCCAAATTAAGGCTGGTTCTGGTGCTGACTGCAGCCCAGTAACCATCAGACAGCATCTGCAAGGGAAGGGCTTAAAAAAAAAAACGTCTTCAAAGTCCACATCTCCTTCAATGCCACAAAACTGCACACTTGGACTTTACAAGGGAGCACCAAACATGGGGAACTGAAAGGTGGAAGTTTTATTCTGATGTGATGACTGAGGGCCCTCGTCTGTGTGGCAATGACTGGGATTTTCAACAGGACAACACATTAGTTCACAATGCCCGCTTGACTTTTTCCAGGAGAATAATGTCTTTCTGTTGGACCATCCTGGTGTTGTCATGATATAAATCCAGTTGAGAAAATTTGGGGATGGATTGCAGGGGTAGTTGACAAAAATGGACATCAGTTTCAAACAGTGGAGGCCCTTTGTGAAGCCATCTTCAGTACTTAGAGCAACATTCCCTCTAGTCTCCAGGAAAGACTTGTGTAAAGCACACCTAAGGAATTTTTCATAGTGATCAGCAAGAACATGAGAGCTACTCATTACAAGTCCTTTTTTTGACACTTGTATTTCTGTTTTGAGAGGTTTTCAGGGTTTTTGTGAGCTGTGGTCTTAAACTTTTGATCAGCTGATAAACAGCCTACTTCAGTGTAATTGTTGATTTCAGTATTGCTTACTCAAAATGTTTTGTCTCTTGCTCCCATTCACTTTTTTTGCATTTTAAAGCTCTAAAGCTCTACTTAGAACCTTCCTAAGATCCAACAGTGAAAAATGCAAATTCTTGCATTTTTTCATCTGCTTGAGATTTTGATTGGGAGTGTTTATGTACATGTACATATATTTACACAGAGAGAGAGAAAGAGATTAAAATCACTTAAAGTAAAGTAAGTAGACAGTGGCCAAAATTGCATGCAGTTTGAAATTTTAAAGTGATGCATATCTGTTCTTGTATTTTATGGCTGTCAAGAGATTAAAGTGCATAATTGCAATTAATCCCCGACTTTTGACAGTTAACTCAAAATTGATTGCAGTTCATCACACATTTAGAATACTGTATTTTATTTTTATGTTGTGTATTATGGTAGAGTACATATTAATAAGGTACAGCAATACTTTCAAGTTTAATTGAAACATAGATTAGGAGAATGCACATTCACTTTTTTATGTGGTTTATTTTTTATTTTCATTTAAATCAAAGCTCCGAGAAAACTGAAGCGTGATCTGAAACACTGACTTAGACACAGAAGGCAGTTTCAGAGTCTTTTTTCTGTCAAATACACTGTTTGTTCCTGCTTTTCATTCTGCAGTGTGCTAAAGTTCATGACCAAAATGACTAAGTGATGTCCAATGATTTCCTTTACTGACTTCCTGACGCACCGAGGAGGCAGAGGTTCAAAAATTCAACATGTGGGCATTCAAAAAATTAGTGACATAGAAAGTACTTTGATTTTACTGCGATAATTTTGATAGCATTATTTCTGATAACAAATTATTTTATCAAAATGTACTGTTAAAAAAACATTTACTCAAACTCAGCATTAACATTATCGATATCTCTGTTGTTAGAGTTGTGAGGATCAAACAGGAACTGAAGAAGCTTCTTGGATGAGAAGTGAAACGTCTTCCCAACAAACTCTACACAGTCCAGTTGCCTTGCTTTTGAATCTTCAGGAGGATCAAACAGGTTCATCAAACTGAAATATCTTGGTCACATCTGAAACAGCACGTCAATGTGTCTATATTGTAAATTGAATTCTAAGAGGATTAAATTTAGTCACATTAAAAGACTGATTTACAAGGTTGAGCAGGGTCTGCTCCTGGAGGGCAGCCTTTTTCTGCCCCTGAACATCCTGTTCATTATGGATACAAAAAGAGGAGACATCCTCCTACAGCATTCTCCTCCTTCATTAAGCAAAGCAGTTATACTTTCATTATTGTGCAGATTCTGTCTTTCATTTGAAATTTAGATTGGCCGGTCACTTCAAAAGGAATTCGAGGGGACTTGGTCCAAGTGCATACGGATCTACTTTGGTGCCTGCCGCTAGTTAGCATTTTGCATCAGGGAGGAAATACATGCAATGTTTAAACAGCCATTAGGAGTGCAACCAGGTCACTCCATTGTTTGGAGATATTACATTGAATTAGTGAGTGCTTTGATCAAAAGCTCTCCTGCTATGCAAGTCCAAATACAGCAGAGTGCATTCTCCAAACATTAAGAGAGCAATCTTCTCTGTGAGAAATAATTACAGCCAAACATTAAGGAACAACCTGAGCACATTGGACAGGGTTACAGGATATCAAGACTGATGTGGGTTAAACATTATTAAGTTACAATTTTATATTATAATTCAAATTATTATCAGTGGAACTGAGTGAATTCACTCACCCAGAATTTGATAAGGAAAAATGAGTTCTGAGGCCCTTTTCCATACAGCTCCTTAAGTCCTCCTTTCTTTTCTGGAAATTTGTCATAAATCTGACGAATGTCCACCGACTCCAGCAGGGCGTCACTGTAGGAATGATTTGTCTGTCCGATGTGTACAAAGAGGTGCTTGTTGTACTGAAAGAATAAATAAACAGAATGACAAACACGCTTCAAAATACAGCTTATGAATTTGTTTGTTTTCTTTCCATTTTTGAGTGTAGCAGGCATCCCTCTGGTCTGAATTTTAATATCATCACATCATAAAGAACAATGCTGAAATGATCAAAAGCAGTACTGGATATCATTATCAAGACAGAGAGGTTCACTGAGATAAAATAAGCCAATTCTGAAAAATAACCACCACAATTGCATGAAGAGGCTGAAATTATGCTGGTAAAAATACACTGATCAAAAAATTCCCCATGCACCATTACTTTTTATTCTGCAGCCAGTATGGTTTTAGGAGTATGCATTTTATTTTACACACAAACCGGCTGATATCACTGTTTGACTGAAGCCACAAATAAGCAGATTAGCTTTATGTGTATTTATCCCCTAGATATATTTGTCATTATATATCTGGTATTATGTTCCTGAGATTTCATTTGTTTATAATACAGGAAATAAGACAGTTCAGTAAAAGTATTTGCTGAGCATGGATTCAAGCATAAGTGTTTAAATAAAGACATTTACCCACCATGTGGCACATAACCCTCTGACCCACCAAAAGGAAAAATTATCCACATTTGGCACTTGGCAGGTGTTTATTTCAGACCCCACCTACATGATTTAAATAATGTATGCACGCTCAGCATGTCAAGACAGAATCAGAAACTCTTCAAGCAAATCTCCTCAAAACTCAATAATAAGCCTGCAGTTTTAATTCAATCTTTAAGCAGATGTATTTTTCTAAGCTTTTCAGCCATTTTTTATAGTTCATACTTGAATGAACTCCTTCTGGACACTACATGCAATTGTGCTTAAATTTGGTCTTGGTCTTGTAAACATTGTGAGGATTTTTGTTATTTAAAGAGAGGGCATAACAATGGCTCGGGGTCAAAGTTTGATGTGTACTGGAGATTTTCCTGCTAATGTACCAAATGCATCCATTACATAAGATATTGATATGGGTATGAAAATTTTAAGAAATGTCTTTTTAAGATTCTTAAACTTTCTCTGAAAGTTTCAGATTTTTTTTTCATAAAAAACAAACAAATCTTGACTTTCCTATGAATTTCTTCAAATACCTACAGTTTTCTTGAACACTTGAGAACATTTCTTAAAAGTTCTTTTTGGAAATTAATTAATATGTCCTTAAAAATAATTTCAATCTAATCTTTGTAAAGAATTCTACCCAAATTTTCATGGAAATTCCATCTCAAAAAGTTTGTGAACATTTGCTTTGAAAATGTCAGAAGCTGTTTTTTAATCAAAATTCAGCCAATTTTTTCAATAAAACATGTTTTTTTTTTTAAATTCCTTACTTTTTGTGAAAATGTTATTTTAAGATTCTGAAAATTCCCTCGAATTGATCTGTAGTTTGTGTATAAATAAATCAATCGTTTAATTCACAATCATAGCCCCGCGCACCTGATATTACCTGTATTACCAAACATACAATGTCCAATAAGCTAAAAAACTAAACCAACCTTAAATTTATCAAACCTTAAAATATGTGATAAATGACTTGAGGTGTATGGACAAAAGGGTGGTCAGCCATAGCACCTCAGTCTTATTTGAACAATTACTGAGTCTTATAGCTTATATTTATTTACTATATTTACTATCTATATTTCTGGTATTTCTAAGTATCATTTAACAAAAAGCCTGGGATAAAACATTTTTCTTTTATTAATGGTAGAAAAGTAAAATGCCATATTTGCTCACACAAAAGCCATCATTCAATTTTAAAATAAACACAATCAGCCTAAACCTGCAGCGTGTGCATAATCTTGGGGTTTTACAGCTAGACGAATGGAAATTCACTGTAACAGCTAAACTCTTTGAAAGAGAATACTTGATTTTAAAACATTAAATTTGTGAGCTAGCAGAAAAGCAGCAAGGGAAGCAAGTAATGGGAGAAGGTTTGGTTATTTAGAGGTTGGTTCTTCTTGCTGTGGCTGTTTGAGACCCTGTCATGTGGCGCTGCACAGTGAGTTTAAAAGCTCACAGAGCAGCCTCTCCAGCACGTAGCCTTTAGGGCAAATGCAACCATTTCAACCATTAGGCTGAATGTAAGACTAATGGATGTTGTCACAAAGTATTTATACCAAAACAAGAGTGCAAAGAAAATGTAGTCAAACATCTAAAATGGCTAAAGCACACTAAAAGTGTGGGATTGTTTCTTACTCACAATCAGTGAGTCTATGGACTGCCTTGGCTGAATTTATCTACTTTGGCATGCATTTGAAGAAAGTGCTTCATAAACACTCCTTCATTATTTCTGCAGGTTTTCATGCAGTGTGTCCCTGCAGGCCAGGCTTCTTCCTCTCAGCTTGTTTTGGCCTTCCCTCAGCTGACTCTGTGCCTGGGAAAATGTCCCAGAGTATTCACACAGGAAAGGAGCAGATGATAAGAGGTGGGAATGAACAAATGAGATAGTGATTTTTCATGCTTTAGTTGAACGTTCTACTCACTGAGTCGGGGTCTCTCTGCTGCTCTAGGAAAGCTGAGAACTCCACCAGCCGCAGTTTGGATGTGCCGATGGAGCGGCCCTGCCATGCTGGTGCCGTGGGTGCTGGAGCTGCTGTGGGCTCGTAACCTGAAGTGACACCACAAAATCAGATTCATCCTGTCTGTGGGCTGTTTTGCACAACAACATCAATGTAAGGTCATTTCAGAGATATTTTTAAGCTGTTTCACAGACTTCAAGCCAGTGTCAGTGTTCCAGTTATGTTACTGACTTAATACTAATAGCCTTGAATACAAAATATACTTTAAAAAATGTCTCTTTATGTGTAGGCTGCAGTTACACATACCGTTATGAGTCATTCCGTAAAACATTTGCTTGCACACAGACATGTGCTCTAAGCAGAGGTTAAATTTTTTTTTTTTTACAATTTTAGTATACTGTTAAAAATCAAACAACTGTCTAATGAGTTCAAGTTCATAAATTTTGAGACAACGGAGAGAGGAAGACAATAATCATAAGACATTTTAGGACCATTTTAGCAAAAGACTGCATTAGGAAATGCAGTTTTGTGAAATTTTTAACATTACAGGATTAAGCATGGCATAACATTACTCTCTGTAGTCCTAAGAGTTTGGAGTTTTACTAAAGCAGGACAGAGTATATCTTTTTTGTTATAGCACAGATTTATCAAATGTCAAGTACAAAAAATTGCTGATTGTGGCTTCAAATTTTGCATTACCAAAAGTTGGCATAGTATGTCAAACTGGCAGAGCATAACACAATAATGTGTGTATGATGTTGGATTTTTACCAGTTTTAAACATGCTGCTATCTACAAAATTATTTTCCCAGATACACAGATCATTGTATATATGGGGATGGAAATTAATCAGATTTTATTAATATTGATACCATCATCATTTTTGCTTACTAATCTATTTCTTTGTCTATTCCCCTGTCGACTCCTGTGTATTTTGTGGGCAGAAAGTAGGTTTTCTGTGTCAAAAACATCATGTACATGACTCTGCTGATACTTATGTCATGTTGTGTCAAAAAATAGTTCATAGCATTGTTTTGCAAGGCATGCAGAACTTGGTGAAGGGTTTTAATATAGGGATAGTTCAACAAAAAAGCAAATGATATCTGTTCCTCAGACCAGTGGGATCTGATTGGACTGGAGCCAGATATCAATTCTTTTTTCCAGTCTCAAGAACACCAAGTATCTATTGTACTATAATTTACCTCTTACTCCTATTGTGACAGTATATTTGATTTGGAAACAGTCTTTAAATAAGACAGACATTTGGTTCTACAATAAATAAAAAAGGAATCTTTTTTGATAGATGAAAGATGAGAGAAGAAATGGAAAAACTCTCAGGATCTTGCACAAAAGACGTGATTAATGTGTTTTTAACAGTATAACCAAGCTCCATCAGTCTTTTTTAGAGCTATTAACAGCAAAGAAACAACCTGCTGACAGACTGAGTTCTGTAGAGCTCGAAATAGAAATTTGATCACTTGCACTTTTGAGTTACAATTAATTATCCTAATTCAACAACAGGTTTGTGGTGACGCTCCCTGAGACAATACTGACATAGTGCTGAAAATAACACAAAAACACAATTGTTGCAAGAGTTTAAAAATAAACACACTGTACACCTAAAACTGCAATCCTTAAAAATAAATTAAAGTTTAAGGAATGAGAAAAAGGTCTGTTAGTTCTTCTCAAAACACCAAAAAGTGTTTGCTTCAACCCTTTGTAAGCCTAAACTTGGTAAGCTGAGGTGCTGTACGGATCAGTGATGTTTCTTTTCTGCCAATACTGATAATTAACTTTTTGCTATTGTATGTAGTTGTCAATAACATCTTGCATCCCTAAATGTGTGTTAGTGCTAAATATGTACAACTTGACACACATAAAGTGCTTTAATTCTTGTCTCATATTCAAACACAAAACTCTCCTCTTTAAGCTTCACTACTGATAGAAAACTCTGAAGGAGTTTAAAGACTTCAAAATCTGCTTACAACTCCCTACATAATTTCCCTGTCTTTATCAAAATACTTGTTTCAGAGGTAACAAAGCTGCCTATTACCTCATGTTAAGAATCGTGGAACAGTTCAAGGTTTGAGTGGAGATAAGAAACACATGCTGCAAGAAAAGTTGTTCCAACAGCTGTAGAAAATGTGAGGTATATTTTGTGTAAAAGCTTCTTTTTTGTAAATACTCACTTGAAATGGCTGTTGTGACTGCTGGTTGGATGGGGTAAGCTTGCTGGCTGAAGGGCTTGATACTAGAGGAAAGAATTATAGTCTTAGTTAAAACATTTTAGCCGCACAAGATTACAAATGTTTGACTTGTGAGGAGTTTTGGTGAGTTTTTTCCCACACCAAAGTATGATATTTACTCTTGTGAGGATCCAGGCTGACCGGCTGATATCATGCCCTGCCATAACTGGAGAAAAAGAAGAATAGATAGTCAACAAAGAGCAAAAACAAAGACTATCCAATTGTAAGCAGCTGTTAGTAACAACATCAAACTGGCTCTTAGCCCAGTGTTGGATGCATGTAGTTATCTTGACTACCACTCCTTTTGATCGTGTGCTTATCTGATAGGGGCAGTTGTGCAAAGCTGTGGTGTGTAATGTGATTTGGCCTAGTCGCCGGAGCATTTGGCCCCATGGCCGCCCTGGGTGAAGCTGTACTGTGGGGATCAATAGCAGGGTGCCGGCGAAGGTCTTACCCCTGCTCCGGGGAAGGCTGGGCGAGGGATGCCTGGCAGTCCCAGCTTGTTGTGAATAGCCGTGGCAGAGACGATCTGAGCCGAGGACATGGAGGCCATGCTCTGGAGGGCTTTGTCCTTCACTGCCTGGTCCTTTAACAGCAGTCACAAAAGACTTAGCACTCACACACAAGGAGGAGGAGGTGGGCTATGTTGCTAAAGAAACAACAAGCGCACTCCGAACAACATGCTGAAAGCACCGCTGACCTCTCACACAACAGTAAACAGCAAGCAGGTTAAAAGAAGATGCATCTCTACTTTGCTATTTAAGTGTAGGCTTTTTTTCAAAGGAATGTAGCAAACAATCACAGCTGAGTTCCAATATACAATGCTCAGCAGAGGTATGCACTTAGAAAAGTTTGTATGTTGACATCTACCACTGACGCACTTTTTTAAAACTAATTCAGCAGCACTTCTACCAAGGTTGCATTTGTCTGCATGTCTAAACATTGTAAAGAATTTCTCAAGTCAATCTGAAGGACACTAATCCCACTTGGTTAAGTGTTTTTCACAACTTAAGCTCCTTTCTCACAGTGCTTGTCAAAATATGTCTTAATCATTCGTATTTTATAGTAAAACAGATATAAATCCAATTGTTGGCTGGTTTGGATATATTTGATATTTATTCAAGATACACAGTCTATTTCAATTAGACATATTTACAGTGTTTTGTCAGAAGTTGATACTGGAGATTGTGCTACACCAAATCTCTTCTGAACTCAAGTTTACATGTTACTTTTAAAGGGACAGTGGGTTTGTATGCTGTAGTTGTCATGTCTGTCCTTTACAGGAAGTGACCATTTATCGAGCCCTGCCCTCCAGGGTAACTGTTACTGAAGAGTTAGACAAAATCGGTTGTTTCTGGCCTCTTTCCCATTTGAAATTACTGAAATTAAGTCATTAATTCAATTAACTTTTATTCATTTTTAACTAATTTGATTGTTTTTTAGATTTCAGACAAAACTACAGCAGGGAGTATGAGATTGAAACAAGTTTTCAAATAAATCAAAATATTTTTATGTTGTATCTTAATGATGTTGTCTAACATTTGCCCACATCCATGTCAACACAATGCTTTCATCATTAAAAGAAAGTTAACCAAAGCACCAAATGTCAGTATTTAAATCTTTACTCATCACTTCAAGTGTATATATATATTCTTAGTTGTTTTGATTGCTGAAGTAACAAACTTAAGTCAATAAATTCACTCCGAGACAAAATTTGTCTGACTGGAGTAGCCCTCAGCTATTGATTTGAGTGGGGGATCTGTGATTGGCTTGTCAGTGGCCCAACTGGAGATTTAACAAAGGGTCAATTGTGAGAGAATTTTCACAAGTAACAGACATTGCTGCATGCAATTGATGCAATTTAACAGTGCATATAAACATTCAAACCTTTTCATGCAGACAGATGATTATGTTTTAAACCGAGGGGGAAACTTCCATCCTTTAATAAACCAGTCCAACTGTGGACTGTGGCTCAGAATCACAAGGTAACTCCAGTTAGGATATGATATGTGACATATGACATTTGGCACATAATATCGACAATACATCATGGTCATAATAATCAATATTAGAGATGCACTGATCTCTTTTCCATTGGCTGACTTCAATATCTACATTTTGGCTTTTTCTCTCTCCAGAAGGCCACTATTTGCAGCAGAAACACATTTTTGTATCATATATTTAAAGGATAATACATTTTATGTTTCTGATCAAATTTTGACTGATTTCAGCTTTTTATTCCAAAAATCATCAAAGGTGCACATCAGTGCATAACTGTCTCTCACTGATACTGTAACTTGCTTCTTTCAGGTGATTTGAGTCTTTCATTCAATTTTAATTCTATGCTATAATCTTTGGTTGGAGACTTTTATCTGTATAGTAGAATTTGAAAAAAATGTAATATGTTCTCCAGTAACATAAAAAATGATATTTAATTTGTATGAAGTTTTATTGTTAACACAACCACCTGTAACACTTTTTTTTCATCTGTTATTAAAAAATTGAATCATATCACAGAAGTAACTGCTTCACCTTTAGGCTTCATTTTCTGATTCTGATTGAAATAATCATCAAATATTATTCTGCCGGTCTTCCTCTCCCTCCTCTCTTCATCTCAGTGAACAGTCTGTGTTTATGTAAAGAGTCTGTATCATGTTTTCCAGGCCAATTTCTCTAATTCCTGTTCAGTCTGTGTGTAGCTCAGTCTCCGTAACACATACTCATGCTGAGGTTTCGTCGCACACATGTCCCACCTTTACAAAGGCAAAAACACCTGAGGTATCAATTAAGGATACAAACAAAATGCTCTCTGCGTGCATGTGGGGCAGCAGAGAGAGAAAGACCGAGGTCCAGCGACAGTGGGGACAGAGGTATGGACAACATGGATGTGTGGATCCACTACAAGTGGAGAGGTGCTCTTTAGGAAGAGAAAGAAGCACAGAAGAGCTTTATTTCTACTCTTCAGAACACTTAACATCTAAAATGCCGACATGTTAGCTTATCTGTGTAAGTGATTGCCGCGTTAGCTTGTAAAGATGTATGGCTATATGTGTGCGCTGTGAGCCTGCTGCAGACAGCAGCATACAGCGGGTGTTTAGGGGTTCATTTTGAGTGTGGCATGAAAGGGTGACCTGCTATGCATGTGAAGGCCGGCCGGTCACCTGTCAGAGCCAGGCAAGCCAAGAATCTGTAAATTCCATTCCCACTAAATCAAACTTGTGCACCTTTAATCAATATATTGCAAGAACATCATACAACAATATATCATGATATCTGATAGGCTAAGGAATATTGAATGGTTTTCATTCTGTAAATTGTTGGATTAATGTACCAACTTAGAAATTTAATGTAATTTCCACATAATTTCCCACAGACTGAAAAATAGTGTTCATGTTTTTTTTTTTTTAAATTAATAAATAATATAACTGTAAGAGCAAACTAGAGTGAAAAGACACGCCTTATGATTGAGGCATAAAATAAATAAAAAAGTATTTGACAGACATAATTAACTCGTGTATGCAAACATAATGCCATATTTACTTAGTTTAAACATTGATGATTAAGACCGGCATATTGATAACTGTATGCACATACAAGGACAATGATCTATTGGGATATCAATATTTTGTAGGATTCCTAGTGTGGACATAGAGTAGCCTAAAACTTGCAGACTTCAAGCTTTACTTTAATGTGGTCCATCTGTATATCCACCAATACTTACAAGTATCTGCAAAAATGTTCACATCTGCTGGTATAACAATCCAATTTTAATGCCATTTTCTACTAAAACAGATATCATGTAAGTTATAATGTGCATCACTGACTTTTCTAATTTTTATTTTATTTCTCTGTAATCACTGAGGCAGAGTGCATATGAGCAGAACCATGCAGACTGACTAGTGGCAGATGCTGAATGTAAGCATGCTGGCAGCAGATGCTGGTGGGGCAGAGTCAAGCTACAGTATGGTAACAGTGTAATGGCACAAAGAGACACCATTGCACTGAGTTAACATGGGACAGCAGCTACTGCATCACTATGGCTGGAGCACAAAGACAAACTAGTAGCTGAAGGCTGAGGCAGACCAAAAAAAAAGCACAAACACAAGAAAAATACTTACCATACTTGTAACCTAAATGCAAGCAAAAATGGTTTTATTGTAGGTGTGTATTTGAAACTCTGAAACGCCAAGTCAATAAAAACGTTGTCATTCATCCAGCCCTTTTCACACAGTGCAACAGAGATGTGAAATGAAAAATTAAAAGAAAGGACTCTGATTTTTTTTTTCTTGTAAGGATGTCTTGCTCTATAATTTTCACAATTTGATCAAAAGTCATTACAACAGAAGAGTAACGTAATGACTGTTATTTCACCGAAATGCCACAGACAAGACCAGTAACAGCAGGTTTTCATTGATGCCCCTTTAAATGAAGGGCACACTCGTGTTTCTCTTTGCCAATGAATTCTAATTTGCTTTAAATGAGAAAAGACAGGGATTCATACAAAAGCTGCCTGTTTCTCTTCACACTGCTGCCTTCCATCTAAAAAAAAAAAAAACAGGCATTCATGTCGCTCGCTGCTTGTTTTACTCTCTCAGTTCTTCAGCACACGCACACTCACACAAACATAGATTAATGAGGGGTCATTAAATAGTGTTGAATACTGGGAGTGGACCAGAGTGTTAAAGTCAAAATGTAGTCGAGTCCTGGAGAAAAGAGGAGAATGGTACATGGGTGGAGAGAGTCCTTTCTTTGAGGAGATTAAATCAGAAAATATCTGAAATTACAGGCCAGTATTATTCAAGATTACTTCTTTCACAATCTCCCTTTTTAATCTGTCACCATGAAAAGCTTTCTTCTGTCATTTTAACAAATGAACTGTAGCTGAAATAATTCAGTACACTCTAATATGACGACATCTGAACTGAGAGGAAGGAAAGTGACTGACGGTTACAACTTTATAAGAGTCTGAAGTTATCTGCAGGTTGAAGGAAAGCAAAAGAGGGCATCTCAGAAAATGGCCAGCCGCACACATCAAACCTTCAGCTCTCAGCCACTCTCACCAGCAGCCAACGCCAGCATGCCTCCCATATCTGCATACTACTTAACTGTGCTGATGATTTATATCTGTTTATCCTTTATTTTACTGTCTGTCCTTAATTTACTCTCGTATTGTAGTGTAATATAATATATGCACTTGTATTTATTTAACCATGATGCTTTGTTTTACTCCAAAAGGCCAACCTTTGGACAAGGGATCATTAATTATTAAATTAAAATATAATTTAGAAAATATAAATTAATACCTTTAGTGATACACCTAAATTATTTATCAATACCATAATGATAACTTGCATAGTTTATAGGTAAAAACATTTTTAATACCATGGTTAAAAAGTGGATAAAGGATTTTGATAAGTAGTTGAAAGGGTTTAAATTTCATTTATGTTTTTGAATATTGGAAAAACAAATTTTGGCTCCAAATAACTGCATGTATGCAAGTTCTCACCAGAATCTTATTTCATTGTCTTTATGTATATTTAAACATTATCATGCCGATAATTTTTACATTTAGTCACATAGTCATTTTTTCTAAGTAGATCTTGAACACATCACAAATTCACTGTATGCCTGTTGGTTAAGTAAGCTAATTGACTGACAATTTCTGCAGGGTTTTTAACACCGGATCGGTATTTTGCTATAACAAATGAAACTTACTATGAAGTCTGAGGGAATTTTCAAAGCTTTCAGTAGGTGGACGGACTTTGTCCTTTGGCAGCCGTGTTAGCTGTGTGCATGCTACCTGCAACAGCAGAGCTGTGTCAGTTTTGGGGTTTTTTGTTTTGTTTTTTTCCAAAGCCACCAGTTGAGACGTTACGTACTTTGGTTTAATTTTATGAAAAATGTTTGCTAGGACTAATGGTTGATTGTTAATGAATGATGAATTATTCTATGTCAGAGGACCACTGAGACTTGATAATAGTATCAATAAGCTCAATGTATAAAGGTTTTTAAAAATGCGGAGCCAAGTCTTAATGGACCAAGACTCTGATCATTACCCATGTAGTGTGGCTCCCTGTTAAATTAACAAAAATACAAAATCAAAAACAATGTAAAACATCAGTAACTTAGCATTGTTACTGTGGACATGTTACCATTCATCTGTCTCACAGCGTAGCTTGAATAATGTAAAACAATTCAGTTTGTTATTTAAACAAAAAAACAAACAAAAAAAAAAACACAAAGAAACACAGACAGTAAAAAGTAGTTCAAGGAATTAAAGCTCTTAAAAGGTGCTCTGGTTCTGTGTTGATTTTGGCATAGCAGAGCCCCTTGTCTCCTTGCTGCTTAAGTCCAGTACATAAGTCATTTTTTTCATTAAACAATAATGTAACTCTCCACCATCAAATGGTGAAAACAAACAGACAAAATGTGTAAGGTAAACTTAAATGACACCTACCACACAGCAGCTTTAACATGCATTAAATATAACATGTTGAGGTAATCATTTCTTTTTTTTTTTTAAGATTTGTTGGTTTTTGTCTGTTTTTGTCTCTCATCGGTTCTTAAATGTTTTTTTGCCTATAACATGATTGTTAGATTCCCCCCCCCCCATTAGCCACAAAATCCAGTTTCTGTCATATGTTGTAAAAATAGCAAACTACCTTTAAAATTGTGTGTGTTTTAATAGAAATAATTTTAAATTTGTGTATGTGAAAATACATCTAGGTTTTTTTATATTAAGTCATGTTGATCTTGCGCAGCCGCTCTTGAAGCAAAGGCCAGTGAAGAAGAAGTGATTGAAAGGATGAAAGCAGGTAGACAAGCCAGTAACAGACTAACTGAGGACAGGTGAAAGATGGATTTAGAAGACAGAGTGGGAAGGATGTTAGAAAATATGAACAGACCTCAGTCAACAGAGGATTTTTGGGTTAGAGGAGGGAAGTCAGAGCAACAGGCATTCACTCTGACACCATGGGAAACAGGAAGTTAGGACGCACAGCAACCAACAAGCCCGAAAGCAGAGAAGCGCATACCTTTAGCTTGGAATGAAACTCACGAGATTTCCTTCTGGCAAGAACCTGAATGTGACTAGACACCTGCGGGGTAGGGGAGGGGAGGAAAACAAAGGAAGAGCCTGTAACCATGGCAATGAAAAGCCCCCTGCAACTGGGCAAAGCCAGACGTACCTTAATGGCAGCTTGGATTTCTCGAACTTTCTTTCTTGCTAAGACCTGTATGTGACTAGACACCTCCATTCAAAAAAGAGAAAATGGAAAATGAAAAACAAGAGCCAAAAAAAATTACAAAGTGCATGTCTTTTCTGAAAAAAAAATAAATAAATAAATTAAAAAAAAAAGCACTTGTGTGTTAATGTGCTTAACAAAAGAATCTTCAAACCCTTCACTAAGCTAACGGCCAATAATGTGTTGTGCTGTGTGTTGTCGTCACTTAAGTGAACTGATTAAGGAGGATGCAGGCCCCTTTAGCTCACATTAAGAGCACCCAGATGTGGTCTGCTGTGTGCTGAATCACAATCACCTGCTCATGTAATCTTTCTGGGCCAGAGCAAGGCATTCCCGGGCCAAGTTTATCCCTGACATTCAAACAACTCAAAATTATTTCATTATTCTTAAGTTGAACATTTAACTGTATTCAAGTTCATTCAACCCATAAACCAGGCTGTACTCAGCAGAACAAAATTTGTGTCTCAAAACACTTAAAACAGAATATACTGTACATAGATAACATCAAATGTATGATATGAATGTATAAAAGACTTAAATTGCTTGAGCAGCAGACATTAAACTATGCACATAAATACATCAGTATGTCCATCAATAGTAGTTTAACAAATCAAGAAGAATATGCAACATATAAATGCATACTATCAGTGCAATGCAGATATTAATAGAAAGCATAAGAGATTCAAAAAGATCAGCTGTAGTCTGAAAAATATACAACTAAGATAATATACAAACACAAAAAGACATAAACAATAGCAGAATAAATGGGTATAAAAATAGAGTATGAACAGAGACTTCTAAAAAGTCACGAGTGGAAATGAAGGAGTTTATATTTCTTTTCAATTATTTTTATTTTTATTATCATTCAAGAGGTAACCACACAACGCTTCAGCAAGAACAACGTGATTTATTTTTTAAAAAATGGGTTTCAAATTCAGGGTAATATTTCAAATACTTTTTTCTTTAGTGGTTTATGAAGAAAGTTCAGCTTAAAAGTGGGTTCATGCAAATTTAAAAAAGAGTGATTGTATAATTAATGAATGATTAGTCATTTATTATTTATTGGAGAAACAAGCCAAGTTATACAGTCAAAAAATAGAAAAGACATTAATCAGAACTTTTTTTGTATTTGTTTTTAGAAAATCCCAGTCTGAAGCTTCAAGCTGTTTACTGAACAAAGGAAATTTTAAAATATTGCTTTTGGACACAGAAGAGACAGAATCAAGGAAACAATATTTAGAGTAATAACCATTCACGGAAATCAGTGACATATTTCTGCTGGCAAATTAAATTACAGTTTTTTTTAAATTAAATGTGTAACAGAAATTCCAAGGCAAACTGATACAGTCAACATCTAATTAAAAAAATTCTGCTTATTTTTGTGGAAAAAAAGTGAGGAAATGACACAAATTCATGTTTAAATAAATTGCCAAAAATTCACTGTGCTGATTAGGTAGCCCTTTGTGAGTCTCAGATCAGCAGATCAGGGTTTACTGGTTATACCCAGAACCCGTTTAAAAGACAAAGAGCAGTCAGGCTTTTGAAATCCAGACTCCTGGGATCTTGAATAACCCAACTGTTAAAACTCAGTTTGCAAACTCTTTCTTTTAATCTCCTCTTAAGACATGAATTTATAAAAAGGTTAAATTATTTTATTGTTTTTTTTTTAATGTAGAAGTTTTGTCTCTTATGGTTTTGAGCCTCTCATCAATGTGCTTACACTAACTGTCCACTTTATAAGGTACACCTTGCTATTACAACGTTGGACCCCCTTAAGCCTTCAGAACCGCCTTAATTCTTCGTGGCATGGATTCAACACAGTGGAGACATTACTCTGAGAATTTGGTCTATATTGGCATGACAGCATCATGCAGTTGTTGCAGATTTGTCTGCTGCACATCCACAATGCAAATCTTATGTTTCACCACATCTCTAAAGTGTGCTACTGGATTGAGATCTGGTGACAGTGGAGGCCACTGGAGTACAGTGAACTCAATGTCACCAGATCTCAAGAAACCATTAAGATGCTTGACCTTTGTGACATGGCATGTTATTTTGCTTGAAGCAGCAATCAGAAAATGGGTACACAGGGGTCATAAAGGGGTGGACATTATAAGGCACAAAATATAAGTAGGCTGCGTATAAACAGTGCTTAGTTGATACAAAACAGCCAAAAATGTTCTGCATTCCTTGGTTTTATCAAGTCACTGTCGCCTTTCTATCATCTTGAACCACCCTGGCCATTCTCCTCTGATCTTTTCCATCGGCAAGGCAATTTATGTTTAAAGAACTGCTCTCTAGATATTTTTTTTTCAGACCATGCTCTTTAAACCCTTGAGATGACTGTGTATGAAAAT
Source organism: Cetoscarus ocellatus (assembly GCA_037902135.1). Taxonomy (NCBI): domain Eukaryota; kingdom Metazoa; phylum Chordata; class Actinopteri; order Labriformes; family Labridae; genus Cetoscarus; species Cetoscarus ocellatus. The sequence goes on from JBAMNC010000387.1 coordinate 5,633,302, forward strand.
CCCAGTAGAGGGCTCGTATAGTATGAACAAACATGCCCAGTTCAGAGTCACTTAAATTACATTTCTTCCCCATTCTGTTTGAGCTTCAGCAGGTCAGGTATAAGCAGAACATCTTCATGCCTAAAGGTGCTTAATTGCTGCCGTGTGATTTGCTGATAAGCCATTTGAAGGTAGTTAAACTGCTGTACCGAAGATAGTGGCCAGCAAATGTTTTTTAAAACGTCTTTATATGAAATATTTTCAATTTGAAATGTATTTTTTCTTTCTTGCTGTGAAGCACTTTCTAACTTTGTCAATTGTGGAATTGATAAAAAATTATACTATCATTTTATTTTCAAAAACTGTCATTTAATTTCTCCTCAAATAAATATGTCAGTTCTAACCCAGAATTTCCACACAGTCTGGCTGTGCAGCGTCCTCGCAGCAGCATTGTTCTGACATATGGTGCATATTTAAAGCACTGTGCAGCAGAGCGCAGGTCTGGAAGTTTGAAACACAAGCTCGCTGAGATCATGAGAGAACCAAAATTTACGAAGTAATTGTGGGAGAGGAACATGTAAACAACAGGTTTTATTACCTACTTGACGCTGAGTTGCTGTAGGCATTAATACTATTTCCACCACTTCTGCTGTATTTTGAAATGACCTGGAAATTCTGAGTGCCTGTTTTCTTGTTTTGGTTCGAACTGCTTGGCAGAAATTGACGCAGAGATGAAGCTGCTCCCACTGAAAATAGACTTGCCGCGTATTTCCTGCGATGCAGCGTTGAAGTGTGCTCTGCTCTGCAGATGGTGCAAGGCGCAGGTTGTAGAAACAGGCTGATTCAAGAGGCTGAGGGCGATTAGCTGCAAATAGCGTGGCACATACGGACAGACTATGTGGAAATTGGGGGTTATAAAAACACTCTTAAACTCAGCCCTGATGTTGATAATAGCATGATAAAACAAAAACATAGATTGAAAGAAGCTACAGAAAATGGAGTGTGTTTTCTGGTGTTCTAAATGTTTTAGTCTGCTTCTGTTCTGAAGAGAGGGAGAGGGAGAGGGAAACCATATAGCCTCTGTACTCCAGACCGATCAATTCACACTGATGATCGGATGTTTTCATGGAGACACTGGCTTATTTATCACGGTCAGTCGGTCAGTGGTCATGCAGGAGGCTTCCTGTTTAGGAGTATGGTCAGTCAGTGTGTTACAGACCCACCTACTAAAGGTTCAATTTTGATACAACATTTAATATTATTACAATCTGTAATTCAAATGAGGGAAAAGTAAAATCAAGACAAAAAGCCCTTAAATTCAGTCAAATATTTCTTTGATTAAGATGACATGTTCAAGCAAGACTAGTTAATACACTGCAGATTGAACGTGTTATCTGATCTTAGCTCTGTGGTGAGAGTTAGTGTAGAAAACAGGATGCACACTTCAACACAGCAGGCTGTCTCTCTAAAGCTTCCACCTTCCTTTAATAAAAGCTTTTACTATGTCCAAGTGCACAGCCATGATTTATGTATGATGGAGAACACCTTAGCTGCTACGCTGCAGTGATACCAATGCTTTCACATATACTGTAGTAAAGACTACACTCTAAATACCAATTACTCACAGTAGTGTATACGATTTTATAGGAGGCAGAGCATTTAGACGAACAAACCTTCTGTAGGTTCAGTTCATCTGTGTACACTTGTAAGTAAATTACGACAGTTTGGGGAATGTTTAATCCAAGGACAAGAGAGAACCAATTAAAGCCAACAGCTCTGTTTTATTTCTTTCTTGCTTTTTATTTCTCCTTAAAAAATGAATATAAAGATATAAATCTGACTGCCATCAGACACCCATACAACATAGAGATCATGACTCTCATCTTACCTGCTTACGAGTCCTCGTCTTTCCGGTACGCAGTTTGATGTATCTGGCTATCAGCTCATTTCGACCTGCAAAAAAATAGCAGAAGAATAAAAGTTTTCAAGATGTCTACACATAAAACTTTGAAAGACAAATTCAGAATTTTAGGAAAGGAAGGGAAATTGTAAATAAATATTTAGATGAGTGAACCACACTGTGGTTTTAGGTTTTCAAGTGTGTTTGTGTGTTTGCATCATTTATTATCTGTGTGAAAATGTTGGCGATTCTTAACTTATGATGCATTTCCACCAAGCAGTCTGGTTCAGTTAAGCTCAGAGTGGTAAGCAATTACAGGTGTTTCCAACGTTAAATAAGGAGATAAGGTACCCAATTAACTGATCTGTGCTGTCCCACTCTCTGGCACCCCTCTGACGGGACATCAAGCGTACCAAGCCGACCCCAAAGGGTGGAGCTAATAATGCTGCAGTCTGTTGATTAGATGCAAGAATCGGCGATTCCTGTGTGACATCAGCTTAAACGAAAACATATACAGTACTTCATCAAATTTAAATCACCTGTAAAATAACAGTGAGCGACTTGTAAATGACTTTTTCTGTATGGATGTCCACATGAAACAGTGCTCCATGGAGTACTCTCAGAATACTGCACTGTGTCACACTGCTCTAAAGTCACGCAATCACAGAGTGGCACGACCCTCACCTTCGAGTGAAGGTACAGCTGGCAGTGGAGATGCAAGCGAGATCAGGGCTTACCGCTCCAAATCATGCCAGGGGTTATCAGGAGCACAGTGGTTGTTAGCGCTATAATCTGTGCTCAAACATGAACACACAACAAACTTAGGTCAGGTCAACAATGTTGAAAATGATGTCCTCTTCTCTGTAATCCATTTCAAGCTCTTTTTAATCGCTTTTATTGGACTGTTTTCTTTTTTGTATCTACAATTGATATAATTGTAGACTTCTGTAAAGCATTCAAATGAGGAAATGATCAACAGTTTTAAAACTGCCATGAATTTTACCACTACATTAACAGTCAATAAACATTGGTGAATATATAAACTTATATAATCAGTGGCTACGTTTACATGCAGTCATTTAACTTTTCATAACCGGAATATTAGCAATAACCCGGTTGCATGCAGCCATGTAAACACCAAAAAACCTTTTGAAAAAACGGAATATGCTCATATTCTGGTTTTTAAAAACCCGAAAATCACCCCTGGGTTACTCCTTTTCTAACCCGAATATTTGGTCATGTATACGCCGATCGGGATATCCTCATCGAAAGGAACATTAAGTTGTGTACTGCGCATGTTCTTTTTGCAAGGAATCTTGGTCTTTTGAGTACAGGAAGTACTTGTTGTAACATGGCGCAGCTCCGGCTCGATTTCCTAATTCTTCACGTTCTCGTCTTCCATTAATGAAGAAACTGACAAAGAATAGTGTCAAGTACTGGTGGTGGGTCAGTACCAGCACCAAAGTGCAAACGAAGCCGACTGCTAGCTGCTCCGGGCTGTTCATTATCCGCCATGCTGCTGTTGTTGTTCTCGTTGCTATTGGATAAAGGAAGAAGAAGCGGAAATGACTCCCATTGCGTCATGACATTCTCCGTGCGTGATGACGTTCTCCGTGCGTCGCTGTTTTGTTCGGGATACTATGCATAGAGGAATAACCCTGTTTGCTCACGCATGTAAACTGGGTTATTCCGAATGTTTCAGAAACCGGAATATTGATCTTAACCCGAATATTGACTGCATATAAACGTAGCCAGTGTTTCATTTATCAGGGTTACAAAAGTGAGTCTGTTTATCCATTCTCCAGGTAGTCATGATATACATAATTTGTACAAAGAGCTTTTCAGAACATGGTGATGGGTTAATACAGAGAGCTCTGAACAATATAAGGTCTATAATCATATTTCAAGTGCATGCAAATCAGAAGTTATGTGAACATCTCTTAAACAAACCAGATCCTATCTGCCTGTGAAACAACATATTACATTAGCATGAAAAAAAACTCACAGTAGCTCAGCCTTTCAAATTAATCTAATTCAATCTCATTCTCTTCAAAGGCTGACGCTCTGAAGAGAAACAGACCTGGCCATTCATACTATTACAGAAGATAATGGCAACTGAATATATTGGGTTTAAAACAGTGCAGCTCTGACTAAATTATAATTAAAGCATAGCTTTGTACAGATTTCCAATTAACTACGGCTCCAAACATTCTTCTGCCCTCAGCACGCCTCTAATTGCTGTTGCGATGCACATGACCCCTGCTTAGCCCTTTCATATGGTAATAACATGCCGCCGAACAAAACTATTAGACAAATTATAGGTAAGGAGGCACTCTAATTATGAGTCCAGCTGTAGCTGACCGATGCCATGGATCTGCTCAACTCCTCCATAAAATGCACTCAACATTCAGCACAATGAAACATTTTTCTACATTCACCTTATTATCAATTAAAGAGCTCACTTTTGTAAGGACACAATTGGAGCTTGGCGTACCGCACATGTGCTAATAAGCCATATCTTTGGTAATCAGAGGAACATTTTTTTCAGTCAATGTGACCAAGGACAACGGTACATCTCAGAGGTATAATTAGGAGAATATGAAAGACCTGTAGCATAGATCTATAGAATAACAATATGATATCACTTTGGCCTATCTGTAGTTTGTATTGAGAGAACATGGGATAGCAGGAGGAAAGAATCATCTATTAATCTTGTGTGCTCTTTAACTGCCCAAGTAAAAAAGATAGGGTTGGTCAGGGTATAGAAAATATAATCATTGCCCGTTATTAATTATGCTCCTGCTCCCCACTGAGTCCCTGTGACTGGCTTATGTGCAAACTAACCCTGATTACTTGTTTCATACAGAAGTTTTTCAAAAGATGTAAAGAATGTTTTACTATGATGTTGTCTATGACATGTAATGTTTACAATATGGTATTTTTTAATAAAGAAAGTTGTATCTCAAATCAATCTTTGAACTGTTTTAATGAGAAAAAAATGAAATACTTAAAGTTTTTGATTCGAATCGCAGTTAAACCCTTGAAACTGATTTTAGACAAACCAACCCTTAACCACTGTAAATAAAATATATATATGTATTCATTTTTGAAACCTTATTTGTGTGTGTGTGTGTGTGTGTGTGTTTGTATTTCAAAGTGGAACATTTCACTTTGCTTGAAATTTAAATAAGATAATAACAAATGTTACTGTGTTTATAAACACAGTATATAAGTGTTATAAGTATAATTGACTTATAAAAGATTTAAAACAGTAATATAAAAAGAGCAAACAAAATAACTGGTTTCCTTGTTTTCACACTAACACTTCATATAAGCATTTTTTATGCGTACATGTATTAAGTATCTTGTTAAAGCTACATTTTTTCAATTTTATATGAAAAGGGTGAGGAAGGGGGGGCATGGAGAAGTGATAACACTGAAGGGGATGGGACAGAAAAAAATTGAGAACCAAAGAATATTGATATTTCCTCCCGGTGCTCTGCTTTGCTGGAATAGCTTAAACAGAGGTACCACAAAACCCTGCCTATAACATGACTATTACAGGGTCAACATCAAAGCAGAAATTCATCGATGAAATGAAGTATTTATCTTGAATAGTTTTTATTAACTTACAACTATCAGTTCAAAGTTTGGGTGTAAGACTTCGTCAAAGCTCTGGAAGTCTATCACACATGCCCTAAAGTTGTCGACAACATGAGATCTTTGATTTGTGCAGCACCTGGCTTTGTGCCACACCTGCACTCTTTGTTGTTCCTCTAAAAGGAGTGGGTGGGGGGCCAGGCTCTGACGCTGAGCTGGAGTTTGTCAAAGGTTGACCCTGAAACTCTTTTCACACTATACACTGAGGCGAGGCCGCCCTGAGTGAACCTTGTCACATGACCTCACAGGACAAATAAACAACATCTGGGGATTTACACCTGCAGCCCGTCTGAGCGGTGTAAACTTCACTGCATCATTTTCAATAATTCACAATGTGGAAACATTACATGACAATACAGGCATTCATGCAAACTCCTGATTCCCACATCAAAGCACACAAACGGCTCGCTGAAAGCTTGCTTACTGTTGAATTATTCATTCTTTACACCAGGCTGAAAAAAAACACTGTGGGTCCTGGACTGCCTTCATGCTTTTTCTGCCCGTGTTTCCACTGCTCAACAATTGTTGAGGAAAATTGTAAAGGTCCACATTCAGGGGACAAAATACTTAAATGCTTTCACCACATAGACATTTAAGGAAAGCAAACTCCATGGCCCTCTTTATGTCTCTAAAAAAAAACATTTATAAAAAAACAGTAGTGAAAGTGGAATAGCAGCTATGTACACCTCTGGTTTCTTCATTTATGAGGAAAAAAAACATGTTTATGGGATATTTGTGTGTTTAAGCAGATCAAAAAATGTGGATTAAAAAAACTGACTGAGATAAAGATACATTCAAAAGGCATCAAAGACATATTTTGTGAATTCAGAACAACTTAACTGTGCAAAAGTCAACCTTTTCTGATGTTTGTAGAAGACAAACAAAGACATTTTTACACGTGGTCTTTCCAGAAAAAAAAATCCAGCTAGGCTGTTTGCCTTACACCTAATATGCACCTCTTAGCGGGATGAATATTTCCTGCTTAATACACACATCAGCTCACATATTTTGGAATTTCCCCCTGTGGGACTAATGGAATATCTTATCTTATCTTACCTTCATGTATAAATTTCACTTGGGCCTGGCAAGAAAAGGTACTGGGCAATGTTAGGGTGAAAGTCTTTGACTAAACAGATGCAGCTTACAGCAAAACAATTTAAATTTTAAAAAGTTAAGGAAGTTTGGAAGCTTTGTGGAAATACCATAGGAAAATAAGTCAACTAAAATTTTAATTGTGTTGACTTAAATATTAATGATCGAGTTGAGAAAATATGATAAATTGAAAAAGTGAGAGAAGTTTTTAAAAACTGGATTTTTTATTGTTCAAACACCACTTCATTGTTGGTGGTTTAATAAACTAAGCCTTCTCTAAAACATTAAAACGCTGTCACTTAGTACACTGTTTGGAAGAATGCGCTCATGAGGCCTAATTGTAAAAATAGTCTCAATTTGTGAGGCTTGCCCTCTGGTGGGCTCCAGAAGTACTGCATGCAGTCTACAAATCGTCATTTATAACAGATAAAACCATAAAAACAGTGTCAAACTAAAAATAATGTTTTCAACGGAAAATGACAGCTTACCATTTCTAGCCCTTTGCATTTCGTAATCATTACAGTTGTTACTGTTACTATTTGAATAATCTCTCCAGCATTTGTTAACATTGTGAAATAGGGAGATTTTCCACACTTTCACTAATAACTCATAAACTCTCAGTGGATTTTCATGGCATTTTCAGGAATATTGTTCATGGTACAAGAAAGACATTTTTTGAAAGGAACCCCTCAGACAGTGCTGGAAATGCCTTGGCTGAGGTTTGTGCTCTCAGAGCACCTCCAATGTTGAAAATTGTTTAATCTGGTTAAATATTTTTATTACTTCAATTAGTTTCTTGTTTCTTTTAGAGCCAGACTTGTGTCTGAAACTTGAGGCTGGCTGATATAGCCAAACCAAGAAAATTCTGAGAAAATTAACTATTTCTGTGGTGTCCCTGTCACTCACAGCAGCAGAAGCAGGATTGTATATTTATGGATTGACCCCTGAGCAGATCTGTGCTGTTAAGCAGGAGTAGGAGTCCCCCACGAGGCCACAGTGATCTCTCCTCTGAATCTCAAAGACTCTTGAGGATGTGTGGATGTATGAATGGCACTCTTGCAGCAGCAGCAGCAGCCTTACAAATTCATGGTGGCTCCAAAATTTCTCTGGACCATCTAGTAGACACCTCATCCAGTCAGAATTCAGATTTGACCCTAAACTGCCTTTTTCTGAGAAACCTGGGACATGCTGAATAACAAAAGCGAGAACTATCACAGCGCTGTGTGGATCAACCTCAGAGGTACCACACCCAGAAATAGTTCTACAGCTTCCACTACCATTGGTTAAAATCAGCTTTAAAAATCTAACAGTCAGAATAAAGCTATTAGAGTCTGTCTGTGTGTACTTGTTAAAAAATAAAGACAATGGGCAGTACTTTTAATTCTATATACTCAGGAAATTCAAAACCTCTTCCAATATTAATGCAATTTCTGCAAAAAATCTTCAGTGATGGTAAAATGGAGTACATAAAGTCCACGTTAGGAATCATTTCACACCTTGTAATAATTTTAAAAGATTTTACAACTCATTAAGCAGTGTTGATCTTAATTAATGCAGTGCTGTATTTCAACACAAAGGCCTCACTCGAATCTCTCTTCAACTGTGTAACTTAAACACTCTGTTATTTTAACTAATGCCATATCAAACTATTTCTCCATCCTTTTTCTTTCTATGAACAAGAACAATACTTCACTGCTCCACTCCTCTTTCTTTCCCTCTTTTTGAAAGCATCCATTTCCTGTAACAGCACTTTTTTTTTTCTAATGCAGACACAACCACAGTCACATCTGGCCCAGCACTCTGCCATGAGACGGCGCTGAGCCTGGCTCAGAATCAGTCGGCAGATTGCCTGCATGTGTGTGGCTGTGTTTCTGTGCAGGCCCTAAGAGGGCAGCTTCACAGAACAGAGAGTACACATGAGCTGCAGCCCGGACTGTCAGGACTGATCTATCATGAACCCTTTACTTCATGTAGTGTTTAATCAAATTTAATACAGTTGTTTCTTTGTGGTAACTTTTGGATATCCTGTGATTTATAACATTTTTTGTCTTCAAAGGTTCAGGTCTAAATCAGGGATGCACAATATCATCAGAAAAGCATCAATACCTGCAGATAATGGAAAGTTGATTATCGGTATCTGCTGATATGAACATTTTTGCAGATATTTACAGCCGATATTTGGGCAGTACTTATTGAGTATATTTCTCCCATTTATTTGGCTGTAATTATGGCAGATTGTGCAAAACTCACATGATGTTCTCCTTTATCATCACTAAATGTCCACTTTTATAAATCAAAAGTATCATTTATTCATTTATTTGTTTTTCTTGCTTCACATCTGGTTCTATCATAAATAAACTAGTCACCATGAAAAGAATTTCAATAAATTGGTGGCTCTGTGCTTTAGACAAAAATACCAGTAACAATATTGGTATCAGCAATTATGAGCTCGGATATATCTGCAATACTCACCAATAGTCTGCGATATCGACTAAATTCCAGGATCGTGCATGCCTGGTTTATATGTTTCAACAGTTCATTTTGTTAAAAATGATGAGAATAGAGTACAATTTACAGCGGGGTTCAAAATTGTTTGGAATTAAGTTCAAAACCTTTCAAGACCCAAACGAAGAAAATATAAGACCCGGTTTGCATTGCAGAACAAATACTAAAAAAACAAAAGTCAAACTGCCAATTTGTTTAAGTAAAATTATTTCATTACTGAAATAAAACAAGCTGGGGTTTTACATGGTTATCTGTTGATAGAATTTTAAGGCACAATCATCTCCTCAGAGAAGGGGAGAGAGCTGCAGACAAGAGAGGGTGCATGCATATAAAAACTATTTAAACGTAGTCCAAATTTTAATGTTGTTATGACAAGAAAAAAGAAAAAAAGACAGCAGAAGTCTGAATTTGTTAAATTAAGTTTTCAAGCAGGGGGGTTATGTTGCCATCAAAGGTATTGTAAACATGTTGTACACACGTGTTCTAGTCACACTTTCATTACTGGAGAGATCATGCTGGCCTTGGTCCAGTTTTTAAGCTGTACTGGTCAAAGTTTTTTCTTTCTTAAACTCTTCAAAACTTGATGATTTGGGGATTTTAAACTTTTGGATGGACACAGAGTATTTAATGACACCACCTGGGGCTTTAGGAAATGTGTTCTTGAGATGATAATGGCTTTTAGTTGTATTTTATTACCTTTAATTTGGATACTTCGCAGACAAATTAAGTCCTCTCTTTAAAAAAACACTGGTGGACAGATCACCATGTAATTGCTAGTGTTGGTGTTGCTAAAATGACCTCATCCTTACCAGTTGTTGTTCTGAAACAATCAATTCATTGACTCAATACAAGGGGAAAAATACAAGTTAGCTCAGCTCAAATCTGATTTTGCTATTAGTTCTCTTCAAAATCATGCAGATTTTGTATTTTTGAGTTTTGGACTCGAGTAAAAGAACATTGTGGAGATGTTACTTTGATCCCTAGGAATTTTGGAAAGACTTCTTTTATTACCATTTGATGTCATGCTTATCAATCCATTCTCAGATAAAATAAATGAATAAATGAAAAATGAATAAACTGATAGGTCAAGGCAGCCATCAATGAATCACGTTTACCCTTCCACAGTGACCCAGAAAATTTCTCTACAATAAAATTTCTCTAACTTCATAAAATAAAATCATCATGTCTCCTGTGCATGCCTCTCTTTTGTCTTATGTTTTTAGTTATGTAGAAAGCAGCCCAGTGTGTGTTTGTGTAGGTGTGTGAGCACGTGCGTGTGTGGTAAGCCAACACAATGGCCCCAGCTTTCCTGTCATCCATGATAGATGACTCAAGGGTCTCAGGCAGACATTAGCATCACAAAAAGCTAAACCAACAATATGAAGGCATTCGGCCCAGGTTTTGGGAATAGTAGGAAGGGGCAGGAAGCCTTTATACTTGTTATATCAATGGAAGACCACCGCCTGCCAAGTGGAGGAAGACCTGTGACTTGTGGCTTGGAGGAAAATTGACAGTGTTTTTTTGAAGGGAAAGCACCAAAGTATATCTCTGGCTGAGAGGCAAAACATCGCGCAGACGACTTAAAATTATGAGTCATTCCATCGTAAAAAAACAATTTTAGGTAAGGAGACAGTATCAGATTTTTGTCTGTAATGCAGATATTTTCAGATTCATTTTAGCTAATACCCTTATATACACCTGTTTTAATTAAAAAGACGACCACGTCTCTGTAACACAGAGATGTACCTGTTGCACTTACTGTACAGTCTTTTTGTTTTTTAAACAACATAGAAACAAGACAATCATAAAAATCGCATGTTTTTCTAACGTAGACATTTAGAAATGAAAGACTGAAACTAATTTTACTGATTTATGAGCATATTTTAAGCAAAATCCATCCATCCACCATCTATACCACTTGTCCCTATTGGGATCATGGTAGGCTGGTGCCTTCCAACTGACATTGGGCAATGCAGTATTAACCTGGACTGGTGCCCAGCCAATCACAGGGGCAGGACATAGAGACAGGTAACCATTTACATGAAACTCACACCAGGGCTGTAAAGCCACCATTTAACCTAACAAGCATGTTTTTGTCTGTGGGAGGAAACCCCAGTACCCTGAGAAAACCCATGCATGCACGGGGAGTGAGTACATGCAAATTCCAGATATCAAGACTGACTCAGGGAGTCAAACCAGCAACCTTTTCGCTGTGAGGAATAAGAACTACCTACTTCACCACCATATAGCCTAAAAATATATTTTATAAATGTAAACAAAATTCACATAAGAGCTACAAACAGAACTGCAGCAGTCTAGAGGCTGACAGTACAGTGGAGTGTTCAAAATAAAAATGTACCATTACGTCTTTGTGGAGTTGATGTGAATGTCTTGTGGTGTAATGATGGAGCTTGGTTGTGGCGCTTATGTGTAAATGCACTGTAAAAAGCTCTAATATGTCGAATTTTCAGAGGATTGAAAACTAAAATGCATAAATTGATTAAAAAATACTTTTCTTGTGTGAAATCCTTATCTTTTAAATTTTTGAACAGAAAATGTCTTGTTGTAACTTCTGCACTGATCGAGATGTCATGACAGATGAGACATGTATCATTGCCATCTGTGGAACACTTTGTGTTCTGTCAAAGACTGCTGTCCTTTATGTCTTTGTTTCTCACCCATGTTTTGTGCTGCTTACTTGAAAGTACTATAGTCAGCCCAAAGGGGCCCCCACATCAAAGCTTGGGAATGCCTTACTCCATCCCACAATCCCCCTTACAGAAATCACATGTCACAGGAAGACGCTACGACTGTTTGAGATTCTACTCCGTGGCCTGTCACCCCTCCCCCCTCTACTTAAATCAAATCCTTACTTAATAGACACCCACGGCATGATGTAAAAGGACCTTTAATTTATGGAATTTACTCAATAAAAACAGCAATTTCTAAGATGTTTTCACAAAACCGTAAGCCAATATTTCTGTTTTGTAGATACATTTCATAAATGTGGGGGAAAAGTTGTCACAAGTGGACTTCCTGTTTGAGCGTCAAGCAATCCCAAAACGCTTTGCTAGAAGCCGCAAGCACAAACCAAATAGTCCACTTTCAAGAGCTTTTCTCTCTTGTTAAAGGTAGGGTCTGCAGGATTTTCCTTAAAAATAAAATATCAACTTTTCCAGGAAAAATCCTGCTAAATCGTCTCCTATGGATCTCTACTGATGTGTGATGGTGTCTTTGTTTACCTCATCCCCCTCCTCAGCCTGTATTTTGATTTTTTTGTTGTATCGGGATGTTTTTCGGGCGGAGTGTAGGCTGGGATACCCCAGCCAATCACAGCGCGCCCAGTGTGCAAGTAACTTTGAGTGTTATAAAATGCACTAACAGAACGCTATGCAGACCAACAAAGATGGCAGACACTACAGCGAAGAAAAGAAGATACAATCCGGCAGAAGCAATATGCCAGGCGGACAAAGCTCGGTCTAAAACCAGAGTGAACCTAGGGTTGGCTTTCATCCGCTTCTGAGCTCCGAAGTTAGCCGTCATGCTGTTGGACAAGTAGGTCATTTTTTCTGCTTGGAGCCGGCTGCAGGGCTATCAGGCTGGGGAGGCGTGTTCTCCATCTGCTGCTGGTGTCCTATCGAAACACACTACCTGTCGAGTGGGCACCCGCATCAGGTCGCGAAGAGTTCAGGGGGAGTTGCTTCGTTTGAATGTTCTGTTTACAAACAGTAACGAAAAATCCTGCAGACCCTACCTTTAAGTGAAACAAATCCAAGAAAGTTAAACAGTGGTTTCAACTTTAGAGAATAAACCTTAGGAGTCTGATTTTATTGTAAATAGTAATGAATTCAAAACAAAAAGTAGGTGGAGGAGGAGAGTCTGTGAGTGAGAGAGCCCCCTTGGGGCAGATTTTATACGCTGTGCAATTAAACCATCACCTTTGTACCAATATAATGCCAATGATAATATGTCTACCCAAATCCAATGGAATAAACTGGACAATACTGTGGTCTGTAATATACGCTTTAACAATTACATCTATGTATTACAAAGCTCAGCTGGTTGGACAGTGTCTGCTGATCTTAACTTCTGACTCCAAACCACCATCTTCTTGTTCCGAAATGCTTTAACATCCTGTATAGTTGTAGTCTCACACTAAAAGTGTGCGTCCATATAAAAAAAGACTTCAAGGCCAAACATTGCATGTGTGACGCCACGGTGATAAAAAACACTAAAGCTATTCTCTGAGACACAATGGCAATCCCTCCCTCCTGGATGCACACACACACACACACACACATCCACACACAAAACAACCAACAGCCTGCAGGTTATACACAAAAAATTCAATACTGCATCTTCTCTTTGAGCTGACTCTGTATTTATGTACCATGGATTGGTTTCAGTGCCTAAAAATAATCAAGGAGTATAATATATATATATATACAAAAATAGAACTATTCATTATTGAAGAGTGTGTGGAGGGCTGTTTTTGATATACTGACGTCTAACTTGGCAGTCTTGGCACTTTTGATCTAGTAAAAGGTTATTATTATGGTACAGTCTTTTTAATCTCATAAAATTCTCACAGGCTCTTGAGCTCTAGTCTCTTATGTTCATACATGGGTGTTCCTCCCATTTCCACAGGAAACAGCTCTATTCAGGCTTCATTTAGACAAGAATAACAGGGACATAAAATAACTAACCATACAATTAAAAACAGTTTTTTTTTTTTCTTGAAGTGAATGGAGGAGGACGAGACAGTGAGTGAGAGTTATTGCTTTGTGAGACTCCTTTCTGTCAGTCTGAAACCTGTCTTCAGTTTATACCAGCATTGCCTGGTATATTTACTTTGTAATGCCTCTTTTAATTCAGGCAAAGAACAGTCATTTTCATCCAACATGGTCTAAAAAAGAGCTTTATCGTACTTTCATCATGTTAGGATTTTAACATTGTTTTCCACACCTGTGTATTACATTTAAAAAGCAGGTTTTATTGGTCTTGTTCTACACATCGGTGAATAGTGAGAGAAAACTATATGATTTTATGGACACAAATGCCAAGCCATTATCAAGCCAAGTCATTAATCCAATTATTTATTGATCCCCTTATTGACAAAAAGTCATTCTGGACAGGTGCTCTGTGTCAACAATGACAAATGGCACTACTAATTTAAAACAGACATAAATATCATATATATATATATATATACATATATATACACATATACACATATATATACATCGATAGATAGATAGATAGATAGATAGATAGATAGATAGATAGATAGATCCAAAACTTCTTCAAAACTTCCTGAAATGTTCAAAGTGAGTTGGAGTGAGCTCAAAAAGGGATAAATTTCACTACAACTTCACCCACTCTTTATGAATGGTGAGCTAATTTGAAAATGGTGCAGGAATCAGCAGAAAAAAAAATCACTGAGAGCAAGCAAGTGGTTGGAGGCGCTGATGTTCATATCCTGTGGCACCACTGCAATCTTGTGTGAAACTAAAGGAAGTGGTGATAATAAGCCAAAATTTGTCTTTGTGGCATCAAACAGTGCACCAACCCATCCTTACAACAGAGATAGTCTCCCACATATAGGTGCATTTGTACAAACCCAGTTAAGGAGATTTAAGGCACACTGCTTGAAATTTACAAGAAATATCAGGAGTTTATATGTGAAAACTGATCATTAAGCCTTGTTAGTCTTATTTGGTCTTTTTATAATTTTTATTGCTATTAACCCCTTCACTTTAGAACATTTTAAAATCTTTAGCAATCTATATTATTTTTCAAATGTTCTATTTTCTCTGTTTTAATTTATACGTGGACAGGATATGTGCATTAACAGGTAGATGGTAACACATCCTGTGATTAGGAGCCCCAGGTTTAAACATGCAGTCAAAGCTAAATTGAGTTTTCTCTATAATGCAGTGTGCAGCCGTAATTAACAGCTCTTTAAAAATCCATTTTTTCTCTGGACACTGAGGAAATCAATACTTAACTTGAAATGACCTTATTGAGCTGGATAAAAGGCTTTATTGCAGGGGCTGGGTCAGGAGCGGTTGAGCTAATGTGTTAGTTGAACAGTGGGGGATTAAAGGTGAGGTGTTCTCTGAAAATCTTACAAGACATCACAAAGCAGCAGGTCACTAACCTGAGCCTTCCTGGAGACACTGAGAGGATTACAGCAGCCAACCTCTGCTGAACTGTGCCTGTATTCAGACGGGGCTGAGGGAGGCAAAGACAGCCTCTTTATCACTCAGCAGGTCCAGCCTTTTTCTATTTCCTCTCTCTCCGCTCACAACTGAAACCCGCCAGTCCCAACTCTGTGCGACAAACTCACAGGGGACCAATTTGCACAGGCAGCCCTTGTCTGAATCACTCTATCAATTAAGAGCCACTGTGTTTATCATCACATACATTATTGTAGAGGCGGCCTGGTCACTGTGCTGAGGTACGCCTCTCGGGAGAGAGAGAGGGATGAAATGAACGAGCGGGGGGGAAGCCACAGTTGGACAGGCTTCTGGACTAATCTGAAAGGACGGCTGTAATTATGAGTCTCCGAGGAAGCAGCTGTGTGGCAAGTCCAATGTGTGAACACTGCGCTAACAGTCGGAAGGTGCACATCCCCACACTCCTCCACCTTCTTTTAACAACAAAGTAAGACACTGAGTTTGATCAATATTTTCAATCTTTGGGGATCAAATCAGCATGTGAGTACAAAGAAATACATGCTGGCTATGACAAATATGAACAAATGTAAGTCCAGTTTGGTGACATGATGGACACTGAGGCTTACTATACTTTAAGATAAGCTGGAGAAGGTTTGACTTTAGTTATTATTGTATCAAAATTCATTCCTAATAAAAACAAATACCTACACTAACATTAAAATATAAGTGAAATAATGCTTATTGCCAGGACTTGGGCTTTGTCCACATGTGGGCAAGCATTTCAGAAGATGAAGCCTCTTCTGTGTATTTTGGCACTAAAAATGCACATTTTGGAAAACCATGTAAAGGTGAGTATTTTAAACTCTGTTTGCGGTAGCCATTTTCACAGTGCATTTACGCAAAGTTCTGAAGACAGTTGGAGATATCTGAGATATTGTCAGTGCTCAACTAAAAAAGTACAAACAAAATAGGAAAAGTCATTTCTGTGATTAATTTTTGCATTTTAATTTTCATTCTCCCGAAAATTCAACATATTAGCAGTTTTAACGGTCCATTTATGCATAAATGCCACAACGAAGCCCTATCATCGTTACGCCTCGAAACATTAACATTCATCCTGCAAAGACGTGATAGTTGTGTCAGTTCATGGTGTGATACAACTTTGGATGCCCCACAGAGAGCAGGACAGGGTGCATGCTCCTGATACACACAAAAGCAAAGACACACTCAAGCCCCTTTAACACATGCAAACCTTTATATTATCAGGATAAGATCCAGGTAGTCTGCCTGGGTAATTCCCTGACATGGTTTCTTACACTTGATTCTCACAGCTGGGAATATGCCCAGCTAGACAGTGGTGGAGAGGGGCTGGGGTTGGCCTGTATGTGAGACACGACGTCAAAATATGCAGCAGAGGTCAGTGGTCATAATACAGCAGAGCTATAGACAATAAACACAACTGGTATCTCTACTTCAGTGATACAAGTTAAAAAGCATATCAACAACATCAACGAAAGAGTTAAGAGGAGAGTTTTAGCACGTAGAAGTGAATATGAAGCAGTGTCATTATGTGAATGACAATTACACTGGAGAAAGAAAGCTGCAGTGTTTTATCTCCATATACAACAGCAGACGGCTCTTTGTATGCATGTGAAACCATGCAACCATGAAGCAAGTGGTGACCGTTTTTGAATGGATATGCAATAGAACAATATGTGCAGTGAAAACAACATTATGCCTCTGATACTACCTCTGGAGTTGGGGGGGGGGTCAATTCGATCCCCCACTCTATCACTGTGTCATTTTTGCCTTTTTGTGACGTCTCTGTGTGGCATTGTCCTGTTGCTGGTTCTTATATTGCTAACTGGACTGTTTACATGATGCTTACATGTAGGCTCAGAGTTGTACTCTCTGGTTCTGTTGTAAACATACTTACAAACATCCAATACATTTGCTGCCACCACTTTGGGCAAGACCTGGTGTTACTTTTTACAGGATGGCCTTGTTAAACCTCATCCTTAAGCTGCCTGTGTATGTGCTTATTAGAGGTACAACAGATGTAGAAACTGGTAAGAGTCCCCATGAATACCTCTTTTTATTTCTAGAATAGTTTCAGCACTAGCTCAACAGATATGTCTCAGATTGAAAAATAAAAAATGTGAAAAATTTACCAAAACACCAGTTAACATCAGAAACATGGTCAAAAGTAAAACTGTAACACTGGTAAGACTTTTGGTTGGTGAAATGCATTTAGAATGGCAAAGGATGCAAGGAAATTTTAGCAAGAAAGGGAAATTGTTGCATTAAACAATTCATTAATGTATGGATAATGAGGTTTTGAAACAGAGAAGGAGCGTCACCTTTCTTTAATTACACATGGACAATAATTAGTCACTAAAAATTAAAAAGTTTGTGATACATTATTCTTTCCCAACTACAAATGACATGAATGTCATTTGTAGTTGAATGTTAAAAAGAAGTTTAATAAATGCTCTCAAAATATCAGGAATATTTTCCATCAATAATTTGTACATTCGTCTATCACAAAGGTATCATACTTGTTTTGGAACTTTACTTGTAAATGTTGACATGAAAAAAAGACCTGGAGATGATCTACTTGAAATGTTATGTCTAAAAATCAATAGCATTGTGCAGGTAACTATTAATGAAAGTGTGTGTATTTAAATATGACTAAAGTCCATGTTGGTATGGTTCAGAACAAACTTAATTTTTGTTTCTTGTCCACAGGAAAAAAAACTACATTATATATAGTGTGTAAAGGTATATATTGTGTAAGATGTGATTTTGGTCCACAAATCACATCTTACATGAGTGTTGTTTTGGGCTGTTAAAAGAGAGCAGGTTTTAATTCTTCATCTGAAAGCAAGACTCATTAAAATAAACACAAACTGAGAGCCAACCTTGTAAGATTTAAGTTTAGGAATTAAAATTGAGATTAAAAAAAATGCATCAAATAATCTTAAATTACAGACAGGACTGGTTATGTATGAAATCAAGGACATAATAGAACACAACACTGAATACGATAATTTTATGGCTGTGAAAACAGTCCCTCTTTGTGACCAAGGTTGTTGTTCAGTGTTGAGGGACCTTTCTCTATTTCACAAACAGCAGAGGAACAGATGAGCGTCTCTGCTAGCAGTCGAGTGCAGTGGGAGAATAACACTGGCATTCAGATTCCATTCAAATGTTGATTACACAAAATGGTCCCATCAGTATGAGATGATCTCATCAGAATAAAAGTGTTTCATCAATAGAATATGATGTAATCAGCAACAAACAATTTCTCAAGGAGAACATGAAAGTGACACTGCATCTTTAAGAAGCTCAGAGTGTCCCCCGACCATGTTTTAGTCAAACAAAAGCAGCCAATTGGGAATGTGCAACCTGAAACCAGAAGCCCGCCTCAGAGGGCCTCACACAGACCTCAGAGCAGGGACACACCCCGCGTGCTCCTGATTCAGGCAGGCAGAGAGCCACAGACTGCTATCCAACCAGTCACTACAAACACTTCCAAACACAGAGACAGGATATCACAATGAGTGCTTTTCTCAGGCTGCTGGAAGTATATGGTTTAATGGAAAAAATAGGCATGATTACATTTCTAAATAGACAAATAATTAAAATGAATGCCAACGTGGATAAGGGGTTTGCTCTCAGTAACATTTTGGAGTGTTAAAGTTCACAGGTTGAAAGAGCAATCCCCTTGTTCTGGTTCTCGATACCCGACATGCAAAGCAATAACAGACACTCATCATTAACCCTATTTCTACAGTATGTCATCAAAGTGCAGTCAGTACTGTCTGCACCTTTAAATCACTGCTGATAGTGTGTGGCATGAACCCCCCACACAAACATTTAAAAAAAAAAGTCTGTGTGCAGGAGGCTGGAATCTCACAGACACGAGTCACAACACAACATGCCATGCTTGGTCACCACAACATAGGCATGAGTCAGAGCTGAAATCTGCCCTCGGAACAGAGTGCCATGGAATAATATGCACTTCAAAATCAATTCTGCTGCTCAGCAACAGGGGAGCTCCAAATGTGAATCCATTTTGGGGTCTGAGTCTCATTAATTTCACATTTTAGGAGCCACAGAAAACGCACATGGGTCAGAGGGACTAACTAGTTGTATGATTAAGATAAAGGCTGTCAAAAATGTTTCATACTATGATTTACTGCTATACCCCGTGTTTGAAATCAGTGCAGTTACTTATTTTCATGACTGAAGGTATGGACAAGTCTGACACTATCAAGTCAAGATATGCATTTCAAGGAAAAACCCTCTTTAAAAGAAACTGTCAGTGTTTTCAAAGAAACTTTAATGATTCTAAGAGACAAACCAGGATGTATTTCTGACATTGTTAGCTTGAGGCTAGCAGACAAAGTAAATTCAAAAGACAGCCTAACAGACAGCTCTGACCTATTGTTCACAAAATATTTTTTTCCCTTGGTAAAATGTATCATTGGCAATAAAAGGATCAGTGAAATACATGAGCATCAAATATGTCACTGCTTTCTTGCAGTAAGTAAATGGCAGTTAGTTAAAAGCTTTAGATGCACAGTCTTTTTCATAAGGCAGGTGCTGAAAGGGGAATAAGTCTATCAAAAAATACAAGCAAAACCCTACATTCTGTCTTAAAAATGCAGAAACATCATCATTTATAATGTTAAATGCAATTTAAGCATTTTTTTCGCCATTTTTAAAACAAGAAATAACCAAGTATAAAGTGTGCCAATGTTTCCACCATTTATGTTGTGACAACAGCACAGGTATCAATATTGGGAATGCAAAAAAATACACACTGTCAACTAGTCTTAATATGAATTTGGCAAAAAAAATGCTCCATTCTTTAGTGAAGGAAGAAAAAGAGATGGGGAGGAGAGAAAAAATGTGATGTGTCCTGAAGGGGAATATTTTAATTTATTTATTTATTTAATTTTATAATTATTTTTTTTAAAAGGGACCTAAAATATAAATAATCAACATCACTGTGTGGCCATAAATTTTCCAATATGATTTTCGGAATAGTTATTTCAGTGCCTTCTCTTTAAATATTTTTGCATTTTTGCATCTGAGCCACTGACATGCCTCAATAATAAGCAAGGTCTGCTTCACAAATCTCTAGAATGATCCCTCCATTTTGGTTTGTTAATACTATAGCTGAGTCCGGACAGAGAGCAGAATTACGAAGGAGTGTGTTTGAGTTCTGTTGATGTGAATAATGAAGCACCGAAGTAGCTACTTTGAGCTGTAAGAAATCGTGGAATTGATTTTTAGTTTTAGCTCTACGAGCAGTTTATAAATGCCCAATCCCCACAGTATTTCAGCCGTGTGTCCATTTGCTGCTTGTTGCAGAAGGGTTAAGGTGACGGGGCTAGCCCTGTTAGCAGTTAAGTTAGCCACAATGTTTGACCAAGCACAGACAAAATAGGACTCCTTTGTGCCTTCTGACTACAACGAATATTGTGATAAAGGACATTTAATTCCTTCTTCTGCAGCGTAGAGACTTTAATATTGAACATGTTAAGATGCAATGGTGTCACATTGGCCATTGCAGCTATTAAATATTTTGTTTTTCTGTTGCTTTGCAGTATCTGTTTGCTGCCACTGCTTTCAACAAAGACAGGAGAGAGAGATGACTCACTTCTCTGTCAACTTTGTTTTAGACAATGTTACATCTGTGCATAGCACAAGACAAATTAAATGACTAACAGCTCACTGGCAATAAAATCTGTTACAGACAAACTTTTCCACTGAATTTTCAGAAATGTTGGCTCATTGCTGCATCTCTAATCAATATCATTTGATTTTTGCTAGAATCTTGTCAAAGTTAATATTCTGGTATGTTGACAACCCTAGTTGTTACCAACTAATACATTATTCAACCCAAGGTCACAAGATAATTCCAGCAAATCTTCCTCTGAAGTATCTACATCTATCACAAATGAGGGGAAATTTTACACAGATTTGGACTAATAACCTCACATTTCAATTTTTGCAAATTTCAATTTGCCTTTCATATTAAACCTGCATTGACTAAAATTCCCAGTGTAGAAGAAATATCAGTTTACAAGGGAATTGTTTGACATGTTCTGCCTAGAGTTGCAAGAACAGGTTGATATGTACTTGTTGACCTGTTCGCATGTTTGATCTCTGAATTGTAAGTCATCTCCATAGCGACCTACAATGACTATGTAACTAGTTTATCACAACCCTAAAATCTTCACTCTTATTCAAAATGACTTCCCTCTTTCTTCATCATACCTGCATCAATACAATTTACACCTTCAACGCTTGCACCTTTTGAAAAAGACATAAAATAATTGGACTTTTTCCACTACCATCTGTGTGAAAACACAGTAGTCTTCCTTTGACAATGGCAGGGGAACAAATGAGGGATTATTCTGGAGGTGTGTGATGCCTCTCCTGCATTGAAGTTCCTCACACTCCATTCTGAATGAATGTAGGTGACTCGGGGAGCCTGAGCTGATCCCAGAATTCCTCATTATCCACCCAGCAGGGAGGATCAGGTTCGCTCGCTCTGTCTCGGAGCTTGCTCGGCCCGGTGAGACGAGCCCCAGAGGAGCACAGCGCTGGGCCATCGGGGGCAAGCCAGGTCTGCTCATTATATCTAACTCATCCTTGGCATCTCTGCAAACCAAGTGCCACTTAGTTCCAACAGGAGGGGTCTGAGCTGGATCACTGACGAGGTGGCAGAGCAAACAGTAGTGTGGAGAAGGAAAAAGCTTCGCATCAAAAGACAAACTCAGACAGAGACATGGTTTCAACAGGAGGCAAATATCCTAAGTATGACAATATGTTACCATTTTTGATGGTAGTATTTTCATGTGTTCATTTAGGGGTTATTCAGCAATGCTGATAAAGGGGACAAAAAGGAAATTAGAGATAAGGGCTGGGAAGTTAATCGAGTTTCAATTTCATTTACAATTCTGACTTCCCACAATCATGGAAACAAGATAATCAAATGATTACTGAAAATAGTTAAATAATTTTCATGTATTCATTTATTTTATGTATTATTACTGCTGAACAAGTACAGTTTTGCTTTGTTCTTGTATAAATTATTTGTTCTTTAAAGCTTTAGTAAAGTTGTTGTGTCAAAAATGGGTTGACGTTTTATACATGTGGGATGCAAATGTTGTAAAACCAGTGTAGAATATTGTCTGGTTATTATGATCTCAATATCAGTCAATTAATTGTGATTATAACTGTTGGTATAACCCCAACTGTAGATACTGAAAAGCAAAAAAAAACTTTAAAGTTTCCTTGAAGGCTTAATATAAACCTGAAATATTTATTTTAAAAATCTTAAATCACAGCTGGTGTCCTTGCCTCTTCTGTGACAGTAACAAGCAGACAACATGGATGTGGTATGGCTGACAAGTAGAGCCTGTATTTACATATTTATCTGTGAGTAAATGGAATAAAAATCAGTTCTCCCTTTTTTTCCAACAGTAACTGAGAAAAATTCACCCATGTCATTTAGCTTGCGGGGCAAGTGCAAATACATGACTCAATGAATAAACATACAATTTGGGTGAAGCGTGTTGTTTCATTTATCAACTCTATTTCTGGAATAAATGAATGCAGCCTTGCACAGCAGGTGAATTATGCAAGTGCAGAGTCTTAGGCCTTTGGCTAGGGGCCAGTGGCCTCCATTTCGCTTTACTTTTTAAAATATTCTCCTAAGTAAACTCTGGGGCCACGCACAGTGCCCTGTGATGCAGCCTATGCAGATGTGGGGTCTTCATTGCCTGAGAGGATGGGCACAGCGCCAGCCAACACTGGTCTCAGCACACCCGAAACACTTCAGGTAAATACCACAATAAGCTAAGAAGCAGAAATTAGAAATTGTTTTGTGCTGCAACACAGTTGCTATAGTGACTGTTGCTAATTAACTGCACTCCAGCCCAGGATAACAAAGGGCTTAAGGGCACTCAGAGCGGCTCCTCTTGCGTTGAGCTCTGTGGATGGAACACTATGCCATCCCCAGGGTCTCTCAACTACAAAATACCTGTCCTCCTTGCAGCCAACTTTCATCTCAGATGCCACAGGAGGTTTTGTACAGTGTCTGTCTGCGCCTGTCATAAACCCTATGGACCTGGATTACAGAGCAGTATCAGCCACCCAGTGCTTAGCTGAACCCTTCCTCTCTTGAAAGACAAATCACTGTTTGTTTCAGACAAATCAATCTCTTGTAGCAGCATCGAGGACAACTCTATTTGTTACATATCATCCATGATGGTATTTAGTTATTATGGTGGAATTAGCAAAAACAACAATGGATAGAGAGATTGTGAACAGTAATAGCTATAGTTATAATGAAATGAAGAGTAGGGCTGAACATTTTTGGGAAAAGATCTAATTGCGATTTTTCTGGCAGATATTGCAATTTCAATTCAATTAACGATTTTCTTCAAATCAAGCTTCAGTGCAATATTCACTATGTTTACAGTATAGCCAACAGCAAGGAAATCAATGATCAAAAGCACATAACACATTATTCATCATCTAATATTGATGATAAATAATCTGTATTCATTATTTAAGGGATACTCCAACTTCTACTCCTAACAGAGACTTTGTGTCACTAACCTGCTTGCCAGCACTTCCATAAATGCAAACTGCCGGAAAATTTGTAAAAAAGTATGTGTAAAATAGTTGACACAACAGATCCTGGGTCAGTCAGGAGTGCTGCAAAAAATTGCAGCCTTGGCGATCACATGATTGTGTTGTCTGAAATTGCAATTTCGACCCGAAAACAATAAATCTTCCAGCCCTAATGGAGAGGACTGATGCTGATCAACATAGCTGCTGTAGCCTCCCCACTCCTTCAGATCTGGGTGTTTCCGAAGGAGGGAAAAAGATCTGATCCTCTATAGTAGTGGTCTGCAATTAAGCTTGGCCTGAGGCCAAATTTTTCAGTCACACATAATCAGTGGTTAATATATAGAGAAGATTATTAAAAGAATTCTACCCCTGTTTTCCAAAAAATAAAGAGTTCCAGTTCATTTCGCCTCTACAAGTATTAAATAATGTATAAAGAGAGAAAATAAAATACACCCATAATTACTTTAATAAGGGCCCACTCAAGGTGAGCTGCTGTATGCATCAGATTCTGCAATATGGGCCTGGACAAAGGGGAAATTTCAGGAAGCTGACTGAACCAGAGCAGTGATGAGCCATATAAGCCCGAGGTAAGAGGAGAAATCATCATTGATGTCTCGTCTGAGTAAAGTCCTGTCTGTTTTCAAACTTCTCCAGCATTGCGCAGCACATTTTTGGTTTATTCATGTTTTTTGCCTCATCACATCTTCCTCAAAACTCTTACCACAGAAGCACTTCGGTTAAACAGACCTGCGCTGATCAGGCTCTTAACATAAAAAATCATCCTTAATCTGCAGAGATAAAAGTCTTCATGTCACTCTGTGACATTATTTTGGTGTGGGAACTGAGTGGCATGAGAAGGTGTCAGCTGTCTGCAGCGATGCTGTACCTGAGGTGTTTATGTTCATCTGTTACTGATCGTCAAGGCTTTGTTTGTTAAGAAAAATGAGTAGATACATACATAAAAGTTATTTCCCAGATCATGGCAAGGGCCAGAAACTATTACTGGGGGGCCAGGTTTGGCAATTCCATCTTTATTCAACTTACATCACATTCTTGCTTAACAGACACCCAACACATCATGTAAATGGTCAATCACACCAGAGCATGGGACCTTTAAAACATATAATGCCTTTTTAGTTAACCAACGGCAGCCTTTTTCATGTCGTAATGCTCTCATACTTTTAAGTCAAATGGAATCCTGCTGAAGTACATAATGTTGAAGTTTCTTTCATACAGATTCACTCAGATATTGTAGTTCAGCATGCCCACAAACCCAGCTGTTTCAGTCCTGCACAGAACAAGCTGTTTCAGTTTAAAACCTTATGAGCTGTGTAAAATCACATCCCTCTGTAGTAGTGGATCTGGTACCAGATTTTCAGAACTGTGCTCCAATGTTTACTATGGTTACACAGGTATGACTAGACATGTTTTCTCCAGTGGCACCGCCTGTGGGCTGAACAAACACCTGACTCAGGGAGTATATCCAGTCTGGGTAGGTGGCAAATCTCCTATTGACATCATTAAGGAAATTTTTGAAAGACCTAATTAAGCACAAATCTTGTGAGAGGGGGAGCAAGCAACAGAGGGACTTTGAAGGTGCAGTTAGGAAAGCATGTTTAGCTTTCACATTATATTTTCCTACAGAAAGTAGATCTGAAATAACATAACAACAACATAAATGACATGTGCAACATACATTTAATACTTCATTGTGCTATGGCACAGCTTTTTTGTGTTCTTGGTTTAACATTTAATTTTCCTCTAAAGATACTCTTCCTATAGCCACTACTTGAAACATTTGGTTGCCTTTTTTCCTTCAAACAGACTACCTGACTACATCTTCTTAACTTCAGGAACTGTCTCAGTTTGAGGCGTGATGGAAGTGATGCAAGGCTCAACAAAAAGACCCGCACTGATAAAACAATGTGTTTTCTGCCAAACAGTCCCAACTAGCTGTTAGAGGACTGTTTCTGTTCCCCTGCTATTAATCTGTAAAAGGAACAAAAACTGAGCCTGCCTCAGCCTTCTACCGTATTTTTAATGGGCAACTAGTGATTTTGCCTTAGTTGATCAGGTTTCTTCTGTATCTTTTCAGTTTACTTAGCTAAAGATGAATGAAAAATCATTTTATCATTGTGTCTTGACGTTCTGTCTTGCTGGCGGGAGAGAGACAGTCTAGTGATTCTGCTGCTGTCGAGACAATGTGTAACCAGATACAGAGCACATCTGGCAGGATGAAGCCCTATTCAACAGCACATTTGTCTCTTCAGCAGATTTTTTTCAAGTTGATTCAGCACCAAAATTCTTCTGGTTTATTTTGAGGTTTAAATCAGCAATATTCTTAAAGTTCAGGACAGAAAAACTCGAGGAGTATTTTTCAACATTTATAATAAATCCTTTTTATATAAAAGTAATGAGGTGAAGGTCATTTGGTCATCTTTTCTTTGTTTATTTTAAGAAAATGCTCATCACAGTACTGTCATCTAATTGGTATGAGCAGGGAAAATTAAAAAACAACAAGCTAGGTATGTGGAAGTATAGTTTTTTTTGCAACACATCAATTATATTATATATTGCTGTCTATCTACTTACTCCATAGCTTGACAGTTTGAAATCAAGAGATTTTTTTCAGTTTACCAGGGAGCTGAATATTTACATCATATTACAGATGTCTGTAACATGTAGGCCTGCATTTAGCTTTGCTCATTTACAACTCCAGTAATAGGGAATTGTCATGCTTTAATCCACTGCAGAGGGACAGCTTCACTGGCAGCCTTGCTCTATATTTGGAGGCAGTAGGGTTGGAGAGAGAGAGACAGTGGGGAGGGTCCTGTTGTCTGAGCCCACATCTTTGTAGTGGCAGCTGAGGGGCTTCACTGCAACTCCTACAATTTAAATTTCGTTTGGCCGGAGGGGTCACATGACAGCTGCAGGCGAATGCTCTGAGGGGCTTTCTGCTTTCACTTGACACTGACAGGCTGTGAGACGGTCCAACACCACAGAGAAAAAAAAAAAAATTCCCCTCTTTCCATGACATCACCCAGCCAGGAATGGGGGGGGGCACAGCTGGTGGCAGCCGCAGTACCATCTGCTACCGACTAATAGTTCATTCTGCTTTACTCACAAACTTGCACTACTTCGAAAAAGAGTAGACGCTTTACAGTCAGACTCAGAGAGCACTTTATTTCATGTTAGAGAAAACAAAGAGACAAAGGCCAGTATTTTGAAAAAAGGGCTGCATTTGGTCTAAACCAGAATTTTGTGCCATTTATGTCTAGACTAATTACTTCCTGGAGCCAAAAAAGTCCAACACAACCTAGTACTTTAAGGTATGATACGAATTATTTGAACATTAACATAAACAATGTTAAATACATCCCATCCAAATACTGTATGTTGTTTGGTAATTACTTGGTAAAACTAGAAGTGCTCTGAAAGTTTTAAGGTTGCTACAGAGTTGGCAGAGAGTTCTTCTTTTCACCAAGCCAACAGCTTACAGCTACAACATTTTGGTTTCACCTGGTTTCATCACAATTCTTACATGCTTGGAGATTATGTTATGTTATGTTCTCCCCTGCAAGAACTGACAAATATTTAGTTGATTTGGTAAAATGAAATTATGTCACAGTACCCACAAGACTCAACAGCTGTACTGATAAGCTGTCCAAAAAAAAGGATTTGCATTCAAACTGAATCATATTCATAAAAAGATTTTGAATCAATTCAAAACATTAGTGAATTGATTTTTTTACTCCAATTCACATACATATTCCTTTAATGTGAAGTCTATTTCCACCAGGGGGCCAACATAGGAAAGTGTTTTTTTTTTTAATTTGTTGGTTTGTTCAAGCCCTCTCTCTTTCTCTGTACCAAATGAACTGTTGTTCATGCTCTCTTAAGCCTGGCTCACACTACAGGATTTTAAAAATCTTATAAGATTATGAAATCGGGTTGTATCACACACATAAAGAGAATCTTGACAGATTATCTTCTCTTAAATCTTAAGCACACACACATTACAAGATTTGAAAATCGTGACCAGCGCACACTACAGGATTTCATCAAGATTATCGGACCAGAGAGACGCTCAACGTGATCACGTTGAGACAAAATATGGAGACTAGTGCGGCAGTTAAACAAACAAATCATTATTCCTTCTCGCTTATTACTGTTAACTAGTAAAATGCGCTTGTATAACTGATGTATACAGGCAATATCACATGAGAGCGAGAGCTGTTGTCCTGGATATCAGCGCTGGGGTGATAACCTGCGGCACTCTGCCACATTATTATCTCACCTGGAATATTTAATGCAGATGCTGTTTCTCTCCAACGCTTGTCCTTTTCACATCGGTTGTGATAATCTCTGCATGAAACGTTGTACAAACATTCGCGGTCTTGCCACAGGTCGACAAGACTGTCCTCCATCTCCGCTGTCCATCTCACCCGTACGCTCTTTGTGCTCGCCATTCTTGCCTCTGAAAACTCCTGTCTCGCGGTCATTTCCGGTCATCGTAGGCGGCTCTCTGATTGGCTATTGTCATCCTCAGCGAATACGAGTTGCGTAATCATCCAGATAAATATCAAACATGTTTGAAAATTATCAGGGTGGCTCCGACAAGTCTGTGAGACGATCTTGGGGCTTAAGATTGATCTGTCACCCGCTCACACTAGAAGATAATCTTGGTCGAACGTCAGGGCCAATTTTGGTCCCCGACCAGATTTCTTCCCCGATTGTCGGGAGGGCTGAATCTGGGTTAAATCGGGCCGAGAGTCCTGTAGTGTGAGCCAGGCTTTAGATGAGTCTTACTAGCTTTCATATTTATAGGTTTCTGTTGTTCTGTTTTAGGTTGTCTGCAGTATATCTATATTATTGTAATGAAACAAACTATAAAATCATCCTTAAGCTGTATATCTTTAAACATTTTAGCATGTTTTTTTGTGTCAAATTGTGAATTTGTGTGAATCAAAAATCGATTTTGAATCAAATCGTAACCCCGAGAATTATAATTGAACTGATTTTTTACCTGCTAAAAGATTCACATATTTAGCTGAAACATCATTAATTTTTAGGTTTTGTATAGGACAAACTATCTCTATTCCTACCCACACCACAGAGGTACTGTGCTTCATCATATTGCTGCCTTTACTTGCAAAGTATTAAAATACAATCAATGTCTTGCCCCAACTTTAGCACATTTTTCTCATGCCACCATGCTGACTCACAGACATAAACAAAGCACAACCAATATGAGCCAATGACAAAAAAGACTCATATCAACTTTGAGCAGCGTACCTATTGTCATGAAAAACAAGGGCTCAATACAGTCAATGAATTGAACACTGAGGGAGGGGTGCAGGAGGTGGGACAGCACTGTGGTTTGTTTGGTCTGAGGCACCGGTGCTGGATTGCAACATCAACTGGATATTTATTAAAAGCATATTATATGTTGGTAGACAAATGTTTTGTAGTAAGCTTCAAATTTACTAGTCAGCTGGTAACTCTAGGACAGAGTTGGGCTCACTGTTTTCTCCAGCTACTATTGTTTAAGCCAAGAGACCCTAACCAGCTACTAGGAGAAGAATCATAACAAAGGAAAGAAAGATATTTCGTACACAGACACACATCTGCACTCACCATACATCTTTCCCTCATCAGACAGGATGATCTTCCTGCGTCCACATGGAGGATAGATGGCCAAGGCCTCTTGGAAGCTCTGCTCAATATCAGGGCTCCACACCCCCTCTGCATCATTGTCTACAGGTTTGTCTGCCGAGTCGCTCATCCTCTCCATGTCCTCGGCAGGACTCTCACTGCCGCTCCAGCTGCTGGGATCAATCGTGGCGGTTGGGCTCTCCAAGCTGAAGCCTGGAGCGGACTAGGGAGAGACCTGGAATTCCCAAATAAACAAACACAACCAAACAGTCACTCTCCAAAACAGAACAGAGGACATCTGCCTCCAAAACAACAACACAGTACACAGAGAGGGTTAGATGAGAGCACAATATGGAGAAGCAGCAGCCAAACAAGCTCGGACATTGCCAAGAATGTTGTTGACTTGATTTACAATGGGTGTTATGGGCTTTAGCAATTGCTCTGTTTCTTTTATGGACTAGTGCTTCCTTCTTATTGAATGACAAACCACAGGATAAATGGTTTGATTTCAGACTAGTTTGAGAATCAGTTGAGGTCATTACTTTCTGGTGAGCGTGCCTGAGAGATGAGGTGAGTCCATGAACAAGACTTAAAAATGCTTGAACTTTTTTAAGATATATATTTACTGGTAGCCACCTTTTTGGTCAAGATATGTACTCTGAGGCTGTTATTTCCCACCACTCTGCACCAGCAAAACATAACTGAAAGATTTTAATTACATTTTAAACAGCAGGAAAAAATGAGACAGCAGCATTTACATCACTTCCTAACATTACTTTTAAGGTGTCTTTGCACAAATTAATTTGAGCATGAAGTCGCTCCAGTCCAGACCATCTGGACAAACTGTTGCTTTCGATGACAGTTTCCAGGTGTTAATGTGTCAGCAGGTAAGACCTGTCTACAAAAGGAAAAACATCAATTTATAACATTGCCAGATAGGACCATTTTCGCCAAAGTGGACTGAAGCTGCTTGGCGGAGGTCTGCGCTCTCTGAGTGCTTTTCTAGTTAAAATAAGATTCACAATCATAAAATCCTTGTGTGATGTTAGTTTAAATGACTGCAATGTTTTTGTCTTGATCATGATCAGTGATTTTTTTTTTCTTGTTTTTTTTTTGTTGTAGTAAATTATGGTCATCCTGCCCACCTCTACCAATACGCTAATCGTCACATCTGCTTAAGTGTGTTTTTTCCTACTCATCAGACAGGTGTCTGTTTGAGAAATATTACTGAAGGATTTAACATGCAGTCTCTTGTTCTCTTAAGACCTTTATCTTAACAAACAACTTAGGCTGTTTTTGGTAAATGCAGCAGTTAGTTCAGGGTTAAATTGAATATATACAGTATCATCAAATATGTAGTTGTTAAGTGTTACTTCTGCTTTGGCTATGCGACAACCCAACTCAAAGAGAGAGCAAAAAGAGACAGGCATTCAAAGATCATGTTGAGCCTCAAGCACTTTAATAAACAACATCATTGATATTATAGATCACTATTAAAATGACATAATGTTTAAGAAGATAAACAAAACCACCTGAGTCATAACTCCTCTGAAAACACTGCTGAAAAACATTGCCTTCCTCTGTCTATCTCTTTGAAAAGCCTGATTTGCACTCTGTCTGCCTAAGTTTTAAAAGTTTTACTCTTCTCTTCTGTCGCAGCAGATGAGTTAAAATAAATAAAGAAGTGGAGGGATACATACATCTTACAAACCAACACAATAAAATGATTGTGACTGATGGAACAATCGTCCAATCACCTGCCAAATATGCATTGAAACGCTCTCTATGGGCTGTTGCCCAGATGGACAAGTGAAAAGCTGAGCAAGAAGGTTGATATTCAAGGACTGAGCAGCAGCAGCGTGCCACGGTCTCTCTGTGATGACACACTGCAGCCTACAGCCGCTCTGCTCTTCGACACATGCAGCACAGGGGACAAACACAGCTGTGTGTGTGTGTCTGTGTGTGTGCATGGGTGCAGGGGTGTGTGTGTGTGTGTGTGTGTGTGTGTGTGTGTGTGGGGGGGGGTATTAATTGTGGGTGTTTGTTATTTATTTATCACCTCACAGGCATCTTTTGTGATGGACTCATCGTGTATTTTCATATCACCATAACGATGAAAATGCGGCTAATTGTTCAGGCCAAATACAGAAATTACAGACCTGACAGGGCAATGCACACTGATGTGCCCTTCTAAAATAAAAGCATTATTATTAGGAGACAATGGGATAAATAGACACATTGCTAACATGATAATAATTAAAGGAAACTTATTGAAATGTTAAAAAAGTTTGATGATAACAAAACAATTCATTATAAATAAAAAATTAAGAAATCCAACTTTGTGACGTACAAAACAACAACATAAAAAACTATTTCAAATATGATGGGAAATTACAATTAATTTTATTAATTGCAGTGAAATGTTTTTTGCTGCTGACCACCAGGGCCACCATAACAAGGCCCAAAATGAAATATCCAACAAATATGGATTCTATGCATCTCAAACTTGGGACAACATGTGGTCTAATTGCTTTCAAATGCTAAAAATCAGGTTTTGAACTTTGAATGTGTGCCATTTTGGAAGAACGGCACATCTCCAGCAAACATGTAAACCCAAAGCATGTAAAACAAAAGTGTTTAGATAATAAGTAAACATAGGTACATTAGAAGGAGCAAGATATATGGCCTTAAAACAATACCACAATATTTGAAGGAAATTTGTCATAATGATTCGCCAATATCACAGTAAAATAAGAAAATTGAAGAAACTTTCTTTTTAAAAAGGCATCTTTTCTAATCATTGGTATCATAGTATGATTTGATTAGATTTTTTTTTTACACACCTAAAACTTTAAAAACAAGCTCAAAACAAAACAGTATACATACGTACAACAAACAACTATAAACAACCACCCAAAATCATATATGTACATGCACATGTATGTCAACACAACAAACCAGTTTGAGAAGGGACAGGAAGAAGCATAATGCTTATCTAGTCCTGTCCCTTCCTTACAAGGTCAAATCACAATACTTAAAAAAAAATTGTCATTCTTGCCCAACTTTAATTTTTTACAGAACCAATAAAACATATAAACATTAGTTGTAGCACTGTTTTATAATCTCGGGTCAACATTCATAGAGAAATAAATATCCGTAGGCACATGGATGCACAATCCCATTCTAGTATTTAGTATGACATTACATTGTGGGCAGTGTGATATGCACAGTACAATACATTGGACATAGGATGCTTTAAAAAGCCTGCTCGGAGACATAACAACAGGGGAGAACACAGCCAAGAGTGCACATTTTTGGGGTTACAAATTCTTTGAGCTGTTCTTAGAGGAAAAAAGGTAAAGCAACAAGTGGACAACACAGGTATACTACTGCTTATAATGTAACTGCTCCTGCTTTGCTCATTCACTGAACCTCTAGAGTTAGTTGCTGTTTGTTTTTTTAGCCCTACACAAAGATATACTGAGCTTGGCTACTGAACTGTTTGTATGAATTGAGTAAACACTCAGACTGAGGATAATGTTAGAGGCTACATTCAGTCTACACTTAGTGTATAACAGATTGGACTATTTCTGTATAAAGCCTTAATCCACTTGTATGTTTTTCTGCCTTTACTAACATCCAGAGAGGTTTTTTTCCTCTAAATCTCTGCACTCTTTCCAGACAACTGCTTCCTCCCTGAGCAAGATCCCATTCAAGCAGCACAAGCTGTCAGGAAGTGGGAATAGCAGCATATGTTTCTTCCTGCATGTCAGTTCGTGAGGGGGAAAGGGGGGGATGGGTGCAAGCTGTTGGGGAAAAAAAACTCCCAGAGAGCAGGGAGCTTTTACTGAATTCCGTTTTTGTGCGCTGACTGCTGACACTGCAGAACGAACTCACAAACTGATGAGGGAGGGGGAAAAATTTCCATTTCAACCACCAAAAGGCCCAGGACTCTCTAGATGTGCTCCTCTCATCCCAACCAAATGATGAACTGTGCTCATAATCACTTCCAGCTTTGATTCTCAGAGCAAGTTGGATAATAAAGAATTATTTGTCTCCTTCCTCATCAAGTCTATAGATGATTAGCAGTCCCGTTTGCAAAAGCATTAGTTGGCCAACTTGTGTTTTCAATGACAAATAAAACTTTAAAAACACAAAATCAACTACAGAAATATTTGAAAAAGCATATACTTTCACTTAACTTTTTGTAGCAGATAACTATAAATCTTGTGGTTGATTATCTGTGAGGTCAGAGATTTTTTTTTTGTGATGGACAGTTTTACCTAAATTGAAAAATATGAATCTTCAGTGAACGTGACAGCTGAACACACTGGCCTTTGTTTAGGTTAAAAACCTGAAGTGATAATGTTGAATAAATGCATTTTGAGTATGGTTAGAAATGAAGAGTCGATCAATAATCTGCCTGACCAATTCTCCAGGCCAATTTTTTGGCATTTTTCAGATTATCAGTATTGGCATTTTATTTAACCCTGGGTTGATAATATTCATTAATTTGAATGAATGCCCTTATGTAGTGCTAATCTGCTTGTCTGGCTGTCTATTTGAAACTTTGTTTTCTTCCTCCATCTGAACTAATGTCCCGCCAACAAAATGATCTGATTGGCTAGACATCACATGAAAACAGCCCAATAACACTAAAGACAACCTCATGTCCCGTCTACTACATTCTCTGATTGGCCAGACAGACAATCAGGAGTCAACCAGCAAAACATCCTGGGTGCTGTGAGGAGCAGCGAGGCTCAGAGTAAACTAGATGCACAGAGTGGAGTCCACAACCTTTAAAGCTTCATGGAAAGTAACTGCAGAATTTTTTAAGGTTTAAAAACTGCAAGTGCCTGTGCTGAAGCTACAAAATAGCCACAATTCCTGCAAGCATTTTGAGTAATGACAGTTTCGCAGTTGGACCATTGTGGTGATACTGTTAGCCTGCCATGTACTGAATTAGCGTGTAAGGCATTTAAAATCAGAACAGACGATGTACATAACAACTAATGTCTCTTGGCATGGGTGACATAAACATGACTAAATGTTGAGTCTCATGTAGACATTCTGAATGTGTTGGTAAACATCCACTGAAGGTCTCATCTTCTAGTATTCCAAAATATTCTGTCTCTCTTAAAATGTCTTAAAATGGATTTTTAAAATAAAAAAATATGTACACTCCTGATCAAAATTTTAAGACCAATTGAAAAACTGCAAGAATTTACATTTTGCACTGTTGGATCTTAAGAAGGTTCTAAGTAGAGCTTCAAAATGCAAAAAGAAGAAATGAAAGTGTGACAAAAAAAAACTGAGGAAGCAATTTATTGCAAACAACCATTAAACTGAAATAGGCTGTTCATCAGCTGATCAAAAGTTTACAACCATAGCTCAAAAAAACCTGAAAACCCTGTTCAATAGAAATAAAATTTTCAAAAAAGGACTCAGAAATGAGTAGCTGCACCATTCTTGTTAATCACTAGGGGTGTAATGATCCATCGATCTGGATCAATACATCGATTGGTTAAGCAATGATCCAATCAAATCGGTGGAAACTCAAAACATCGATCAACATCGTCATCTTCAACGCCTTTATTTTGAAATTCTGCCCAATTCCGCCCAATAGCGCCTTGTTCTGAAGTTTCAACTTTACAGGGCTCTCAAGTCTCACACATTCAGTGTATGAGACGCGCACCTTTTCGCTCTCTCACACACCAGACCCGGTATTTCTCCTGCTTTAAAATGTACTGTGTAGAGCCCACCATTAAACAGTGGAGTAAAGTCTAAACACACCTGACTACTAATTAACCCAATTTTAATTTTAAACATGATTAGATCATACAGATGGTTATAATCCTCTATAACCTATCATACCCAAAGGTCGGCACATCGTTTCACATTTCAGTGATAAAGCTGTCAAAACTTAGAAATCGCTTTGTATTTCTTTCTTGCTTTAGGTGAAATGTAGCTGATTGTGTTAAATGTGTGCATAATATTATCCTAAATCGATTAAGGGCCCCTGAATCGTATCGAATCGAAATCGAATTGTGACAGACTTTGTGACATCGGCAAATATCGTATCGTTGTCCAAAGAATCGATATTGTATCGTATCGTCATGAAACTGGTGATTTACACCCCTATTAATCACCTCAAAAATTTGTTTCAGCATGCATGATGCCAGTGTTTCCAGCAGACTAGTGGGAATGTTGCTCCTAGTGGTGAAGATGGCTTTGCGAAGGGCATCCACTGTCTGGAACTGATGTCCATTTTTGGAAACTTCCCTTGCCATCCAACCCCAAATGTTCCCGATTGGACTTGGATCAGGGGAACACGCAGGATGGTCCAAAAGAGTAACATTATTCCTCTGGAAGAAGTCCTTTGTCAGGCGGGCATTGTGAACTGCAGCGTGGTCCAGTTGAAAAACCCAGTCATTACCACACAGACCAGGGCCCTCAGTCATTACCACACAGACCAGGTCCCTCAGTCATGAGGGATGCCCCCTGCAACATCTCCACATAGCCAGCTGCCATTTGATGCCCTTGCACAAGCTGAAGCTCCATTGTTCCATTGAGGGAAAAAGCCCCCCAGATCATATTGGCGCCCCCTCCACTGTGCCGTGTAGAAAACATCTCAGGTGGGATCTCCTTGTAATGCCAGTAACGTTGGAAGCTGTCAGGACCGTCAAGGTTAATTTTTTTTCTCATCAGAGAATATAACTTTCTTCCACCTTTCAATGTCCCATGTCAGGAGCTCTCCTGCAAACTCCAAACAGGCAATTTTGTGGCGTTGAAGGAGACAAGGCCTTTAAAGACATTTTTTGTTTTTAAAACCCTTCTTTTGCAGATGCCGTCTGATGGTTATTGGACTGCAGTCAGCATCAGTAACAACCTTAATTAGGCCAAGAATCGTCCTGTGTCTTGAAGGACAGCCAATCAGATCCTCTGGTTCAAGGCCAGTGAAATTTCTTTGGGTCTACCACTTGACTTTTTTGTTCCATAACCCTCAGGATCTTTTAAGAAGTTTAAAATGACTGTCTTACTGCGTAAAACCTCAGCAGCAATGGCGCGCTGCGAGAGGCCTTGCTTATGCAGCTCAACAATCCAACCGCATTCAAAATGGGAAAGCTTTTTTGCCTTTGCCATCAGGAGGTCATGACAGTGTGAAAATCTGACAGAAAATGACACTGAATGCACATTTTTGCGACGACTTTGGCCTTTAAAGGCTGTGGTCTTAAAATTTGATCAGCTGATGAACAGCCTATTTCAGTTTAATGGTTGTTTGCAATAAATTGCTTACTAATTTTTTTTTTGTCTCACTTCCATTTCTTCTCTCTGCATTTTGAAGCTCTACTAAGAACCTTCTTAAGATCCAACAGTGCAAAATTAAAATATTTGCAATTTTTCAACTGGTCTTAAAATTTTGATCAGGAGAGTATTGCCAAATATTGAGCTTTTGGTGGTTTTCGTTATACTGCAACTTTGTCTCACGAGAATACACACGAGGTTTCGACCGGCCTGGATGTTCATTTGTAGTATTATAAAGAGGTGCATGCTGATAGGCTGCAGGAAGGACAGCACCTGTAAGAGGGTTGTGACCAACTCTAAAACAACAACAATCCATCCATCATGACTCATGCATCGAAGGACGAACGTGATGGGCCTGCCACATACGGATTTCGTTCTTTTCTGCACAAACCTGAACAGGAGACTGAGGATTCTATGGTGGTGGAGGAATCGCATCGTTTACTGCAAGATGTCTCTGGGTGGTAAAGTTGTTGATGCAAATGTGCTTAGTTTTATATCCATGGTCATAGTGAAGTCATGGAAATGTGAGTCTTGAATGAGTCTGATTACAAAACATGCATTTTCAACAGCATGCAATTTATAGCATTAGCCCAGGTACTCGATGAAGGCTTGGTGCTGAAACGCATCAGAGAATTTTGAACGTCTACACAATTATGCAATCAACACAAAAGTCCCTAAACCAGCTAAAAAGTGTCTTGGAGTTATTTTCCCATCAATGATATCACTTGAATGAATCACACTGCAAAGAGCACCTCAAACAAACTCTTCTTTCGGAGTCTAAGAAGTTCTCTTTCAACAGTTTTTATATTGAACAAAATTTCAAGCTGCACTGATGTGCCACAGTCTGACATGCATCATTATTCCTTCAACTAAAAAGCAGCCTCCCATCTTGAGGTCTATTTAAGCTGCACACTTTCCAGATAAATTTCATGGCTGTTCTTCTGCCAGCTCTGCCCTGCAACAATACTGCGCTCTTGCTTTCATCCACCTACCATCCTAGACCCAATGTCTAGGCTCCAACAGTGGGTTAAAAATACTATTTTTGGCTCCAGTGGAGCCCAGGAGGCACCTCTCAGGGACCTGGACCCTCTTTTACCTTATTTTAAACCCACAGTTTTAAATCTCGGTGTGAAAGTTTACAGTGATTTTAAATTGAATCAACAAATGAACTCTGTTGTTAAATCCAGTTTTTATCATCTAAAGCTTTTATCCAAGATTAAATTGG
Source organism: Cetoscarus ocellatus (assembly GCA_037902135.1). Taxonomy (NCBI): domain Eukaryota; kingdom Metazoa; phylum Chordata; class Actinopteri; order Labriformes; family Labridae; genus Cetoscarus; species Cetoscarus ocellatus. The sequence goes on from JBAMNC010000387.1 coordinate 5,671,460, forward strand.
TTTTATCTTTTAACGATTTTGAGCGGGTAATTCATGCTTTTATTTCTATACGGTTGGATTACTGTAATGCTCTTTACATTGGGGTTAAGGCTTCCCTTGCACGCTTACAGTGAGTCCAAAATGCTGCTGCTCGTCTTTTAACAGGTAAACGAAAACATGATCATGTCACTCCTACTCTAGCGTCCCTCCATTGGCTTCCCGTTCATTTTAGAATTCATTTAAAAATTTTATTGTTTCTTTTTAAATCATTAAATGGATCAGCACCACAGTACATCAGCACATCTCCTCCCTCTCTATCCCTCTCTGTCTCTCTAACACTCTCTCCATCCTCTCCCTGCCTTGCCCCTTTTTGTTTGCTCCAGTACTCTCTTGTTCTTGTCTCGTAGGCCGCCTGGGATCCTTGGTGTAGACCGCCTGCTGTGGACCTACAAAGCTTCAGTAACTACAATTGCAATTATTTGGCCATTCATTGAGCCCCATTCCATTATCATTACAGTCCCTGATATTAACTTTAGACAGATCAACAAAATTAAATACAAGGTAGTTCCTGCAGCACACATACATATATTGGTATGCTGTGGACCTGCTTGACTCCATGTGCTCTATCCTGCATCAACCATCAAGAAAAATGTCATTATTTAACATAAATTCATACTTAAAGACCAGTTTAACCCATTCTAATTAAAATTCAGCGAGATGCTGCTATATTAATCAACATCATTCCTCTCCAGACTATATTCATTATAAATATTAATTTTAATATTAGATTAATCTCTCTATCTATGATTGTACTGATTATACATCCATAGTATCTATCTTTACAACCATATAGACATGAGGACCCTCTTGAAATCAAGATGCCACATCTCAAGGAGCTTACCTTTAATAAATTTATATTGGCCCTTTGCTAATAAAGATTGATTGATTAAATGTATATTCAGCAGAGACAAATGTGATGAGGACAGACTTATGATCTGGGCGTCCATGGGTTTGTCGGCCTCATAAATTCTCATTTTTAATCCCTTTGTCCCTGCCTGGATGGAGTATTGATTTATGGATTGATTGATTGATGAAATATGTCTAAAAGGAGTGATGATGTCTGAGCCTAGACATCATCACTCCCTCTAGATACATATTTCATCTACTCAAACTTAAAATATTATTGCTCTTGCAATAATTGTTTAAATCAAATACAAAGTGTCTGTCTGACAGCAGTGAACTAAAAAACTAAGCAGCAAATGAAAGAAGGGTTAAATACAAAAAGAGTACTTGTCAGTTTCTTTAAATAACAATGTTTTAGTATCATCCCTTTGAAATGGTTTGGCAATACATTCATAACTCCTGAAATTATTTTTTAGATTTAAAAAAACAGATGAATGGACAGGGAACCAAGGCAGCGTTAACATATAATTCAAGAACTTCAAAGATCCTTTAATGATCTTTTCTTATTATGGCCAGAGCTAAATGTATACATTTTTTGCACTGGCAACAGCAATCAAGATGGGTCTGGCATAGTGTGTTTTTCCTCTGTGCTACAATGCTGATCTGCAAGATAAAATTGTTGTTTTACAAAACCATAACCAACCATAGCTGCTAAAGCTAAATTACATAACAGGAGATCAAGTGGCACTGCCATTCAAACAGAGTGAAAATGACAAAGACATGAGAGGGCATACACATACATATGAACAGAGAAACTGTTTTATGCAACTCTATAAGCCTCAAGTTACTGTGACTGCCTTCTGTGATCTTTGGAGCAGCTCTTAAAACAGCCAAAAACAGGTTTGATAAGTCAACATGCCATCTATGAATTGCCATCTCTGACAGTTACTTCCCTGGTAAAAATAATAGATTTTCAGGTTTTGGGTTTTTTTTGGCCTTGAATTTCAAAAATCAAATTTAAGACCTTTAACGGCTTTTAAAGATCTGCAGGAACCCTGTATGGAGATAATTCAGACTAATCAGGCATACAAACATGAAAAAAATCTGGATGCAAGCAAATTCATCTGTTTATCATCCACATATGATTTACGAAAAGATTTTTACATTCATTTGTAAAAAAATTAAAACAATTTATTACATATTAGCTAAAAATGTACCATACAGGCTTCTTAAAAACTATTTGCAGCATTGCATTAATATCTAATGTTTAAATAACCACTATTTCTTCTTGCACTGACTTGCTACAAGTTGTTCGATCTCTATTGTTCAATGTAATGTTAGAAATATGTGGAATTAGTGCATCATTGATTTCCATTTATCAAGTTCTTGTCCCTGTACTATCAAAACTACAAGGAAGTGTATAGAATGACAAATTACCACAATGAAGTGGGTTGAGGTGGAATTATGAAGAAGGAAACGAGTGTTTGCTTGAGCAATGGACCTGGATGTGGGGTAGAGTCACTCAAGCACAATAAACACTGACTGCTTTTATCCTGTCATACCAGAGGCAGCAATCATAAAATCAAACCTAATATCTATATTTAAATTTCACACCATTTTGATTAGTTCTAGCCAGTTACAATTTCAATGGCAAATCTGGCTTACCACAATCATGAAATCAAGATAACCAGGACTCATAATTTTCTATACCTTTATGCCATGTTGCACTCATTTCTTTCCACTGATTTTGTCATTTTAAAGTAAATATTTCAGTCTTGTTACATTTTTGCCAAAAATGTAAACCACCACAAGCCCCTAAAATACTTCATTATCATTTTTGTTGATGATGTTGTTGTCATCATTATTAGCATTAGTAGAAATGGACTGATTGCTTTTCCATAGGCCAATTCCCATTACCATTTTTTCCCTGGTCTGACCTGACGATATCTATTTTGACCAATAACGATTTCTCTCTCCAAAAACTGACACTGGCAGCAAAAGATTTTTGGGTACATTGTCTTTAATGAATAACTGAGTAGATATTTGTAATGTGTTGACTGGCAATTAACATTCTTTTCCAATGAAAATCTTAAAAAACTGCACCACAGCAAATGAACATCTCTCTTTGACACTTTAAAGGGATAGTTCAGGATTTTTAAAATGGGGTCATATGATGTACATAGCACTAGCCTTTACATTAGCCACAGCGACAGAGCTGAGCTATGCGTCTGTAAAGAAAATGCCAGCACTGCAGCTAAAGCTACATATAGCTGATATGGGGCCACCTTCTGGTCACAAAAAACAACAGTTTTCTGGTAAAACAAGGTTGTGGAAACAGCATAAAAAAGTCTATGGAAATAAGTACTCAACCAACTCACAAAACACATCAGAAAGCTGATCAGAAACAGCATATGAGGCTTTAAACTTAGACAGGCCCAAAAGAATATGTTTAGGGCATATCTGAGACCCCTGGAAAGTTGTTGAATAGCAGTGAAATGCGTGACCTTTCAAAAAAGCATAGCTTTACATTAAAAACTTTCTATGTGCATTAAATTACTATTTCCATTCTAGAGATGGGCAGAGGCAAAAACACTGCAAAGGCGGGGAAGCCCTCTAAAAACATGCAGACTTCAAATTATTCCAAAATTTAAAACAATCCATAAACAAACTTTAAATCTTTAATCCAAGACTTTTGATTACATTTTAAGGTCATTTTTAGATAAATCATTTGATCAACTTTAATGCTTTTTAAAACCCTGCCGACACCATGTATAAATACTCAGCATTTCTCTGATCTTAAAACTGATTTGATTTTAAAAATGATACAGAAGCTAATGGAACTATTCAACTCTGAATATAAAATGTAACATAAGTGTAGCCATTTAGAAAAAATTTGACCCTTCAGTACAAAAATTCTACCTTTAAGTTTGATAAATGCGTACAATGAAATGTTGTAGACTCAGTGAGAGTAAATGTTTGAAAATCGTGATCTCTCCATCAATCAAAAAAGACGGAGCAGCCCTAATTTTTTATCTAGTGAGGACGGTTTGTTGACCTGTTCTCAGACAACCACTACAACAACAGAGGATAAAATCCATGCCCCTCCTCCTCAGTTAGTTTCTTTACAGCCTGTCACATCTATGGATGCTTTTGCCATGTGCATTTCGTGAATAACCTGGCAGGGTTGTCAATGAAGACGGTCTCTTAGCGCTGCAGAATCTGCGGACTAATTATGTCTGTCAAAAGAAGGTATGAATGTCACCCGCAGAAACACTTGTAGCTCACGGATAAGTGCATACTTCTGTCTTTGTAGGGTTTGCACCATAGAAATGGTCTTATTTGTGAGATGCTAGGTGAAGATAGTCTGCAATGCAATTAGTGAATGTGGTAGCTAAGCAGAGTAGTAGCTGTGACATGGCATTATGGGAAATCGCACTTACTGTGAGATTACATAAACCACTCACCAAGCTGGAATCCAGCTCCTTAAATTAAGAGAACCCATTTCACCCATCAGACAGAGCAAGGTAATGAAATAGCAGATGAGAGGTCTCAAATGTAATTTTCCATGTGGAGTTCTTTTGTGCTGTTATCTCAGAGGGTGCAATAATGATTCTGTGAATGACTTTTGTGCACCCCATAATGGCCCACAGTAGTTAAGGCCACAGTGTGTAAAACTATAATTACCATGTGATTTCAAAACTCAACATTTTCTTCCTGTTGTAAAGACATATTCTGGCCTTTGCATAATTACAAGAGCAATGTCAGAAGTATTCCATTTTGATCAGCACGTATCCAACAGAGGACATTCACAATGACAGAAGCTTCTGAAATTCCATTTAGTTTTTGTCACTAAAACAAATTAATCACCTTGGACGAGCATGTTTATGGAATGAAGTGTTTGACAGCAGGTCTTCGAGGGCCTTGAGAGGCGGCGGCTGGGAGAGCAAAAAAATATAATAGAACAAAAAAATCTGGAATGCAAAAACTTTCAGAAATTAATTCATTTAGAGGAAATTAACACTCAAGGTAAAGTTTAGGCATGCTGCCAGTGTTTAGAATAATCAAAAACAACTAAACACAGCTGCAGTGATGATTATGAGGTGAGGAGCGTATTAAAAAAATCTTTTTGGAGCATACACTTAACCTGATGAAATTTAATTTAAAAAAGGGGGGGCTAAATGGGAAGGAAATTTTTAATTACCACAGTCAATTTTTGAGCAGCCTTCATGCAGTAAGTCACTATTAAACTTCAGTAGAATTTTCAGACAAAAATATTGATTATGTATTGGATTCTCCTCTAGGTTTCGTGAATAAATACAGAGTACAGCTGAATGAATAAACAAGGTTTTCAATACCAATTTCCTAAGGTCCACTGCAGAGGCTAGAAATCTCACTCATGTTGTCTCTGTTATTGGCGATGGCCCGGTGTTTATTTCATGCCTCTTTGAAGCAGCAGGCTTAGGTGCCGTGAATCTGTCTGATATCATCCCACTCAAACGTGAGGCCTGGATCCCTGCGCCCAGTCACCATCAGACCACTGTGGGATCAATCTTTGTTTACCAGAGAATGGGATTGATTTACAGGTTCTGTCAAAGCAGCCCTCTCCACCTGCAGCAGACTACGAAACAGGTAGCAACAACATGACCTGGACTGCATCAGATATGTGGGCAGCACAGAAAGATGCATGTCTAAAAGGTAGACCACTCTGAACAACAGAGGCAAGATTAACTGCGTATCTAAGCGACAAAAATGTTCCCCTGTCCTGCCAGTAATACAAAAACATATTAAGAAGACAGTGTAGCATTCGAACATGAAATGTAATGAAAGCTCAGAAGACATTTGCCTATCAAAAATTTGCAGTGCATTCCAGACAGCATGCGCCAGTGTCACAGTGGTGTGGAGTGGGAGCGGAACACATAAAGCTCAGGAAATTAAAGCTGTAAATAAAGGTCCGTCAGATAAAGGATCTCCTGACAGTTATGAGAGCAGCACAGGCCGAGGGCTGGCTGCTGGCTCATTCAGGACGCGTGCGGATGGGCATGAAAAAACAAATCACAGTGATGAGCATGAAGGCCACCATTTGCATTTGGCTCTGCCAATTCACAGCAACATTCATCTCTTTTCTTCTTATTCTCAAGCCATTTTATCCCCTTGTGCTGTTTTTTTTTCTTGTTGTTGTATTTTTTGTATTTTCATTTCTTCTCACAAAAGTCCTGAAATCCCAACCACACCTGTAGTCCCAGTTTGCAATTTATTAACCATCTTTTTTCAAAACCAAAAAAAGCTCACAAAGGAAACACAAGTGTGACAATTCCAGATGTATTTTCTGTTGTAGAAAAGAAAGCATCTCAGTCATTTTGCTTGTCTTCACCAAAGACCTTACTTCAGACTTTAACCCCCCAAAAAATCCATCCCCAAAACTCCGATAGGCTTTAAGATCAGGGAACAGGATGTGCAAAAATGTTAAGTAAAAATAAAATTTTGTTTTGTTTTTCTAAATAACTAACACAATTCTCTCTGTATTATTAAATACATCTTTTAGAAATAAAAATATATCTGCTCGGATTTTAAAAGACATATTTTTATAATCCCGGCAGAGGTGCTAATGCAGGTTGTTCAAGAGAGTGAAAATGGCCCAATTTGTTTGGGTTCTGATCAGCTGGACGCTGCAGTGTTTCACTCGTGTCAGCTGACTGCAGGTCCTTTATTTCTCCATTTAAAGTTATCTCACAATTATGAGACGTTAATCTTGTTAATCAAACTAATAACAATTTTTAGTTTTGTGTTCACATTCATCTCATATTTCTTAAAATTATCTTGTGAAATTGGACACACAAAGCAATAAAAATTATAACTACAAGGAATTCTGAGAATTTATTTTTCAGAAAAACAGAAAATACAGAACATCTATTTCCAATGTAGATACAATCTACATTCGCAAACCATAACGTTTTTCTTAGGAAAATTCTTGATTCAATCTTTCAACAAATAAGCTTTATAACAGGCATCACCAAATGGCGGACCTCAGTCCGGATCCGGACCGAGTGATGGTTCTGTCCGGACCCGTGACCAATCTCTGATAAATTCACAGGAATAGATGTTAACTGACCATTTCTTCCGACAGTCGCGGATATACACCGGGCACTGCTACTCCAGTTAACACTAGAACCGCTACTGTGGTCTGATCACAAGCTGGTCATGCCATTAGTGTTCCTAAATATATGTTCTGTAAGTTTTCTGAAGTTTATACTGTTGTTTAATCAAGCACTAAAGAGGAACGAGACATGATTAATTTTGCGGAGGTGACTTTCCCGCGGCTATCGTGTTTACAGCACGAGCTGCAGCAGCCACAAGCACCAGCAAACAGGAGGCAGAGCCAATTTAACTGGGAATAAACTGCCTGTGCAAAATAATAAGACCCTTGTCACCTGCAAGCTTTGCGACCGACCTGTGTGGGAAATGCTGACGAGGGCTGAGAGCTTTTGCGCTGTGGTGGCGCTGCGCTCTCGACAGGGCGGATCGTGTTCTTTTCTAATTGTTTACTAATCAAGTTGATCATTCGTTCATGTTATTTTCATTGTTGCAGTTCTACAGCTTTTTAGCACTAGTTTATTTCCGAATGTTTCATATTTTGCAAGTTCTATCAACACTGTTCTGTTTATTTATTTATTAGCCTATGTGAGTGTGGGTTCATGTTCACGTGCAGCACTGTTTGTGCGTGAGAAAGAAAAAGAAAGAGAGGGAAAGATTGAAAGAGAGAGAGAGAGAGAGTTAAGGACAGAGAGCCAAAGAGAGAGAGAGAGCAAAATCTGAAACATGCGCAAATTAAATATTTATCTTCCTATCACTTTCTTGTTACATTGTTTTGCAACAACACAGCAGAAAAGCAGTTACAGATGACAATTGATTGTACTTTTAAGAGTTAATTTCTTGTATTTTGAAGACGTTGACTTTTTTACTGAAAGTGTAGGTCTTCATTTTTTTAGGCTGTGACCTCTCTTATTTAAGAAAAAAGGAGAGGAAAAATATTTAGTCAGTGCTCTGTATGCACTTGTTTTTTCCTAAAAAGAGCCACCTTTTGTTAATTGTTTTCTGAAGATGTTGACTTTTTAACTTGATGTGTAGGCCTTCAATTCTTGGCTGGGACCTCTTTCATTTGAGAGAAAAAACTGGTTATTTGGCTCTGTTTACAATTCTTTATTTATTATATTTTAGGTTTTTCTTTTTTAATCTGCAATAAAAGCCTTAATTAATTTGCCTAGGACTATTTTTATTTATGGTAAAGGAGCTAGCTGTGCACTCAATAAAACATATCCTGCATTAAAAATTGACAAAAATATTGTTGAAACCATAAAAATGTGGACATAGGGGAAGGCTATAAGACACAATTTGGACTTCGGTTCAGACCTTTTATTGGTTCGAAACTTTATTAACTGGACCTCGGTGACTTTTAATTGAATACCCCTGCTTTATAAGATTAAATCGGGATAAACCTTATGAATTAAAAATGAAGAATGTGACATGCAGAAATGAAAATATGTCTGCACAAAACAACAATTCTACATCCAAACAATTGAGGACACAGATCTTTTGAATAAAAGTAGTAAAAACTGACTCCAGGATTCAAAGATAGCACAATGGTCACATATTTTACGTTTTTTAGTCTATTTCATTCTGAGATAAGCATGCTTTTAAATCAGATACACACAATAACTGTATGTTGACCCATGTGGACCACTGTAATTGGAATTTACTGGTTATCAGAGTAACATAAAAAGATAAGAATCCAAGGTTAACATTTTGTGTCACACTAAGCTGGTAGGCAAGAAGTCAGACCTGAAATGAACACACAACAGTGTTGTCCATGTTCCCAACATGTCAAAACAGACCAAAAGAAGCTTTTACTTTCGAATAAGTCGCCATCAGTTTTTGAAAAATAAGTTTAGAAAATTATCACATTGTCCTTACTTTGAACAGATTTTAAAAATGCTTAAATCAGCAAAATACTTTACATTCTTAGAAGGGCTCAAACACTTTGTGCCACAGAGCTGTAGATTAATGAGCCTTGCCATGCACTGGCTGATATCTTCCTTTTTTATGACGACCATGGGCACTGTAATTCTATTTCAATCCCACATGCTTGTCCTGCAATTAATGTGTATTTATCTGAAGCTAAGAGCCCCTTACAACTGCTCATCTTCCTCTTGCTGGTTGCTGCTAGCCAAGTAGGTTACGTCAGAGAAATGCCCATGTATTGAGACTCTTGCCTTGTTAGTGTGGCTTGAGTTTGATTCCTCCCTGCAGCCTGTTTCCTGTATGTCTTTTCCTGCTCTCTCACCCTCCTTTAAGTGCCTATCCGCTGTTTTTGTTTTTTTGGGAAAGACAAAAAAAGATAAAAATTAACTTGAAAAATCTTGACTTCAACGGAGCAACGCCTGCAAGCAACTTGATCTGCACTGATGTCACACCTGACATGCATCCTACAATCCCCTGACAAACACTCCTCTAGAAAGCAGTATTTAAGCTATTCATTTTCTCTATTGCCCTGCCAGCACTGCCTGCATCAGTATTGTACTCTTGCTTTCAACCCTCCATTACCCCAGCATCCACCTGTAGGCTCTGATAGTTGTAAAGATACCACCTCATCACTCCTCAAGCTCTGCATCTCAAATAAATCTCGTCGGAGTGATGAGGTCAGAGCTTCATCGCCAAAGTCACACTATGTTCTGCTGCATTATAAAACAAACACAAACATAAATTGCGTGACTAATAAAAAACTAAAAAACTAATAAACATACATTTCAAAAGTCAGTGTTATTTGTTACAGGAAACTAATGAACCTTTTGAAAAATGACAACATATATTTGTTTCTTAAGGCTTTTCCTCTTTTCCACAGCATGGTGAAAGCCTGACATTAAAGCTAGGAAACATATTGAGCTATAAAGATTTATCAATAAACTTGCAAAAGGGATATAGGGTTAGATAATCTTGTGTTACCTACCATTACAAAACTATAGATTCCACTGTTACTGGTTTACAGCTGAGTCACATGAGGAGGAATCTTGATGTTAATATGTCATGCATCAAAACTATCAACACCAACATTTTAGAGTTAAAAGGTGGCATTACAAGGTAGAAGGGTTGTCAAAAATATCAATACTCCTAAAAGTATCGATACTCAAACGCCATACCCGGATACGATACTAATTTGCCATGGTATCAATACTACAGTGCGCGCGCCCGTGCACTCTGCAGGCAGCGCAGCAGGCAGACAGCTTCCGGCGATCCCGCTTGCTGTCCTGCGTATCAGTGCTGGGAACAGCACGACTAATTTGACCAAACACGTGAAGGACCGGCACCTTGGCCTTCATGACGAATTCCGACAGGTTAGTAAAGCTCCCATTCATCATTTACCTTACTGTATTAAACTGATTACTGATGTTGTGTTGTGATTAGCTGTGGCTAGTGCGCTACTGTAGTGCGCGCTAGCCTCATTTAGCTTGCTTCTCAATGAATGTTGGTTGCTTTGTTTTTAGCCATTAGCCAAGGCTAGCGGCTTTTAGCTTGCTAAAATGACTCAAATTAGTTTTCTTCTATTAAAGATGCAGACTGAAGCAGAGAGAAGTCGACCTTCCACTAAGCCTAAGAAATTACAGCCAACTCTACCACTGCTGTTTGAAACACAATGAAACTATGATCCCAAGTCTCCTGAAGCTGTAAAAATAAACAGAACTGTTGTACATCTGTACGACGGTGTATTAGGGCCACTTAAAGAATTTTTTTTTAAAAATAAAAACTCAAAATTTTCTAGAAAAAAATTAAATTTTCAAGTTTATAAAGTCGCAAATTTACTACCTTATAAGTCGCAAATTTACAGCTTTATACACTCGCAAATTTACTACGGGTCAATAACTCATCAATAAAATAACATAGTTCCAAACCCAACCCCTCTTTTTAATCACTGTCATAAAGACTGTGAACTAGAACCTTGTTTTCCTCCAAACGAGCCGTCCTCCAGGCCAGACAAATTCACATGGTCTCAATACACTGCCGGTGATGGCTCGGTGGCTTAGGGGCCGTCGGCAAGTACCAATTGTGATCACACATCTCTTATAGTTTATACTACAGCTCTTATTTAAGACAAATAGGTTTTAATTTAATTCATATGATTTTTTTTTATATTAACGTATATTCATTACAGGTAATGGCTATAAAAACTGCAATAACTGTACTGTTGATGACTGAAGTGACACCAAACAGCCTGATGATCAAACATCTCCTGTAGTTTATACTACAGCTCTTACTTTAGAGTAATATGTTTTAATGTAATTTATATATATATACATATATATATATGATCATCAGGCTGAGTCATTACCAATTTCTAAACATACTTCACTATATAAAAAATCTTATATATCAAGTATAAACCTATTTCTCTTAAGTAAGAAATTAAGTATAAAACTAGAAGAGATGTTAGATCATCAGGCTGACTTTGGTGCCACTACAGTCAACAAAAGTACAGGTATTCCAGTTTTTATAGTCATTACCTATTAATAAATACGTCAATATTAAAAAAAATCACATAAATTACATTAAAATCTATTTCTCTAAAAAAATAAGAATAACAAGAATAAGCTAGAAGAGATGTCAGATCATCAGACTGTGTTTGGTGTCACTACAGTCAACAACAGTAAAGTTAGGCCTATTAGAGTTTTGATAGGCTAGTCATTACGTAATGATAAACACACTTCATCATATTAAAATGTAGTAAAATTATTACAGTTGTAAAATTCATTACCTATTAATGAATATATGTCAATATTAAAAAAATGACATAAATTACATTAAAACTTATATCTCTTAAATAAGAGCTGTAGAATAAACTAGAAGAGATGTTTGATCATCAGGCTGAGTTTGGTGTTACTACAGTTAAGAACTGTACAGTTATTACAGTTTTTATAGTCATTACCTATTAATAAATACGTCAATAATAAAAAAAAAATCATATAAATTACATTAAAACATATTTCTCGAAAGTAAGAGCTGTAGTATAAACTCGAGGAGATGTTTTTTTCATTAGTAAGAGTTTGGTGTCACTACAGTCCACAAAAGTACAGATAGTATAGTAATTATTGTCATCAAATATGAATTCACACAGTTCAATGTATAAAGAATAATTTAAATCAAATCAAAAGCTTTTTTTCCAAAGATAAGAGCTGTAGTTTAAGTTAGAGGGGATCATCATTCATGTTTTATTATCATTTCATTGATCGATCTCATAACTTTGATGGCATTGACTTTATTTTCAATCAAAAAATCCGATGAAATATTTTAATTTACAATTCTTAAAAAACTATAACATGTACTATGAACAACCTACGGTCATTTAGGTGTGCTGTGATTTTGAAGACGTTACATGTCTTTATGGTGAAGTAATTGAATTTTCTTTCACACCATTCCTCCAATATGGTAACTTGCCGACGGTCCCTAAGCCGCTGAGCCATCACCGGCAGCGTATTGAAACCTGTTGAAGTTGTCTGGCTCGGATGACAGCTTGTTTGGACGAAAACAGGGTTGTAGCTCACAGTCTTGATGACAGTGATTAAAATGAGGGATTGGGATGGAACTATGTTGTTTTACTGATGAGTTACTGACTCGAAATATGAGTTTATAAAGTCCCAAATTTGCTACTTTCTAAACTCAAAAATTTACGACTGTATAAAGTAGTAAATTTGCGACTGTATAATGTCGTAAATTTGCGACTTAATAATGTCGTAAAGTTGCGATTTTATAAAATTGAAAATTTCAAGTTTTCATTATTTTTTTTATTTCTTTAAGTGGCCCTAATACGCCGTCGTACATCTGTGAGGATCAAGTACCCATTTATTTACACGGTGGAGGAACCTGGGCTCCAACAACTTTTCATGCAGCTAAATCCACAGTATGTTTTTCCATAAAGAAACTGTTGTACAATACAACAAAACAAACAGTCATGCAGCAGCTTCAAGGGAAGTCTTGTCTTGTTTTTACTGGGTTTTATTTTTTCATTTCTGATTATTTAATTATTTTATTGAATTGATTATTTATCTGCGGTTCTGTTTTTCATGTTAATAAAAATGTTTTTTTTAAGCCTTTTTAATTATTTGTCATTTTTATCCCCGCGGTATCGAAAATGGTATCAAGTATTGAACATCTTCTTGGGTATCGATATCGAGTTTGAAATTTTGGTATCGTGACAACTCTACAAGGTAGTATTACAACTTAGCTTCATTTAAACTTACATCTGCACTAAAAAAAAACAGAGGCATATGTCTATATTTAACTTAAGTGGTTAAAAAAGAACAAGTAAATACACAGGAGGGAAGTAAAAAGCAGTGCTGGTTGATTAATTTAGTTCAATTAAGATCATAATTATAGCCTACAAGGATTGCAAACACAATAATCATTAGAGGTGTGAATCTTCAAATAGGCCCCAATCAATTCGATTCTGATTCTGGGTGTGTCCATTCAACTCAAAATTTTAGATTTTCAATTCAAACAGATTCAAGATTCACAAAGCATACCCCATTTGTTATATGCAGTTGTTTTTTCCATGATCTGCTTCTGTCTGCAGTGCATGAAGAGGCTGGACATAATATAATCTTACAAAAGGAATTTCCATAAAATGTATTAATGAAATACAGCTCATGTATTTACAATGTTTGTCAGCTAAATATAATGCTATAGATATACTGCCGACAACCTAAAAAAAACAGAAAAACATGTATGCTGATATAAAGAATAATAATAATAATAATAATAACAAACACACCAGGAACAGCACACCCTCTTTTCAGTATGTACAGAGAGAGAAGAGAGAGATGTTTTAAAAATACAAAAAGGAACAGTTGCTGTGTTCGGCCACCACAGATAATCGACTTTACATGAAAAGGCTAGGGCAGCAAGGTGGCACAGCAGGTAGTGTGCATGCCTCACAGCAAGAAGGTTGCTGGTTCAAACCCTGTGACAGTCAGGGCCTTTCTATGTGGAGTTTGCATGTTGCTTGTTAGATTAATTGAATCTAACTTGCCTTTATGAGTGGGTGAGTGTGTAAATAGTTGTTTGTCTCTCAATGAGGCCCTGCAATTAGCTTACCATGTTCAAAATGGGTGTATCAAATGTATTATCCCTTCATGGATGTTGTGAATTAAATCTTAGAATGTTTTTATGAACACACATAGATTCAAATACAAATACATTTTTTGGACACCTGTGGTAACTGTCATGAGACATTACAGTTTTGCACGTCCTGTATTGGGCTTATCGTGCCCCCTCCTCTCTCTCAAAGTGAAGCTCATCTGCTCCTCTGAGTTGAGTCGAAATGAGCTGAATAAACACAATCATATTTTTGGCAAACAGTTAAGTGTTCTAGTTTCAAATCATGAATAAAATAAAAGTGTAGTTCATGCTGAAGACAAGATAGAGTTTTAAAAGAGACCATGTTGTGCTTTTTTAAGTTCAATATTCCCTTAAGTTTGTTTAACATGGCTCCACCGTGTAATAGAGCAATTCAGAAGTACTCTATCTCCCTATCAAGACGACCTACCAGTATGGTGTCCTACCATTATCTTGTCTGCGGTTCAAACCCACTGATTTGGGACAAAGCAAAGACCGTAGAATGAATGCAGAGTCACTGACAACAGCGCTGAACTGACCAATGACCACAGAGTTGACCAATCAACCAATCAGAGTGGACTGAGCCCATGTGGGGAAAGGAGCTCCAACAGAGCATCTCAGAGAGACAGAGAATGCAGCACAACCAGAGATACTGAGAATAAAAAATAGTTTTTTTTTACATTTGTGATTCTAAATGTACCCTAGTAGTCATCAAAATGAATATATGAAACTGATTTGAGGCAAAATATGACCTCTTTAAGTTGTGCACACTGAGGGAGCTTTACTGGGAGCAGCACAAGCAAAAGAGTTTGACATGATGTGTTGGTCTGGGTCTGTTTGACACAGTGGCAGATGTGGTAAGGGCTGAGCAGGTACAGAGTGTGTTTATTAAGTGAACACACATTGCATTTGTATCGATTTGACCTTGTTTTTTCAATCGTGTCATTAAGGTAGAGGGAGCCAATCATTATGGTAGCCACCTGCACTTAAAAACAGTCAAGCTTAAACTAAGTTGCCATAAAGAAGGCATATGCAGTTAACTATTTTTCGAAAAATGACAAATGTTTCATGTATGTTGCTGGTGTCCACCCTTGCTTGAAATCCCAAAAGCCATATAAATTGTATGTTGCACTGTTTGCATCATATTGGGTAAAATTTGGCCCTACCTCCATGCCTCCCGTGTTGGCATTAGTGCTGAATGCCCCTTCTAAGAGCATAAAATCATTTAGCAAAACACACATCAAAGTGACAAATGATAAATCAAATGATATGATGTCCTCCAGCAAGGTTTTCTCAACTAAAACTAGTTTTTTGATACCCATTCCTATCCACCACTCAATGGTTTGGTTGAACAGCCTGCAAATGTGATTTGTTTTTTGACAGAAAGAAGCAAAAATACACATTCACAGCTTAAATACATTATGTTCCACAACAAATTAGGAGAAGCTAACTCCTTTTTAACTCTTTCATTTAAGTAATAAATTTGTTCCGTGTTCCGTTCCTGCCTGTCTACTTTGTTATTTAGTTAGGCAGTTTGTCACTTTGAATTATGTAACCAAAAGGCTGGCTGAAGTGTTTTTGAAAGACAATAAAGAAATAACAAACATAATCATCTAACATTTTAATTTGCCAAAGAAAAACCCAGACACTCTGAAATAGAGGGAAGATAAAAGAAGTATTGTTTGTTGACACACAGCTAACCCATGCTAATGATTTAATTATAAACCAACAAGACTCCTTGTTGAAGATGTGTACTATTTGGGTCCATTAAACAGACTAAACAGAGACAAAAACAGTCTGCACAATACTCCATTGCTGTGCTCCGGGCTCGGATTCCAAACTAATTTAGCAGGAACAGCCTGCATATTAATGTTGGGAGCTCACCCTCCAGTCTATCTGTGCCTCCACTGAATCCAGGGCACCTTCAGGGCAGAGAGAGCCGGCCCGATCTGTGTCGGCCATGATAACAATACAGCGACCATTGATGAAAGGTCTTGTGGGAATTTATTACAAGCGACGACTGGGGAACACGGTGCCAGAGAGACTGAATAACCCGAATTTGAATACAAGCCACAAATTATACACAGTTTCAGTAAATGAAGTGACTGTGTGCCTTTTGTTCCACGGCTTTCTTTTCACTAGTGGGAAGCTGAACGCCACTGCCACTACTACTGAGAGGGGAAGTTGTTGAAGCTGAGATTTCCTGCTTTCATTGTGGTTTAGAGCTAAAATGTTTATAGTGGTTTCAAAAAACTGACTCATCAAATGGTGCATGGTGTACATATTGCTTTTTCATCTGTGTCTGATCACAAGCAGCTCATTCATTTGTCTTTTTATTCAAATAAGCAAAGCAGAAGAAGAGCACGTCTTGTAGTCAAAATAATTTCCGAGGCAGTGGATGTCAATAATGAGTGGTTAAGGCATTATGCTGTCTAAATGCTTTTTTTCCAAGGCACATGACTGCCATATGGTAAAAATCATAAGGCTGTGATATTAAAGTGGTGACTTCAAAGGATCAGAGGAGCTCAATCATTTGGTGCCTTAAATAAAACTTTCAAACATGGCTCATTTCTTTTGAATGAAAAAGGCATCTACTACTCTCCAATAAAATGGGACTCGACTTGAACTCAGCCTGTCTACTGTAAGTATGCACATGGAGAAAAAAAGAAATGTGTTTCTCTGACTAAGGTGGTTGACAGGGCCAAAGTGCATTCGGTAGCTGGCAGTCATTTTATGGCTGCAGCACTGAAGCAGATTTACTTAGATGACGTCAGTGGCTTTGAGCCAGCTTTTCCTTTTTGGTGGCACTCTCGGCTGGCCTCAGTGGGCCCTGCTCAAACTGCTGAGCAGCAGCGCATACTCTAAAATTCCCTTTCTACACCGGGGTTTACCTCAGGGCACACACAGTCTGGAAGCCTGCAGGAGTGTCCTGTTTTTAAAGCGCGCACTGACCGAAGAGAACACTGATGTTTTGATGTGATTCTCCCCCTGCCACGCATCACATCTAATTACACCATTAATGATTCTGTGGCCAGACTCAATTACAGATCACACATCTTTTTCTAGCCCAGAATTTTCATGACAAAAAATATTTTTGTGTTTTATCATTTCAATTAAATACAGGACACGTAATGTGTTTGCATTCCCATGAGGTATTTCACGGGCCCACACCACAAATAGAAAAAACATTCCTTGTAATATGTGTGCAGTGCATTTGCTTTATTTTAGTCAGCAAAAGCTTTTAGTTTCATTTTTCAAGTCATTGCTCTACTGTGAACTGCTTCAAAATCGACAAAATAATAGCCAAACTTAAAATTCCTGATACTAATAATCACTTTAATACAAGCTATAAAATCTCATTTAAGACCTGAAACACTAATAGATAACAAGAATGCAAAACACAAGATAAGACTTTTTTTTCTTTTAAATATGAATGAGTTATCATTTTTGAATCAAAATAGATTATACAAGAGCATCCCTGAAAACAGCTTTTTCAAATCAACAGAGTCAAAATAAGTCACCTAACAGCTATGACCAAAAATAAAACTTGTTTTAGCTTATATAGTGTGACCAAGGTATGAAATTAACACTTGCCAAGCCAATCTAAACATTCATGTAGAAATACAACAGAGCTTTCCAAAAAAAACAGCAGCAAAACAGACAACTACCCTCCCATTGACAGACCAGCTACTTTGTTGTTTTGTTAACTTAAATCCTGACACAGGCTTGCATGTGTAGATATTTTGGGAAATTAATTTTACTGTTATTGCACCAAGGCAAAGAAAACACTATGTGAGGATTTTTCTTTCAAACCACAGCATTTATTTTATATTTACAGTTTCTGTCTACTAGGATATGTTGCCTTTCTGAAGGATAAATTCATGCACTTTTTTTTATCTTTTCACAATCACTTACCAACTTCAAAAACATGTTTTGAATGATTCATTGGCTTCTTTCAATCCCGTTTTCATACAAGTTTCAACAAGTGAAATTACTTAACATTAGTTCTTCATGCACGATTTAAATGTAAGAAAATGTGAATTTAAACACTAACTTGTCCCTATTCAAAAAAACAAAAAGACATTCCTGTTGTTAATGCTTTCACCCAGTGGGGACTTTAAACCAGTATTTTGAAAATAATTTGACCTGTAGTGCAGCAAAGTCTCAGTTTACACTTTCGACAGATGATTGAGCTTCATCCATCAAACATGTACAACAGAGATTTAAAGGAATTGTCCTCTTTGGTTTCATAAGAGTGACTGGTGAGCCTCCTCGGTTGGCTATTTTTTTTCCACTGGCAAACACTGATAGCCCTGTACATACTAAGCAAATACATTTTCCTGACAGTCTTCACTTGCTGATAATACTATTCAAACTGACATAAATAATCAAATATAGCTTAATTAAATGCACTGAATTGTGTATGGGACACAAATACACATTTTATTATTCAGGCTGGGGAAAAATATACTTGGCAGGTGATTATCGTGATCCTGTATGACCTGCCCCCTTGGCTGGTCAGACAGTAAGTTAATTTCAAACCCCAAGTACAACCCTGGTATAGTTAAAAAAAATTTTTTTTACATCAGAAGTGCTGTATTACTAAAAAAAAAATCCTGAACAAAAAAGGGGATTAAACAAGGTATGATTTGAACAAGGTGCTTGCTGAGTAAATACATGACTGCTCAGTGGCACCTGTTGCACAGAAGCCTTTCCACAGCAGTCTATGACTCTCAAACCTGGACTGGTGTCTCATTGCTCTATTAATTACATCTATTTGAGGTTTTTCTGAAATCGAAGAAATTATTGATATCAAAATAAGCTCAGATAGGCTCAAGACACACTATGGCTAACAGTGGAAAACACATTTGAACAAAAAAAGGATCAATATATGCCACATTTCCTTGCACAGCACAAAATGTGCAGAGACATTTTCTAAATGTTTGTCAGGATTTATTTCTCCTAACTGCTACTATCCTTAAATCCCAAGAAATGTGGACAGCCAGAAAAAAAGGAGTCTCACTTTACTCCGAGAAGTAACACAGTCCACTCTGAGCTCTACAAAAGCACATTATTCTTTCCACACTTCACAACAGATAGACTGCACCCTCTGTAGTGCTGCCCTCAGACCTCAACAAGAGACAAAATGTGAGTGAACAGAGCATTCAAGTTCAGAATATGATGCAATACATCCACAACACAACTATCCTTTCACTAACCTACACATACAGTCGGCTTTTTCTTCTTCTTTTCTCCACACTCAATGGCTCATTAAATTATATCCATCAGAATAAAGACAAATCATACTGTATTAACTCAGTATAATATGTTTCAAAAACTACTGGTAGTGTTTGATGTGCTATATAATACCCCAGGGAGTTACAAAACTCTTAGTTTTAGAGGTAAAGTCTCATTCAATTAAAACAAAGACAACATCCTATTCTAATACAAATGTTATGCAGGCTTCCTTCCAACAGGTCCACTGGTTGTGTAACCTGAAAACAAAGAATCTATTTCAAACCGCAATGTTTTTTTCTTGATGTTTATTCCAGGAGAGCTGATTTACACTGTGACTTGTCTGGAGTTACGCCTGACTGCATTCAAACAGTTTCCTGGAAAATGATTACAGCTCTTTTCAGGTTAATTAAATTAAAAATACTGTGTCGCCTTGGTGTTTTTCGTCACCGCTGTCAAGAGAATTACATAAAATGTTAAACTGCCATTTAAAAAAACTTGAGAGGCAACCATAGTCAGATGTTTTGCACATTAAAACAGAAATGCTGCAGCCAAAAACTTGAAGTATTGTGAACAGAAATTTGATTTTGGTTCAAAACATCCTTATAAAGCAAGTTCAGGTCTATAAACCACTCAGACATGTCAAGCCTCTGCTAAGCTGATTACAATACAGCAACTTTCCTGAAATTCATTTTTACAGAGGTAGATACTTGTACTCCTTAAATTCAAAAACAAAAACAATTGACACAGTGCACTGCCAAGACCAGATCAGTGTTCGGTGTAACTTACCAAAGGGCTTTCATGTACATGAATTAGGCCCCTTAAAATTTTATTTTGTGATTCCATGTAAAATAAGTGAAGTATGAAGACACCTTGATTGAATCACAGCAGCATATCTTAACTGTGTAAATCATGGCCTGGTGGCCTGACTAGGCTGTTTGTTCAGGGCAAACCAAATCTGACAGTTTACAGAGGTAAATATTCAGTCAGGCTACACAAAGAAGAACAGAAGTCTGCAACAAAGAGGGGATATCCAAGGGTTTGATGCAACAAGTTGACCACCCCCTTTGTTAAATCAAATATTCCGTTTCAAAGCCCTATTTTCTTCCCTTTCAGAGTGGCTTTCTCATAGAAAGTTTTATGACAGAAACACTGAGAGGATTAAACTTTGAGACCCACGCATACAGACACACACAGCTGATCAGACAGTGGAGGGGAGGGGGTTAAGTTTTAGCTGAGCCTGCATTTCCCAAAGTAGAGTAAGGTAAAGGAAAACAATAGACACCCCAGAGAGTGGCTCCATTAACATCAAGCATACACTATTGAACTATGAGAGCGACAAACCCTTTAAAGGTGTGCTACAAGCTCCCCTATTTTACATCCGAGCACCATTAAAATATTAATAACACGGGGAACATATCCCACCAGATTTTTAGAGCTTGACAAACAGATTGCAAAATCTATTTTTTAGATTTTTTGCTATTGTGTTGACAAATGTGTAGTAATTATCAATCCAAGTTCAAGATAAGTCACTTAAAATGAGTGGTGGTATTTTTTTCACTTACTTTGGTAAAAGTGGTGAAAAAATACATTATTCAGCGTTAAAGTCCTGCACATTATACTTTCCTCAAGTAACAGAGGCAAGAAATATTGCCTTAGATATTACTGGATATCTTATAATATTATCTGGTTTAAAATTAATGTACATGTAATATTCTAATCAGAATCAGCCTGTCAAATTGCACAGATTTGCCAAAACAGCATGGCCCATGTTGTATTTTATTTCTTTTAAGGTGCAAAGTAAAGTAAATAGATATAACTAATATTATTGTTATAAAGAAATAAAACGCAATGCAGAAATCAAGTTTTTCAATGAAATGACATATTAAGAAACAGGGATGAACGCTTCAAAGGAGGTCTGTATGCCACAATTTCCTTGAAAGCTGAGCCCCCCTAAACTTATCAACCCAAAACTGCCCCTGCATTCAAGTTTACTTTACAAAGACTTCAGCTTGGCAGAGTCCCATCAGGCGCATTGAAAGTCACGATCTAATCCCATTTGAAGTTATAAAAATATAAATTATCCCTGGTGCCTTACATTTTGACTTAAGTTAGCTTCGGAGGGACACAGAGGAGCTTTAATGGCAGGAGTTTGGGGCTAACCTTTCCCTCCGGTTCAGAGTTACAGTAACAACATGGAGAACACAAAGCACACTGACTGCTGAAGAAAAACACGAATAGAACCATTAAGGGTACTTACACTGAACTTCGACGGCGTTTTCACAAAAAGCCTCGTCAAAACGTGTTGAAGCAACAAGTCTCTCCGCGGTGTTTCCTTCGAGGTGGTCCGAAAATGGTCCAACAACTCCCGGCTGAGCCAACTATGGAGAGCAAAACAGCAGCAACGTTTTCAACCGTCATCTTGTCCAAACTGTTATTCGTGCAGTAATGTTGTTAGTCCCTCCTGAATCCCTACGGGAGTTTCTGAGGAGCTAACACGGGGCAACACGGCATCTGACGCCTCTTACAGGGGCGGATGGCCGGGCTTCTTTACAAAAAATGTGAAAAATGTCAAAGATTTTCGCTGCTATGTCAGAGCCATAGGCTACAGCAGTGAGTAATAAAAGTGAGCACCCTGTTGCAGCAGCGACCAGAATCAGCCATCTATCTCAGCGATGGAAACAGAAGACCTAACGCCACTTCCCGCCACTCAATTCTGGTAAAAATCCCCAAAGAAGACGACATTTTATAGCCTGCCCAATATTTGTAAAGACGTAAACTAAAGCCCGTGAACAGAAGTCTACAACCACTTTGTATACCTGTAACTACCATTGAAACTTACCTCGTTATTGATATCTCATTTAAAAATGTCCCTTTCTTTTGGTAATGGGATGTTACGGTGTATTTTGAATACTATGTCAAGTTATTCTGGTGTTTCTGGGCCAGTCAGGAAGGTGTAGGTGAATCGCTTCGCGCACTGACAGAGATGCGAAGAATGCTCGGAATGAGAAGAGGAATGAAATGAACGCAAAGAGCGAGTTTGCGCCGGGGCGGAGCGAGAGGTGGCGTCATCCCGAGCCCCGAGCAGGCAGCCTGGGCAGCAGGCGGCAGGGCAGGGAGGGTACGAAACATCCCGAGAACCGAAGACGCCTTTAAGGACACCGCGGAGCTCAGACATTACAGCTCCTCGGCCATGAAGGCAACGCGTGCCGAAAATAAGGCAGCTTGTTAGGTCATCAGCCCCTTCAGATGAAGACAAGCACACTAAGATTACTAAGCAAAAAAAGTAAAGACGTTTTGAGCATTTAAAATATATCTCAACCTAAAAGAATAGAAAGAACCCCCTTTCCTATACTATATGTTTACTTAAACGTACAATAACATTAAATCAATTTTAAAATATCAGTCAGTGTGTACCAACTGCCCCCATCACAGAGGCACATAGACTTAATGCACTCAAAATAAAAGACCAAATCCTGTCATTCACATTTCAGCTGTGTTTGCCAGCATTTTTATCTACTCTATTTGGTGTTGTTATTAATAGCGTTTTTTTCTTTTCAGGTTCTTTAGAAATTAACAACTTATATTGTCTCTAACAACTCTAATTTAAACCCAAATTCGAATAGCTTAAATCGAGTCAAATTTCTATTTGATTGGAATACATTATGAGCGAAAACTGTCTCTGACACATTGAAACGTTTATATGTACACAAAACAACACTATAAGAACATGTGGTGGTAATAGTAAAACTATTTTCATTTCAAATATATGATAATTTTATTATATTTGAAACATACATGTACAACACTTACCAGGGAATGGGTAAGCATGCCTTATATTTAATAGAATTGTTAGAATACCTACCCAATCATGTAGTCATGTTTATGTTTTGTATCTTAGTTATGTACCACCTATGCTTGTATATGTTGTTAATGCAATTTTTTTAACCAATAGTCTGGGGATGATATTCATATTAGTCTAACTCACAAAAATAAAAATTCTATGATTCACAGGAAAAAATACAGCACATCCAATCAAAAAAAATCATAAGTTAATAATATTATTCTTGTCCAAATGTTCTGCCAGGGTAATGTGATCTTTCTCATTTTTAGTTAGCAGAGAGCATGAGCAGACATTCTGAAGATTCAAAAGCAAGGCAACTGGACTGTGTAGAGTTTGTTGGGAAGACGTTTCACTTCTCATCCAAGAAGCTTCTTCAGTTCCAAATGGTTGGTGCTGGAAGCAGATATTTATCTTGCTAGAGGAAAAAACAACAACAAAGGAAAGGAGGAGTTGGAGAACGACTCATAGAAACTTATCCCAGGGTGATGATCCCCCCTGATCGTCGTTACCCTGAATGGGTCATTAACTCCCCCTGTCATGTGAGGTGTTATGGTCACATGTGCCCAGGTGTGAGTGTTTGGAGAGCTTTCTGGGGAGAGAGCTTAGCACTGCATTATATGTAGGTGAGAGGTTGTGTCTGAGTCCACCACCTCTGTTAAGAGAAGGCTTCTCCAGTCTGGTGAAGATGGCTTCTTTAACTCCTCTTTCAAACCATCTATCTTCTCTCGCCAACACCTGTACATTGCTGTCCTCAAAAGAGTGCCTTTGCTTTGCTTTTGAATCTTCAGAATGAACATGACCTGGATGAATGAGAATCTACACAGACGTATGAGCAGACATTGTGTCATTACTTTAGCCTCCTTCTTGTAGAAGAAATTGTGTTACAGGTGTCCCCTTTTACAGTTGTCCCCTGTCCCCCTCTAATTATAGCTATTGTTCTTCCCCTGTTGTTTCTCTATAACAAACTAGAACATAATCAAATACAACACATTCAGTTACAAAAACACACATCTGTGACGACTATGGGTATTTATAAGTAGATAAAAGTTTTGAGTAAAATCTAGAGCCATCAGTGCAGACAATCTGTGATATACATACACTATAGTGCTGAATGACTGATGTTAAATGCCTTAAATAAAACAGACATATTTAGCTTTCAATTGTTTGTTCTTCCTGAATGCGTGTCAATGGATTTAGTGAAAATAGAAGGAGTGTTTGGAAAGATTCCCGTAACTCTGCCTTTCAAACCTATAAGCCACTTGCCATTTCATGAAACCATCACTGTGGTGTTATGAAATCAGACCCTCTTAGAATCAAGCAAATGCTGTGCTGTTAACTTTAATTAAGCTGAAAGGTCCATTTATATTTATTGGTAAACAGACACCTCTGTTTTTATGGGAAGCCAGCACAGACATTTATTGTGCAGACAAATGACTTGATCCTCAGCCATAGTTTTCACCTAAATGTCAAAAACACAGCCAAATACAGCAGAGCAAGATTTTACTACATAAGGTGTACTATCTCCCACACATAGCCAACATTTTTGTGGCTGACCCAAGTGTTTTTACAGGCATTTTTCCTATTTTAAAAAAAAAAAAATGCACATAATCACCTGGAATGTGCACAGAGAAACTTCAACAGTTCATCCCTCCAACTGAGATGAAATGTCTCTTATTGAAAAGTAAGCTATGTATGCTGTTGTATAGACCAGCTTCCTGCAGCCTCTTGTTGTCAGTATTTTCCTGAAGCCCTGCACTTTAGGATGACTGTTGCAACACATTACCTCATCAACCCATGGCCTTCACTCACCTATTTCACCTGGTGAGCTTACAGAATATTTAGCAAAGCACATGTGAGATGCACATGTTTTGTCATAATCTTTATAAATTTAGAAGAAGAGAAATGTAAAAAATAAATAAATAAACTTGCAACATGAAATCAGGAGGGACTCCATATTGTACCTTGCAACTCCACAAGTACTTAGTCCTTATTCCAGCATGTGCTTTGTTTGTTTGTATTTCAAGGTTTCATTTTACTATTTTGTTTTGTTTAAAGAGCCTAAATTTTGGCTAAACTCCAGTTTATATTTTCAGTAGTGCTGACTGATAGAGCATGTTCACAATCACTAATGTTGAAAAAACTCCTCGTTTTCACCACAGATTGTAGAAAGAATAGAGTGATGCAGGGATGATATATCTTTGTAGGCAGTGGTTAAAGAGGGATTTGATAGGTGGGGGAGCTCTAAAATACGGTGTTGCGGTGCAGTAGGAAAAATTACGTAAATGATTGCAAAAAACTGTATCGACCTAATTCTCAACAGAAAAATACAGGCTGCATTAACAGGCAAAACACACACATACCAATCTAACATGGCTAACTAACACAGAGAAACACAGCAAACTCACAGCCTCACACAGAGACTCGGACAAAGACTTAAGTTAAAACCACACCTATATAGACACACAGGTGAGAGAAACAACACAGGTGAAACATATGAGATCAACTAAGGCAGGGGAAACATGGAAAGTTAAGTTAAATACATAGGCTACACAAGGACAAAATATCAGGCATGAAAACAGGTCAGGGTTGAAAAAGGTGAGGAGGCTATGACCCCTCTGGGGGGGTCCGGGGACATGCTTCCCCAGAAGAAAAATTTGAATATTTCATATTTAACAGCATCAATCTGATGCATTTTGAGAGAAAAATGAAGCAGAATCACAGGACAGTATGAATGTATGATAAATTATCTATCTATACATGGTCTCATTGTGCTATATAAGAAAAGAGACTGACAACTTCTCTCATGAAATGGATTAACAATTAATTTCCACTGGAGGCTTGTTAAGATAACTGCGTTACCTGTCCTGCTGTGTTAGCTAACGTTATGCATCAATGACAAGAGGCCTCTTTTAGCAAGCTCTAATTCTTCTAGTGATATATTCAAGCAAGCAATATGACACTGGACTGCACTTTAATAGATTTATAGTAATCCTCCATATGCTCCAAACCAGCTCTATCCATATTGTCTTGTTATTGATTCATATCCCTGATCACGGTTTCATTACTCTAGGTAAATAATTTGCACTGTTACTGTGTGGTCAATAAGTGCTGTTACATTTCACATTGTCACTTTAATATCACTGTCACTTTATCTTTACTGCACTGCACAGGAGGCTCAGCTGTTTTGTACTGTGTTAAATTATTATTTTAGTATGTTAGCTAATTTGATAATTGAACGCCACTTACTCTGTTAATTTAGCATTTTAGTATATTAGTTTATTTGATAATTGAACAACACTTACTTTGTTACTCTGTTAATTTAGTGCTTTAGTATGTTAGTTAACTTTGATAATTGTAAATATCTTCTATTCTTTTGATCTACGTCTTATTCAATGCATGCTACTATCCCTGTACTTGCCCTGTACTGCTGCAATACCAGAATTTCCCCTTTGGGGATCAATAAAGGACTATCTTATCTTATCTTATCTTATCTTATCTTATCTTATCTTATTACCTGTAGCCAGAGGTGGGACCAAGTCATTGTTATGCAAGTCACAAGTCTGAAGTCATTTCCCTCAAGTCCCAAGTTAACTCCCAAGTCAAGACCGACAAGTCTCAAGTCAATCCTTAAGTCCTACAGTTTGAGTTTCGAGTCTTTTTTGAGTATCCTGGCTGATTCTCTCTGGTCTGTCATGTATTTGTTTTCCCGGTTGAATGTTGGCTAGTATTGGCTGACAGGTGGATTTCTGTAAAACAGACCCAATAGTTTCAGGGGTTGCATTTACAGATGTAGGGAATCACTGAAAAAAATATACTTTTCAAATTACAACTAATCCCCCCCCACCCTCACATTTTTTGAACTTGATAGAATTCTGGAGGCCGGTTAGGAGGCTGTGGAGGACCTGATGTGGCCTCAAGGCCACCACTTGATGATCACTGATGTCCGGTATGATGACAGATTTGTCAAACAAGGTAAATTCTTGGGGTGACTATGTCCCTTTGCTGGAAATGCATAAAAGATTTATCATTAGTTAGCACTACGCGTCTTGACGCTCACCAGTACAGTGAGGAGCCCCTTGAACTAATATTTCCATGCTCTCACGCTTGTAGAGTGAACGTTTTTATCGAAGTCAAGGCTCCCTTCAGGAGCGCGCACATGTTCGCAGTTCACTGATAATCTCTGATATACCCCCATGTCCCGTCCATACTGAGGTGGCGGAGGTCAGCTTCTGTGGGCTCTGGTCCACTTTAACCCCTGTTTGTAGGTCAGCATGGAAGTTGGCCTCATACTGTGTTTCTAGATCATTGCTGATAATAAGGTCTATGGTAAACACAAATTTATGAAACTTTCACATTTTGCTCTTGTGAAAATCTTCACAAATGAATCTACTTTTTATGATTGTTTAAGCTTAAATGTAATCACTGAGTGTAAAATGCTATTGTTAAGCTACTATCGAACTGCAATATGGCAGTTTGACTTAGAATCAACTATAAAATTTCCAATGTATAAAGTCTTGTTGTGACCTCTTGTTCAAGGATTTTCTCTTAATCAGTTGACCTGACTAAATTGTTCCTGGCTGTGGCAATGGTGTATGTAATATTGCTGATTAAAAAACAATCACAAATGATTGCATAAGGGTCCCTAGCCATTTTGCACCGTCTGTTAGCAGGTTATTGGCAAATGCCCTTTAAAAAAATACAACACAAAACACAAAAATTGAAAAGCTGAGCAATGAAATTTCATTTTATCCATTAAATGTTAGACTCTCCTATGCATGTGTCCTTATTTCAGATATTTATCCGAAAAAAGCTATTTTGACATCATTTATACTTTTGTCCTTGAGAAATGGGAAGTGTTAAAGGCTGTCTCACTTCCACAGTTTTGTTCTCATTCCAGCACCACTCTTTTGTGACATTAGTCAGTTCACTTTGACATTAGTTGGAGGCTGCCATACTGTGCACACTATCTCAACTGAACTTTAGATCAACCTACACACAGACAGAGTGGCCGTGTAGAGGTGGGACTTTAGGCTGTCTGGCCAATGCCAATGCCACATGGACTTGAAGCCATGTCATTTATGTCCCTGATTTCCAGAACTGGAAATCCTTTATAAAATACAAACAAGCATGACCTAAAAAAAATTCACCCCCTTGGTGTGCTGATAGCCTGGTGCTTATGTATGTGTGCAAAGTCATGTATACGGGGGCTCTTGCCTTGTGCGGCCAGCAGGGGTTTGAGTCCTGCTCAAGGCCAGTTCACTGCTAGTCTTCCCAGGCTCTCTCTCATCCTCCTTCCAGCTTTATTCACTGTTTCTCGACACTATCAATAAAGGCGCACAACAAAGCCACCTCCCATACAATGAGAGCATTAAGATTTTTTATTTTAGACAGAAGTCGTTTTGTTGAGCCAGGCTGTAAAATGGTTTATTTAGGCTTCCCCAAACACAATCACATGACCTCAAGGTTTCCTGTAGCCAGCCTCAAGCCGGGAACTGCAGTTTTTTGGCAGTTCTGTATTGGCTTTATTTTTCAGCTCCAGAGATTGCAGCTTGGTTTTCATGTACGAAGTACCCCTGATCTAGCTGTATTCTCAGTCTGTCTGAGATGCTCTGTCCTACCTCTTTAAGGCTTCCTTCCTCAAATAGGCCCAGTCTGGTTGACCAGTCTGCTCTGTGGTAACTGGTCAGTCCAGTGCTGTGCTGTGAACAACTCTACATTCATTCCACCATCTCTGCTCTGCATTAGGCCTGCCACTCGAGCCAGTGGGCTTAAATTGTAGATGAAACAATGGCAGGTTGTCACACTGGCAAGGTCTATTTGGGGAGCTGGGGGAACAAGTCGTTGTAGAATGGCACTGTAAACGGGGGAGAGAGGGAGAAGTCCTGATGCCTCGGTCTCTTTGTCTTATGCATAGAAGTTCTCTATTACATGGAGGAGACATTTAAAACACAGTAAGGGGCATATAAAACTTGAAAAGCATAATATGAGCTCTTTAGTTTGTGGTAATATATACATTTAATCTATCTATTTATCTATCTATTTATCTATCTATCTATCAAATGGAAAATAAAAGTCCCACAGGTCACAAGTTCAAATGAGATACACTTCAAATAGAATTTCAACATACCTACAATTCTGTTTTAAAAGGCAGTGGCTACATTTTGGAGTGAGAATTCATACACTTCCAGACACAAAACCCCGTCAAAGACACAACAGTGGTCCTGTCTGAACAAGTCATCCATTAGAAGCCAGTGTTTTGACACCAATCCCTCAAAAGAAAAGGATCTATAAAGATGAACAACTGGCCCTCTGAGGACATCCATCAACACCTTTTAACACCTGTCTGTGCACGCTCTGCTGAGAGATGAACAAGAGGCTGTAAGACTCAAATGTTCTTCAAACACTACTGCCTTTAAGTGCATTCTTTTATTCTTTTTATTCCATAATCTGTTGAAAATGCACTTCATGATTAAAGTGGCCATTTAAAAGCAGCTGTTAGCTGGCATGTCATTTCCCCTGTTGTCTTGGGGCTTCTCTGTCTCCTAAATAACAAATTATTCATCTTCAAAAGGCAGCTGTATCTAGGACATTTTAAATGAGAAACCCTGGCTTGATTTGTTTTTCTCAAAGATGAATGTAGCAGCAGTTTGTAACTCCAGGAGTACACATATGAAAGTTATTATACATCAGCTGACAGTGTTTGAAAGCAGCATGTTAAAAATAATCTTGTCACGTGTTTCAGAGTTCAAAAATGGCTTTCACACAAGAGTTCTTCTTCAGCAGAGGAGACAGCATTTTGTAGGTTACTGAGCCACATGATTACAGTTAAATTATTGATATATGAATTCCTCACATTCTTTTCTCTGTTTTAACCGAGTGGTGGTTGTTGTTTTATTTTTTTTAATCACTCCTGACTGCGGTGAAGATGAAAATTGTTCACAGGCCCCCACCCCCACCCCCCAACTCAGCTCAGCTCTGTGCTCAGCTGTTGTGAAACAGGGTGTGGCCGTGTGAGCAGTGCAGGGCTGTAAAGCTGCACAGGTGGAAAATGAGACAAGACAGATAAGTGTGTAGGGGAAGGAGAATGGTCGTAAGTTTAAATATATTTCAAATACACAGAGAGCTTGTAAACACAATACAGAAACTGTGTCACCCTCTGCAGTTCTCCTTTTTAGGTATTTGCTGTATCATCTTCAGGTAGTTCTGTTCAGGACTTGATGGATCAGCAGTAAGAAGAGCATGTATGTTTGCTGTTGTTTTCAACCCAGCAAATCTGCTACTATGACATGTAACAGTCGTACTTTTCAATCTGATAATTTACCTTTCTCTTCTTTCCCTTTGTTAAGGCCACAGTATAACCAAGCAACATCACTGAGGGGCAGCACAGTGGTGTAGCAGGTACTGCACGTACCTCACAGCAAAAGGTTGCAGGTTCGATCTCTGGGTTGGGGAGGGCCTTTCTGTGTGGAGTTTGCATGTTCTCCCCCTTGCATGGGTTCTCTTCAAGCACTTCAGCTTCCAGACAAACATGCTCATTAGGTTAATTGGTGACTCCACTTTACCCTTAGGTATGTGTGTGAGCATGAGTGGCTGTTTGTCTCTCTATGTGGCCCCTCTTGCCCAATGTCAGCTGGGTGAGACTCCAGCTCCCCCACATGAGTCTCAGTCATTGTTGTCACACACAGTCATCATAGAATATGTTTATTGTAAATAATAAAATATAATACAATATTACAATATGTCTATCCCCAACATTAGAAAAAAATCGTCCTCTCTATGTTGCTTGCTTTTCCTTTCAAAAAATGTGTGCTTAAACAAAAATTGTCCCCTAATGATGACATCAAGGAATATGCCACCTTTCACACATGCACTCCATCAGTGAGGTGTTTAGCCCACAGCCAGCTCTACTGAAGGAACATGTGTTGTCATGTCTGTTCAGTCACATCCACTTCTGGTGAAACTTAGCTCATGGGGGTTTTTCACTAAAACAGCCTGTTACCATCTAAGGCAAAGACGTATACAGGCATACCAAAGTCTACCATTCAAGTGAAATTTTTTAGCAAGACTTTCAAAATACACGCACTTTGGACAACAGGAAGTATTGCAAACTTGTTGAACAAGGAGAATGTTACCTTTAAGCAGATACAAATGCCTATAAACCCCTCTGTTTAGGCCCTGCTCAGAACAGGTTTGTTTAGTATAAATCCTCATGAGCTGTGTGTCTCACCACATCCTTTGTCTGAAGTGGTTGTGGCTTTGGCTTTTTTTAACGCTGTGCTTTAATGTTAATTGTTGCTGCACATACATTTGTGGATGTAGTCCTTTAATTGAAGTTGCCAGGGGGCTGAACAAATACCTGGCTCAGGTAGTGTCCATCAAATGGGAGAGCTGTCTGATCCTCTGATCACATCTGAAGGGGAAGACTTTCAGACTCTCTGAGCACTTCTTACTGAAAGCTGGATTAAGTACAAGAAGAAGAGAAATTTATCACGTCAGGGTGTTTGTGCAGAGGCCACTGACACATATTTTTGGATTTAAAAATTGCACAACATGGGACCTTTAAAATGTAAAAAAGAAACTTACTTACAGAATAAATGTCAAAACCATTATCAGCACGAGGGAAACAAAACAACATATTTCAATAGTAGGACAAACACTTTCACATCCACTTGAATACTGTCTTTATGTATTACCTGCCACAACCAAATTCATTGCCATCTTTGATATTTTAGATCTGATGCATTTCATGGCATAAAACATGTTCAGTCTCTTGATGTGAAGCTGATTGTAACACAAAATTTGTTCAGTTCTCTGTAGTATTCCACTCAAATACTCTCAGTGCACTGGGCTTCTTAAAAACATTACTAACACAAACTGAGTATTTTTTGAGCATTTAAAACATGTTCTAAATTTAAAATAATAATGTTTCTGGTCCATCTGCAGTACCACTGGGGCCCACTTGTGGGCTGCAGCCCACACTTCGGGAAATACTAGTCTGTTGTTAGTCTGTGTGTGATGTGTATTTTCAAACGTACAAATAATTTTGTTTGAAACAGAGTTTTGCTTGTTATCACGACGCTCCCTTATCAGGAATAGCTGAAACATGGGCCATACGGGCACACATTTCAGGCAGGATACACTCTTCTGTGCTGCACTCACACTTTACTGTGTGTACTCTTTGCCCTCAAATGGTCAAATTTCTCCAAAAAATGAACAAAACAGGCTAATGGAACCATCCCAGTCCTGAAACAACCTCCCAACTCTGTGAAAACAAATCCTTTCTGGCCACAGATCAGGCTGCTGCTACCTTTCTATCTGATAACCCAACACTTTTTGTTCAAACATATCTTCAAGCTTCTTACAATGTATATCAAACGTATATCAAAATAAGTCTGTTTTGACACCTGCATATACAGATATCATGATGACTGTTACATTTGCTAGATAATGATGCGAGTCTCAGTTGTGCATATTGTGCATCGTAACAACTTAGCATCTTTTACTTTCTTACATGTTAAAATATTGAAGCTGCACCTTTTTTGCATTTGTATTGTTCATATATAGTCTGTTTTTTTATCTTGATTATGAATCACATTCCCTACAAAAAAAAACTAAGTACGGATAAAAGCAAAATAAATCCAAAAGCCATTTGTAATCTAAATGTCAGAGTGCAGTGTTCCCACACTAATGCCTTCACTCTACTGTGTCCCTCTTCTTTCTATTTTCAGCATAGATAAAATATGTCGGAGGAGGACTCTTTTTTCATAAGCCAATTTGGGAGCTTGGGGACGTTGAAGATAATAACAGCTTAATCATTAAAAGCATGCTTCAGGGAGCACCAATCAGCTGTTGTTAACCAGTGACGCTCCACTTCCCCTGTACAGACCTCATTCCTGACTCCTGGCTTGATAAGGTCATTGTGTGCTCTTACATCGCTTTGATTTGAACCTGCTGTTTTAAGCCTACGAGGGAGTTCACGGTGCAATAGAATTAGCCTGCTTTAGTTCATTTTTACTGCAGGTCTGGCCTGGCCTGGTCTGGTTCAGCCCACCCTGTAACCTCGACTAATCAGATAGCCGTGTAAGGCCAGGTGCTCTCCTGCCTCTGTGCTCGCACTGCTCAGCCAGCCGCACTGATTCACTTTATTCAGAGATAAGAGCTGGACTAGTGAGGGCCACTTACTGCACAAATGAAAAGGAAGGGGGAGCCCACATCCCAATCAGCACAGCTTCTGATTAGTTCATACACCAGATTAGTGTTTCACTGCATGTTTTTGTCTGTACTTAGACATATACATTCAATTTAATTCAATTCAGAAACTTAAATTGTGCCTTGCAAGCAGTTAAAGAGCACTAAGGGTGGTAGCATTACAAAAAAACATGCAGTGGATATGGAACAAAAGCAACAACTGAAAGAAAGTAAAAAGTGAAAATAAAGATATATATACATTTGACAAAATGAAATTAACATTGTAGACGGGAGGGTTTTTTAGTGTTATGTTCATTGATGACATAAGGAAAATTAAGCTTTGAAAGTAGACAACTTTTGAAAAACTTAAAGGTGCAGTGTGTAGAATTTGGCAGCATTTCGCCGAACAGAAACGGTGAATATAGGATATAATGTTTCTATTTGTATGTAAAGTCCATCAAAATAGGAGTACAATCATACCCATAAAACGTTTGTTTTATTTTTATTTAGTTAGAAAAAGCTTCAAAAAATGTACATTACCATTTACATTACAATCCGCCATGTTGTCTACGGGTGGTTTTCAGGGACAAAAAGAATGAAACGTGAATCTGTCCGCCGGTTCTAAAATCTACCCGGAATGCAGGCAAAGAAGAGGAGAGAGGAAAACAACTGACCTATAATCTATAAAAATAATCGTTACAAACCGTGTCACTTTAGTAAATGATGCCGTCTTCATGATCCCTTTTGGTCTTCACAGGCTTCCGTTGCTCAGCGATGTGACGTTTAGGTTACGGTTGGGCTCATTCTAGAATCTGAACGATAGATGTCGCTCAAATGCCAAATTCTACACACTGCACCTTTAAGTGATCAAAGTGCATTGAAGGAATAAAAACAACAGGAAATCATTATGTACACAGTTTTGTGCAAGATAACTAATTCCAAACAAAAAAAAAAATGATCACAGATCAGTGGTAGACAGAGGGACAGTGTAAAAGCTGTATATCAACAAAGCTACATAAAAGTGAAATTACTCTGAAAGATTGAACTGGTAATATTTTGATGAAAGACAAAAATCAAAGGAGTAAATGAATATGATGCCAGAGCTGCGATAAGTGGAGTCCTACTAATAAGTGATCATGGTTCACTGAGAAATGAAAATATAGATGTAAAATAGATATGAAAAGAAAGATTTATCAAATACTGATATAAACTGTCAGTATCCAATCTTCCTTCTCAATGGCTTATTTCCCTGAACAAAATGAGACCCCTTCCTGAAGGAAAAATTTTTTGATATTATAATTATTAACAGCAATAAATACAAAATTTGTTGCATGACATTTACAAGACAGTTTTTTTAATATCAAAGACAAAAATTGAAATATTCAGTTTTTCTAAACATATTAAATTCAAACAGGTGTTATAATAATTGCCAGTAACCTGTATAATATTTTGTAAATCATCCATTATTCAGAAAATCTACTTACTGGTAGGTTTTATGTTACGATTTTGCAATGGGGCTAAATCAACAAAGTTTTAAATACTAGACTAAATGTAACAACATAGCTCTAAAATTTGTTATCACATTTCAAATATCAACTGTTTGGCTGTTTTACCACCACTGAATAGTGTTTTACTAAAATATCCATCTTCCTCATGTTCCACTTCCCTCATTGAAGAAGGGATTTTTTTCTTTGCACTCTGGAATCATTTTAGATGTTGTGTTTGCTGTTTGTTTGTTATCCTGATGGCTGTAACTACACAAATTGTTCTTAAAGTTTCTGTCAATTTAAAACAATTTTAAGGGTTTGTAACCTCATCACTATTTTTGGGTTGCTAGGATAAAATTTAGAGGGGCTTCAGCACCTTAAAATAGTTGAAAATTGCTGGTGTGCTGTAGCACTGAAAACTTGCTACCTCCCTCCCCTTAAAAAAAAAATCATTTCTAAAAGGTAAACCGACCACCAGGCAACCAGACTAAGCTGCAAAAATTGTTTAGACACATTACCTGTTTATCTGTGTGTATGCTGGTGTGAGTGTGTGTGGGTGTGTGTGGGTGCGTGTGTGTACTGTTACTAGTATTTATTATTGTTAAGACAGGGAGTATAGAAGACAGTCAGTGTACAAGAAGTGACAATGATTAAATTATTGAAATGAAAGGTTTACATGATTATGAACTGTAAATAAAAACATGAAACTATATCAAGTTGTTTAATGTTTATTTTTGTACAAAAAGCTCAAGCAATGTTTCTGAAGCTGGATCCCACCAAAACCTGTCATTTTACTGTAAATTATGCAAATCATTACATATTATAACTTATTCGCTTGAGTAATTTTGACACTACATTGAGAACGCTCTAAGAATGTACAAAAGTCTCAGTTTTATATTAAGCTATTTATCACAAAATCCAGTAAAGTTGAACAAGGTTCAACCTCCTCCCTCACTTCTGGACTATTGGGAAAAAGTCTAACTTTAACATAGATATAATTCTTTGAAACACATATAAAGAAACGCTCTATCCCAGGATTACAACTCAGATTTGATGTTTAAACCAGTGAAGTACACATGAAGATGAAGGTCCTTCAAACAGGCCTGCAATGTCATAATATTTCCTTTTTTTACAAGAGGTGAAAACAGCTAAGATTTTATTGATACCAATACTATTAACCCATGCACCTACTGCATCAACAATGCCAAACACAGAGCACTGCTAATATTCAATGTCGTGTTGCAACAACAAATGTTTCAGCATGTTTTCTTCACTATTTCCTGAAATCACATAGCCACAGACTGCTTCTGACTCTTTTCAGTCATGATTACTTCTTTGACTCCTTTGTGTTCATTCACACTGATGGCCACCAAGGAGGACACAACATCATTGTTTTGTAAGAACTAAGGGAATACATCGATAAGGAAATCAGTCAGTATGACAGCAAATAGTTTTGATGCTTCAGATGAGCTGGAACTGATCCATATCAGGGAACATGTCTTGATTCCTATTCCTAATTTTTACCAAAATGCCCCTTTCCTCAGGAATGATCAGCCATCTTCTCTGTGTGTTCTGTATGTATACACTGGGTAACTCAGTATATAACTGCATTTCTTGTGTTTGGCAGTATTTAACAGGAATTTGTTTCATTTAGTGTTAGATTCTTAAGTCCTAACTGATATTTCATTTTTGTCACAAATCATTTCTGTGAGCATCAGCTATTTCAAAAATGAAAGAAGCCTCAGTTTGAGGATGCGTTGAGCTCACTTATAATGATTTTGTGGATCTAACTGGGCTTTGAAATAATTTCTGTTTCCTCAGTGTGTTCCTGAGAACACTCTGGATTTACAGTGAAAATGCAACATGGAATCAATTTCCGAATGATGAAAGAAGATCAATGTGATTTTTGATTGTATTTGACCATCTCACAGTTTTAGTGAGATCTTGGTACAAACATGATTTATACACAGCAATGAACTCAGCAATTATATCAGCTGCACTTTCTCTGCAGCTGGATATGAGACCTCAGATGTCTTTGGGACACTTGATAATAACTTAGTATGTCAGTGCATGAAAAGCAGCCTGTTGAATTGATATTCTTTTTTTGTGACTGTTGGAGAGTCATGCTCCTTTTACATCTGGATCTAATCCTGTCTAAACATCCTGTTAAGAATAGTGTAGCCACTCATCTAGTGGGGCATGAATCTATTTTTAATTGATTTTGTTTTATTCTCTTCGCACCCCATCAACAATATAAACTTCACAGTACTGGCTTTTTCATGAGTTAAGAAAAGGAAAAACTACAGAGTAGAGCTGGGCAACTGAGTTTCAGTTGGAACTGCAATAACTACCACAAACTGAATAATCAAGATTATTTGACTACTGTGCCACATATGTTGCTCTTGCTTCAGCATTTTCTGTCTACCATTGTTTTCAGGTACTCGCATTTTTGCCCACACATATTTATATGTAATGCATTAGTAATCATGTTTAACAACCATTATCTCAGTATCTATCAAGATAATCACAATCATGATTATTGCCATAATCAAACACCCTCATACAGAGCATAATTAATTTGACCTCCCAATAGTTAACTTATTACCTCCGCCAAGGAGGTTATGTTTTTGTCGGCATTGGTTTGTTTGTTTGTCTGTTTGTTTGTGTTCAAAATAACTTGAAAAGTTATGGATGGATTTGGATGAAATTTTCTGGAAATGTGTGGAATGGGATGGGGAACGAATGATTCGATTTTGGGACTGATCCGATCACCATCTGGATCCAGGAATTTTTTTAAATGATTCTTTAACATTGCAAGATAGAACCATTTTTGGTATTTGTGCCTATAACTCCCCCAAAAAATGGTCAGAGCACTTGGCGGAGGTCTGCGCTCTCTGAGTGCTTTTCTAGTAATGAAACTGCAGCTCATGCGTACATCACTTGGAACAGAAAATATTTATAAATGACCAGAGGTGGTCAAAGTGCCTGACACCATCACTGACATCAAAGCACAGATACTCCTGGTCAATTATTATTTCAATATGAGTGAGTTGTGTATTTTTATTTTACCAGTAACAAGTTACTGTGCAATACTAGTTATCTAATTACTTTTACTTTGTAAATTCTGATCCTAAAGTCTGCAAACAGTGTACATGTTTTCTATTGACAGTGAGAGTGTCGGCAAGTAGGAAGGGGGACAATCAAACTTGAGCACAGTAAAATTCATGAACCAAGTGCAAGAGCACCCTAAGTTGCTTTTTGCCCTTGGAGGACTTTTATCATGATCACATATGCGTGCTGTGACCGGCTAAAAAGTTAAACGCGGCATGGAGGAAGAGAGGGAAAGAGTGAGCCGTATTGCTGTAAAAACAACTAAAAACATTATGTCCCTTATTTTGAGATTGTCTGTGAAACAAGCAATAGAAATTGTCATTTGCTGTTAATCAATCAATTTGTTTATTCACAAAATGAATTAAAAAAAACAGGTTGCCTACATACAATCATTATTTCTAATGAGTAATTTGTAAAAAGGCACCTCCAAAAAGCTAGCCAAGGCTTATAAGTAGGGCCCAAACATAAAATAGTATAGACATTTAAAACATGCATAATTTTAAGCGACAACATAGTAATACCCTAAAAATATCAAATTTCATACATTAAAAAAGACCCTACTACATACAAAAACTCTGTTTCAAACTTTAATTGGATCTGTTTGTTAGAGAGGGAAATGTAACAAGTGACTTAAGTGTTCTCACTTTTGATACTGAGCAGGAAGTAATGTAATTATATTCATGTTTTTATTTATTTGTTTATTTATTGATAATTTGTCAATAGCAATGTCATCTATGTTGAGTAACTTGTCCAACACTTGAGCATACTTTTGAGCAAAAGTAGAAAGTTATGAATGCATTAACAGAAATGTAGTCAAGTCAAAAGTATATTTTTCTTTCAAATGTATGGGAATGAAAATATTAAGATCCCCATAGAAATGAAGGTATCTCAAAAAACCCTTAAGTAGATTAATTACCTCACTGATCACCAGTGTGAATGATCCACAGTGCAAACAGACTTCCCTTAGTCATAAAATGGAATATGGCTGTAACATAAGCTAATACATAGGCCTACTAGGGGCATCTCCTGCAGGCTAGTTTAGGCAAACAACTCGAGCTGCAGTGATTTTACTTCTAATATGCATCAGTATCTGATCACATGTCAAACATTTGACCAATTTGACTTAAAGCTAGGGTCAGTAATTTTGGAAAACTAACATGAATTTGAATGTAGCCTCTCCTCAGGACTCCGCCTAGCTGTGCTCCCCCGGAGCTCCTCCAAAACCACGCCCCGCACTCACATGCACGAACGCCGCTGATTCGTGACCACATGACTGATTCAACTCTAAACTGGTCCTCAGCACAATGTTTTAGTTTTGCACTGCACCAAGTCATGTCTCAGCGGTAAGAAAACACCAAAACATTATCATAGTAAAGTTAGAAAAACAAACAAACAAACATGGCAAGTTAGTTATTACTCACAACCCAATGTTGACTCTGGTCTTTGCCCTGGCTTTGTCCAAATTCTTTTTTGTTTCGGCCTTCTCTGCCTCCATCTTTCATCTCTTCCTCTGTATAGCAGGAGGAGCAGTAATCAGGGTATAGGTAGTTTCTCTGTCATTCTCCACATAGCTGTCAAGTCTCCCGTTTTGGCCTGGACAACATTTCTCTGCCTTTCCAAACTGAGCTCTGTCTCTAGCCGAATGGGGTGGTAATGCACCAAAATGATGGATGCTAACCACCGTAGAACCGAAGAAGAAGAAAAAGCCTCGCGAGAACTGCCACCTGCAGTAGCCTGGGTGGCAGTTGTCGCAAGATTAGAGCCCACAGCAGCAAAAAAAAAGAAAAACAAAGTGTTTATTTTAGATTTCTTGTACACTTGTCTTAAAATGTAAGGGATACTGGAGCTTGGTTGGGGTTGTGGGACGGCTCGCAGTGGGCTTCCCTTATTTTCAAAGCCAAAACTTGACAGGTATCCAGCGTACTTGGATCCCTCTGAGCTCCGCTACGCACATTGAATCAGGGTCAGTGCACGCCGGCAAAATGTACACGCAGAAGGTGGGCAGAACGGCAGTACAGGATTTGATTCGTTTAATAAATTCGGGGCCAATGGCGGTGATTGGTTGGTGTTTTACTCCTGCTGTAGACAGCAGCTATTTGTCGCTCTCTTTTAAGAACACATCATGCATTGATTGTCATCAGGACATAACGATCATTTTATAACCAAAAGTGTATCTAAATCAAATTACCAACCCTAGCTTTAACTTGAACACTCTCTTTCTTTGCTTTTCCAGCTCTGCCCTGCATCAGTATTTCACTCTTGCTTTCAACTGTCCACACCCCCAACATCCACCAGTGGGCTTCGCCTGGGGTTTTCAGATGTGATCTCATCACTCCTCAATTTCTGCATGGAAACGAAATATCCCGGGGATGATAAGGTTGTTGCCAAATTTTAACTCTGTTCTTTGGCTGAAATAAATGTGTAAAAAAAAATACAAACAAGAGTGTCCTGACTCAACTTTGTGCTTAATCAAGCTGATCTTTTTTAATTATAATTTAAATTAAATATATCTTTTGGTATTTTTGTATTTTACTGCATAATCAAATACACCTTAAAGGAAAACATCATTAATTCAGATATTTGTGAAAATAAACCAATAAATCCAATATTCAAGGTAAAATACTGCACATACCTTCAGGACTACAAAATTGTACGGTCTCAAACTCTGCACTTTTAATTAATGAACTAATTAAGAATTTTGTGTCATAAATAGTCCCTAGATGAAAAAAGTTCTGACAAAGTTGTCACAAATGCAGTTTCCAGATTTTCACTAAGCTGCTGCAGCTGTTTGTTTAGACAGCATTACAGTCTGGAACAGTTTGCATACCTGCTAGTTGCCTACTAATCTCTTTATCTCTGCCTCAGCTCTGTGTCTATTCAATAGAAGCCTCTGCCAGCAGGGCACAGACATTTAAGACAGATTATTGCATAACCAATGTTTAAAATGTGATTATGAACCAGATGTGCACCCAGATTGTATCTGAGGTGGAGGATTTTGTGATATCACACAGATGCATGCTTTTAGAACAGAGTTTTATGTGCTGCCATCAAAAAGAATCAGCGTACCATCAAAATATCTGCCATCTGGCAAAAATGGATGGACTTACAGTATCATACTGAACATTTTGAAAGACACAATCCCCTCAGAACAGGAGGCTTATAATGACATGTAAGTCTTTAACAACTGTAAGAAGTCATTTCAGGAACTCAATCTCAGCTTAAAAAAAGCAAAGAATATCCCAAATGGACAACTAGAAAGAGGAGTGATAGTAGTAGGGAACAGTCCAGATAACAGTAGATAGATTCTCCTTTACTGAGGCCTCATACTGAAGTACAAATCAATGACAAACACACGAGTTCTTGAACCTCTAATAGTCATAAACTACTCCTCCTCAGTGTCCGCTCTGCCAGCCTTACCTTTCTCTGGGTGTTTTTCTTAACTGCTGCCCAAACTGCTGTTGTCCTGCATAAAGGACAGAGAGGACTAATGTCTTAGCATGTGCACAGAGGCTTATTTTGATATGAATACAGAGGTATATAAAGGCAGATACAGGAGTGTAATTACACCTAATGGCTGGAAATGCTCCTGTTGAAGACATCTTGCCGTATGCTGTCTGATTATGGGTGATCATTTTCTGCTTTTTGGTGAAAAAGCAGAAGGCTCTGTGGTCCTGGGCTTCAGTGATGATAGTGGTTCAGAACAATGGGCTATTGAAATGCATTGTCACTATCCCAGCTTAAATGTCAGGGGATAAAGCTGGCAAGAAATCCAGGGCTCTATTTATAAAAGCATCCTCAGCCAAAACTAAGAGCAGCTAGTGTGATGCAGTGCCCTCAAACAGCCTGGAGGAGGATTTCACCATGAACATCAGCATAAATTAAACACATACTTCCCCACTATAACAACAGGAACCTAAACTTCATTTAGTCCTCTCACATTAGTTCATTTATATTCATATTGTTGCTCTTATTGCTGCAATGAAGACTCTCCTCACGTTGTTTAATAAACAGTAACATTCAGAAAATCTCACTCCAAAGACCAGAAAGATCCCCATATTTCCAACCCTTTACAGAGTTATGATTAGCATGACGTCATTAACTTAACTAGACAGATGTCTGTGTAGGTTTTCAGTCATCCAGGGCATGGTTATCCAACGCTGGTCAAAGTGGCATCTGGGGTGTAAGCACCACCTGAACCATTCCAGATGCCACTTTGATCAGCATTGGTTAACTGGACGGAGTGTGCTGTTGTTAAACTGCTATGCATTTTGGCCCATAATTTTCATTCAACTTTATTTAATCTCCAAGAATGACATAAATGATGTTGGGAGTACCACAAATGAAATATATATGTATCTAGAAGAACAATTCAAAGAATGGTAAAAACAAAATTAACAACAGTAACATTCAAAGACAGAATAGTTAGATGATATAAAAGTTATGAACTGACCCAGAGCTCTGGTACAAGTGTTTGCAGATCAAATGTTTGTTGTAAAGTGTTCCAGGTGAAAGCAGCAGAGAAACAAATGAAGACTGGACTGAAAAAGCAGTAATATTTAAGCATACAAAAACTGTCCTTGCTGAAACCTCTTTGATGAGTAATTCATTAAAATGTTTTAATATGCTTATGAGGCATGTATTTAATAAGAAACTTCTCGAATAGGCACTTGCATTTCTGTCTTTTTTTTGTAATCAATAGCTTTTTTGGCTGATAAACACCAGCAAACATATTCAGACTGAATCCCACAACTAATAACATTTTCCGTTAAGTGCTTCCGTTAGAAAGGAAAACACTTCATACATGATTATTAGAGATCTAAAAGTGAAGTTTAAAAGCTTTACTCAAACACTTTCCCTCATACCTACCATGAGGAAAACAGAAAGAAGATTCAATGTTTGCAGATTTTTTTTCGTTTAGTATTTAACCCCTGAACTACAAAAGTACAGTTTGTTAAGACAAAGTCATGTTTGTTTTCTGAAGAATCATATAATCTTATAAAAATGTAAGACATTTTCATATAAAAACCTAAATATATGTTATAGTATCCATGTACATAAATATATGTTGTACGGGAACAAAACAAAAGCCTTATAGTATTAAAAAAAACCTTTCATCAACTTGTGAACTGCTATTTGTATGTGGATCTCTGATTGTCATAGATTAACATAATTTTAAGGTGTGGCCTCTAAAATTATTCCTGTGTAGACACATGTCAAGAGCTTAACCGCAGAATCTAAATGTACTGAATGTATGTTGTCTGCTGCTATAAGTCTTGAGGGGGTAAATCTCCCGTCAGGTGCAGGAGTTCCCTGGTCCAAACCCAGGACAAGCCTACAAATTGCTGTTTCACTTCTCTAAGAATAAATTCAGTCCTATTACCCCTTTCTAATTCTTTCCCTCCATCCTCTCCATATATATGCCTGTGCCCCTTCTTGTTTGCTCCTGTACTCGTCTCTGACTCTTGGCTTGTAGGCTGCCTGGGATCCTTGGTGCAGACTGCCTTGGTGTTGACCGCCTGTTGCTGTGGAGTTATGAAGCTTCAATTATTACAATTACAGATGTAACAAATATTTGGCCATTTCTTTAGCCCCATTCCAGTTCATAATCATTATAGTTGTTAATGTAGGCGTTAGGATGATCTCCCTATCTATGGCTGCATTGATTATACATCCATAGTAACTATCTTTAGCACCACAAAGACATAAGGACCCTTTTGAAAACGAGAGGCCACATCTCGAGAGGCTTACCTTTAATGAATATATACTCAACGGAGACAAATATGATGAGAACAGATTTATGGTCTGGGTGTACATAAGTTTGTCACCATTACTGTAAGCCCCCTACAGACGCACCTTCCTGTAGTTTGGTTGGTCCAGTGCTGTGCTCATGGTGGATTCATGTTGGGTTTGGATATATGTGTATATGTGTATTCAATATATGTATACATTCATATATTTGTATCTAAAATGAAGAGTTTGTTTTCAGGCTGTACTATTGTAAAGTGTCTTGAGATAACATCTGTTATGAATTGGCACGAAAGATTAATTGATTGATTGATTGAATATTAATGCCAAAGATCCCTAAAGAAATCACACCTCTCCCAAGACATAAGAAAGCTGAACTGCTGGTAAAAAAAAAAACGTTGATCTATTTGATTACATCAACCACTTCTAAGATTAAAAAAAAAAGATAGTATTTACATTTTTACATTAATTCCATCGTGAAGTATCCACCAAATTCTCTAAGGAGGGACATTGTACATACAGCCTCTGTGATCGACAGTAAAAATGTCCCTGATCATTCAGCCATAAGTTTCCACTGTATTTCACAGGAAATGACTGTGACCCACTTAAGCTGCAATGAAAACAAATAAAATATGAACCCTTGTAGGCAGCACATAGTAAATTTAGGATTTCTCGTTATAATATAGCCTAACAGGCAATGAATTTTTAACTCTTCATCTGGAATTCTGAAACTCTGAAAGCTGATGAGCAGTTGATGATTTATTGTGCTGTATAAACCTCTTATCTGGTGGAGTGCTCTTCAGTAAATGAATAAATGAATAAGATAGAACAACAATTATACTTATTTATAGTCACTGTGTTTCTGAAGCGTATGTTTTCTTTTCCTGTCCACTTTTAGTTATTTTTCCTACACAATGCATTGTTTTGTCTGACTGCTGCATGTGTCCTTGGGAAATTTTTCTTTGATTGATGATGTTTTTAAACAGCAAGTAGACAAACACATGGAGGTTTGGAGCAGCAGATCCTCAGCAGATATACGTCTCATCATCTCACCTTTTCAATGTTTTAAATGTTTTTTTAATAAACACTTGTGCTGCTGCTGCATACCCAGACCTGACCCCACCCCATGCTTTTGTCTGCTTAGTGGACGAGCTTCTTTATACTGTTGTTGTTGCCTTAAAAATACTTTTAAAAAAGAGACTTATTAGTTAAGTAGAACTAGAGCAGAGACCAGTCAAGTGATAGACTAGATACTGGAATTTAAAACTAAGATAGTAAAAATAAGACAATCATCAATATGTAATAGTTATATTGATACAGTTGGGCCAATAATGATAGATAAATAGCC
Organism: Cetoscarus ocellatus; assembly: GCA_037902135.1. Classification (NCBI taxonomy): domain Eukaryota; kingdom Metazoa; phylum Chordata; class Actinopteri; order Labriformes; family Labridae; genus Cetoscarus; species Cetoscarus ocellatus. The sequence goes on from JBAMNC010000387.1 coordinate 5,716,458, forward strand.
TTTATTGCCCCAAAGGGAAATTTGTTGTTGTAAATTTGTTAGGCACTGAAGCTCTGTAGATTAAAAACTTATGCTATAATATTGATCTTGAAATGGTAATAAGAATTTATTTTAAATTATCAATGCTACAGAACAACACAGTTATCAAAATGATGACAAAGACTTTATTAAAATGATAACTCAGTAAAATTCATTAAGCAGTGAAAGCATGTTAAAGTAAGTCAAGCTGGTTGGTGCTTCTATGATTTATGTAATGAAGACTGTTATGTATTCAAAAATATTGAAAGTGTTGAAATGTCAGTACATTTAATTAACATGACAACATATTTGAAAATTGAATCATAAACAAATATTGAGTTTCTATTTGTAGCATTGTGCACAGCATAACCATATATTCCTCATTTTGTGCACTCATGATAAAATATCCCCTGAGCTGGAAAAACCACAGAATGGTGTGTTTTGTTTTGGTCAGAGCGACTGAAGGCATCCTTCGAGCAGCATTTGATGATTTTACAATAATCTCAGAAAAGCATACCCATCTTTTGTGTTTAAAAACAGACTATTTCAGATTATTCCATTTGGCCTAAATTGCCTGAATTTGGAATGCTATTAAAGTAATAGTCTCTGGCATTTTTTCATAAGTTGATTTTGTATTTCCAAACTGACTTACCAGAATAGAAATTTAAGCTCCACTCATTTCATCAGAGCTTTCCCATGTGATTGTTTTATAGAGATGGGGACGTTTCCAGGAAGAAAATCCTCACATCAGAGAAGTTTAACTGGAAATAAAAAATGCCATCCATGTAACCAGAATGCTGTTTTTATGCTCCCTGCATCACTGATTTTACATGTGGGGCTTTTATTCATCTTCTTTTCTACCAGCAGCCATTTTTCTCTTTCATTCAGCAGCCTCTCTGTTTTTCAGATATTTTAATAATCAAGCAGAACCAGAGCTACATTCGGAGTATTTCTTAATGATATCTAAGAGAGGTCTGCTCTATCTCAAAGTCACTGTGAGATGTCTCAATGAAATTATCAGCATGAATTCAACCAAGAAGAATAGCATGCTTTGTTTTTCTATTAAAGGGCCAGTTCACTAAAATCACAGTTAAATAAATACATCTTTTTGGTTGTATTCACCCAAATACAATGAAAAAAAGATGTTGGTTCAGTCCCCCTTCTAAAAACATGAAAGACCTCCCTTCATTAAAATAGTGTGATAAAAGATCAAAAGGATAAACTTTAAATATGAATACTTAATGCATAACGAAAATATCATGTGCAATAAGTATGAAAACATCCCACATTAACACACGGCAGACAGAGACTCGATTAGAGCAGGCTGATGGAATTTGGAGATTCAGATAAAGGCAAAAATTTGAAGGATTTTGCTCGTATTGAAAGTGTTCCTGTTTGGCTGTTAGAAATTTCAATTACAAGTGTTTGTATTATGCCGCGAGCACCAGCTAAATTGAGAAAGGCAGCTCAAGGATCTTTAACAACATTCTTTCAGTTAATAAAACATACACGGCTGGTCTAAGGAAGGATAACGGAAAACTTAATGGCATATCTGCACATTTAGAAGGATGGCGTCTGAAAAAGAAAGAATGTGAATATAGAGTGCAGCTGCAGAGCAACAAAACCCACAAAAGGCCAAACAGGATCAGCAGATGGGTCTTAAATCCAACACAGCTATGTAAAGGATTAGGTTATAATCTACTTTTCTTTCAGATTTATCACTCATTGATCATCTGTTTTCATGATTTTCCCTAAAATTCTCCAACTTTGTTAACCTTGACGGATTTCTTCTTATTTAAGTTTTGTATGAGTTGTGGAATAAGTTTTTTAAAGAGTGACGTTTTAATAGAAAACATTGTTAAGCTGAGCCCTTTGACAGAGGAAAAGTTTCTCATGTTGGTGTTTTTCTATTGCGTAGAGGTTAGCTTTAGTAAGCTTTGGATTCATTTTGTTTGTAATGTATGATTTGATTTGATTTTTATTATTGTGTCATGCATATAAAATATGCCCAGCCCAACGGGCTTACAAGACACCATTATTCAATAATCAAGTTCAGAGATCATTATAGACACTTACAAAAAGAAATAATCTCACAAAAATAAACTATCCTTCCGTTTTTTCCAGGCTCCAGATACAAAAGAGGCCAACTTGTAAATATTATAACTAAACAACCATTTCAGTCTGTCATCGTCAGTACACCAAAACATATCAGGACTTTTAACGTACATTCATTCATCAGAGGAGCTCTCAACTCATCGTAATGTACTGTAATTTATTCCCAGAGGCTACATTCACACTTGCAGAAAAACCCTCAAATCATCCTAAAATTACCCAGGTGAGCTGCATGTGCGAGTGTGAACAGCAGGGTTTTTCACCCTGAAATTTACCTGCTGCTCCAGTATTTCCCCTTGCCCACACTTCCATCGACTGACATCCAGGCTGTAAGGAGACTTCCTTCCCCCAAGTGTGAACAAGATATTACGACATCGCCCTGGTATTTTCTGACCAAATACACCAGATGGATTGTTCAATATATTTCTCTTGTCCATCTGGGCAACAACTCATAGAAAGTGCTTGGGAAGAGGCAGACACTTTCAAAAGCAAATCCGGCAGGTGATTGGACGATCATTCCGTCAGTCACAGTCATTATTAGCTAATCAGATAATGTAGGCTGGCATTACAGCCACAGTGTAAAGTACAAAACATGAACCACTTGGTAGAACAAACATAATATGTCAGAGCAAAACTATAATTTCTGTTGAGAAATGCTTTCAGTGTTGTTTGTTTTTCACTTTATAAAGAAGTGCGGTCCAGATCTGATAAAACTGCTACTGAAGCTGTTAGCATCTATGCTTATTTCTGTATGAGCAGCCGCTTCCTGCTGTCTTCTCGCTCGTAGCTCTTCCTGCTCTAAAGGATGCTGTCCCACTTTGGGCCACTCACAATGGTTGTAGATTGGAGCTTGGCAAGATGGATCTACCTGATCACAAAAATTGCATCAGGTGGATCAAGCTGAAATGCAAGGTTGGGTATTTTCTGAAAGATGTTGGAGACAAGGTTGTATTTGTGAAAAGAGCCAGAGAGACATAGTATTCTTGACTTGCTCTTTTGAATCTTTCCAAATTCTTCAGATGGATATTAATACTGAATCAATACCTTTGTTTTTGGCCAAAAGCCCTTATGCCTCAATCACCATTATACTAAACAAATGTGGAATATGAAAACTGAACTCAAAAAAGTTTAAAAACATTATTCAGTTGATCATTTCTTTCCTTTAATCACAGCAGTTGGTATTGTGTTTTATATCATTAGAAAGCCTGATAAGTCACCTCCACAAGGGGGTGCAACTTGAGAGGATTGTTCATATGTGGTTACAGCCCCCCAGGGAAGCATGCCGTCTGCTGGGAACACTCACTTTGCGGTCTGTCTTTGACTTCACCAGTCTAACAGAGCTTGGTCCCAAATTTGGGAATGGTACCAGAGCTGACGTTGACGCTGATGTTAGTGCATGGAGAGCAAATTAAGCTGGAGTCAAATTCTTTGTATGTGTGCTCATGTCTGGCCAACAAAGCCAATTCTGATTGTGATTGTGATTGTGATTGTGAATAGTTTATTCTAACCCTCATTCAGAGTGTTAGAATGTCATCTACTGCGGTTAAGTCTATTCATTTATTTTTCAGTCTGAAGCAGTAGCATTCATCCATGCAGTATCAGGATTTTTTAGGTCATCTGTTATGTGTAGCCCTATTTCTCCTGACATTTTTGCTTTTGTGTCATATTTTCTTTACAATTCAGTCAACATTCAATCTTTATTACAATACCCTATCCTTTAAAAGATTCCTTTGTCCTTATTGGGACTTTTGAGGTGCAAGGCCAGGAGCTGACCCTGCAGTTGATGCATTAAGGGCCCTTGCCCCTGTACCTGTGCTGCCTGCTAAATTAACTGAGCCACAACTGTGCCTTTACAATGCTTTCTGACAAACTATTACAAATACATAAAATGGTAAACCAAAACAACAGCACTGTCCTCATCTGGTTAGAAAGAGGTTGTGGTTTTTAGAGGAAATGTAAAAAGAGTTGGTTTTTTTTATCACAGCAGTGAAAGACTGGGAACCTTTCATTTGTGTTTGACCATTTTACAGGATAATTTATGTGAGAGGGTTTAAAAAAGAAATAACACAATATTTTTAGATTAATCTTGTCTCTGCTTTTTAGTTTTTCATCCATTTTCACAGTTTCTGTAATTTCAGTGCAATTTCAGGCACCAATTGCTCTGTTCCTGCTATGCTAATCACTGAACTATATGACTTGTTTTCTATGCTTGTGCTTCAGAGGGTCATTTGATTGAAAAGAGAAAAGAATTAAAATTATAAAAGGAGAGTAAACAGGTGGCAGATGAGTCCATGAGGGATGCACACACACACTGTGCACGTTGCTCTGTGGATCACCTCACGTTGCTGCTTCACAGGTCAGAATAAAAACAGCAGACTTTTTTTTATAACCTTTTGGCACCTGTTGAGTTTTCTAATGTTTGAATTATTGATTAAAAAAAAAAAAACACTGTCAAAAGATAGAATTATGATCAATACAATGTTTCCTCACTGTTTGGGGTTCAATCTCTTAATCAATCAGTCCTGATCAGAAAGATCAAATATGCATTTCAATTTTTTCAGGAATCGAACTCTTCTCATTCAAGTTGAATTATATGATATCACAGTTTGTTTTTATGTTCTTATGAAAGATGAGTTATTTAAGCTATAATTAATTTTTGAGTGCTGGAACATTTTTCAAATGCAGCCTTCTCAAAGATTAGCAGCATTATCGTTTCAGTTATGATCGAGTTTTAACAAACAACAAGCAAAATACAAAATAAGTTAATATTTATTAGTTTTGATTAGGGATCGACTGATATGGATTTTTTAGGGCCGATGCCGATACCGATTTTTTTCCATCACCCTTAGCCGATGACCGATTATGGACTGCAGATTTTCTTGGGCTGATATTTGTGGCCAATACTGCTTTTTGCTCCCTAAATTTACATGAAAAAAATGACATTATCAACTTTAAAAGGAATAAATATTCAACCATGTACACAACATTTCTCTCATAGTTTAAGTTTTATCTCCCATCGATGTGATGGCTGCTCCTCCGCAGTGAGACGCGCACCCCCTCCCCCCTCCTCTCTCCCCCCTCCACACACACACATCAGCTGAGCAGACGCTGACTGAAAAACTCTGCTAACGCTGGATTGATAACGGCAGCAAACAGCTCTAAACACGTTTTCACGAAACACTGACACAATTTAGTACTACATATAAAACACTTCTCTCATCATTAAAGTTTGTCTAGTGCACGCTAAAGACGTCTCTGATAGCAGACATGGCTGCTCCACTCCGCTCTGAGGGCGAGAGCACACACACACATACACACACACACCCACACACGACATGCATTTCACCTCAGCCCGTGTTCGCTGAATTAAACTCCTACAAACACCATGGAATTGAACTGACAATGTTGACATTACTTAATCCTTAAGCCGGTATTCGTAACAGCTGTACATATTAGCCTACAACTACATCAACAGCTCCCTAAATACAAATAAGCAGTTTTAAAGATGAAGCATTCAACAGCATTCCCGTTTTTCTGACCCACAAACTTAACTATATTTTCAAGCACATATATTACATGCACTTGGCATTCATGTTTCCTATTTCAAAGTGGGCGGCAATATTTCAACTAAGTTTAACTGTTAGAGGCTAATTGAAAGTTTAAAACTTATCGTTGTTGTGAAGGAGCCTCCAAGTCAATGCTGCTTTCACCACTCTTGCAGTGGGGGAGGGGTAACAGGTCTGCACGTGCTGCAGGGTCTTCCGGCAACACAGAGCTGCCCATGGATGCCTGTCTGTAAATCATGCCGCAGAAAAATACATCGGCAAACCCACGCGCGAATCGGCCAATGCCGATTCAAGTAAAGAACGCAAATATCGGCCAGCCGATGTATCGGTCGATCCTTAGTTATGATCAGAAGTGAAGGCTGTCGAAAGGTTTGACCCCAAAATGAGGGGAGAACATAATTACTGTAATTATTTACTGATATTTTTATTGTAGTTTTTGAAAGTGGACTTTTTTTTCCTTAATGGCCCTTATGCATTGATAGTTTTAGTGTGTTTAAAACAAAAAAAAAAATCCCCCAGCCCTCTCATACTTATTATGATTAAAAAAATTTAGATGTGGAAGTTTTTTCAGTTAAGAATAGTGACATAATTTCTCCAAACTAACAGGTAAAGGGTCAAATCCCCAAACAAAGTCAAGTATTCTTGATCTCATCTTAAGTTGATAAAAATATTCATCACAAAAATGGTGGAAAAACATTGTTCTGCATTACAGCAAAATCAGATTTTGGACGTTTTTGTACCTAGCGTAATGTATTGATAGTTTTGAATCTGATGCTGCATGAAACTGGTAATGCATCAAAATGGATATTGTTGCTTGATTTTTGATGTAAAAAGACTGTTTTTAAATAAATCCTCAGTCCTCTAACATTTATTATTTTGAAAATAACTCAGTGGTTAAAAGTTTGTTTTTTTGAGTAAAAACTGCTACAATATGTCATCATATGGTAAGTTAGAGGGTAACATTTTTAAAAGAAAATGTTTTATATGATTTTATCTAAACTGTAGTTGACCAAAATATGTCACCTAAAATCATTTTAAAAAATAGTTGTTTTGTTTTTTGTTTTTGTCTTTTTTTGTTGTTTTTTTGGTGGGGGTGGGGGGGGGGGGGGGGGGTTGATATTTTTGTCCTTGATGGCCATACCATATAGTCCACACTTAATTTTAGACCCCTTAAGAAACTGCTTGAATGAAAGTCAGTTCTTTATTTCTCAATAAAACAAACTTTGTTGGAAAAGAAATCATTTATGTGCATGACAAATTAAAAATGACAAGCACACTTGACTCTCTTTGGACAAACTCTGAAGGTTCAAAATCTTCTCAGACTTCAAGACAGGGGATATCACCAGAGTCAAATGATAAGGTACACAATTAAAACGACTTTTAAAAACAATCATACCCAGCCTTTTTTTTATATATATATCTGTTGGACACCCAAACTCATGGCACACAAATGGCAAACAGCACAAATGATGGTGGTAATTTTTCCTCCTAAAAAGAGGAGGGATGTGACAGTCAGTGAAAGTGTGAATCAAACAACTGTTGCTCCTTTAATCACCAAGATACACAAACATTACAGTAAAGCTGCTCTGAATGACTCTAACTACTCATCAATAATAAATAAAGACTTTTATTTTGTCCTTCAACCATCTAATTAATGAAAATGTTTGGAGACGTTCAGACGTCTGCAGATACTTCAGTGATCTCTTCTTCACGTGCTCTCTCTTTGACTTTCAAGATCTTGAGAGTTTAATTAACAGCATTGGTGGTAAACATGTTGATTGACTGACTTTGTAAAGTCAAGGTCCTCACTCTTCATCCCTGCATCATTTTTTAGGAAATGATTTCAGTGAATGGAGGCCTGACGCTCTGAGCACATTCTTCAACACAGCAGAGTGTTTTCATTTAATCATTTTACACTTTTAGACTAAAGAGGACACACAAAAATGTTTGTTTTTATTGTGCACTTTATTCACAGGATTTTAGAGCTGAAGAAAAGCAGAAGGTCAGAGAACAACATCTGCTGAATGAGACTGATTAAAGAATACTTAAGAGATCATCGCTGCGATCACAAAGCCTTAAACTGAGTCTCATGTGGTTCTTTTGGTTTGTTGGTTGCACACCTAAGTATTGGCCTCATCAGGCAAGCCTTCGTGCTTTGTTTTTCAACCACTCTGACTACAAGTGCACCACAAAAAAACACCCATGTCCTAAAAGTGGACAGTCACACTTCCAGTCCAACTATCTTCATATTTGTTGCAGTTGTTGATAACATTTCTGTTTGTTTGTTTGTGAGATAAGAAGTTGAGTATGCATTTTTTCCATATATATAAACATATATATATATATTTATATATCTATATCTATCTATCTATATATATATATATATATATATATATATATATATATATATATATATATATATATATATATATATATATATATATATATATATATATATATATATATATACATAAGTCAACAGGGTGTTCAAAGCAGCCACCACAGGAGCATCACTGACCTGCAACACCTCAGTATCACTGAACTCTAAGAAGCTAAACTACCTCATGCTGTGAGACACCAGCAGAGGGCGCTGGTGAACAGCTGTAATGCACAGGCTGCTGGTCTCCATACTGAAGGCCTGAGGTTCAGGTCAAACTGTGACTTCTAACCTGCAGCCCTTTTCCTTTTCTCTGTCATCTCTGAATTTATTTATTTTCCTGCAGCGACATTAAGGCAAGAAAATCCTCACACACATATTCACACACAAAAAACCTTATCGGACAGAGGTTGGTAACATCCTTTCTGATCCACAAGCATTACAAAACCACAAGGAAACAACAGAAATAATCTCAATTCACATGAATTTATAAACAGTTATATACAAGGGTGCTATGAGGAGTCATCCATCTCAATAACCTCATCCTTCAGAGTGAGAGCTTGCGTTAGGCAGCCTCTGAATGAAAAACAAAGAAACAAAAGTTTAGAACTACTTACATATGTGTAGACATTTACACTCTGCATGGTAAAAAATAAATAAATAAATAAAATAAAATAAAATAATAATAATAAAAAGAGTAATAATAATAATAATAATAATGATAGTAATAATAATAATAATAATAATAATAATAATAATAATGGTAGTAATAATAATAATGTAGTAATAATAATAATAATAATAATAATAATAATATTACTTTAATTATAAAGCACCTTTAAAAACCAGTGTTACAAGGTGCATCACAGGGAGACAATTAAAACATTGTAAGTCAGGCCAAAACCTTTTATGTCCATTTTATATGTGTCATTTAAGTGTTTTTGGTCACCTTTCACACCGGTGAGTGGGTGATACAAAATTAAAGAAAATTAAAAGAACCAAAAAAATCTAATTTGGATAATAAAACATCTATTCACTCTGTATTTTTTTTTTAAATATTTCCTGAAAAGTAGATATTTTGGAAATAAAAACATTCAACCAGTCAGCAAAAATGTACAAAAAACAATAAAGTGCATATTAGTAAACAAGAAGTAAACAAAGACAATATCAATTAACAGTAACACAGGTGCTAAGAGAATGCCCTCAGAAAAGATGATCTCAGCAATGATCTAGAAATGGACAAGAAGATGTTTTATGAGAGATATACAGCAGTCCTTCAATAGTGTTTTTCTTTTTTTTTTTTTTCAGTTTTCTTTATCAAGTTTTCTAAATTAAAAAAGTACATACACTAGCAATGAATAAGGGGGAGGGGGAGAATAAAAGAGGCATAGAAAAGAAATACATTAAATGATGGGAAAGGTTAGGAGATATTATAAAGAAATAATCATAATGAAATGCATCTAGAAATAATCTAATAATATTATTAAAATTAATTATAGTCATGATATCAGTAATAATAATGATAATAATATTGAAATAAACAAGGCAAAGAAGAGATTGACCATTTTAAGGAAATATATTTGACCTTTGAACCTCAAAGGTCACACAATAAGCAAAATACACTTTTAACGTAATATATTCATGAACATCTGCATGACCTTTCTACGCCTCCTTAATATGACAAAAATAATCTCTTCTCTTGTTGCTTTCACAGTCTTTTGGAAAGTGTGTGCTCAAACAGTCTGTTGTGTAACATTCCCCTGATGAAGTCCTAAGAGGATGTACCATCTCCACCTATTTGGGAGACATGAGTAAGGTGTTCGTTTAGCCCACAGTTCCAATGGAGGGAGCATGTGTAGGCATGTATGTGCAGCTGCAGTAAACATTAGAGCACAGAGCTGAAAATAAAAACGTCAAATTCAGTTTGAAAACTTTTCATACCTCTGTTTTTCTTTTTTTGCTGCTATTGTTTCATTAATTTCGCCTCCATCCAATTGATGTAACGATCAAACATAAACAGTTGTCAAAACAGTGCTTTGACTTTACACAGAAAGAATGATGTCTATCCTATTCTTCTGTCCATCGTCGTCCTTTTCCGTCTGTAATCATGTCCAGCAGCACTGAAACAGGCAGTCTTTTTCTTAAGAGACCTGGAGTTTGAACTGATGTGAAAAGCTGAGTGCACACAACCCTAGAGAGACCTGAGGGGTATTTCACCAAAGTGGAATTAAGACATCCAGGGTAACCAACTAAAGCCAGGCTTGACAAAGTCCCTTCTGGGCACGCTGGCTTAATGTGTTTCACGAAGGCCGATCAAGACTGAGAAGGAGCAGCTTGGCCAAACCAGATGTAACTAATTTGGATAATTGCATGTTCACGGCTTAATTCAAGAGGCCATGAGGTAGATCACAGTTTCAGATGGAAACTTATGAAGAGGTCAGCCATACAATTTCCATATAAAAGGAAAAACAGCCGCTGCCATAAAGGAGCAAGAAAGGGTGGCAGATAATAGCAGACCGCCTGAATGCAGCCTAAAATATGCATCCACTAACCACTCAAAGTGTACTTAGAGAGTGAACTCAGACATCTTATTATTTGAAGAGAACCAAGGAGAGATAAAAGAACATAAAATAGTATTACAATTAATTACAGCCAATACTGAGAGAAGGAAAGGACGCGTACAAATTATTACACGTTAGGAGTTCCATGACATTGGAAACGTGTTCATTTATACACATAAGCTTATAATTTACCTCTCTCTCTCTCTCTCCATACATATATATATATAGATAGATAGATAGATAGATAGATAGATAGATTGATAGATAGATATAGATACACAAGTATATGGACGTATAATCTGATAATATACCCGGGCAGTCCTAGAAATTTGGGGCCCAATGAAAAGATATCAGAATCAATCCTATTCCAGCACTGCCCCATTTCACAGCACAAGCATGTTTGAAGCAAAGTGTTAAATAGATACAGCTGCACATACATTTTTTCAAAACACTAATTATAATTATTACAGTCCATCTATTTTGTTCGAAGACATAAATAAGTTCCAACAGAAGGGAAAACGCTCTGCATTCAGATGAAATTAGAGAATAAATGGTGAATGAAACTATATGCTTAACAGAACGTTCTGGCAGTTGGACAATTTTAAGCATTTAAAATGTATTTGTGTATCATATAATCAGTCTTTAAAAGATTCAAAACTTTTGAAGATCATACATTTGTCTTGCTGTATAACATATTTTCTTCTTAATTGCAGAATATCTTAACACACTGTTTGTTAAAACAAAAAAATATATGAAACTAAAATCCTCTAATAAATCTTCAGAAAGACCTTTTTTAAGATACTTTATATTTTATGAGTGTCAACAAAGCAAAAGATGCCCGAATTTTACATTTTTTGCAATTAAAACCAATTATGTTTTTTTTTTTTAATTATTGCATGTGAGAAGAGATCCAAAGCTATGGCAAAAATGTAAAGATGTGTTAAATAACAAATAATGATAACATAATATTAACTAAAAAAACATCATGTTCATTAGCTATGATAAAATATAAACACAAGGTTTTGTTCTTTTTTATATAGTGGTGTTGGGTTCATTTTATTGTAAGCTTCTTTGTTAAAGTGTAAATTACACGGGAAGTGAGTAATGTAATGTAATGTACTTTGTTAATTATTGTAAAACAGGGGCGGATCATAATGTTTTTTGCTCCTTTTCATGTAAGATTTGCCTTTTTTCTTTACTTTTTTTGTATTTAATTGTTTTTTTTTTGACCAATGAATGACATTGGTCCCCCATTTATATTTATATATATATATATATATATATATATATATATATATATATATACAGAACAGAGACTGAGAGAAAATAACTTGACAACTTAAGTATAACATCTAGTCTAGGAAAGGGCATGTTATTGTGAGTGAGGAAACTGATCTACTTGTATATCATATTCATATCATACCACAATACTACACTATTCATCATACTAATAGAAGCTCACTAATATTCCTTTTCTAATAACAATATGATTCAAAGGATATTTATCCGTTATTCAAACCCTAAACAAAATCAATTGTATTAATAAGACAAAAAACCTAAAGCAAATTACATGAAAATATGGGATATCTTGGTAGTTTGCTTAAGTTACTCATGTGATTTGTGTTTGCTTTTGGTTTAAATCTTATTTTTCTTTTTCATCCTCATTTTAAAGTATCTCTGAGTTCTTTGAAAAGCATTTGTGAATGAAATGTATTATTATTAACGTTCCTATACCTCCTATACTCAGAAAATGGGTTAAAAGGAGGAAATGTTGGATTTATGAATTTACAAACAGGTCAGCTTTAAAAATAATACACACAAACCAATAATAAATTAACCATAACCTTTATATTTTGTTTATTTTTACTGTTTTTAAACATCTTTTACAAGAATAATCAAAAGAGGAAATATTGTATTTTGGTGTATTATTTCAGTTACTCGGTAGATTTTAAAAAATATATATAATTTATGTGTTTTGCCAGGTGGTAGTGCTGTTGTGCTGTGAAATAACATTAGAGGTCAGTGCACTTTCTGAGGGAAAGAAATGTGAGTTTTTATGCCTGATAAATTCAACCATACAAAAAATATGACAATTACACTATTACAATTACAATTACATTCACACCAGGAGGCAGCCAAACACCTACTGATTGAAGAGCTTATGAAAAAAGTTTTCAGAGTCCACAGCACAGTTTGATTATTTTACTCATTTGTCAGATGCTATATCAAATATAAGCATGCATGTGTGTATATGTATGAACAAATATATAGTATGCATATTTGTATTTTGACTGTTTTGTTTATTTTTATTATGTTTTTGGTTGTTTATTCACTTGACTTTGTTTACAGTCATATGTTTGAAATAAGCTTCACTAAACTATATTGGTCTTTAAACACTGCCGATTTTAGAAGTTGTTTATATTGGAGAAAAGCACTCATGCAAAAAATGAACAAAAGACAGAAAGACAAAGATGGATGGATGGATGGATAGATGGATGGATGGATGGATGATCAGGTCTAAGGTATTATTGGTATCCTTTCCTTCCAAGTTTGTGAAAACTTGAATCTGACTGGACTGCTCTTTTATTCCATGTTATTGTTCATACTTTTTGAAACACAGATTAGCAGATGAAGGACAGGAGTTCAGTGGTCTTGTAGTTAACTTATTTCACACTTATTCATTGTAAAAACATTCCAAGGGTCAATGACACACAGTGGGGATGTTCATTAGCTCTGGTTTTAGTGAATTCTCACTTCAAACATCTCTTTGTTGTTAATGGATGTCAGATGGTCCGTGTCTGTTATTCATGATCAGTATCACATCACAGTATGACCATGCAGATGATCACCTTCAAAATGTCATTTCTCCCGGCTCACACACTTCATAAAAGGCTTCAGCTGAATGAGAAGAGAAACAAATCATCTCAAACACAACACATTTGAGGAGAAATCTTTATGGAAACAAAGCAAAATACTGACATTCATAAAAAAGACATTTGTTTTGGCACCATGTTGGGCTTTGTGTGATCGTCACCTTTTTAGCAAACACATTAAATAAATGTTACAAAAGTCTAGTCAGTGTGTGAGAACAGGTCTTTGGTCTTTCTGAAACACTGAAAACATCTACTCTTTTCTGCTCTGTAAACCAGACATACAGCTCTGAACAAACACATGCAGCAGATTCAAGAATTAAACATCAAAATATTAGGAAACTAAAGACAAACATGTTGCACATCCAGCATATCATGCTGTAAACATAAAATAATGCCTGACTCATGTTAACAAACATCATTTCCATTAGAAAAACTCTAAAGTGCCTCAGAAGCATCATTAGATGGTGTATATGAAAGTAGAAACAAATATATTTCCAGTAAAAATAGGTTTGCAGTTAATTTATTTTTTTTAACAATTTACTTTAAATTAAGGCAAGAGTGGCAAACACATTCAAATAGTCACAGCATGCTCACCAGCCTCTATTGTCTACAGACAAACATTTCATCAGGCAAATCAAACCCAAACTGCCTGCAGAGTTACACAAAGAGAGGTTTAGCGCCTGTTGCCTTTGTGGTTACTCTGTGAGTCAACAGTAGGTGGCAGCAAAGTCAAACTAAATACTGAGGGAGACACTCCAGACCACTGCATTTAAACATAAATTCTTTGGTATAATCTGAGGAAAATCAATAAAAACTAACAAGTAAAGTAAAACAGCACGGTCAGAGTTTAGAAAGATAATCAGCAAACTGTGTGAAAAACACAAACCTGCAGATTTAAAATAACATATGGCAGAAGCACATATGTAGTCCACAGTAAACCTAAACAGTCAACCCACCAGCTCTCATAAAATAAAGTGCATTGAGTTGGTCAGTCATAGCCTGAGTTAAACTTTGATAACTACAGGATTAATTAAACAGTTCAAAGGTTCAATTTTACAGCAACAATGATTATCATCAGTCGCTGATGATTAATGCACTGACTTTGGTTTGTTTTTTTTGTTTTTTTACATTACAGCCTTTCAGGATGTCAGTGTTATTTTACACTGCAGAAGCTCTAAGCAGGTGTTTATCAAAATGATATATATTACACCCTGTACCCTTATTAACGGATGCTTTTCCTATAGATCTTTGCTTATCTATTTTGTTATTTTAGCATAATAATGCTAATTTTCACCTAATAAAGACTCAGTGTCTCAATATGTAATTTTGTTGCCTTGCAACGGTAGTTTTTTATTAATTCTTATATCGCAGCAGTTTTTGATGGATAGCTTTAATGTGACGTCACATACCTCCCCTGCGGCGTAAGAAACACTTTTTTCTGCGGTCAGCGACAAAGAAGCTGCAATCTCGGTTGCTAACTATAGGTTAACGTCTGTTTTTTTGAATGTAAGACTTTTTTTTCCAATTAGATGCCCTAGTCAATTAGGAGATGCACCCAAATTATACCTCTACAGACCCCCTTCTCAAAGAAAATTCCCAGAGTAGAGCAAATAGTGGATTAATGCTCTAAGGTGCTCCACTGTCTGTAAATTACAAGAACAGCAGTGAAAAAACAGATTTCTCCCAATACTTACATAAATGTGTGCGTTAACTTAATAAGAATATTACCACCTTTAAAACAACTCACCGCCCTAAAATACTGACTGAAAATGACAGCTAATAGGTATCCTAATACTATCAATAAATAACATTAACGGTCACTAAATACTCATCAATATATAAATGTTAACGTATATCAAAAGTACATGAAACTGTTTATAAATCTGTAGATTTTTACCTTGGTAGTGTAAGGAGAAAGATTCTCCACTATCATGGTATATAAAACACTTGAAGTGATGTTCTGGCAAAGACTGATGTTTTTGTGATTTGAACAACTTCTCAAAGCGGTGTAAGATTTAAAGAAGAACTTAGTTTACACAAATATGTAATTTCTTTATAGGTTTCCTGGGATGTAAACGAGTGAGTTTGTAGAGATGATAATTAGGAAGCTCCACACTGGTATGCTTTCATTCTTTTTGCCTTCTAGGACTCCACGACTGAGAGCTATATTCAGGGAGAATGACGTGTACCCTACTTACAGAGTGACCCCGTCATCTGCTTTCCGCTCTGTGAAACTTGAGCAGTACAGTCACAACTGCACCAAATCTGCCTCTGGTTAGTTATCATTGCTCTTTCATTCCTAATGGTTTCTCTTTTGCCACTCACTACTTGTCCACACATGTATGTTGTCTAGCAGGAGGAGGTAATAGGTTTATGTGTTTTACCCAGGGACATTTCATGGGGTTGAAGAGCACCAAACTTAAATCTACTTATTGTTGCTTTAACTTGTCACCATATCAAAAACTATTTGATTTAAAGGAGACATAAATAAGTTAAAATCTCAAGAATAACTAAAAGTTACTCATTATCTCATGGAGGAAGGGTCAAATAAATTTGAGAGATGCATGCCCTTCTAGAGCTTCTTTTCTACAACAACCCGCAGCAAAATTATTTTGCTGCTTTTATTGTCTTTGACACAATCCCAGGCCCCATAGTTCAGTGTCAGAAAATCTGCCCACAGATTCATCAGAAAATGCAGGTTAAACGTAACAAGGTGCATGTGCACAGGTACACATAATAATAAGATAAGAATACTCCAGCTAATTTGTATCTGCCAAAGATTTTTAGGGTGTTTGGACTCATGTTCGAGGTCAGGTGTTAACAGCTGGGTCTGCTATATTAGCCTGCGCCCGATGTGCTCCTGTAGCCACTGCAGCACAGGCTGCAGGGAGCCTAACTCATCAGGCACAGCCTCTGCGTGTATCTGCAGCAGTACTTCCTGTAAGACAAGCAGCAGGGGCACAGTCATGCTCAGCAGCTCATAAAGGAGCGCATAGTCCTGGGCATTGTCCCTCAGGTGGTTTGTGAGGGTCTGTGCTGTGTTATGCACACATCGGGACAGATACCAGGGGGCGTTACACACTGCTTGGGTCACACTCAGAGGCCAGCTCAGGCGTTTCCTTATGAATGAGCTGAAGGTACCTGCTGAAGATTCACTCTGCAGGTTAGCTGTGCTGGACGCTGAGCTCTGTTTGTACCCTGCAGATTGCTCCTGAACTCCAAAACGAACCTGTGGATAAAAAGATGGTCGTTGGAGACTCTTAGTGAGAAGGTATTCTTATGACATACTAGAAGTTTGTAGACAAATATAAACTTCACAGGAAACATTTTATAAATACCAACAAATAAGAAGCTTTATATTTTCTCAAGTTAAAAAAAACCCTGGAGCCCTCCCTACATACTAGAGCAGGGCAATTAGTCGAATTTTAGTCCAGAGTACAATTACTGTCATTCACAGCTACGAAAACTGAGTATGAGATTAAAACACTACTGCGCCACATGGCATGCTGAACTTTTTTTAAAATTTTCCATTATAATCATCAGCATTATTTTGAGGTATTTATATTTTTCATAAGTATAGTATATATTCACTAATCGTAATGTTAAAAATTATTTGAGTCAAAAGCATATACATTCAATGGAAGCATGCGTGTTTCAAAATCAGGGAGTAATCGTATTTTATAATTGTGATGTCAATATCTATTAAAATAATTGCAATTATGATTTGTGCCATAATTGAGCACCCATTCAACACACTTTTAAGCATTTTACAGCAGCTGCTAAAGAGAATTGTTTTTTTCATATTCATCTGCACGAAAGAATGACCTGCAGCTGGATTTTTCTGTATCAGACCCAAACTCAAACCATAAATAGAGCCCAGCTATCACAGCAAAGATGGTTGTTTAGAACCTACAGTACATCACATTCTGTTAAACTGTTCTCAGCAGATTTGTGTTTGTCACTGTAACCATTGAATTTGGCTTTTTTTTTTTTTTTTGTCTTTGTAAATTTTGTTGGGGGTATTGCTGGAGCAGTCACCTTAACAATAAGGGGCTATGGGGAACACACTGCTATACCTAATTTTGTATTTTTCTTTTGTTTGTGGGGCTACATACTTAATTTATAGAGGGTATGCATATATCAAAAAGCACAGACTGCAAACAGCAATCTGTGGGAAGTAAGCAGTTTAATACTTTAATTTAACAGAATTTTTTTTTAATATAGTTATTTGATAATGTCCACTGTGGGCGATGTAGATCCTCAGCTGATATTATAGAAATGTTAGAAATGTTTTAGACTGTAACCTCAGGTTTATAACATAAACGAAGCTGTGATGTTACAGCAACTGGTATCATATCACTAAGCATACACACGTCCCCTAGTTTTTACCTTGAAGGCAAACCAAGACATGAAATTTCAGCAGATCAATCATAAAACAAAAGATCAACATCTTAGATGATGATGTAGGTCAACAGATGTTTTCATGCTAGTTGACAGTAAACAAATAAAGAAATAGTAAAGTCCAGAGTTATATCACATTACTGAAATTGTTAAATGAATATGACATCAATTTGTACAAATATTAACGCTGGTAAATACCAACTTGTTCAGGTGTCACATTAAATGTGAACAGGAGGAAACAATAACTAAACTGATGTAAATACTGACTCTCTTAGAAAGCGTGGGTTCATTATCTAATTTTTACTACTCAAAATCACACGATACAGAGTTACAGTCAATACAGGGTTACATTGAATGACTTCAGCTAATTAATGCTGCTTTATAAATGTAACTTTATGGCTCCAAATATTTTATTAAGTCATTTAAAACATATAGTAGCTTAGAATCTACTTTAACCATGAAGGACATCATAAGAAATAATAATGTCAACTGAAAATCACTAAAAATACAGCACTTTTCAGGAGCATTATAGTGTTTCCCTTTATCTCTCCACTGATTTAAGCTACCAGATGCTGCTCTCTGCCACTCAGTGGGTGTAACTGGTGGTCTGAAGCACATCTTGTGACATCCATGCATACCCTCTATTCTTGGTAGAGGATGTTCTTTGGCATATGTATTTGCAATCATATGTGGAGCGTAAACTTTCAGAAAAAACAACAACAACAAAAACACTAGGGGAAAAAACTCTTACTGTTCGCTGAGATAGTTTCCTCTTCAGGTTTGTCCCATTGTTGCGTTGATCAAAGTGAAGTTGGCAGTACAGCTTCCCTGTAGATAAAAGTCAATCATCAGGACAAACTAAACTCTGAACTTTACCCTCGATACAGAAAAAGCTGAAAATTAGTGATACAAACCGTGTTCAGAGTCAAAAGCGTGTGCTCCCAGTCTCAAAGCAGAGCTGCAGGTGGAGCAGCAGAAACACTCCCTGTGGAAGTAGAGTCCCTCTGCACAGACCCTCTCCACAATGTAGACCCGCTTCTCACATAAGTGACACCTGTCACCTGACTGGGGGAATGCCCTCCGTACTGAGCCACCCTGAGGAGAAACACAGAGGGGTTGGAGTAGGGATGTATTGTAACTAGATTGCTCCAAGAGCACAAACCTCCACCAAGGCATTTCCAACACTGACATGTGAGTTACTGTCAACAAGACTTACTGTTGGCAAATCCTTAGAAAAAATCCAGGATCCACATCGAGATTTGGATCACCAAAATCTAACCACTTCTCCCTTGTGCCATGACCAACATTCTCTGAGAGTTTCATCCAAATCAGTGAGTCACTGTAAAAATGTGGAAAACTGCCCTATCTCACAATGTTAATAAATTCTTTTAAAAAAGCCTTGAGCAGCATCCGGTTTAAGATCAGCACCAAAATTGAATTGATTTGCCCTTGGTCTATCCTGATAAAATCATACAATTCCATTTATAACTTTTGACTCATCCTGTTCACAAACTAACAAACGCAAAAAACACAACCTCCCTTGGCAGAAGTAACTACGTCACATTGCAATTCTGCACCTAAATAGTAAGATATAAAAATGCATGAAGAACAGCAGCATTGTCACAGGATACACTTCTGTTTAGATCCAGCCTGCAGGATAACCAGAATTTTTTTAATTAAGGTTATCTGGATTATTCTTGGAGGGTTTCCACACATTTTTAAAAAAATCTAGGCATTTTACAGACCTATTTAAAAACCACAATTAGGAAAAATGAATTTGTCTTTTTGCACTCCAGAGCAAACAGCTACCAACATAGTATATGGTGTGACACACTTCTTTACATTCTGAGCTAAATGCTGATTTGTTGAGGTAAGATTGTAATTTCCTTGAACTTGAAGTTCACTTCACAAGAGGGGAAGAAGTGCAGACATGAGAGAGTTTGTGAATGTAAATTGACAGAGTACATTTTTATTATTATACAAGACTCGAGTTACTGTCAGTTTTTTATGGTCTTGAATTTCAAAACTTAGATTTAGGGTCTCTAAAGACTTTCACAGGATCTGCAGGTACCACACTCTCAAAACCTGGAAGAACATAAACTGGAGGATTCGGGCCAAATAAAAGAACAAAGTCAAATTATTCGATCTGATATAACAACACAACACTTAAAACAGGTCTGACCAAATCCTATCGCTTAATCTAGTCAGACTACTTCTGTACTACTAAGTCAAAAGACTCTAATACTCAATGTGACTGAAGGTTTCAGATTCATCTAATTATTCAATGACAATTAGTGACTTAAAAACAAAACAAAAGGCAACTAATGTTCAAAAGGCCATTGAGACAACAGGGTAATAATAAAGATTTTACCATCCAACCAAACAAATGATAAATGTGTTCATCATCTTTCAGGCTGACTGTCTTACGTTTGTCATTAAAAATGATATAAATAATTTTCTTAAATAAGAAATGTATCAGCCAGAAAATCAGCTCCCAAACATGCAGATCACAAACATAAGGATCACGGCTAGATTTTTACTGAAACAACCTTTGTCTAGTCACCCTCTCATCCTCAGTGCAAAGGATGACGGGCAAAACATGCAGGGTGAGCAACAATGAGAAGATGAGGAACACACGGTTGTTAGTTCAAGTATTTCATGCAAATTAAATGCAAATGCAAAGTCAGTGTCACTCTCTGAATGTCTTGTTGCCTATATCTTTACTCTGAGACATCTGGATTGACGTTACTGTTTGAGCCTCTGTTTAAAGTTAATTTCCAAGAGGGTCACCATTGACCCACGGCCTCAGAATCCAAAGAAATAGCTCACCAACACTCAACTTCGAGAAAAACACTGCTCAGAAAAGCAGGTAAGATAATTACAGCAAGGGGCTAACCACACTGTCACACTTCATAAACAAACACATGGTTCAGCGAGAAAAAATGATTATGCTTAAGAGTTTCTTTTTAGAATTCAAATCTGATTCATATGTCTGGGGAAAAGCATGGATGTTGCTCCTTTGTGTCACACAAGAGCGAGTCCTTATTTGTAACATCTGTCTGTGGAGTTGGCGCAGGCTGTTTGGGATGGGTGGAGCAGAGAAACCCTCAAAGTGCCACCGCAAGAACACACACTTCTCTTCTGTGACGACAGCTAATTAAGAACACAAGGGGCACAAACAGGCGTTCAGCTCCCATGCAAAGCAACAGCAGCCTCCTCCATAAATCTGTCGTTTGTGATTAAGAGGCTACATGATGACAATGTGGAGATGCAGCTCAGATTCTGATTTCTGTGAACAAAATGACCTGTTGAGCCTTTACTGGAACAAACGACATAATGGACACAAAGCTTTATGGTACGCAAAAAAACTAAGACAAAAGCTTTATTATGTTTGTGGTTTTAGAGATTTTGCAGAAAGAAGTTCTTCAACATGTCAATTAATTTTGATGAAAAAAGTTTGTGTTGCTGTTGAAATGCTATTATGATTTTTACTCTAAAAGTTCCCTTAAAGATTGACCTCAAGACATTTAATTATAGAAAACATTATCAGCATCATTGTGCTCGATGAGTGTAAATTTGTACATGTACACCTATCAGGCATTACATTATGACCCCTGACAGGTGAAGTGAATAACACTGATCATCTCTCCATCATGGCACCTGTTAGTGGGTGGGATATAGTGAGCAGCAAGCAAACATTTTGTCCTCAAAGTCAATGTTAGAGGCAGGAAAAATGGGCAAGTGTAAGGATTTGAGCGAGTTTGGCAAGGGCCAAAGTTTGATGGCCAGATGACTTGGTCAGAGCGTCTCCAAAACTGCAGCTCTTGTGGGCTGTTCCTGCAGGGGTCAGTATCTGTCTTAAATGGTCCAAGAAAGGAACAGTGGTGAACCAGCGACAGGGTCATGGGCGGCCAAGGCTCACTGATGCACATGGAGAACAAAGGCTGGCCCATGTGGTCTGATCCGACAGATGAGCCACTGTTGCTAAGGAAGTTAAAGCTGCTTCTGACAGAGAGGTGTCAGAATACACGGTACATTGCAGTTTGTTGTGAAGAATCAAAAGGGGGGATCAACACAATATAAAGCAGGTGGTCATGATGTTATGCCTGATCGGTGTAAAGATAAATGTTCCTTCTTTAAATATATAAGAGATGTCCAAGCCAACAAACTAATGTTTTTTTTATACACAATGGCAGGGTAAACCAATCAACAAACTTTTTTTTATATTTGAAGAATGTTAAATAAAATATGTGGTGTTGATTAAGATCAACATGGTCAAGAAATCACTCCTAAAAATAAGAACTACTGCCTGGTGTCTTTACGCTCAGTAACAGAACAGTTAGGTGTAGCGATGGGTCAAAAGAGGGGCTTGGGTTCAGATCAGAGTGAACAATTGTGCAGAGTTTAAAGAAACTTCTTCAGTCTTTTCTTCAGATGTCACATTTACAAGCAAGGGGTGGCTATAAGCCTCTCTGACCTTGACCTTTGACATTCAAATTCTAATCAGATCCTCTTTGAGTCGTTTGTGCTAGAGCTAAAAAAAAAACACTTATTTCTGTTCTTAAGCAAGGAACACACAAGTAATGCCATGACTTTGACCTTTGACCTTTATCTTTATCTTTATCTTTAAAGAGGGTACTGGAAGTTGAACAAAATTTGACAAAATTCCATTCAAACATTCTTGAGATGTAGCACTCACACTAGGATGATCAGGAAGCTGGAGACATGCCTACTCTTTGTCCTTGCTTTCAGATTTCTGTGCACTACCTGTTCCTGGAGGAGACCACTACAGGTCTTTTGTGTGTGTAAATGATGAGTTGCTGGGTTGTCAAATTTGACAGTAATATATTGACATACATGGATGAATTTAGATAATGTACAAATGTAGTAACAGGCATTTGTGAGTTCAATTTCTTCAAAAGTACAGACCATCCCACATTACAGAAACAACTGTTTTTTTTATAGGGGTTATGGAAAATACTTTTCAGTGTACAAGCGGAAAAAGAAAATATAAGCCAGCATGACCCTTTCATTAGGAAATCAGTCCACACACTACTGTTTATTGTTGAAGACAAGGCCAAATACATTTAAAAAGACATCTTGTTCTAAAAAAAACAATGCAAGGGAAGCGTTCACTATATTTAGGAATTGTTTATTACATTACTGGCAGCAGAACACATGTCCACTTGCCTGAAGTTTAAGGGAGTTACTCTTCCTTTAATTCTGTTTCTTTTTTCTTTTTTTTCTCCACCAACATTTACAGATTGTTTTTTAGTGTTTTCATGAAACCATTTGTTGCTGCAATTGAAAAAGTTTCACCACAAAATAACAGAGAATCAAAACTTCAAAGATGTTTCCTGGACAGCTAAACAAACTCCCTACAAAGCTTATGAATCTGAGGTGGGATAGATATTCAGCTGAGTCAGACCGAAGACCCCTTTTTAAAATGACTTTTTTCATTTCAGTTCCTTTCTTAAGAAGCAGGCTGGGCTTGATAATGGCTTAAGGGTAAAACCTGGCTGCATGCATCACTTGTGCATCTGACTAAGATGTTGTTTCACATGCCATCAAACACACTGTGAGGGGCAGGTGGCACAAAACACACGCCCAGGTTGGATTCACACATCAAGCTTGAGAGAGTCACCTTCAGTACAGCTGGGCCGTCTGCTGTGAACTTCTCTCTCAGGTGGAGGGCTTTTTCCCTTATACTCTTTGTCTGAAACTCTCTAGCCTGTTGTGTCTGAGCTCTCATCTGCAGGATGAGATGGAGCACAGGAGCACCGGACACACCATCAGGACAAAGACACACATTCTCCCATCATTAACATGATTAGGCACAATAATGGCTATTTAATCATAGTGGTACAGTTTAAACATGAAAGCCTCCTCTGTTCTACCTGGATCATAAGAAGATTTGACAGCTAAGTGTGTATTGTCTGGAGGAGAAGCATTACGTCTTTACAGGAGAAACAATTACCTCTTTATAACATTAATTTCACACCCCAGTAAATTGAGTTACTCAGAGTTAAGAGGACTAGAAACTGAGACAGCCACACAGACTTGGCAGAAAATTTAAAACAAACCCTTCATGGATAAACTATACAGTTATGTTTCCTGTAATTTATGTCAATATCCAATTTTAAAGTATGACGATCTGAGGGATGGTATGACACCTGAGATTTAAAAAATAAATCCTCGTGTTAATATTGAAAGTAAAGCAACTTAAAGTTAAAGTATTGGTAACTTACTCATTCAGTTATACTTAAATTGGAGATCTAAAGAAATAACAATTAATTTAATACAATGAGAAGGATTTTAGTTTTTCAGCGTCAGCATTTAGTCATATGGATTACAAAAATATGTATAACAAGTAATTTCAAAAAATCTTGCTAAATTACAAACAGGATAATGCCATCTAGCAGCATTTTATAGGTTCTGAACTATCTGGTAGTAAACACTCAGAGATTGTTAAAAAGCATGATCAATCATTTTGGTGAACTCCAATAAAGTCATTTTACTGTATCTATGTTTAAAATGCAGGTGCACATCAAAATTAAGGGGTAGTAAAGTATGAGTGAAGTTTTTTTCATATTTTATAAGAAACACAGAGAGAGCAGTTAAACAGGAATAGTGTTAACAGATATAAAAGACATTAATAATGGCTTGCGTCCACTGTCAGTGATAAGATTTTTTGCACCTATTCGGTGAATAAAATCAGTGCAGTTCAGGGTTTTTGTCATGTAGGACCCCACACAAAAAAACCCTGAGAACTCTAAGCTCTCTAAGTCAAAATAGTTCTTTTGTTGGAACAACACAGAGCAACAAGTGTTTATGGGCAAGAATTCAGCAATATGACAAGTAAGAAGATATGTGGGGGGATTATACAACAAATCAAGATATCCCAAACTCCAAGCACAGCAAAGGCAAAACACTTTTACTAGGGGTTTAGCAGTAGTCTTTTTAGGTAAATTAAGAACCATTTATATTGTATGCATAAAAACAGTCTCTCATCAGTGTTTTTATGTTTACATAAAGCATGGTCCCTGTACCATAGTTAATCTTTACTGTCTGTAGGGATGGGAATTGATAAGACTTTATTGATACCAATGCTATTAACAATCCTGTTAACTGATCTAATTCTTTAACCATTCTCTTCTTGATTCCTGCAGATTTCCCGTGTGGGTAAATGTTGGCCTGTAGATTTTCAGTGGCAACAATGTCAAACACACGTCACAGCATAGATAACTGCTTCTGCAAGTTGTTGTTGTTGTTTCCACTCACTTAAGGTTGTGCAGTAGGCGCCTTTTGTAAAAAATTAAGCCTTAATTCTGACTGCTTGTGAACCCTGTCAGTGGAAGGAATTGATAAGAAAACTGATTAGCAAAAAAGACTCATGATATCGATACTTTGATGGAGCTGTTAACGATTCTCAACTGGAATTGGTTTTCTATTCCCTTCCATATGTTTCAGTGACATGTACTTTAAAGGTCCCATGCCCTGCAAAATCAGTTTTCTTTGCTTTTAATGTTGTTAAAAGGGGCTTGGGGAGCAGAAATAATGACATCTTTAACTAAACTATGAGTTCACAGAGAAATGTGTTATGCCGCTTTAAAGAAAATTCCCCTCTGCCTTCACTTCTTTGGGTTTATTATGTAATAGCTATACAATCTCCACCTGCATGAGTTTTCTGCCCATCACAGGTAGATGTCATGACTGTTTTGAGAGTATATGCCTCAACCTGTATCCCCTTCTCCCCCTCCCATCAGACATCATTTGGGCAGCCAATCAGCGCAGAGCTCATTATCATAGCCTCCTGCAGCCTCCCCACTCCCTCAGATCTGAGCGTTTCCAAGGGGAGAGAAAAAGAGCTGCATCTGAGCCTCTACGGGGATGAAATTTCCCAATGTTTTTACTTCACTTAAATCAAGTTCTTGCTGAATAGACACCTAAGACATGATGTAAACAATCAAACACACCAGGACATGGGACCTTAAACAATTAATGTACAGAAAGACTGAGAGCCAAATATCTGAATGTCTGCTGCCGACAAGCATCCTGAGAATGATCAACAATAAAAACCAATTGTCCAAAATATCCTTGAATCATTCACTAAAAATACTGATATTGCCCTGTAAAATATTAATACAATAATGGCCAGGAAAATACAGCAATATATTGGGGTATCAATATTTTCTTATACTCCTACACAGCAAGCTCATCAGTGTCAAATCCACTCATCTCCAGCCAATGTTGCATGTAAGAAGGGAAAAAGGAGAGAAGTGGGGGCTGGGATGCTGTCTGAAAGCTTTTGCAATATGGTTGATAAAGAATGGTCCATCCAAAATCCAAGCAAAGATAACCAAATTTTACTTTAATTCAAAATGTCCATCATTATCTTTTATGGCAACACAAATACACAGTCTTCATGGTTACATCTGAAATTTGGAGTCTGTCTTGAAATGTGACCCCCCTCTGGGAAATAGTGTGAGCCTTTTTTGTAATGTAAATGTCTTAAATCATTGAAGTCAATTCAAATGAACTTTTCAACCTTAAATCTTGGACAGTGTATGGCCATTCCTGAAACTACTAAAAAGTAAGATGCCAAGAAATACTGCAGAAGCAAAAGAAGGAGCCGATGAGGACATTTGATCCCAAAAATGACCTGTGATTAAAACTCAGGCCAAGGAGGGGAATGAAAGCCAGAGGCAGGCACTAGAGCTATGGACCTATTTATTATTTAATTGTAATTCCGGGGATGAAGTGACATATACAAAGACTCCAAGGCTGCTTCCTTTTGTAAAAGTGAGGTATTACTTTAGACTCTGTGAACTTTATTTCAGTGTTTTTTTTTAATCTCTTCCACTAATTGAAACATGCTTTATTTTTCCCCTTTGACTCATTAATCATCTGGGTGCTAAATGTAAACAAAGATGATATTGAAAATAGCTTATTAATTGTGGTAAGTAAGTTCCTGCAGCCTGGTCGTCCTGTTCCACTCGACTCAGACTCAGACTGGCAAACAAATCGCCTGTGTGTCTGTCTCAGCCTGTGCCAGGTCTGTAGGCCTGCTTTTGACATTTTCGTCAGACTGGATAATTTAGGGGCTGACTTCACCCTCCGACTACACAGTACTCAAGCCTAAATATATAATCAAGGTGTAATATATAATCAGCATTTACTCTGGGGCCTTTTTGAGGGATCACGGCATGCAACAGTAAGCAGAGTTTAAAACAAAAAGGCTGACACAGAAGAACAGAGAGGCTGAAGACTGAAAGAAGCAGAAGACAGAGATCACCTCAGAGACGTGTTCGTCCACCTCCTTGAGGCGCTGCAGGACTCTTGACATGAAGTTGATGGCTGACTGGCATGTGGGAGGAGAAGTAGGGGGTTCTGGACTCTCAGGCTGAGGTGGGGGCTTTGACTCAGCGTCTGGCTGATCAATGTGTCTGAGCCTCACTACAGAAAATGGATGCTGGGACTGAGGCTGGAGCTGAGGTTTGGGCAGGGTCTTTGGAGGGGGGTGGACTAGGTTTTCTGCTGCTTTTCTGAGACTGAATTCAAACTGAAAGGGATAATATACAAAAGTCAGCTGATGTATGACACAAACACTGCAGCTGTATCTTTTTTCATTTACAGGTGGGGGATACTTGAAAAGGATCATACAGGAGCTTTTTGATGTTTGTCTCCTTGATAACAACTCAAATATTTCACAATGCTGATGCCAGTTTCAAAGCATAGCATAAGTTTTTGAGGTATTAGTCATATCAGAAACAGCAAGAAAATCGTCTTGTTTGAGAAATCCATCACAGCAAGTAGTCGGTCTGCTTGATGTTTAGCCAGTGTTACATAATCACTCATTGTTGGGATTTTATTTATGAGCAGTGACTACTTCCAAAACTTTTCTAGCAGATCAGCAAAAGACTAAAGGGTCAGTCTGACACCCGAGAACCTCGAGTCATAAGCCAAGAGCTACATTTACAGTTCATTTTGTCCTTTTCTGGACAGTTTTGCTTTCCTTTGAGTATGAACTCCAAGGGCTTAGCTCTTGAAAAGTGTTTTGAACAATGTTTTGACCATCTGCTGAGGTACTCTGTCTGGTTTTTGTTTAAACTATTTCACTCTTTACAAATACATGGAAAAATATGAAAATAGAGGAGTGACTCATAAAGCTAATTACTGCCACTTATTATCATTACATATCCCATAAAATAACTTCAAACTGTGATTTTGGTTAAGAAAATAATTTCAGCGTAGCAGTACAGTTAAAAGGTGGGAAATACAGGGGTAACCAAGAAACGCTCTAATGCAATGATACAATATGATGGGTTTCCATACTTTTCAGATGGTTATGAAAGGGCGAGGATGATGAGTTGATGCTGATGGATTGCTTACACAGAAGCTCAGAACCATCAGTGAGTGAATGGGTGTGAATAGGTAGATGTGACTGAAGAGTAGTCAGAGAGACTAGAAAAGCTCAAGCCCATTTACATGAATTTTTTAGACCACCCCAATGCCTTTAGCTTATGTTTGTACAGTCTGTGTGTCCACGTGTCTGTCAGGCAGACCCAGTCTACCTGTTTTTCAGGAGGAGGTTTAGGTGGGACCGGGGGTCGGACTCTAGGGTGCAGATTCATGGTAAAATCAAGAGTTTGCAGAGGGGAGCAGGACCTCTCACAGTCTGGCTGAGGTTTTGCAGAAAGGTCAAGGGGAAAGTTAATGAAGAAGTACAGAAACAGAGAAAGTTGGAAGATCAAAAGACAGATCACCACACAGAGAAGACTTGGTAGAGCTGGAAAGTTTTTAACATTAAACGGGCAGAGAAATGTTTGTGCTCTCGCTAACAACAAAAACACTAGGTAGATACCTTTAATCTATGAAAACAGAAAAAGAGCCATTTATTTCTTAAAAATAAAGCACATTTAAGGTCAATTTTGTTTAAAAAGTAATGCCCGTACACATGATTTATAAAACATTACAACACAAATCAGAGGGACCACTACTTAAATTAACTCTTGAAAATAAAATATAAAACACATCATAAAAATCTCTCGGTTCTAAACTGAAAATCTTGTGGCTTAATTCTGTACTGTTTGGTTTTGTACTGCTTTGTTTTTTTGTTTTTTTTTCTTACTTGCACTTTCCGAACCATCGTGGGCGAGCCTTCAAACTTTGCAAGCAGCTGCGTAGCCATCGAGCGCACTTTGTTTTTCTTTGGCTCCTCGCTTTCTTGCACTGCAGACTCATTACTTGACAAATTAGTGGCCTAAGCAGAGACAGAAAACAAAAAATGATTTTAAGATGATAGCAGTTCTACTCAGTTTCATTCTTTTAAGTTGAAGAGTTTTATTTTTTTTTTAAAAAGGTACCAACCTCCTCCAAATAACTGCAAAATTTCCGCCTCCTTTTGTAAATGGGATCTGCACCATCAGCCTTCTTTTCATCCTGAAGATAAAAAAAACATGTTATTTCAATATTAAATTAAAGAGATTGTTTGTGTCTTAAACCAGAAACCACAGTGAAATCTCATGTGGTTATCAAATATGTCGCCCTTTACAGCTCATTACAGAGCATGAGTTTGAACAGAATCTAAAATAAATCCAACATTAAGAGAAAACCCAGGAAATGGGTGTGAGAGGCATAAAGCTTGTGGCTATAATTACATCTGATTAAATTCTTTTATTGCAGTTTTACCTTTGGTACCCGTTTCCTGGGCAGTGCATGATTGAGCACATTATTATTACTTCTGACTTCCCTCCATGGATAATCTTCATTGTTTTCATCCACTCCTCTGGAACCTGCAGCATAACACATGACTGAATCTGAGTATTTATTGTTATTATAGTAGACAGCCATTACTGAAGATTTCTAAAACACTGGCAGCATTGCATGAGGGGTCCGGAAAAATAAAGAGGGGTGCTGTATTTGTGTGGAAAACTGTTAGATTTAAAAAAAAAAAAAAAAAAAAGGAAAGAAAAAATGCTAACCACTCAGCTGCATGTCAGATGGAGGTGAATGGATGGCTGCGGTTAAAGAAAAAACAAAGTAAGAATGCAGTAAAGCATTAAAAAGCTTTTCAGTCTATACAGCCAGCTGTCCTCATGTTGTCAAGACTCTCAGACACATGTAGTCAACAGCTCTGCTTCACATACACATTCCTCCCATGCCTCTACTATACTGCACAACACACACACATTCACAGGAAACCAGCCGTAATTCAATACCGTCTCTTTCACAGGAATTTATGCTTTTAAATAATCATTGTTTGTGCACATTTTAGTCATACAACATTGAGAGGAAGATGGGGATCAAAAGTTTAAAAACAGTACGAGGAAAACAACCTCAACAGAGAACAAAATAGTTGAGTCAAGTTCAGTCACGTAGAGTACAAAAGCAGCATCTACTAAAGCAGAGGCTGAGCGATATGGCCAAATTATTTATCATATTACTTGCATTTACAAGATCAAACTGCAACATTACAAAATCAAAGGTATCGTACATATTTCAGCACTACAACCGCCCCCAATACAAGTGTGCAAACTGATACTCAACTCATGTTCGTGTATGAAACTACAAAGAGGTGTTTCTGTGTCTCTGTGTCCATGTCTGGGAACACAAAACTTCCTGGTTTGGCTGCCCAGAATAAAAACACTATACAAATATCAACCTTTTTTTTTTTTTTTTTAACTCATCCACTACAGGACATGGTCTGATGAGGCTATGCAAAGCAAACACGGTCTCTTTATGTTGGTGATATTTTCAGATATCAAACTTGGGGTGAGGGGTCACAAATTTACCACATTTCTGTGCAGGTAAAAGTAAACAAATGTTTCACATGGTGTGTGCACAGTGCAGTTTGGTCAGTGTGTTTGCCTTGCTCTGTTCTTTGACGCAGAGAGAAAAGTGCTGAAGACTGACATTAAACTGTTGTTAGAGTCACAAACCATTTGGTTACTCTTCTCTGATTAAACTTTCACTATAGCAGGCAGTTTGAGGCTTTAAGTTGTCAGTGTTGGGTTTAATCATCAATTTTTTCATGCTAATAGTAATGCATTATAAGTGGTATGACTGGTCTGACTGACAGGTGGGCATATTGTAGCTGTTTGCCAAAAGGCACAAAGCCCACCTGTTGCCAATGGTGTCACCACTGAGACAATGTAGTCTTTTTAGCAAAAAAAAGGTTAAGATTAGGCCAATTATACTGATTTTTGGAGCCTCTCTGTGGCAAATCATATTTTAAATAGGGCTTTTTCACTATGTGGTACAAACTAAACTCAACTCCAATCGGTTATTTTAGTTTTTCCATTGAGGATTGTACCAAGTACCTTACACAGTTTTTCGAATCACCTCTAGTGAGCTTCACAGCTAGCTGAGCCAAGACTATAAAGTGATGTGGAGACACAGGTGTGCAGTGAATTGTATCACCACAATGACAAGAGGGGTGTCAAACAATGAAAAAAAACCTCCCATAGTTAGCTCATTGATACTTCCTGATTTCTCCTCTGCTGTTAATAATATGTTGTTTTGTTGCTTGCAAATATCTGTGAAACAAATCTGGCTCCTTTTTGTGATAAAAAGCCACAAACCAAGGAGTCCATCGCTCTATCGCTTCTATTTCCTCTTTTGCTGTTGTGAGAATGTGACAGAAGTTTCATGTTTCCACGCTATGACGGCCTCACTCCCACCATAAACAGGTACTATCAAAATATACACTAATGAAAAACAAAGCTGGTAGTATCCAGTCCAGTGACAAGCTGAGTTGAGCAGATACCACAAGCCCCCCCAATCCCCTCAAAGTATAGTAAACATATTAAGTAGTGGTACTTTAAGTAGGACAGCAGAGTAAAGTATGGTACATGTAGACCTTAGTGGATTACTTTAAAGTCAAATACAGTGGTGTAAAAGTATGTCTGAGTGCAATGAAACAAAGCACAGGAGAGTGAAAGCAGATACAGAAGAGTACAGTACCTGAAGCTGGTAGGGGTGTGCCTCGAAATAGCTCATAGAACTTTGACAGGTAGGAAATCATTCTGGTCTTATCCAGCTCCTGATCTTCAATCAGCTCTTTAGAAGATGTAAACGATCGTATCCCAAATTCCCGCTCACCAACATCAAAAGCCAGCTGGAGGTTTGCAGCATGGTCCTCCTCATTCAGTGAGTCAAAATCTCTGATTGGAAAGAGATAGTAATGGGATAATGATTTAGAGAAAGGAAGCAAAAATCATGAGTTATGCCACAAATGTCATGGAAAAGCAGATGGAATAGATGTGATATTACAAATCCAGAGTGTAGCAACAATTTAAACTGTGATTTATCATACACTGACACACTTTCATGGTTTATCACTGCCTGCTGCTGGATAATAATGTTACTTTTATTCAGACTCTGGCTTAATCCAAGACGTTTTTAATTTGTAATTAATAACCTGAAGCCACTTAGCATTTTGAATGGATACAATTTTGTTACTGAGAGGTAATACTTCGTAATATCAAAGTGCACAAATGCATGCAGAAACAGCGCTATGCCCAGATCTTTTATGATAGAGGTAAGGTGATTTAAGAGCAGTTTATCCTTCAGTATTTTAAAGTTTTCTCTTGTGCAGAAGGACACCAACACGACCAACATGTAAGCATGCCGTGCGTATGTTTTGTGTTTGTGTGTCGTGATTGTGTTTGTGCTGCTGAACAAAGTGTATGAGCCTGTACGTCAGTGTGCAGAGAAGCATAACTGCACAGAGAGGCTCTTTATTTACAGGACTAGGTTAATGCAAATGGCATCTAATTCACAAACACTGGGACTAGCCACAACACAACCAGAGTGATATACTACTACTATATTATTAAGGCAATGAATTGGTGCTTCTCGGTAAAGGGAAAAAGTCAACCTGCCAAAGTGAGTCATGGAAGTCGTTGTTGTACCAGCCACTGCTTGAATCCACCTGCATTTGGCAGGTTGGCTGGTGTTAATGTCAAGCCCTGGGATGCAAAACTAATCTACCATAAAGTAAAAATAAGGCAATCTGAACATGATTTCTCAGCCCATCATCTCTTTGGATTGCCACTGACAACTTTGTAATACATCGGATTTAGGATTTTTTTCATCACATTAAAAATATCTCTTTAAAATGTTTTAAATTACACAGTTTTTAAGTATTTGGTTTGAGTAGCCATTTAAAAGACTCTGAATATGAAGCCCAGGATGTAACAAAGAGTTTTTTGACTGGAATTCTTTAAAGGATTATTTCAGAGACTCTTGCGTGTACATGGAGGTGTCAGGTGACTGACAAGGACTTAGAGCAAAGTCTTTGAAAACAGTTAAAATCACATCAGTTTAATGATTAACACAGAAACTTGATCAATTTTCAAAGTACAGAAAAACAGCTCTGACGTGTCAGCTTTAACTGATGGTGTGCAGACGCCATCAGAAATTATGTAAAGAAGGGAGCAGTAACCTAGCAGCCGCACACACAAACTTTGGTGTTATTATGGAGGTAAAGAGGCCAGCACATTCATTCTGCCTTTATTTCTTTCGTTTCTCTGAACCTGCTCCCCTTTTTGCAGTCTGCTCTGCTGACAGGCATGCATATGTAGGAGGACAGGGGAAAAATGCCAGTGGTTCCTGGAAATTTACGGGAGTGCACCAAATTATAGTGGCATGTGGTGAGGTATGAAGGCAATAATTACAGGTTTAGAGGATATAATTAGATTTGTAAATGTACTAATCTAAAGTCTACACACTGGCTGATGATATGCAGTGTTCTGCAGTCTATTTAAACATTGGCTGGGTACCAGCTGTACATGACATATTTAAATTAAAAAAATACCATAGACTGTGTGGTCTGTGTTCTAGTAGACTTAATAGAAAATATGCATGTCTGAGATCTTGCAGGCATACAAAGGTTATACTGCATGTATTTGATAATATATTGATACAACTATCTTTGTTCTAGTTTAAATGCATTCTTTGCAGCAATCCAGAAAAAAGGCCATTTTAGAGTTAAGAAGTACCCTGTGAAAGTTATCTTTTGAGAATCAGATCAAAACTGATAAGTATACCTTTAAGTTGAGATGATAAACTCAAACTGACAGGATGTCCTCAAGAAAATGTGTTAAATGTACACAGGTGCACTTTTCAAACCCTTCTGTTTGCCGCAGGTTTTACAAAACCACCTTTACATAACGGATGGCTGCATGTGAAGCCACCTCCTCATCTATCATCACTCATGAAAGGTCAAGTGTTTTACAGGTTGTGAAGAGAAGATTGAAGAGCTGCTCTCATGCCAAGTATTTGACACACCCATAAGAAATGTGCTCCCTTCACAGCAAATGGTTACAGCATGAGAGAAGAGTTAATCTAAATGAAATGAAACATGTATGATCATATCTACATCTTGTGCATGCCATTTTGTTGAGAAATATGATAAGGTTAATGATTACATACATGAGCTGGGGTTTGAAGCGGTGGATCAGAGCACAGAGAGCAATGCCGCTTTTCCAGGAAGATGTCAAGTCTGTGATCTTCACATTCTTGTAGCCGTCGGTCTGTTTTTGGCACCAAGTGAGGAGTCGCGCTGGTCTGATTTCAGACTCTACATGGGAAACAAAGAAAGGTATTTTTTAATAAACAATGTTATTATTAGATTTTTTTATTACACCAAAGACTAAAAATAAGTTTCTGAATACACAATAGATACGGTGGAGGCTGTTGGGGGAATAAACATAAATTAAAGTCATATTTTTGGATATGTATGATAACGGAAAATCTGGGAGGATTTATGGATGCAGTTAAAAGTAGTGCTGGACTACAAAGAAATCTGCAGTATTAAATTTATGTAAGATGACAAGGAAATGTTTAATGTGACCACCAATACTTTGTTGAAGTCTTGTTTATATTAACAAAGACAGCAGCCACAATGAAATGCTGCAAAAAGGACCAGGAGATATATGACATGGAGAGACCTACATACTGGCCTGAGGATTAAACTATTAAAATTTACAAAGACAGAAGATTAAAGGAGTGTTTTAAGGCCTTTTATAGAGCTACAGCTAAAACCCCTGGATGAAAACAAAGATATTCCTAAAAGTATCAAAAGCAAACTCCACTTGCTGGGCCTGTACATGCATACTGTTTTTTCTTACAAATCAAATATGATAAACAAGAGTTAAAAATAAAATGCCATGATTCATTCACACAGACTATCCAAAAGTATCTTGTAACGATGACATGATGCAGCTCATGACGTGTGAGTAAATAAAGTCATGACAGAGATAATGACAACAGGAGCTGAGGTATGTACATATCTTAGCTGTCCTTGTATGGACTTGTACTTCCTTAAAGTAGTAAAGGACTCAGGTTACTCAAACAGAGAGCTCAGGTTAGTACAGTATGTTAAGCTCCTGTCTTTAGAGCCAGTTTGTAGTTTATGATCTGATTAGGGAAATATAGCACCTTTATCAAATGAAGCTACAAATTAGGGGAAAGGGCCTTTGCCTCATAAATGAATCCAGATGTCTGCCTTTCATAATGATTGAGTAAATTATTTTTTCTAGGGTTCAAATACGACTAAAAGTAACATTTAGCAATTCTAAGCTCACAAATGAAGATTTGTTTGTTTGACCTTTCATTTATTAACCTGGTAACTCTTTATTTAAATCATCTTTAATGTGAACTGATATCTAATGCACAACTAAGACTGAGTCCCTAAATAAAGTTTTTTCACCCTAGTCGTTCCTTGTTTTATCCAGAAAGGAAAATAATTCAACACGATTAAGTGTTTAAAATGAAATAAGGGTTCCTTCTCACTTTACAATCAAATTCAAGACTTTTAAAGACCATTTTAGACCAAAACCATGAAAAATAATACAGTTTTCCCACTATTATGCCCTAATACACTCAAAATATCTCACAACTGATTTAATTAATGGATCTTATTCTTGATGGTTAACTCTGAGTT
This sequence comes from Cetoscarus ocellatus, assembly GCA_037902135.1. Taxonomy (NCBI): domain Eukaryota; kingdom Metazoa; phylum Chordata; class Actinopteri; order Labriformes; family Labridae; genus Cetoscarus; species Cetoscarus ocellatus. Next base: position 5,752,316 of record JBAMNC010000387.1, read on the forward strand.
TATGACCTATGAGCTATATAAAATTCTTGTGTAGAATACTGTACTAAAAAGTTCTCAATAATGCCTGAGAAGAAGTCAGCACACAGTTATTAAGCATGCCAAAAAGTAACTAGTTACTTTGTCAAAACAATGTGAGAAGTCAGGGAGTTAAATGTTAAAATGATGACATATCAAGTCACATGGCCTTCACGAAGAAGAGTCACAGACATTAGAGAGGACACACAACAGTATAAACAAAAAACATTTTTAAGCCTCTCATCACTGCCACAGTTTATTTCGATTGCTTTCTGAGGTAGCCCTTAAATAGGCCAAGTAGACTTGATAAAGGCAGTTTTACTTTATGTACAATTCAAATTTAAAGATTTCTCACTGGCAAACAGATGATTTTGGGCTTTATGAGGCCCTTAATTTCACAAATCAAACTTTATTTTTTATAGACATTTAAAGGATCTGTAAGAATCCTGAACAAAGTCAGATAAATACTGTTGAAACTCTCCATGAGACAGTAGCAGGCACATTTTGTACCCCCATCTTCTCTGATCTAATGTGCTACTTCACATTTATAAAAATGACAAACAGTAATCTGCTGTTTCCAGTTAATCTCACCTCGCCTGCTGAGATTAACAGGTCGGCGTATGGAGGTAGCTCGCTCCAGAGAGCAGGAATTCAGCTCTGCACTGATATACAAGTGACGCACCTAGAACAAAAATACATGGAGGATGTTAGCAGTAAAATAAAAAAGTTATATGCATTTTAATAATAGAGCCTAAAGATCAAAGATGAGAAGGCAGTGTGTGATATTGTTCTCTCTCTCACCTGGTGCTGCCTGACACAAGAAGAATTGAGGTTTGGGTATCGACTCCCTGGGTCAATAGTGTACTGTTCAAAGTTTTTGGCAATGTTTTCAGGTTTTGTCTGAGGAAGCAGCCTGTAAATACTCTCCCTACAAAAACACAGCAACAGTGTTAAGAGGAATGATGTAATTTACCCTTTATGATTTAAAAAAACTCATAATTCTTCGTGTTACAAAATGAAATCAACTGTTGTGTTTTTATTCGTGTACCTTTCAGCAAGCACTTCCAGAGCGGTCCATCCCTGAGCCCATCTCTTCACCATCCAGGCTGTGTCAAAGGCAGCCAGAAAGCCTCGAGCACAGCCTGTCCCCATGGGCCAGAAGGGCTGCACATATTACACATACATGAATGTAACCATGTGTTTGTGCATTTTAAATGACAACAAAATCAGCAGATCAGATATAGTTTATCAATGTATTAAAAGAAATAAAAGCAGCACTTATTATTGTTGGGCCATAACTACCAGGCTTAGTTTGACCTACATTACTCTGAATATAAGGCATTAAAACGTTGAAGGAGCACAGTCACCTGTAAGTTAAATGTAAAAATCTGTGATGTGCTTGGTCAAAACATAATTGGTACCAATCACCAGAGGAACTTTTTCACTCTCCATAAGACAGCAGTAAACAGCCTTTTACAGAACTCTCTGTTTTGGTGCGTTTCTTTTTAAATACAATCTGACCTGCTGAGCGCTGTTGCTGTAGGTTAGGTGAGATTGCTGTGTGTTGCAATGACTGCTCAGAATATCTATGGGTGGAGGTAACAAGTGAGGGGAACTTAATGTCATAATGATTCAGTGTGTTGTCACAGTGAGCCCAGACTTCATGTTCTCAGACAAAGATGGACGACAAACAAAGGACTGAGTTGTCTTATATCATCCTCTGTTAGTCGGAAGACACTCTAAATACTCAAATATATGTACAAAGATTTGAAAAGTGGATTTTTCATGACATGTCCCCTTCTAATGTAGACATAATTAATATAATTTACAAACAGTGATTGCATAAATGACCCAGATGAGAGGGTATGACAGGAAAATTAATCACTTGTAACGGTATCAAACCGCCTGCTCGCATTACAGCATTCTTTAACATCTTTGTGAAGATTATTTCCTGTGTGATCCATGAAAAATCAGACATTTGATAACTGCTAGAGATATCATTAATAGAATATATTGACAGAGAGGTGGAGGAGCAGTTCATAGCTCACAGGAGCAGGAACATCAACATCACATGCCGGAGCTGCAAAGAAACCAACATTTCCTTCCCACATCCTAAAGCATCAGGCCAGCTGAAGCAATTTGAAAATCTAAGCAATAACTGCAGACTTATTTTCCTAAGCAGTCCTCCTCCAACCCTACTACCTTCCTGCTTTTCTCACCTCGAGAAGGCTGTCACCAACCAGTGCAACCAGCAGCTGGTGTCCAAACCTCTCCCGGACCAGGGCAGCGTTCTCCGAGGCATACATGCTCGTGAAGTCAAACATGGCCACATCTGGCTGCCCACAGTGGTTCATGGCAAAATCCAGTGTGGGAAGTTGGTAGTTGGTGCCAAAGTCAGCAGCCTCTCGGGCGTAGCACAGGAGAGCTTCCTGGTTTACATTTTCACTGCACAGCAGCATCTGGGTGTCTGCGTAGTCCTGTTTGAAAAGAGGTGTGGCAGTGAGCAGAGCTTCAAAAGAAGCTAAATATTTCTAAAACATCTGAATTTATTTCTATAGCTCCTGTTTTATCCTAAGGGGTTTCAATTTGCACACAGAGGTAAAATAGATTACCAACATCTCTGCTTCATATGAAAAAGTGCACAATGTAAATGAAATAAGTAAAAAAAAACAAAGACAAGTCTGTCCCTGGATAATTTGTTAAACTTACATTAATGACGACTCCTTTGTCCAGCAGACTTTGTTTCTTTGCAGTCATTACAAAGTAGTGTGTGTTGTCCTTGTAGTAAACAATATTCTCCAAGTCAACGCCTGCAACACATGATACGGTTTAAGAAGGGTAGAATTTTAAAAGGATACACTCTTGATTATTGACTCATTTAATGTCAAATTCAAACCCATCACGGTCCAATTCTGATTAACTGTGTGGCTGTCTCACCTGTCTCTTCTTTGAGGTCGAGGAAAAACTTCTGGTTGAAGATGAAGGCGACACCACTGATCTCTTCCACTTTGGCCTCTGCTGTTGTGTTCCTGTTGATAAAGTTGGCGGTGATGGCTATCGCCAGTTTTCCCCTGAACTCTTTTCTTTTAAAGCCTGAGTCCACAAAACACAGAGAAGAGAAAAATAAAAAAAGAAACAGACAGGGTGTTTATTTTTTACGTAAAAAAACATTGTTATCTGGCATGTCTGTTAAAACCAAAGACTCCAGTTTTAAACCATGATTATAAGGCAGCTACTTGGGATTTAACTCACTCGGCAGACTTTCTGTGGACAAAGAAACAAAAATCATGGATCACCGGATTCTGAAAGCACCAGAACTTGAACGTAATAAATGCTGTTTGATTAAATGCGTGAGGGCTACTATAAATTCAGATCCATGCAAGTCTATTATTTGACATTCATCAGACTTGGGATTAGAAGCAAAGACCTCACAGTTTATTAAATGGACAGAGAAAGTCTTCTGGTAGTGAGGTCAACATATTTAGAGCTCCCCTGCTGGATGGCATGAGTATTGGTCATAAACCAGGTCCCTGTCGTTTTAACAGATGGGACTTTTACTACAAAGATATACGCAAGTCAAATTTATTTTAGTCAAGTCTGGATTACGTCATGAAAATGAATTAAAACTACACTTTATTCACTTTATGTTCATTTCTCTGAGTAGTTTTGTTTTACATATTATCTAATGTAATCTAAAGGCTCCAAAAGCAGGCTCAGCTTCAGTTTACATCACCAGGGGAATATGTCAGCACTCTTCATACGCTGGGATGCACAATATTGTTTTATCCTGATATCTGAAATGCTGATATTTCCTAAACTCATTATTGCCAATACCCATATAGATATTTTCTGTCAAGAGCACAAAGCCTCCTCTTAACTAACATTGACAGTCCATTTGTCCAACAAACAGATGTGAAACAAGAAAAACAACATTTTTTTATTCTATAAAACTAAACTATTGATTTATAAAAGTGGACATTCAGTGATGATGAGGATATCTGTAGATACAGATATCCTCACAATAATATTGTGCAGTCCAATTCACAAGGCATTTTGGCTTTACTTTTGCACAATGGTCAGAGATCGAGACACATCACCCATAAAATTGTACAATAATTGTGCAATGACAGTACTGGTTTAATTCTTGCATTTAAGAGATCAGAATTGTTGAACTCTATCAAATACTACATGAAGAAAAAAAGCGTTTTTATGTCTAATTATTTTAAACCAAAACCCAGGGAAACATTTAAAATGTTCTCTCAAATGCACAGGTCATGTCCTCAATACAAAAAGCAGACATCTATATGCAGTAAAATAAAAATTAAAAATCTCACCGAGTAATACGGATGCCGTAAGCAGGCAATAAAGTGTGTTGGTTTCTTCTGACAAAATTATGTATTAAACACTAATATAACTTCTTAGGACAGAAGTTAACTTATGGTACAACTCCTCTACTTTGTTAGTGTTAAAAACATGATGCACTCTTCCCTCATCTGAAGATCTGATTACTTTTAACGCTCGGTTAGAAACAGGCTGACTGCAAAGGGAAAATCAATTCCCTCAGCTCACCTCATTATTGAAGAATGAGCTAAGAATCTTGTACAAACTAAATTTGTCCTTTTTAGGAATAAACATCTGATGAGAATTTGGTGGTTTGATGACAGCATTCTTTTGAGAGAGACCGAAACAGCAAGAAAAACAGATGGAGAGTCCAGAGAGCATACATCATCTGGCATGCTGAGCCCCAGATCTGCTCTATTTCTGTACAATGTTACAAGAATAACCTCTCCCACTGGGAGAGATCAATGGCTTCAGACACATTTCAGTTTACGAAAGGTGAGTTTTATTTAGAGCTGCACAGCAGAAATAATGCAGCACAGGTTGTTCAAAGTCCTGACATTTTCCTTAGGGGTGGTTCAGGTCCTAGAAGATAAGCTGGTTTGTATCTGACTTGAATCAACAGTAAAAAGAGAAGACATGTATTTTTGTTCCTTCTGATGTGTCAGAGATAGTTTGCTGCTAACACATGTTCATGTAAAATAACTCTGAAAAGGGAACTTGAACATGAGGGTCTTCTTTTGAAAACTTAACTGGACTTCACTGAATAGGGATAAACGGCCCTAAAATATGGCTTCAACATAAAACCACTCTGACCTTGTTAATAATTTGTCTTAATGATTGAACTGGGCATTTAGTTACTGTGGCAGTGGCAGTCCTTGATGCTTGGGCTCCCAACTAAATGTGTGCAAACATAAAGATTAACTGATGTCAGTCAACTTTGGTTGCATTCTATGATAGTCTGGGATGCTTTTGCATGGACTGGTTTGGTTGTGAAGACTCACTTTGCACTTGCACACATGAAACAAGACCACAGGTGGGCAAAACAAAAATCCATCCAGACAGAGGAGATCTTCCAAACACTCTTTATTTGGTACCCTTTTGGCTTTAACAGGGTCTATTAAATGACCATAATAATGGAAAAAAGCAAGTGTAAAAATCAGCTTCCACTGTCCAAAATAAAGAGCTGGCTCTCATAACCGGTTCTTATGCAACACCCCACCCCCACGCATAACTCCTCTTGAATAGAGATGTCATTACAATGTCAACAGTACATATGATTTATTTGCTAAATAATTGCATCTTTAGTTCACGTAAAACAAGTTTATGACTAAATGAGGGAAGAAAACAATTAAAGAGGCACATCTAGTCTCTGTGTTAATGGTCAATTTACCCCAGTAATTTGTAATGCCAGAGGTAATCAGTGAGGATGGAACAATGTAAATAAACAACAGTAGGCACAAGTAATGTAATAATGAATTGGCTGCATATCTGCATTAAATGCAAGTGAGCTCTTGTTGCACGTTGTCACTGAATATCTTACATTGTTACTGTATAGAGTGAATGCACACACAAAAAGAGCAGCTAACTCAGTATCAAAATGATTAACATAGAAAGTTACAGGTTGAGTCACTGTCCTAAAAAAATAAAACCAGTTCATTTGCAGGGCAACAGCTTCACCTGTGTACAATATGTTTCGCTGGTGGGAAAATCTCATTTGTACAGACCGTTCTGTCCCTGATCCGACAAAAGTTACTATATATTTGTCTCTGTGAGAGAAGTCAAGTACATGCTTCAGGCACCTTAACTGAGTATCCCTTTTGTTTTCTGTCCTCTCACCTTCCAAAGTATTCCTGCGTCCGTCAGCCCCCACCACCACGTCAAACTCAAAGTTAGCCACAGGGTGATCAGCAGGTCGGATTGCAGCTCTCCACCCAATCCCTGACAAATGGAAACAAAAGACCATGTCAGAGTGAGAACTTATGAAAAAGAAAACCTTTCATAAACCCCAGGAATATTCATTTTTTGCTATGCCCTTCAAAAAACATGCAGCACAGCACACATAAAATGCCAACAGATAAAGGTTGGTATTTTTGCCCAAGGATATCTGAACAATGGAAACATCAAGTCTTGTAGAACCTCTTTGCCAGCTGCTATGAACATTTCCTAATGTGTCAAAGGAAGAATTTATCAATACTGGGAAAATATCAGTTACAAATATTGCCATGCAAACCTGACAATGTTTTTGTTCTGTGTAGAGCCAGCGTCAAAGGAAATATGTGGCATTCTATGATAGCTTTAAATTAGGAATGCTAGGTTCAAGCTGAGGAGGAAAATGTGGCATACAAACTAGAGCCTGGCACTGAGTTGTGTAATAACACATGGAAAATATTTTCATAATGTCAAGGGCAAAGCTAAGTCGCTCACAGCAGAGCAGGAGGGACAAGTCCGCACCTAAATTTAGGTGAGGCTCTTGTTGTTATCAGTGTGTACTGATAACACAACTGAGGAGAACACAACTGACAACAGTATGCAAGGTGTGTTACCTCCTGTGGTAGTCCAACAAGGGGTGGGGACAAGTAGTCATATCGAGCTCAGGATACATGCTAAAAAGCATCAACATGTTGCATAGATACTGAAAAATGTACAGCCTACATGATTGTAAGAAGGCCTGGTGAATGTAGTTTTTCATATATCATGAGGTGTGTGATTGAAGAAAAAAAATAGGGCCATTTGGACTAACTAGTATTTATCTAGCATGCATAAAACACTGCACTGGCAAGTAAACCATGCAAGAAACTTGACACAGTTTACAAACTTAATCAGTGCCAATGTTTGTCTCCTGTTTATTTGTGGCTGTCAAGGAAATTAAATACAGCTGGATGAGAAGTCTCTTGCTGTATCACCAGCAAAGTGCCAAGAGGGCAGGGTAGAAGAGCACATTTCCTTCAGAAGCTGCACAGTATCTTTGTGAGAAATAAAAGACAACCCATTTAAAATATCTCGATCTCACTAAACTTAATGTTCCAGTATATTATAAAAGCTTGTTTATCTACTCATTTTTATATAGCTTGCTGATAAAATGGTTATATGCCTCTCTGAGGTATACAATCATCAGACCATAAGAGAACAGTGGTGGGTCACAAAGACTTGCTGAATTGTTTATTGTATTACAGTGATTAGTACTACATTTTTAAAGGTAGATGCATGTTATAGGTGTAATTGCAGAATGTTTTGGAATAAACTCTGGGGAGTGTGGGGGTTGAATTAATAGGTATCAATTTAAAGTATGTTCCAGTGAATTTTGACCTCCAAAATCTGATAAGTCCACCTTAAAGTCCAATTACAGGTTTGTGCTTAATTTGAAAAAAAAAACTTAAAACTTTTTTGAGATGTAACATTGATACGATTTGATGTCACAGGGACCTTGACCATAACCCCCTGTAATGTATTTAATTCTTGAGTCAGAGTAAATATTCGTGCAAAGTTTGAGGGAAATCCCTAAACGCATTCTTGACATATGGCCTTTACAAGCATGGGATGACTTTAAAGGTACGTACACACTGAATGCGACTTTGCAACCTCGGCGACCCCTCTCCACGTAAAGTCAATATACAGCCGCGATGGGGCGGGGCTAACCCTCACACGACGCGACAAACGCGTCCTGGGCGACCACGCCGCTCGATGCTTAGTCGCCAATGTTGAAAAGCTGGAACTCTCCAGGTGATGTCACGTGTGGCTGTGCGGCAACAGCCAATCAGTGTTGTGTGGGTGTGTGACGGTACCCGTGAAAGACAGTTTTCATTCCGGTTCACAGAGTGACAATCCACCTAGACGGGGGCGCAGAGAACTCACAGAAGATGCTGCAGGGCCAGCAGCTGCAGTGTTTTGTGGTTGGTAGGTGAGTGAAAAGGATACAGTTGGAATAATCTCAGCGAATACATCTTATTATATGATACATGATATGATTGCAGTGAAACTCGAGCGGGCGTGACATCACTGAGGGACAGCGTCCGAAATGGGGTATTTATGGACATGCGGTGCAACTTCAGTGGGCAACGCGATTTCAGTCGCAAAGTCGCGTTTGGTGTGAACGCAACTTAAGACCCAATGAGTGCAACATTTGAAGTCAAAATGTTTTTAGGTCTTCCTTGAGTAAGAGAAGAAGGTTGTGCTATGCCCAAAGGCCTTGACCTTTAACCTATGACCTTTCAATTGTCAGTATTTCATCACTGATTGGAGTGGACATTAGAGCAAAGTCTAAAGAAAATCCCTTAAACAGTTATTAGAAAACTCCTTCACAAGAAAGGAACGAGCATGAGATTGTTTGACATTCAGTTTTCACCCATGAACTCCAACAAGTAATTAGTTAATCCTTGAGTTGGACTGGACATTTGTGAAAAGTTTAAAGAAAATCAAGATTGGCCCTAAACACAGATGGATAAACAACACTAAAACAAAATGCCTCCAGCCTTAGCTATTACCAATGCAGAGGCATGAAAACTGCTGAATAAAATTCATGTTAATCTTTGGTTTGAACTCCGAACTAAAGTGAACCAATGTTGCTGATACCTTCATTTTCCTGATCCTCTGGAGGCTCCAACAGCTTGTCAAATTCCACATTGATGTGAAACTCTACTGCAACGATCAGGGCCACCTTCAGAAGGATCAGCTGCAGCTGCTGAATGCCTGTTAGACACACACACAAACAAACAAACACACACACTAAGTGCTTGCATACAGCTGTTTAACACTTCTAAGTTTCACGTTTTAAGTTCGAAATGTCACAGCAGCTACATGCATCATTAATTAGCTCCAGTTTAAAATTGAAATCATGTAGAATTTAGTTGGTGCCTTAAAAATTTCATCAAATGTACAAGATGACCAATAATGTGTGATCCAAAGCTCAATTAACACTCACTGATGTGGTCGATGGCACCAGCACAGAATTTGCCATAAAACTTCTTGGCCCCGAGGCCTCGAAGGTCGTGAATGGTGTAGGGCCAAAGGTGCAGGACGTTGTTCCGTGAGAAGGAGTCTCTCTTCTCAATCACTACTACTTTGGCACCCAACATGGCCAGCTCGATGGCCGTCCGCAGACCACAGGGGCCTCCTCCGATGATGAGGCACTTGATGACAGAAAGACAAATTACACTCATTGAGTAAGGCCTCATCAGGCTGACATCGTTGCAATAAGAGAGAATAATCATAAGATGCCGAGATAAATCAATCATCAAAATACAATGGATTAATATAACATCTATGTGTCAGCTTTTTACTGCACCACTGAAGCATTTAGAGCTGAGGTGTCTTACTCAAGTACACTCCAGAGGAATAAACAAATCCATCTTCTTAATGACTTATTCACCTTCTGTAAATGTAGATAATGGTTATAAAAGTGGAGGATAAATTACAAATGCCAGAGATAACAGATAGGAAGTTTTTTTTGCAACTTCTGCCAAGCATCAGAGCCAAACCATCATTACAGCCTCTACATATCTAAGGTGTTATTCATCTTCCTCACTCAAAAATGCATGAAGTCAGAGAGTTGAGGTTACGGCGTCAGTCTGAGAATGTGCTGCTCCAACATGACCTCATCTTCTTGAATATAGATGAAAGAAACAAAGCTGGCAAACAAACTCTCCTCTTCCTCTAAACATGTAAAATTGGACAAAAAGGAGTGTACAGAGGAAATGTGTTTGGCTATTATTCCTGTGACTGTTAACTTCAAACCAGAACACTTCTGAAGGCTGATCCTGTTGTTCTCAACAAGGTGGACACTCTCCTAAATCCCTTCAGCAAATTACTGCTGTAGATATTCTTATTTCACCTGAAGAAAAAAAAAAATCTTTTGATTTATTCAAATAAAGCACTGGGAGCGGGCACCAAATCCAGCAACTAAGTGTCTGTCCACGTGTAGGTGGTTATTTTCAAAAACAGAGGATTTTCTGTGCGTTTTGGCCTTCTGTCCACACGTAAACATCATTTTGGGTCACTGAAAATGCACATTTTGGGAAAACTCCTGCCAAGATGAAGATTATTAAAAACGCTGTTTTAGGTGTCTCTGTGTGGACAGAAAAAGCAGCATTTAGGGCCTGAAATGTCACACACTTGCCGACTTCTCTTCTAGGTGATGTCGCTCAAAAAGTGTGAACCTTTTTTTTGCATTGAAGAGTGTGATTATTGCTAATGTTAGCAGTGTAACCAACGCAAACCCTTGTCGTCCTTTTAGTTGAATGCCCATATTTTAGTGCTGAATGTGTTTACTCACTGCTTCAGTCTCGTGGCTAAAGGTAAGTATAATCTGCCACACACTACATACAACTTTATATCCATTTTTCGATCAGAATCCTGCCACACAGTCCTATTTATTTGCCATAGTGTTACCAATGATATCAGTTCAATCCATGTTATTTACCATGTTATTTACACAACAAAACTTGTTAACTCAAAGCCTCAGAAAAAAATGATAACCACTATCAGGAACAATAGGAAAAGTAACACCTGCATAGTTTATACTGATAAACAAATGTGCTATATGCAAAATGTCACTTTGTACAGGCAGGTAAACATGCCGACTCTTTCAATAAACCTGAGCTTTGAAAATGGAAACCCCAAAGGGCATTTACCACAAACATCAAGTGGGCACTTGAAAAACTGCCATTTTTTTCCATGAGTGCATTGTCTTTATTTTTCAAAGATCAAGATCTCCTTCAATGTTTGACAAAAAGCCTCACTTCCTACCATTTCACACAGCCATCAAAAGGCTAACGACCAAAGGTGGATTTTGCAAATCCAACAGACCCATATCAGCAGAATAAAACAATTAGACTGAACATGACAGATTACTTGTTATCCTAAAGCCTCCATTGTGTGGGTCACCAAAACCAGTATAATTAGGGTTTTATTCATCCCCAACCCCCATCTCTGGATGTGTGGTTGAATTGTGGGGTAGCTTCACAGGGGGTGTGAGTGATGAGGGGCACAGTGCGTCATCGCGCTGCCTCAGGTAATGAAGATGAGGTCATCTCAGGTGTGAAGAGCATACAGGTGGTGGAGGAGCTGCCTGGACAAGCCTGCCTCATGGCTGTGTAGCTTATCTTTCAACAAAAGGTGAGTGTGGTGGAGTTTACACAGATGCTGGCAGAGAGCAGGATGTTGAAGATGTAATATTTGTATAGCATTAACACAGTTTATTCAGATGTTCATTCTCTGTGCACAAACGTACACTTAGATAACCTGTTTTCATCAGACTATGGCACAGTAACAGATACTTTCTGTTTTTTTCCCTTTTTCCACTTGCTAATATATTATTCCAGATATGAGGCTTTCCGTGCTAAATCAGCACACACATGCTTCCTCTCAGATTGTCACCTGTGACCTCAGACTCATCCTGGCTCTGCCTCGCTGTGGTCATTGGTGTGTCCTGCCTCTATAATATGCCCAGTCCATCCATCAGAGCATTTTTCGTCTACAGCGATGGTAACATTCTAGTTTTTTGGGGACACTATGTTGGTAACTATCACCTTGTAAATGCCAACTATTTTATGGATTAGACTATCATCTTATTTGTCAGAATAAACTAGATAATATAGATCCTACTTTGATGAGATCACTTTATCCAAACATAATACAATTAAAGATATTTCTCCATATATGTATGTACATGGAGTTGTCTTTGGGTGTGTATATGTGCTCTGGGCCAGTGTGTGTTGTGTGTTTAAATAATCAAATCTAAAATTCCTCACTGGTTATATTAAAATATGCCACTATCTCCCAATGGATTGTTTTACATAGATCATCTGCAAGCTAACACACTTATTAGTCCTTTCGCCAGCTAAAAGACAGATCAGAAATAAAACTGTAAATCCTGCAGAGGCTATTGCTATAAATGCAGATGAGGTTAACACTGAATAAGATTTTGGGTCATATTTGACAGCGTGAGGTGTCTAACAGAATGTCATCCAGCGGTTTAAGAGACTATTAAAGACGTGTGCTTCTGCAGGCTGGCACTGAAGATTTCAGTATTTGGTCGGAAAATGTAATTCCTCTCATTTTATTGTGCCCTAAACACAAATCAAACATGGAATACCATCTGAAATAAACTGAAAGTAGAATCAAAGTTTAATTTTAAAGCGGCATTTACACAACATTGGAAATTATTAAAAAAATGCATTAAACACTTTTTTGCCTGACAGCCTATTTTAAAAGACACTGATGTCTCATAAACATTGGCTTAACACTATCTTTACTTATTTTTCAGCTGGAACTTTTGTGTATTCTCTATAACTTGCACTGGACAGCCTGTATTAATATCTATGAGCACATTGTTGGCAATCATATTGATGTACAAAATACAGCTCCCTGTTTGATGACAGCTGCAGAGTGTGAATGTTCTTGCATGTTTGAGGATGAGGAACACACTCATTAGTGGATGTTTACTGAGATTTCACGGATGTTTGTCCATCTTTCTAAATTCACTCTCTCTCTCAAGCATCAGGATCATGCCAGGTTTTTGGAGGAACAGACATTTTCTGCATTCTAAAAAAAATGCTCCAGTTTTGTGCCTGACTATTCCTCACGTTAAGACAAACACATCCCTGGGTGCTAATGACAGGACATTTTCCTTTGCTATTTAAACAAAACCAGCACTGAGCGAATAATGGTACTGGAACAAAAAGAAAGACATCTTCAGTGTCCACTAAAATGCTGTCTTTGACAGGACTGTCAGTCTTTAATAATGTTAGAACTCTATTAACTTGTCATTTTTCATTTTTTTACACAAAAATTTGAAATGCTGTTTTTCAAGGCCCTAATCAATGTAACACAGACAAGTAAACATATGAAAAACATGCATAAAATTAGCAAAAAAACAAACTGGAGCAAAGAAATAAAATCACTTCAAATAGTACTCAAAAGATTTACACAAAAAAGAGCCAGAGGAAAAATAACAAGCAGGACAAGAAGTGCCATGTAGTAAGCACCACAGCCATGTGAGTAACTTTGTAAAAGTCTGTGGAAAAAAGATTTGTTTCAGTTCTTGTGTATGCGAGCACACTGTGTCAGAGAGCTGTGATAAAGTGAGCTCAGAATAATTCACATCATGGACCAAAAAAAACATAAACTGTGGGTGTTTTTTCTGTTTTATTTTATGAGGAACAAAGGCACTGTTGTTAGTGTCACTGCAGCCATCTGTTTCAGACTGTAAAACCCACATGACATCACATCCTTTAAAGACTGCTGCCACAGCATGGATATGAAGACGAGGTGCTGAGTGATTTTACATGCGTCACTCCTGAAGAGCTGAGTCGCCATAAAAACTAGAATTGTCACTGACACCTTTTGATCCCCCCCTGGAGAGGAGAAATCTGTTGTCAAGCAAAAGCAGACTTCCCTGACTCAGAGTGATTTTAACAGGCCCCTATGCTTAACTAATACAGTATGTTCAAGTTACAGCAACTTGTTTTTATCTTGGTTTTATGAATGAAAAAAAGAACAATTATTTTACTAAATCTCATAAGCTGCTCTTGGTATATCTGATCACTTCTGATGAACAGTACAACTTTTTACTTTATAAGAAATCCCCACAAACTGCCAGAGTAACAAAATTCAGGCCAAAACATTTGTCTTACTTTGAAGGGTAACTCCCCAAAGAATTTTACAGTCAAACATTAGATAAATAATAAGGGGAGGAGGCTTTTCATTTTTCATGTTGCACTTCAAGAAAACAAAAAAAAAAGACTAAAAAAGTAATATGAAATAGGGGGTATAAAGTTTGAAAAAAACGAGAAAAAGTAAAAATTGAATGTTAAGAACAGGTGAACCATAATATTAACCAAAAAAATGCTCACATGTCAAGTAAAAGTCGAAATGTCAGGAAAAAATGCTAAAATACATCGTCGAGTACAAAGTTGTCCTATAGCCATACGAGCAAGTTTCAGCAGCTAAATGGGGCGAATCACATTCAATAATATGCAGTTCGGTGTTAACTGTTCGCATGTGATGTAGCAAGACCCAGCAAGACGCATCATTTTTCCTCAATGCTTTATCTCTGTTTTCCCTTCAGTCACTTACATGCATGATACAACACGATTGATGCTCATGTTCAGTAAGGACACCGTCAGCCAAGACTGTTACTTTGACAATTACTTTAAACAGAAAGATCTTTTTTTCCAGTTTTATTGTCAGGCGTCTTTCTTGGTCACCCGGCTCTCCTTCTTTTATCCTGAGCCACTGAATGAAACAGTTCTAAGATGAGCTAACTGGCCTTTTTTTCTAGCTGAGAAATGGTGTGAACTAACGCTCCAAAGCCATACAGGACACAATTCTGGCGAGAGAAGAGCGGCCTGCAGCTGAACTATATGGGACTGAAAGTTAAAGACGGGTGTGTTAGGCTTAAAAGAGATCAACACCACTCTCTCTGTTGGAGGTAACTTTTCTATGAAACTCTGAACCCGACATTTTACAAAGAAAAAGTCACATATTGTTGGTCCAACACTTACCTTTTTACTTTATCTATTTTGGTGTTGGCTTCAATCAGACAGAACCAATAAACGGCCCCTAAATCCGAGCTCACACTGAGGCATTTAAAACACATTTTAATAATCTAGGCCCGGCTCCAGCCTTTGAGGAAGAGCCTGTAAAAAGCAGAGCACAACCTCCGTGTATCTGGGGCCAAATAATCATAGCTGCTGAGTGATGCTGTCTGTTTCTGTGTGCAATAAAAACACTCTTTCAAGCTGAGAGCAGCTGATGCCTGAAAAGTAACCACACTCCTCCAGGTTTTCCTGCTTTCCTTCATCACCTTTACTGCTGAGCTCTCCCCCCACCATCAAAACACATCGACATGATGTCTTTGTTCTGACTGCAGCAAACTTTACGTTATTTAACTTATGAGAATCTCTTCAATAGCTCTCTCAGAGTATTTATAGAATTTCCACCATCTGTAATGTGCTCTCTGAATCAAAGTTTGTTTGTGTGATTTGGCTTCAGGGATGGATAAGACAAATGTAAAGCAGTCTTTATGTATTTGTTATTCTGATCCTTGTTTCACTTATTTATGAGTCTGTCTTTGATTTTTTTCTGTTTTTACAGTAAGCATGTGTCTTTGGTGCTATTTCTAGTATTTGTATCTAATTTATTTACACATGACTGGAGATATATAAACTTCATGAGATGGTCCAAGAATTGAGTGGGAAAGATTTAGCACAAAACAATGTATATCCCTTCAATTTCCTGTCTTGGACATCGGGAGCTTTAGTAGTGAAACAGTGAGTGGTGATACTGTGGATTTGTTTTGTTTGACAGGGTGAAGTTAAGGGATGTATGTGACATTGCTTTATATAATGTGCTTTTTGTGTACTTTTACAGCTCTGAGGAGGAACAAAGCGCTGGCTGTTCCTAAAAAAGTGGGAACCACACCTGTTTAAGTCACACAGACACTTCCTTAATCATGAAACATTAACTTCAATTGTGTATGAATTCATATCTCTACCAATTGCATTCCTGATTGTATCACATCTGGTAAAACATTAGCTTGCCCTAATTTTACAAACAGCTGCAGCAAACAGTCATGGTGAGAAATATTATTAGCAACAGATATCTAAGAGTGTGTGCCATATAAAAACACTAAAGTTTACCACAAACCAGTAGCTTTAAACTTAAGGAATAGCAGTGAGGGCAAACTGATGGTGTGTGTCCTGAAAGGATCTGCATCAGGTACACTCTGAACTCAATCATATTGCCTATATATCCAACAGGATATATTTACATACAGGCATCTGCTTAAATGTGCATTTGTCATTAAACTACCACCTGCAACAGGCTGACACGTCACTACAACATGCATCACTAGCTTGAAAGAGATTGGAGAAACATGTTTCCACTCACTGAGTGTAAAGTTCAATAGTCCATAAAAAGATGTCTTCTATAAACTAGCATACAAAGTTTACATTGAGCTAAGCTACTAAGATTCAGAGAACATGAGCCCCTTTGGCGATGTTATACTGTAAAAGAGCATTTTTAGCATCTTCACTGAAAATACTGAATTTGAGCCTTTTTTCATTTGTGAAACCAGAACTTATTAAACAGTGCTTATCAGGCAAAGCTTTGTAGATTACTGATATTGAAACAGATATTAAGCTGATATTAAATGGAGAAAAAATAAAAAGACAGTTGGTTAAAAAAAACAAGAAGTAGTTACAGGAGAGATTTAACATTAAAGTTGGAAAAGAAATTAAAATAAATTTATTTTGTAATTGAAGTTAACCTGTCTACTCTGTTGGGCCTTTTGTCATGGCTAGCTGTATCTTGGTAAACACAAAAAGTTAAGTGTCTAAAATCTGTATTTTTCACAGAAAAATGAAAAATGTATGTGGTCTTAGTTAAAACGTATTTACTTTATATGCTTCTGTACATTATCTCTACTGTTTTTAATTGTAATATAGTTCTTTAGTTATTTGCTTTACACATATTTGTTATTTTATACTGTGTTTAGGACCTGCGAGGACAACTTATCTGCTGGGGCTGTTCAAAATAACCTGACAGATCAGGTGGACTGTTCCAGGTGGGACATATTTCAAGCCCAACTGTGACAAGTCCAAAAAAGGTGACTGGAAAAAACAGAATCCTTGAAGAAAAATGGAAGCTGAATGAACGGATGTAATCTGTTAAATCTAGTTGCTTTGTGGGGATATATTCTACAAGCCCCAAATCAATAAATCTGGTCTTAACTTGATTAAAAAATAACAACAGAAAATGACATTATTTTATCATACACTTTTTTAAAGTGCAAACATGTTGGTTGAAATTAAAGTAAAAATGGATTGGGTGTTTGTCAGCCACAACATAAACACGTAAAAAAACTCACCTTGGTGCCCACACAGGCCTGGCCTTTCTTGTACTCCTTATGCGCCATCCTTTTGTCTATCTTACTCCACAGAGCTTTGGCCCTCCAGGAGGTGACGTTGGCCTTCAGACTGCTGTAGAAGGTGGTGTTGTCTGCAGGATCCAAGTCCAGCTGTCTGCAGAGGACATTGAAGGCCTGCAGGGTCCCCTTACAGGTTGAGGCCTGGACAAACTGTTCAAACAGCTTTCCCACATTGTCCCTCTCCTCCTCTATCTCTCCCATCTTCCTCCTCCGCTGCAGTCGATGCTCTGGTGTGTTGAGGCTCCTGCTTAGTTCAGCAGTCTCTGCCAGATGTGGCTACACCCTCAGCTTGGCCCGCACCGTCATGCCCGGTCTGCGGAGGCAAGACACATAAGAGTGATGTCATTGCGTGGTAAATGCATCGAGTCTCTAACACATCGCTTTAGGCAACTGACATTACCATATAACCTCCAGCTAAATGACTCCAGCTTTAACACTGCTAATTTATCAGTGCAGCCCTCTGTCTAGTCCCCATTAAGACTTGGTGTCCACAGTTAACATGACTTTAGAGCACAGTTAGCTTATACACATTACACAACAATAACAAACATGAGATGAATACTGAAGAGAATAAGATAATTGAGACAGTCTGTCTTCATCACACAGCTGTACAGCATATTTACTACTTCAGCTTTACAGAGGCTCAGCCACGTGATTCTATAAAAAGTAGCTGTTTGTGGTTTTTAGATCGTCTTTACTGGGTCAACATGAACACAGATATTTCAAAGTTCAGATCAATGCTTGAAAAAACTTCTACAACGGCAACATGAGATACAAAACTAGGACATATAACTGAAATAGTTCTGACCTACCATAAAATCTAATTATCACTCTTACTTAACCATGTTTTGAATATCTGTTAGTCGTACATTTTTGTCTACAGAGTATTGTTAGCAAAATATCCTCTCTGAAATTAAGCCTCATTCTGCTTTATTTCTAACCCTGACTTATGTAGTTGCTGTGTCTTAATGCCTGGCAGTAATTTTTCAACATGTGTGTTATAGGTAATCTAAAATGCTATTCCTATGAGCACAAAAGGCTGAATCACAAAGAAACAGCTACAATCTTAAAAGTGCCCACCCATGTGTGGACAAGGCCCAAATGTCAAAGATTATGTACAGGTTGGTGCAAAAAGTCATGAGTTCAGCAGTAAGTTAGAAAAAGAAGATTTGGAGGAACAATAATAGAAGTCCCTGCAAGTGACTTAATTCATTGACAAGGGAGAGTTTGGAGTTAAAGCACACTGTACTGGGTAGGGGAGAGTCTCCAGAGAGAGGTCAAATGGGGTTTTTGCTTTAAAAAGGGGAAACAGAGAACACACAGTATATGTGTAAACCTGTCTGTAACATATTCTTCTAATGTGGACATACACATCCACTCAGGGTAAATGTGGTTCTCTATTTCTCATCTTGCAAGGGCTAAACATAGGTGAACTTCCCGTTTTCTTTATTCTCTGTGTGCAAGATGTGAGTATCATAGTAGCAATCTGAGGCCTCTGATTTAATACTACACAAGGCAAAATTAAAATCATTCAGCATTTGCCACAACTAAACAGCCAATATACCACCAGTCTGAAACTGCCACAATCTCCAAATTCAACATCGTCCCTGAGCAAATCCTTCCTCCTGCACAACAGTTTTGATCTGTGTGACGGGGCATCCCTCACATTCTGGGTCCATTTTGGGAGCTGGACGTAGCGCAAAGCAGTGAGGAGCACAGATCCTGCATCGCAATATCAAAACCTCTTGAGGGGACAAAGACACAGCATACAAAGTGTAGGTTACCTCGTCTGTCCACGGTTGATTTGCAGTTTATTTGCTTCCCTGTTTGTTGTAATGGTGATACATTGGAAGAATAACTACTGGGAGTCTGTAAAATGGGTCTTATCTTTAAATTTACCAAATGCTCTGTACATTCCATGTCTGACTGCCTGTTTGGGTTGATAAGCTCAGCAGAGGCTGATGTGTGGCTCGCACTGGAAACAGGCTCAGAAATAGACTTCAACAGGCAGGTAATATCTCTGACCCCTCACGTCCCAGGACACAAACTGTTCAGTAGGGCTGAACGATTTCAGGAAAAGATCTAATTGCGATTTTTCTGGCAGATGCTGCGATTTCAATTCGATTCACGATTTTCTTCAAATAAAGCTTCAGTCCAATATTTACTACGTTTATAGTATAGCCGACGGTAAGGAAATCAATGATCAATAGCACATAACACATTATTCATCATCTCATATTGATGATAAATTATCTGTTTTCATTATTTAAGGGATACTCTAACCTCTACAACTAAACAGAGGCTTTGTATCGTTGACCTGCTTACCAGCACTTCCGTAAATGCAAATTGCCTGCAAATTTGTAAAATAGTATGTGTAAAATAGTTGACACAACAGATCCTGGGTCAGTCAGGAGCACTGCAAAAAACTGCAGCTTTGGCAATCACATGATTGCGTTGTCTGAAATAGCAATTTCAATCTGAAAACGATATATCGTTCAGCCCTACTGTTCAGAATCCTCCCATTCAGACTCCTCCCCTCAGGAAAGCTTTACAGAGCACTGCACACTAAAACCACCAGACACAAAAACAGATTCTTCCTCCAGACTGTTGCTCTGATGAACTCTAAAGGGTTACAGGGTCAGAACAATTTCTGTGCAATAACTAAGAAATACTTCTCTCACAAAAACCTTTTTATATATATAGATATACAGTATCATCCTTCCCATCCTGCATGCATCTATGTACTCTTTTTTTAATGTTAGTTCTGCATCACAGTGTCTGTATATCAGACCCATTTTTTTTCACTTCAGAGTTACAACTGAACTCTGAATTGGGGAAACAGGCTTTTTGTTATGCTGTCCCCACACCCTGAAACACTATACAGACAGAACTGAAAATGTCAGAAATGGTTTCATTTAAAGCTTTTCGTTCCATTTTACTCACTAGGCAGCGAGAATTCTATGAGAAATGCCTGTATTTTAAAATTGTTACTATCCCTAAAACCGTCGCACTTTTACTGTAAATTTGTTGAATCTTTTGCCATATTTATTGTTTGTTGATTATTGCCTTAAACTTTTATCTTTAATTTGTATTTATTATGACATGTGCTGTTGATCTTTTGGCCAGGTCACCCTTGTGAATAAGATCATAATCTCCATGGGAAACTACCTGGTTAAATAAAGGTTAAAATAAAAATATAAACAATAAATAGCACCTTACTGTCCTACATACAATCAAATTCTTTTTTTAAACTGCCTAAATCATGTAAACCACTCCTGGTCATATTTCATTGTCGTAGTATGTCTACTACATCCTTTGCACTCCTCATCCTTGCACTACAACTCATACAGTTTGTTTGTTCTAACTCTGACTTTTACTTTTAATGTAAAGTAAACCACATCAAAATCTTTGCATGTCAGATAACTGGACAATAAATCGGATTCTGATTTGGATTCTGAGCAAATCTTCAGAAAAGTAGCTTAGAGTTGAACGCCTGGTTCGTGCAAGAGACAGAAACCAAATGACTGACTAAAATGGGAGCAATTTGCTGCTAAATGTGCAGCACAGTCTGAGCACTGTGGGATTTGGTGAGATTTTTATGTGCACAAGCAATACTGTCTCAAAGGCATGGAAACCTTTCTGTAAGCACATAAAAAAATACTTGTTCAATGGGTTTACATTCTTGTGCACACCAAAATCTTTTTGGGATTATTTTTTCAGTCCATGTCCCTTAAGGAGCTCTGAAGAATTCTTTGCAAAGAAGTGAACCTAATACAAAAATAACATTTCTACTGTATATACTGTCTGCATAAAAAGTGGTTTTCCTGCTATTCGAAGGACAAGAACCACTGTTTGTTTCTTAAGCACCTTTCATTCCTGACGAGCAGCTCTGACCACGGATGAGTAGAGCAGAAAAGTATTTGTCTTGTGGTATTTTACATTCCAGCTAAAAACCAGGGAATGTTTTCAGCAGTCAAAATTACGTCTTTGAACTACTGTATTGAAATGGGAGCCCACACTTGCAGAGATGGATTGACTTTTGATTGGGTATGCATGCTGCATAAACCACCATCTTACTGCTGCAGTGCGTGTTTTCATTTGCTTACACGTAGGCCTGTGTGTTTAGAGAACAACATGCTCTGATGTCAGGACAGAGCTGAAGTGACAGTGACAGCAGATTTTATTTCCCTCAATCAACCATCAAGCATGTTTGAAATGGTGCCAGAAAATCAACACCATCAAAATAGAAAGTGGACATTTTTGACATTACGTTAAGCACGTGAGTGCACAATCAGGTGGAGACCAAAGCTTCTGTGAGTTTTGAGGGAGGTCTGCTTTCGATTTTTTAATGTCCCACAGAGCGGGATGGGCAGGGTTAGAGGAGAGGTCAGGCTGGGTGGGACTGTAACAGACCCCCACAGTAATGCAGTGTTACTGTCACACCCCTCCCCAGGGCCTCAGGTGGCAACCTGACTGAGCCGGGAAACTGTCCAGAGTTCTTTAGCTGTGGACAACACAAGGATTAGCCACAAAGCTGGTCCCCAGTTTGACTGAGATTTGAATATGGTGTGACTCTCTGTGTTGTCCCCAGTTTGTCCCTCAGCTAAAATCAGCACATTAATGTGCAGAGGATCCTGTTTGGATGTGTGTTTGCATCCTGTTTTCATGTTGCTGCTGTGGTTTACATTTCAGAGGAGGCTTTAGGCTGGGAAAGAGACTGAAAACACACAGTCCACAGTCTGCTTTCACCTAAAAATCTGCTGTCCTGTTGGTCAACAGTGTGGACCCCTGAGGCCTTTCAAAGCAGACATCCAGCCGCACACACAGAGAGCTGACATTCCTTTGCCACGTGGCCACAGAGGAGCTTTGAACCGCTCCATCAGCATGAGCCCGACACCCAGCTAGTCCCTCTCAGCAGCTCCACCAGCCGAGCAGTCACAGGACCACCACTACAGGGATTTTTTTTCTGGGTGAATTAACTCTCTTATTGTGGAGAGTGATGAGGGATGACTGAGACAGGCATGATATATGACACAGGTGCTTTAATCTTTCATGCATAGCGGCGGACAGTGATGGGAAAATTGAGGTATTTTCTATCATGGGGTATGTGGAGTGATTTACGTCCACATAATGTCCTCTTTTAAGCCACCAGGGAGTTTTTTTCTTACAACCACAGTTCTGAATTAATTTGTTTGACATTGTGGTTTTATTATTAAAAACAGGAAATTTTGGCTATTGTGGGTATGAATTTTTAAAGCAAAAATGTCACCCTGCCTTCCTTTAAAGGCCCTGGACACAGATATTTTGAATCAGTCTGGTGGATTAGACAATTGGAGGTTAAAATAGGTAGGGCTATAGTGATATAGTGATACAGTGATGGCCACTGATAATTTGGCTCATTTTCTGACCAAGATTAATCGTGTTAGATTCTGGCAAATCCAGCTGCTTTGTAAGATTAATCCCTTATTGTGATATATTGGACCATCACTCTTGTATCACAATACATTCCGTATGACCAGATTTTTGCCACACACCTCTAATCTAAAAGTTGCCTGTTGCCACCATTAAATAACAAGAGAAGCAGGAAGGTGTCAGTTACACAACTGTAGTGTTAAGGTGCAACCACATTCAGGGAAGTTGCTCTAATCTATGCATTACAATCCCCCCAACCTTCCTTTTCCCTAACTGGCCTGCTCTCACAATGCCTCAGCTGTAACCACACCAAAGATTCATTGCTTCATAGTTCGACGCATGAAGTTCGGAAGAAGGGCAACCAAGAGTAAGCACACTCAGGAGCAAAACAGTGACTATTACGTTACTTAATATGTGGCTTAATTTGAGTCTTTTGATAAGAAACCTCCCCTAAACCTCTGCCATTGCTGTGTAGAGGGTTGTCACCTTCACATCACACTCATCAGGGCCAAGGAAGTTAACCATGTCTAAGCACAGTCCAGAACACTCACACTATACAAATGAACAATCGTACTGATGGTGGTTCTACATGCTTTGCAAAATGTCACTCTTTTGCAAGCGGCAGTCAGTGTTAAGCAAAGGAATCAAGGAAGCGATCATGGTGGACAGGAGACAGAAGGGATCCAAAGTGATGTTTAAAGAGCCTATATCATTTTGATTTCAATATGCCCTATAAGTGTGTGCTTTAAAAGTGTCCTCTGTTTGGAAGAGCACAGTGGCAAAACCAAGACCCCCAGTGTCCAGTTTGTTTGACCAGTGGCAACTATCTTGGCCTTGGCATAACTGGAAGCACAGACTGAAGAAAAAAGCCAGAGTGAAGTCAGCTGCTCAATTATAATAGGAGGCTTTGAAATGTTTTGGAAACCACTCATTGGATGCTGCCATATTGTAAATACTTTTTTAACCAAACTCTGAATCAACTTAGACAGGGAGACAAAGTTTAGGCCACACTCAGGGCTGTATGACCCATAACAACACAGTGCAGGCTTATGGTCATGTCAGTCATGTCCTTATCTGTATAACACGAAAAACTCATGAAAATTTTTGTCATATGTCATAAACAGATTACCCCTGTGTGCTACAATGTGACATTTACAGCCAGCCTCATGAGACTGCAGTTTTAAGCTCTTCTGCATTGGCTTATCTTTTCATCTCCTTAAGGTTAGAAGACGTCAGCTTGCTTTTTAGCACTAGCTTTAGGGATGTAACAAATCGTTGACATAGTTAACAAAATTCAAAGACATAAATGGTCAATGACGGATTTTAGTCTGTAAATCATATCAACTCCTTTGTATGTCAAATATCTGGACAATAAAGCAGATTGTGATTTGGATTCTGAGCAAATCTTCAGTAAAGTAGCATAGAGTGGAACTCCTGGTTCGTGCAAGAGACAGAAATCAAATGACTGAGTAAAATGGGAGCAATTTGCTGCTGAGTGCGGGGCACATACTGATTTTAGTCATTAAATTACATCATCCCATGTTTTTATTGAAATGCATAGACATTAAATTATTTTGTGGAGGCGATAATTCATTGGAGTGAGTCATCTTACTGCTCTTCCTGTCTTTGATGGAGCAGCATCATCAAACAGCAGCTACAGAGCATCAGGAAAAAAACAGAGAACAGCAGCAGTAGTCCCTGTTATGGTCCAGCATTCTAAGCCTTCGTCGACAGTAGAAATAGTCATTAGTTGCATCCCTAAGTTTCTTTTGCAGAATTATGAGCAGAAGTACCCAAAGCAACCTTGCACAGCAGTTGCACCTGCCCGAATCAATGTCTGTAATCAAGCAGTTTCATCCTGCCAAGCTTCAGTCTAGCAGCCCAAAGCGGCACGGCCCAGTCAGTGCCCTTTAAAGCAGGAAGAGGTGGGAGCTACAAGTGAGAAGACAACAGGAAATGACTGATCATACAGTGATTAGCATAAATGCTAACAGTTTCAGTAGCAGTTTCGTCAGATCTGGACCGCATTTCTTTGTTGAATGAAAAACAAATACCAACACTACAAACTACTCTGTAAAGTATATGTTTGTTCCACTTCCAACTTGTTCCAATGAGTTTTACAAAGTGGCTCACGTTCTGCAGCGTAGTAGCGCCCACCTACTACATTAACTGATTGGCCCACAATGAATGTGACTGACGGAATAATCATCCAATCACCTGCCGGATATGCTGCGAAAGGTTCTGCTCTCCCCAAACACTTTCAATATGATCTTTCCCAGATGGACTAGTGAAATACACTGAACAGTCCACCTGGTGTGCCAGGTTAATAACACAGCACATTTTATTGTGAATTGTTACCTTTGCATAATCAGGGAGTCCAGATGGCAGCATCTGACACACAAGAAAAAATCTAAACAAGCCATAAAGTAGGCAAAGTTGCTGTCCTGTTATGTCTGTTGTTCTCAGTGATGCTGACACTGATTTTGTGCCTCTTGTGAACAAAAAGGATACTTAAGAAAGGTTAAAGGCATGGATGTGACAAATTGTGCCTACATAAGGTATGCACGGGACATAATTGTGATCAGGACCAGCCAGGTCTGGACCAACGTGAGGGCAGGTCAGCATGGGCCTGGGATAATCTTGCTTTAGCATAGTTTACTGCCCAGACTAAATACAACCTAATTTAGCATACTGTGAAGTAAATAATCCATTTACAGAACATGGCACTGTCCAGTAAAACATTTACCTCTTAAGATTATGAGTTGGCACAAAGCTAACAAGCTATGACGCACACTCACATTTTAAGGCCATCTGTGTATGAAGCCGGTGCAGTTTGGAGATTTTTCTATGATATGACGCTGTGTGTTCATCTTTTACTCTATTTTCTTTTCATCACTTTAGTCACCCACCTCCTTAAACCCCCGCACACGTAAGTGCTTTTTTGCCCTATTCGGTTTTTATCATTTAGTTTCTTATAACGAAGGTGGTTATAATGAAGGTGAATGAGGCTCAGTGAGTGGGTGTGAGAGGGTGCTGTTAGTGGGTTTCCATTCAAAGACTTGCTTGTGACTTTCTAAAAGCAACTTTGCATTCAGTTCCTGTTTCTTTAAAGTATGTGCCTTGTTGGAAAATGTAAACAGAGGCTGTGGCTGTTAATCAGTTTGTCACACATTTTGGGACGCCTACCGTTTAGAAGCAATTCAGGCATTAAAAATTATCCTTAGAAATAATAAGTGTAAAATTATTGTAAAAATTACATCAATTTAATTCTCAGTCTGTTTCATAACATGAGCTTAACACCATTTATTACTGAACCAACTCTTTGATCAGTTTTCTATAATCTACCATGCCCCTTGCTGAAAGTTCAAATAAAGACATTTCAACTCCACGTATGCGCTCACATTTCACAGTCCAAATGACGTGGATGAAAAAAAGACACAATCATTGGAACCATCTGTTGGAGAAGTCAGCAAGGACTAATGAAAAGGTACCATTAACTGTCTTCATCGCCAAGTCAGTGCTCGACATTCAAACTGCATTGTCTCAGAGTCCAATGACTTCACCAGCTCAGCCTGACAGAATGGAAAGTCACTGGTGGGCAGACAGAGCAAACCCACAGAAAGGCTGTAAAAATACAACTAATGACAGATGAGGCAGAAAGAATACACGCAACACACACCCACATCATACATCACAACCAAGCCGTATAATGCTTCAGAGGATCACCGAGTTTAACAACGAGCAGGTTTTTAAGTCTCCTGTCAGTTTAGAAAATATCCTGATGGAGTTACACGACAGCAGCTGTTTGATAAATGAGGGGCAGGTTATACTTTCTATGAAAACTAAGAAGAATCTATACAGTGCTGTTTGAGGTGTGCATGTGAAGCTAACAATTCAACCACTCTTTTCCCCTAAAACTGATGTATCATTTTACATAACTGTGGTCATTACTGCACTGTACAATTTCCACATTTCCCAAGAGAGAAAAATCAACTTTGTACAGTGCTGGTGATGTTTTTTAATTCAATGAGCATGAATTATGGCACTGCTATCTGAAGAAAAGGCTTGTCAAGTTCTGAGTATGTGTAAGCCAGAAGGGGAATGTTGGGAATGTGAAAAATGTACCTGTTACACCTGGGTGCCAAAAATGAAAAAGTGTAATAAAAATACATACCCAAAGACCCTTATAAACCTGCCTTTCCTGTACAACTACAAACACAACTTCTCTTCTGGTTATTGATTACTGACAGTTGCACACACATATATGAACATAACATCAACTAACGTTATGGACAGCCAGAAAGAAAACTGAGCAGGTTTTCTTTTAGACCGTCAGTCAGTGATGAAAGAGACAAATATTACTTAATGGAAATCCTGCTCCTTCCCTTTAAAGGCATATACAACAACCAACAAACAGGACAAACAGACTAAGTCCTCCATCATTACTGCAAAATCAGCTTTTAAAAGGCTAAATGTGACATTTAGTTACATTTATTTAAACCAGCGCCTTTACACTCAGACTAGTGTTTTTTGATGCTCCATCTCCACGGTTATTGTGAAAACTCTGTGGCCAACTCTGCTGCTTGCTCCGCCTTTCTGAAAATTAAATCAGAAAATTGCTTAAACATTTCCTTTGACAGTTGCAACAATGTCATCAGGAGATACACCACATCTCCCAGATGGAAAACACCTCTCTGAGCCAAGAGTTTAATCAGTTCACAACCAGCTCCAGTGGAAGGAAGACATCCAGATATCTCTGTGCAGCCACAGTAAACACTAGGGCACAGCAATTGAAAGCTGAGGCTATATCCACTTCTTTAAAGGGGTAAGGTCTAACACAGAATATGAGGGTTTTCACTCAAACAGCCTTTTTGAGTAGGGCTGAAACAAAGGGGTAAGCAGGCATGTCAAAGTCTAATATCTGAACGGACATTTAGGTAAGAAATTTTATGAATATGTCCTGGGAACATTTAGGACAAGTGTAAACTTTTAAGGAAAAGGAATAAAAAAATAGGACCTTCGAGGTGAAATGTCCCCTCCTTCTGTTGCTGTTTCAACACATTTCTGCAGCTTCTTGCTATCAGCATTATCCCGAACTCCTGCACAGCGGTAACTAGGGGTATAACAAAACATATCAATACACCTTTTTGTCAGGATATTTTGAAGAATAATATTGTAGCAATATTTTTTAGCATAAATGAATGCAAGAAAAGTCCTGCCCATTCTCCGTACTGCATCCATGCACTGACAAAGTTTTGTCTGAATTTTTGTCTGTTCTCTCTCTTCTGCTTGTAGTAGCTTTTAGAATGAAATTAAATCGATCACTTTTAACACCGTTGATCATAGTAATCAAAACATGATTTGCTTTGAATCACAATATCCAAAAGTATTACAACTTTTATTATAACCTTAGTTCACTGCCTGACAACATGAAAGTGACGTTATGTTTGTTTTAATAATCAATTTAAAATAAATGTACAGGCTAACTCAAACTTAAGACACTAAAGAATCAAACCAGTGTTGTAATGGTGTCATTCCTTTCTGCAGAGCACGTACCTCCAGGCTGTCAGAGTACAATAGGAAACTGACAATACTAGAAAAACACTGGGAGTGCTGGGAAAAAAGTCACATACTGAAGCGTAGCCAAAAAGCCACAGTAATTACAGAGTGGACTGAAGAAAACCAGGAAGGAACCTTCTGCAGGCCTGATAAGCAGGCTGTGTGCCTCAGAAAACAGAACGCTTATGTGGACCTCAGACTACCAGCTCTGCCCTTCAGCCGGCCCCAGAGATCCACTCAGTATTATCCCAGCTCTCTCAAATCTGTCCGCATGTTCAGACTGTGGTGCCAAAAAAAGGTCTGAGCGAGGTAAAGAGGTTGTCAGACCGCAGTACATGTCAGTCAGCTTCAGAGGAGAAAACTCCTCATTTACACAAACAGCGCGTGAAGCTGCAGGGCTTCTGTCTGCAGGTCAGTCCGGCCCACGAGGTGTGTTCACCACATGGCTCCTTTAGAGAATGATTTATCCGGACAATGTGAGCACAGAGGTATGTCTGGCCAGCTGCTGAAACAAACAACTTAGAGCGTTCAGTTTAGTGTGATAGTCTGAATTTCTCATTATTACAGATAAGTGCTGCACAATGTTGCTTTTTTCAGATGTCTGATATTCTAATATTTCCAGAATCATTTTAGCCAATACAATAGCAATGATGAAACAGGTTTATATTGTAAAGGACATCTAGTCTCTCCTGCACTTACATTACCTATTTAACTATTGTTGTGACAGTTTAGAAATAAACATAATAAGACAGTGTCTGCCATGCAAATACTCGGGCAAGCCACCCAGGTATATTTACAACCACCCAAGTTTACAAGCCCACACTTTTTGTACTTTTTTTAAAAGCATTTTTCTATGATCACATCTACATGCACAAAGAAGACACATACCTCTATAAATGCACAAACAAAGATAAAATGAAGATATGTATGTTGTTGTTTTACATACCTGCTGTGACAACAGTTCCTCCAGTGTCCACGTGAGGCTGTCAACAAACTACTGGAAGTAACTTCAACACTTTCTGATGAAATGTCTTTTTTACAGCTATGGTCTCAAAGTTGTCACATTTATGTCCTCTTACTGTGCAAGAGGACCATTTTTCTTTTTCTTACTTTTGGATAACTGGTTCATTTAGATTTCATTACAGATTTAATGTTAATCATACAAGAACATGGTAACATGATGACAAGCTTTAATGGTTGTAGTTATTTGTAAGTCTCACCTCAACTCGGCCTCTTTGGCCATTTTCACTGTGTATTAATGCGAAAGTGCCACAACAACGCTCTGTCATCATTACACCACTCATTTTATTATCATTCAACATTCATATTAATATCTAAAGAATGTATCTGTGTCAATTTATACTGCGATACAGAAAAATCGGTGAATTTGTCCAATGTCTTCTTGAGCCTGGTGGTGTAACCTGCTGTTCCCTTTATCATGCATATAATACTGTGCATGTCGATGACAGAAGACAGCTGAGAATACAAGAAAATGGTCGAAACATAGTAAAAAATAAACCAAAAGGTAAAGACAGGCAGCAGAGTTAGTGCTGTGGGTCAAAGACCAGTCTCAGTCTCTCATTCATTCTCATCACAGGGGCACAGGGAGGGTTTAGATGGCAGCATTACTGCCAGGCAGAAATAGAAGATTATGTGAGCCAACAATCAGTAAAGCCAGGCTCAGAATAGACAAGTGTTAAGTTGCAGAAGAAAATAGCACATGACCCGAAAAGATATCAACACGACTAGAACATGTAAATGAGTCTCTGTAAACAAGACCACATCAAATAAACAAGAAGTACAAAGTTCAACTTGGTACAAATCAAGTGGGATCTCATGTAAACTAGCAGAAGGGCTCTGGTGGTAAAAGTGAATCATAGTGATGCACCAAGCAGACGATAAAACAACTTTTTCTTTTTTTTTACATTTTAAAGATGCTCCGAGTGCGTGAGCTCTGTCGAATGCCTTCCATTCAAACTCTTCCTGTGGAGTTTGGCTGGGTTCCTGTCCCAATCAAAACTGGGAGCAGAGCCGGCCCCAGTAAAATCCCTCCTCTGTCATTTCAAAGCATGACTAAGATATGATTCAAACTCTTCAGTGTGCTCCTGTCCCTGCCACATGGAAAGTGGTAATATATCCTGCAGTGTCTTTAACACTTCAAGGTCTCCTCTTACCCCCTTCATTGGCTCCATCGTTGTTGTTTGTGACCAGTTTAGAAGCGACATGTCCTAACATATCGTTAAACCACCAGCAAAAGCAGAAATGTGGTTGTTTTGATGCAGCAGCTAACCTTTGGTATACCATAGGGAGCTGTGCACCCCTCCTATTCCTGAAACCTCTGATTTCTTTTGTGAGACTGACATCTGGACACGAGCGTCCACTTTCTATGCAGTGGAAAAAGGAAGGAAACATCTCACGCAGAGGAAGGAGACAGTTTACACCACCTCCCAGACTTCCAGTGCAGCATAAAAACAATGATATCGTTTCCATCCACAGCACGATATCCTTCTCTATCCTAATTACTGAGACATATTAATCCTATACTATCCCATCCTATATAAAAAAAACATGGATGTAGTCTCAGTGACATCACTCAATGTTTCTGAAGAGGTAACTATTATGAAGCCTAACGATGCTTGTCCCCACATTGGAAAAGCTGTTAGCTCCAGCTGGACATTCCAGCTGAGCTCGCCTAGCCTTCCATCATGCATTTTCTAAGCGATGAAAACAAGATGACCAAAGCTGACAGTTTCACATTTGGACACAGAGATGACACTTTATTTATCTTCATCTTATTATCATCTCATTGAACAGACCTAAAACATGTCATAATGTGATGCTATGTCACCTCATTTAGTTAGCTGACTAGCTGTCATTATAGAGGTATTCATTGCAACAAATGTTTAAATGTTATATTCTTCAATTCTGCAAGTGCCATTTCAGCAAGCATGTTACCAAGTCAGATCTTTCAGACAGTCCACATGAGCGAAACATTTCCCTCGCGTTTTCCATGCCCAAAACTATATTCACCTTGTTTCAGCTGATATGTCTATCCACAGCAGGAGAATATGTCAAAGACAAGATAGAAACAGATCAGTTACACGTCTTGTCCCTGCCTTTCGCTATGTTTTCATTCTGAACTTTTCTCAGGTCAGTTATTTCATGAACAGGTCACTTGTTGGGAGATTTATTGTAGTTCTTCCAAAACTTTCTGCTGAAGGTCCACGTTGAGCGTCTCAAGCTGGAACTGGCACACGCATCAGCCACAAGCATGAATTGTGAAAACACCGCAAGACTGAGGAAGTCATGACGACACTCGAATCTCACAGGTAACCAAAGCAGACTTTCATACGCAAGACTTTTTATCTATGCCATCAAAGGCTTTTGTAAGTGTTGACAGGAGGCTAAGATATTTCAAATGCTTAGACGTGCTCCATAAAGCCAAAAAGCAAAGTAGTTGTTGACATTTTCTGTTTTTGTAAGCATAATTAGAATTTAAGCCTTTAATTTGATGGTATAAAAGGAGTACATTAGGCTTTCTGTCATGCCAGTTTAATTTCCACTTGCTGTTATTAAATCAATCCCTGTAAAGCTGCTAATTGCTGCTTAGAAATCAAAGGCTGGCACAAGGGCTCGCATTTGTATGTGCACTAAAGTCAGTCATATTAAGATTTTGCCGTCATTTGGTCACAGTTGGAGCACAGTGTCAAAAATGAGGAAGTTTGTGTGTAAATTTAGCTGAGCTACTTTGCCTCTCTTGGTTTGTTATATTAGTGTCTTACAAAGCTGTGTGATCTTGTGATGGTTTAAGGCTTAAACAGCTTGAGAATAGCTTCATTTGTTGGGAGAAGGTTTAGCCTGTGATCATGAACATGTTCAGTCACCAGCCTTAAAGCAATTTAACAACACAAGAGAACATTTCAGAAAAAGACACTCATCATATAAAGAGAAGCACAGTTTGCTGTCTTTCCCTGTATTTTGTATCATAGCAAATCAAAATAGATGTACTGCAAAGGGAAATTCCAGCTAGACTGGAAAAGAAGTGGCCTACAGCTGAACATTTCTTCATAAAGAAGTTGTTAATCACCATGAGAGTAAATAAAGGAGGTCAACAGTGTCTGCATCACAGACCTGTAACTAAATTTGTTTGGATTCAAGCACATTTGCAGCGTCATTCTGCAATAAACAAGTCAGGGTTTTACAGTTTGAAGAGAAGGGTTTGATGCTGCAGATGTTGCACAGGAAATGATTGCTCATACATCAGTGGGAAGGAGAACCACCGCTGTTTGTCTGACTCCAGTGACCCTCTTAGAAATGTTGCCGAACACATCATGCATCATCTCGCAAGACGTATGAATCACACCAGACAGAGGTCTCAGTCAGTGTGTGGAAATGTGGCAGATGGAAAAGTAGATGGGTCAGGAAGCCTCACATAATATCTCCTTGGTCTAGAGATGCACACTATTATTAGCATGTTATCAGTATCAGCAGACAATAGCTTAAAAAGATAATTAAGTTATTGATTATGGAAGATAGATAATTCCTGGTCAGTATATTCAGAGGATATTCTGACCAGACATAACGTCCAGGGATCCAGAACAAGTACAGGTACTCACATTTGGGTATTCAAAATCATACTATAGATTTCTTTAAATGATTTGTTCTATTTTTATCAGATACTTATCAACCCTTATCTTGTAAACTTATCAGAGCATAATTTATTGTTGGCTCTAAAATGTTTGGTACATTGGCTATACCCAAGAAACTGCCGTATCTGTAATCTGACAATGAATAATGTACCATTTGATGACAAATATACAGTTAATTATTATTCTGGTAGTAACAAAGAAGAAAGTCACAAGGAAATGGTGCAAAGAGTGTCC
The DNA here is from genome assembly GCA_037902135.1 of Cetoscarus ocellatus. Classification (NCBI taxonomy): domain Eukaryota; kingdom Metazoa; phylum Chordata; class Actinopteri; order Labriformes; family Labridae; genus Cetoscarus; species Cetoscarus ocellatus. Next base: position 5,785,451 of record JBAMNC010000387.1, read on the forward strand.
CCAACACTGAATCTTTGATAAGCTCTTCAACATGGTACTCAACTCAAGAACCTGAATTTACAAAGGAAGCGCAAAAATGGACCTACAAGACCCAGAACAAAGAAGCAAACAACCGCCACCCAACCAATATCAATAAAGTTATCAAACTATATGCAAAGCACTTTTTAAAAAAAAGCCGTCTTCATTGAAAATCCAAGGCACCCAGCCATAAGAAAAAATCCTTCATTTAGCAGGGATGAGTCAACGCTTTTGACTGGGTTGAGTCTTTATAAGTACATAAGTACAGACCTGTGCAGCACTCGCCCCAATGTTTTTCCATAAGTAAAGATGTGATGAGCTGTTATAAAACTACTGTATGTATCCCACTGTCATGAACTATGCATGTAAGTGTGCTTCTATTATAAATTCAACAGCTAAATTAAAACAAAATCAAGACAAAAAACGTCACCAAGCTCTAGACATGGCTCAGACTTCCCTTCCTGCTCAAATAATGAGGCCAACATCTAACAGTGAAGATGACAAGTATGGTGTTTGTAATATTTTACAAGAACAAGAGTACAAAAACTCAGACTTTGTATCAGCACTAATACCCAATACAGGTATCACTATAACCCAGATAATGTTAGACTGGTCAAATGTACTATAATGTTCCCTTTCAAGATCAATCTACCTGTCAATCTTGATTTACGGTGCCAAGTTATGACGAATGTTATCTCAAGACACTTTTCAAAAGAGAAGGTCTTGGCCATAGGTCTTACTTGTTTTATTTTATTTCATTCTATTTATTTGAAGACCCCACATGAATCCACCATGAGAACAGCACTTTGGAACATTAAGCAAAAGTTGCAGGGGCAAAAAAAGAAACTATGAGGAAATTTAGAGCAGAATCAGACTTCTGCTGAACAGTCATCCACAGAGGCGGTGTTAGGAGTGCTCCACCTTTTAAGGGGGCATTGAGTTAGGGATTTTAAGGCAGTTTGTTGTCTATAAGTTTATTTGCCCGATATTTTGTTTTTTTTTTCTAAAAAACACTTTGTCAGGAATTCTCCAGAAAACACCTTAGCAACCTGTTATTTAATCAGGAGTGTTAATTACCTCCGCCAAGGAGGATATTTTTGCTGGCAGTTGTCTGCCTGTTTGTCTGTCAGCGAGAAAACTCAAAAAGTTATCTTGCTTTTTTTTCAGGGAATGTTGGTCATGGCACAAAGAAGAAGTGATAAAAGTTTCCAGATGTCCAAATCCAGCTGCGGATCCCAGAATTTTTTGAAGGGTTTGTTAACATCCCAAGATAAGGCAGTTTTTCAAGTTTTTGCTGATAACATGGCTAAGAATGTCAAAATGTCCTCTAGTTTTAATTTTAAGTATATGTTCCACAAAAAAGGGCAAGTTTTGGTTTGGTCTGCTGCAGCACTTATGTCAGTGAGGTTTACATTGCTGTTTGTAGCTTTGAAAACATAGGCCAATGAAGCTTGATTTAACTTGTATTTGGCACATTTCTTGCATGTAATCTGTGAATTTCTCTTTCGATGTGTGTATTTTTTTTAAAAAAACACACACACACACACTTAAAAAAGGAGAAAAAAATATTCTGTAATAAGGGAGAAACTTGGTGTTCTTCATAGTAAAAGGGGTAAACAGGTTGGTATCGATACTCGCTAAACTGAGATAAAAATATCAGCACATCAAATGTAAAAAACATCCAAAACTGTGCATCCCTACATCAGAATCCTGCTTAACCAGTGTTTCTCAAAGGTTTGGTTGTGTATGCGATCAATAGTTAGTGGCTGGACATTATCAAAGCAGAAAACATTTATACAGTCAGTTTCTGTCAGGTGGTCCACTTTCAGTAGTCTGGTAGTGCAGCCAGTCGCCACCACACCTTTCTTTATTATGCAATTAGTATTTCTGAAGCCTCAAGCAGATACAGCTATTTACAGAGTGGAGGCTACAGAGCAGGTGGAGTCAGGCTGAAAAGAATTCAGACACTGGGCAAAGTTCATTAACGTGTGCTGACAGGACCACCTCTGGATAATGATGGGATTTAAAACAACAAAGAAAAAAGCCATGTGAGGAACAGCTCTCACCTACATTTCTAATCTTTGTCCTGTCCTGTACATGAAGGAAATCTGCAGATCCACTGTGAGATGGCTTCTCGAAAATGGAGCTTCACTCAGGAAGCTAAACAGATAAATGGTGCTATCTTTGATATTAAACAATAATCAGAGCGCTGCAGGAGATATGATATCAGGCAGCAGAGACAAGCCCTGTCTGACCCCTCTAACATGGCATTGATCATTAATTAATAAGTCATGAGATTAGCATTTAAAAAACTTTAAACTTCACAGAAGCAGTGATATCAGAGCCAAGATCAAGCCAAATTCCCAACATGCATCTATAATGTGTTAAATATTTAAAACTCAGTATATTTAAGTTTCTCACCAAAACCTTCTTATTTTAATGTTATACTTAAACACAGCTGAGCTTGTTTAATGAGGAGAGTAACTTTAACTTTACCGATTTCAACATATGATTCAACATTAGAATAATATTACAGGACGTACAGAGAGTTATTAGCGTATTAATTAGTTTACTTATTTACTTATTTCTTCGTTTTTAAGCTAACAGACAAAGGGTGGGACATTCTGGCTTACTTTGATGAATAATGCTGATGTGCTTGGAGCTTGTTTACCCCTGAACAACAATAATATTTAAGGACTGGTGATTAAAAGACACTGTGTCACAGGACCAATGAGACTCATAGCAGTAGATCATTTCATAAAATTAGTCAGCAGGTCTAAAAAATGTAAAAACAGGGTCTATTGCTCTTTATTCCAACCTTTTTATTCTATTTACTGTAGGTGTGTGTTGGCATTTTTAAAGTTACAGTTTTTACAGTTTTACCACATAATATACAGATTATGGTGTCATTGAAAAGCTCATATAGATGTAGAATAGTTGTACAAATTTCCAAGGCATATCTACACTTGACTTTAGGCGCATAAGTGTGCGCTGCCACAGTTTCAGATCCACTGCCCAGACTGCAGCAAAACAAAGCACTTCCTCGCCAAAACCACTCTCGTTTCAGACAGCTAGTTTCAAGCTGGAGTACAAGTGTGAAAAACTAGGATACACCACAATGTTTGACACGAGGAAATGATGAAAAACAAGCTTTATGAAGTCCTAATGTTAACACCTGAGAGTGCAGGTTACTCTGTGACACATGGTAGGAGCTTCTCTGCCAGGTGGCTCAGCCTTAAACCCACACAATGAGAGAAGACTAAAAGTACAAGTTAAGAGACTGACTCACTTTAAATCTCCAAATATCCAAATTCGAGGACTTCCCTCCTTTTCTCAGTCTAACATGGTCCTGGGGTGAGGTGTGTGGTCTGTCGATGTCCAGTCTGACAGCCAGACGCGGTGTGTGCGTTTGTGAGAGTGTCGGCGCAGCTGGATCCAGTGCGGGAGGGCGGGGCTCTGAGCTCGGACACATCCCTGCATCTGAACAGTCCCACAGAGGCTGCTGTTCAATCCGGAGGACCCAGACCTTCACATGTTAAGTCCACCACTTTAATCTGAGTGAGCACCCACGGCTCTCCTTCAGTCTGAGTAGTTTGTCTCATGTGGTCTGAGTCTGAGTGTTCGACAAACCGGCTGAGGTCCAAATCCGTGCCATGACACTGAGGGAGCAGCACAGGAAACGTCTACACCCAAATATTCAACCACACATGAGCAGGAGCACGTCATTCTTATACAAGCACTTCATTCAAATGTTTGTCAGACCTTTGGTGCCAATGTCAACACGTTTCATTTCCCAAAGTGTCAGCAGATAACAGGTCTCTCTTTACACTGCACGTGGGCAACAGCATTATTCAAATCTCTGTGCACGCGGACCGGATATTGTGACTGTTTACCAACCGAGCACACGCCGCCATCTTATGGCCATACCGTGAAATTACATGCAGAGCAGTGGTTAATATTATATTATATAAACTTATTTTGCCCAAGAACACCTTAAATCAATCCTAAACCTGTATGAACCCCATATTAATAGTAAAAAAACAACCCCTTTAACATGCGTTGCAATATCCTAATTAATGCACCTTAACTTAACTAATGCACCTTATTGATTCATATCTCTGATCACGGTTTACTACTCACAATTACTCTAGGTAAATTTGCACTGTTACTGTATGGTCAATAACTACTGTTATATTTCACATTGTCACTTTAATATCACTGTCACTTTATCTTTACTGTACTGCACAGGAGGCTCAGTTGTCCTGAATGACACTTACTGTGTTAAATAAGTATTTTAGTATGTTAGTTAATTTTGATAATTGAACGTCACTTATTCTGTTAATTTAGCATTTTAGTATGTTAGTTAATTTGATAATTGAAGACACTTACTTTGTTACTCTGTTGATTTAGTGCTTTAGTGTGTTAGTTAATTTTGATAATTGTAAATATCTTCTTTTCTTTTGATCTCTGTCTTATTCAATGCATGCTACTATCCCTGGTCTTCCCTGTACTGCTGCAATACCAGAATTTCCCCTCTGGGGATCAATAAAGTATTATCTTATCTTATCTTATCTTATCTTATCTTATCTTATCTTATCTTATCTTATCTTAATGGTATGAAAAAGTTTTTTTCATATCAATTACCTGTTGGAATTAGGCAGAAACTGTATTTCATTTGAACTATTTAAAAAAATATCCAAAAAGTTAAATATGCATTTTTTTTAAAGACATCAGCAACATTCACTTGGTCATAAACTCCCGATCAAAATCTTAAGAAAAATTGCAGAAATTGCATTTTGCACTGTTTGATCCTAAGAAGGTTCTCAGTGGAGCTTCAAAACTTAAAAAAAAAAAAGAAAAGAAAAGAAATGGAAGCAAGAGACATAAAAAATCTGGAGTAAAAGCAAAGCATTTTGAGCGACTTGCTGGGACAGCCTGATAAAAGAGAATTACAATAATCCAGTCTGAACTAGCAAAAGCAAGGACTAGCTTTTAGCGCTGCTCTGAGACAGGATAGGCCTGATTTTTGCAATGTTACGAAGATGGAAAAAGGCTTGAGATGAATGTAAATGTTAATGAATGTTAACTTGAGATGAATGTAAACTTCCTAAAGCACAGCGCTGCATAAACTGGAACTAAAAGTGAGCTTTAGTAGTGCTGAAGTGAATAGTAGTTACAGGGAAATACTACAGTCATCTTAAAATAATCCACAGCATTTTCATGTCAATTAAAACCTTAAGTCAGGTTGTGTTGAGTAGATCCATGCCAGTTGAGTATGACCGAGCAGCAGCGTTCACAAGAATAAACTGCAAGAATGTTGGTGCTTGAAGATGAATATTACAATATACTTTGTAAATGAGACCTTGTGACAAAGTAAATATGACAGAAAATGTGCATTATTGATGGTATTTGCTGCTGTAATCAAAATGTTTTTATTCATCAACTGTTTCAGGGGCCAATTGAAAATGGGCAGCGGGCCGCATTTGGCCCCCGGGCCATAGTTTTGACCCTGCTCTAGTCTCTGATGCTCTCTGTCCTGTTCCTGGCCTGCAGCAGTGACTCTCTCAGATGCTGAAAATACAAGTAACCAGTAGAGGGCAGTAACGCCCCATCCTATTTTCACAATTCATGTGCAGGGTAGGCGTGGGTGTGGGCATGTCACAACTGACATTTTTAAAGACCATAACTACAAAGTATGATAAGAAACAATGAAGAGAATAATAATAAAAAAGACCCCATAATTTCCAGTCTCAGTGCAGACCACAAATGCAGCAATAAAGAAAACATTTGAAAAAAAATATTTTTGTAGATTGTTTAGTCTTCATTATAATCTTTTTGCTCAGTTGTATCATATGATGCTGGTCATCATTATTATCATATGCACATTGTCCCATGGGGGATGCTTGTGAAAAAGATGCATTTAAAAATAAAAATGCACATTTCCTTTGCATCTTTTAATAGTTTATTTAGGAAAGACACTGAAAAATGTAATGCAGCTATATTAACATCAAACTGTATATCTACTTGACTGTATTAAAAAAAACCTCTTGGCCAAAAAGCCTCTAGATAAGTTTATGAAAACTTCAGATTATTTTAGATCAATGAAAACTATTTACTAGCTATTTCTAGCTTTTTTCTGTCACAAAAAACTAAATTTGAAAGTGTTTATCTGTCAAAAGCACAAGCACTGAAGGGACATACAATAAAACTACTACACACAGTTCATTTTTCATACTTTTATTTAAACTGAGAATCAGACTTTTTAATATTCATTCAATATCTAAAATCTCCTAACTAAACATTTTTGGCAAAACCAATCAAGTGATTTTCTTGACAAAAAATATAACAAAACATAAACAGAAAATACCAGGAGACATACAATAATTACAAAAAGGTACATTCAATTTTCAAGACTTGCAACTTGCTTTTTCCTTGCAGACGGAGCAGCTTTGGGTTCCCCTGAGTTTGACTGTGAATGACCCGCAGCGCTCCAACCAACATTTTTCAAACACAACTTGACTGCAAAAAGGAACAACTCCATATTTTTATCCCTTTATATTCACATGACGGGACAGGAACAAAAAAAAAAAAATCAACATAACACCATTTATGAGGTGAAAGACAGCAGCACAGTGGGTGTGTCTTTGGAGAGGATGGCCCAGGAATATTTCACCCTCTCCAATCAGGTTATGAAAAAGTTAAAAGAAACCTGAGATCGTTCTTGTTTACCTGCATGAACTCCAAAAGGCCAGATCCAAAACCTGAATGATTCTTGAAGAAGTGTGTTTGAAAACTTCAACATTAGTGTGCTGATCAAAGGTATACCAGATAATGCAGGTAAAAACCCTGTGAGAGTACGCACGTTGATTTCAGATTCTGGACTGAGCCCTTAAAGCTTTAGTGAAACAGGACATACAAATGATTATAGGTTTCAAGTGTGATGGAAACATGTATCCCTCCTTTTCTTTAAATGTGATTCAACTGTTAAAAAACATTTTCAACAATAAAAATGAGCAATACTTGATTTTGGAAAAAGACACTGATTATGAAACATGTCACATTTTCTTCCTACTTTTCCTCACATCATATGGATCATTAATGAGTTTGAGAACACTGAAAATAACATTTCATACTAAGATAGGATGCTCTTAAAAGTTTTTCTTTTTTGCCAATATGCAGCGGTGACCTTTCTTTGGTTTATACTTGTTTGCTTTACAAAATTAAGTTAAAACTGATTGTGTCACTTTTCTTCTCAAAACACATCCCATGATTGAATCCTCTGCGGAGTCCTCTGATTAAAAATGCAGAAGTGAAGATGTTGGAGCACCCGCTGATCTTTAGACCATTACTGTCCTGACACAAAATAAGCTACAATGAACTTATCTACAAGTATTCCACATGCATCCGAATTAAGTTTGTTCCATGTGAAGATTTACCCTTTGTTGGCTCTCTGATTGGTCGGTGGACCAACCAATCAGAGAGCTCTCTTTTTCATCAAGTTGTTGGGCTGGTCCTGGTTAGACAGACAAACATTTTGAACACTCACAACTTCTGAAGTTCTGGTTATTTGAAGTAGCTTTAAAGTTACGTAATGTTAGTATAATGTACCGCAGATACTGCTATCCTGTAACGTTATCATAAGTCAACATCAACTTACACCTCAACATTACTGTTGGTCTAGGAAGATAGATCTGATTTTTAAACATCTTGTCTGTTTTTGCAAAATAAGTGTTATGTTGATGTGCAGGACAGCTTTATTTTAATTTCACAGAAGACAAGTTAATTTAAAGATTCAATTCAATTTAATATGTTTAAAAGCTAGTCTATTTTGAAGTTAGGACACCAATATTAAAAGATTTGTCTGACCTCAAACAATAACTTGTGAAGGTGGGGCTTTACAGAGGGTAAATTCTCACATACACCAGAGACTTCTTTCTTTTTTGCAGTTTTGGATGTGAAACATCAGCGGGTGCACCTTCACACACAACTACACTGTTGCAACACAGACATCTACTGGATATAATATTTTGTATTTAATAATTTTCACCTAAAATGTACACACGTCTGTTTGCAACATTTCGAGGACATCTGCGACAGGATAATTTGGCTTGTGTGCATAAGACTGATTATTCATTCTCACTCTGAAGTGCCCAAATATCCTGCTGGCACTTCCTCAGAGTTTTAAACTGCGACTTTCTGCAGTTTTCTGGTCGCTGGTAAAGGCCACTAATGTGCAAGGCTTCATTTGGAGAGCATCGTCTCGACTTATCTCAAAGGCTGTAAATCTTTGGTCTAATCTGTCTGATTATTTCACATTCCTCAGTAACCTTCTGCCAAAGATCAGGTGAGAGACTAAAACAAACTCAAGGAGCAAACAACTCTTTGGGTAAAAGCATCACAGTCACCGCTGCACATTGCCCTAATATACAAAACTACTGGGCAGACAAGTGCTAATCATCATCTACTCTACAGCGAGGCAAAACAAACTACTGGAACAAAAGTAACTACAATGTGTACTCAGTAGTACATTCTCTTCTAACAAAAATATAGATTTTAAAAATGTATCAAGGTGTTCATTCAATTCTTCACTTTCATCCTCCATTGCTTTTAACTACAATCATTCTTCTTCATGTGTTGCATCTTATAAAGCTTTTCTGTACCGACATACCACTGCAAGCACTTTTGGTGCGATTCTTAACACTTACATACTAAAGAGTCTGTCGTCGAAACAGACGCACAGGACCTGAGGAGAAACTACAGAGGAGGTTTCCATCTGTGAGGAGGACAGCATCAACATCTGAGCTCCTGGCACACAACGTGAGAGATACATTCATCGCTTTTTTTCTACAAGGCAATATAACACACAAGCAGTTTAGTACTGAGAAGATACCCTGTCAGTTCATCATGTAACACTACATGACTTTTCAAATGTACTAAACCTTGTTCCCTGAGTTTAGGAAAACAACAAGACAATAATATAAATTCTTAAACGAGGTAGTATAAAACAGGATTAGTAAGGGCAGCTGCACTATTAAAAAAAAAACAAAAGCAGACATTCATTATCTTTTCTCTCCATTACTCAATAATGGATAAAATGAAGATAAAATACTAACAATACTGGCTCAGCACCTCAGCGACATCTGAGGAGATAAATACAAACTGTGGAACAAGAGGAGGAAGCTGCAGCGCCCTTACCATCCACAAATCAGAACAACTTAAGAGGGAAAACACAAAATAGGATGACAATCAGTTAAAAAAAGTCATCAGGAAGTATCGAATGTAATGGTACTGAAGCAGCCCATCACATAACGTAGGTATAAGTAGTTTTTAAATATACAGTGGGAGTTTACCCCAAAGGTAAACTGAGGTAGATAATCAGCAAAAAGGACTCACTCTTCCCTTTTCGCTCCAGTGATAAACTCTCTTAAATAATGTCAGAAATGTCACATTTTGTCACATTTTTGACAGTCTTTTTAAACATTCATGGTGGGTGAGACTTCTTTTTTATACACGGACACACACAAATAAAGTAAATAAAAAAGACATTCACTGAATGAAACAGAAAGAAGTTGAAGAAATCAAATGACCTGCACCTGCAGACAGTCTATCCTGAGAGATGCCTGTTAGCTTCTTGTTTGTTGTGTTGGACCAGAAGAGGATTAAGGTTAAAAAAAGAAGGTCTCTCTTTTGTTTCCTTACACCTCTACCTCTCTCTCACACACAGACACACACACACACACACACACAACTCAAAGGTTAACTTGCAATGAAAGTGCAAGGAGTTTCAATGAACCACTTCCAATTATTCCTGAGTGCAGCAATAAAGGATTAGTTCTACAAGTTTGGATGAGAGAATCAATACCACGCTTATAACTGTGTAACAGTTTGGAGAATATCATCTTGTCAATTAAAGGAAACAGGGAAAAAATGAATGCAATACGCTGCTGTAACTTATTATGTTTTGTTTAAGTTTTGCAAAAAATGAAGTACAAAAATCATAATCAGCCAATTTACAAAGAACTTCCTGCCCGACGCTTCTGTGCCAGGCAACAGTAACATTCTTAAGGATGTAAGTGGTCCCTGACAATAACCTCTGACAGAAACTCTACTTGTTGTGTTTCAACTTCTTCTTTTTAAATACAAATTAAACAAATAAAATACATTATGCCTATTTGTGATCCTTGCCTCCTACCTTTCTTTAATGTTTACTGTGTGTCCAGTCATAGAGCCTAGCTAAGTTGCAAACAGTGGCCATATAACAGACAAAAATACTGAACTTGAGTGTTATCAATCTCAAATGCCATGAAATTGCAAATGATCCCATATCCAAAAATGTTGAAATAATCCTTTAAACTTGCTACTGTGTAAATATAATAGATGCACATAACTATGCCATTGATGTGCTCAGCTGTTAGTGCACTTTCTGCAAGTTGACCCTGCCTTCACACGTATACATTCACTCTCGCTAACACACACACAGTCTCACACACACTCAGACACACACTCAGACACACACTTGGAGAGAGAGAGCAGGCTGAGAGCTGCTCTGTGCTTCATGTTGACAGCAGTCCCTCTGACTGGACTCTGTTATTCGCTGCTCAGTCTGAATCTCCTCCTTCAGTTCCAGCCTCTCCTCGGCTATCACGCTGCAGTCTGAGTTTTCACTGTCCTCTGCTGTCAGGGACGGAGGGCGGCTGCTGTTTCCAGACGACAGGTTGGTCATCTCCGTCTCGTCGTGAGAGTAGCGACCTGAGTCACCGGTTGCATGACTGCCCTCGCTGTTAGAGGAGCCCTCTGTGTCCCCAGGGCTCCAGAGCAGTGCCTGCATGGTGCTGGGCTGGTCTGAGGACAGGGCCAGCTCCTCATTGAAGGTCAACACTGTGTTGCAGGGCTGGTATGAAGTGGTGCCTTGTCTTGTGTTCTACAGCACAGAGAAGTTTTGGATCAGTCAAAGATCGGTGTCAGGGTTAAGGCTGCAGATAGATGCCAAATGCTCCCCCCACTGTGAAGCAGTGTACTAAAACTTATGGAGGACTGGTTAGGTTGTAAACTATCAACATCCCCACTGCAGTGTCTCCTTGGGGACAAAACTTTTATACCATATTTAAGTAAATATCATTCAGAGTATTAACAACTGGCTTGACAGCTTGCCATTGTATAACTGGATGTTGAAAAGAATCAAAAACCATATCACTCAAAATGTGGAAGGAGGAAATGACAGTAATAGCTTCATGTTTCAGCCAATATCTCTCAAATGATGTTAACAGACAGTGTAAATGAATGTATCAAACTCAGAAGACGCTCTTTGCATTATCATACCCAACTCATGAAGTTCTTTTTGTTGTGACATGTCTCCTGCCCGTTTGTTTCCTATTTTATGTTATTTGTTTGTTTATTTGTTGTATATTTTTGTATTTACTGTTTGATTTATGTACTAATGTTGTTTAAACATCTAAAAATGTACATTAAAAGAAAAGGTTGTGGATAGAAAGATTTATTGATCTTTTCAGTGCAATATTACAGAGGTGGAAAAACTTATTCTATTAATTTTACAAAATTTGAAAACCGGGGAGTCTGTTTTCCAGAAAGGGAAATGTTAAATAAGTTAATGAAAATGAAAATCTCTAATTTTACCTGTGCTGCTTTGTTGTCCTTTTTCGTGTTACTGAAGGAAAACCACTTCTCTTTCTTCTCAGAGATCAGCTGAACAGGACCCTGAGAATTAATAATGAGGTTCGTCCCGCCCTGGAATTGGGAAACAAATTCTGAATATAAAACACAACCAATATCCACTTCTGGTAATACATTTTAAAAAGATGACATTTTATTTTTCAACTACAAAAAAAACCATTTACTGGCTCTGATTTAGACTGAATGTAGTATTCTTCCAGTCATAATACAAGCTTTCTTGGACCGTTATGAGTGTGTTTCATACCCTTCTAAATGTTCGTACCTTTGTATCGATGAAGTGTTCTTGGCTCATCATCGGCACAGTCACATCAGCACTCTCAGCCTGTCCCTCTGCGCTCTGATGTCCAGCAGCTGAGGCAGCTGAGGTCACTCCTTCACCATGGGTTTTTACAGCTGAAAATTTCCTGATAGGATAAAATTATGATGTCACTATTTAAGAAAGAAATTCAGATACACAGCAGCTGACCTTTGCTGTTAAACCAGATGTTTCAGGCTCAGTTTGTAAGGACAAGAGGTGTTACCTGTTTTTGCCTCTGCAGACAATAATAAAAGCACAGATGATGATGCAAATAAGAGCAATGCAGACTCCCACAGTGATGCCGGTCATCGATTTTTGGTCCAGGTGATAGAAGCCATCAGAAAAGGCTGTGAGGATGAAGAGAACACAGTAAAACAAATGTCAAAGTGCAGCCTAAAAATGCTTGAACTTCTACTTAAGGGACCACCAATACACCATGCCAGGAGTTTCAGGTGTCACTGACCGGTGGAGTGTGTAGAGCCATGGGAGAGTCGTGGATCATGGCCCGCAGGGAGGTCTGCTCGCACTGTCAGCTCCATTGTCTGAGAGAATGGACCATCGCCCATGTTGTTTGAAGCAGAGACTTTGACAAGATAAATCTGGCCAGGCTTCAGGTTCTCCAGCAGAGCCATGGTGATGCTTCCTGTTGATGAGAAACAATTCTGGTGTTAATATGACGATAATGGACACATTGACAGGGATGCATTAAAAAGCTCTTGTGTTTTTGTAAACCCATTGGCTGATGCAGAATCAGCTTAAATTTAATTTCTAATAATCAGATCCACATTATATTCCACTCATAGACAAGGCTGAAACCCTGGGGCTTCATTCAGCAATCTTTTCATTAAAAAAACCCACTAGAAGGAATTTAACCCCACCTAAGACTTTGAATTTTCCTGAAATCCATACAATTGAATGTTTTAATATAAATAGAGAATAATCACATAAATATAATTCCGTATGAGGAGCCTAGAAAGATTTTTCTGTTTTAATTTTTTTTCTAATTCTCGAAATATTTTTCAAGAAAGTGTCAATGTGAAATTCATGATTTGGCCCATGTTGCTTTGTTTCAAGACTGACCTGATCTTTTATGTTTCTTTACAGAAAAACGTAGTACTTGATACGAAGCGTGTAATGCCATTTAGCTAAAATTGTTGTTGTTTTTTTTGTCAATATTATGTAACTCTTTCAAGAGCATAGCTTTTACCATAAAAGAAAACAACCATTAAAGAAATACTAATACACCAGTTTTAGTTCTGGCTGTTTTGTGTTACAGCTGAGATTTAAATACAAATCACTGAATATTAATCACATAACGTGATATTTTAATTAGCAAGTTTTTGGAAAAAAATGTATCAGATAAAATATATAAGAAGATTTCAGGTTAGAACACTACATACAAAGCTACAACTATCTTTCAGTTAGCTTGGGCTTGGTAAAGGACCTAAAAACATCTCCCAATGTCTAAACTAAAAATAAAGAGCAGAAAAACAAAATTACCACTTAGGCAGAAAGCACACAAGTCTGGAATGTAACCAAACCATTTCCTAATACCCAAGTATCTCAAAGTACCGTGACATGAGAGATAATCTGGAAATAACATCTGTAAGTCCAATATGCTGCCGTTTTCAGTGAGCTGACCCTAAAAGAGCCGGACATTGGAACGAAGGGAAAGAAAAACATTGAAACAATCTTGATGGCTGAAAGGGATGTTTGAGAGGAGCTTCAGAGGGTCAGAGCTGTGCTCACTCCCCATACCAGTACCACCCATTGTACACACTGAAGAGGGGAGGGGGGTCAGTTTGAGGTGCTGGGGGGCAGGGCTGAGCTAGAGGGGCTTTGTGAGAGGCTTCACTTTTGACCCCTTCACCAGGGGCGATGGGGAATTGTGTGTCTTTTTTGTGTGTTTCCTGGGATCATGTGACCTTAAAAACACCTACCCTGCTTCACAAACAAGAGAAAAACAGGAGCTTTATAGTTACCAATGACTAAGGACGAAAGGACTTACTGAGGATTGTAGGTATGTTTCTTTCCAACCTATAAACATTTATCTTCTTTCTTTCTTAATCATTCCAAACCAGGATGTAAGCACAACATCAGAGACTGAATTCAATACTTTGAAAGAATCTTTACAAAACCCTCTTCCAATCAATATGAGACCAAAAGATGTCTTCAATTTCTGACTGATGAAGCAACACGGTTTAATGTTTTGTGCTTCAGATAACATACATTAAAGTCATTGTGATAACTCCTTATCAGTGGAATATAATTCTGAATTTTGAGTGAGAACAAAGCAAATGAGCATGATTCAGCAACTAATCCTACTCAAGATTTGTTGGGTTAAAAAAAGACCTTTGCAGGTTTGTGGGCCAGAACAGAAGTAATCGTGCAAAACTACATCAGATGGCAGATCTGGTGGGGTTTCAAAGGAATCCCACAAAGTGCATGACTGCAGGAACATATAAAAAAGGAACTCAGATTCAAAATAGTAGACAATCTCTTTTGATGAATGAAACAGTTGAAGACAAGTCATGAACTTTCATACCCACATAAATTTGCATTTAATATTTTTTAAAGGTCTTGATTTGGCAAAAGTCACTAACCGAATATTATTATTTTTTGAGACCAAATATTAATATAGGAAAATATGATCTTTAAACTGTTATTTATACATCATTGTGGTGATTTAAATGTGGAAATGTGTTGATAATTTGTATTACTGCAGTAAGTGATTAATGTGGCTCTCTCTACTTGTAATGCACATGGCCTCTTTGTCCTGATACTTATTTAAATGTGTTTGGTAATAATTATATAGTTGCACTTCTTATTTGCCCAATAGCTATTTAATTATGCAAGGATGTTTTCATAGTTAGTATTCTTTTTGGGTGCTGGGTAGAATGGACATGATTCATTTTTGTATGCTAGTTCTTATAAATATGTTTGTATTTCATGGAAATGACTAAAAAAAGCGTACATCAGGTTTGAAAAAAGATCATATTCTTTCAAGTTGTCCCTACACAGTACAAACACCATTCTGAGGAAAAGAAACTGTGGATGAAGTGAGTTTTGCAACTTCTTTGGTGGGGAAGTCAATGAAAAAAATTCCTGTAATTACCAGCCTGTGCGTTATGATGAACTTTAACTCAAATGTGAAGATTGATAAAGAGTGAACCTGCTGCCCTGTGAGATGATAAGTCTGTGTGCTCAGTCCATCACTGCTCCTTCTTTATTCAGTTCATGTAACAATGGTCTTTGTTTCAAAAAGGTCAGTAAGAGCGTAAATCAGAGTCTTTGTTGTAATCAAATTAAACCCTAAATCAGGTATTTTATCAGTAAGTCAAAAGCACTGAATTTAGCCTGTTGTGTCACCATGAACAGAGCTGCAGACTGGAGGGTGAAATGAGTTACTGATTTCCAATAGACTGTCTACATCTGTGTTTCAGGGAGATGTCTTTGTGTGCTCCTCAATCTTCACAGATCCATCTTTTCACTTTCCTCCTCACCTTCTCTTTGCAGCACTTGCCATTCCCCAGCAATCCAGGCGTGTCTGGAGGCGTACAGGATGGTGTAGCGTGTCACAGCTACATTTGGTTCCTCTGGGGGTTTCCACGAAACCAGCGCCGTGTCCTCTTCAATCAGAGTCACTTTCACATTTGAGGGGGGCAGAGTGGGAGCTGTGTTCGAACAGATAACAAGACAAATATCAAATAAACTACACTAAACAGTGGTTTTGTCTTTAACACAAACTAATCAAATGATGAAAACTAGAATGATACAATAACTTTCACAGAGTTCAACTGACATAAAAATGAACCAATACTGAAAATCTGTAACTAATGACACAAAATAAACTGCAAAATTTTACTTTAAAATAAGGTAAAATAAGATGTTTATAGCTTGTTTTCGTAATAATCAGGCTGTCATGAGCTTTTCTCTGGATAACTAAGAATTAAAGAACCTTTTTGATAGGAATCACTTATTTATAAGTGTGACATAGAAACAAAGACTGTCTGAAAAAGTATCTTCATTTGCACCATTAATTAGACCTCTTACTCAAAACTGGTGTCCTTAGCTTCTTCACAATGAATAAGACATCACAGAATTAGCCGATCTGCAACATTGCTCTGTGTTTTATGTCTGTAACATTGTTTCTAGTTGTCCTGCCTGTTGTGGCCGGGACTTTCTTGCAAATTAAATTTCTCATCTCAAAGAGGTTCACTTCATTAAACAGAATTTTTTTTTTTTCCCTCACCGTCAGGACAAGTGCTCTGATAGACCACAGGGCTCCAGGGGCTGGACAGCTGGTCAATGTGAAGGCGAATGGCAAACTCATACTTGGTGTTGGGCTCCAAGTCTTTCACCAGGAGGCTCTGATCATTCCTTCAGTAAAGAGACGTGACAGGAAGTTGAACAGATCATAGATATCCTTGACATATGCATCAACTAAGTAACTGACTAATTGTGATTCAAACTCTACCCTCCTTGCACAAAACCCTCCTTTCATAGATCTGTGATTGAACTGCATTTTTTTTCTCAATCTCAAGGAATCAAATTTGCACCAAAGGTTCAGTGGAGATACTGAATGTAAAGTGAAAACCCCTTATTTCACTCTTCAGCTA
This sequence comes from Cetoscarus ocellatus, assembly GCA_037902135.1. Classification (NCBI taxonomy): domain Eukaryota; kingdom Metazoa; phylum Chordata; class Actinopteri; order Labriformes; family Labridae; genus Cetoscarus; species Cetoscarus ocellatus. The sequence goes on from JBAMNC010000387.1 coordinate 5,802,077, forward strand.
GCTAAAAAGGCTTCAAAGTAAAATTCAGGAAAAGATAATAAAACACAGAAACAGATTAATAAATCTTCCAAGGACTGCATGTTTGTTTTTGGTGTAAAATAATCAACATTAAGCCAATGTGATCGAGATTATCTGATCTATTCAGTATCTACTGTGCGTTTTTTTGTGTACATGTTTATATGTGGTGTTTAAAATTTGCATATGTGTGCTTATGCTGTAACATATAGATGTGATGTAAGTTTGACATGAAGAAGTGAATTAACATAAATTTTCATCATGTTCATATTGTTAGTGAAACATAACAGTGAATTATTCATGCATCATGTGTTTGATTAATACTGCTATGGATGATCAGATTTTGTTGTACATATTTACTTTGATTTATTTGTAATTATTTGTTTTAATTTTCACTGTAGATCCAAATGATTATTTTGGGTGGGTAAGGGCTGTGGGATAGTAGATGGTTGGTGACAACTTAAATTTAACTGTGTTTATCACTATACATGTCACTCCATGTATGAAGATAATAAAACTCTGCTGAGGAACAAACAGAGAGTTTGACAGACAGTGAAAATGTGTTTTTTTTGTGCTTAATCCAAAATCTATTATTCAGATCAATTGAATATAATTGTCTCTGGTCTTTAGATTTGGGATATTCCAGGCAATTCTCAGTTTGATTTGAAAATGGTGTAAAAACATAAAGATGAATTCACGAATGTTCACTGTTAGTTTTTCTTCTCATCTGAACATAGTTACTACCAGCAGATGTAACAAAGGTTGACTGTTTTTGAAGAGCTCATGTAGTAAAGGATGTACGCCACTGGGTGGTGATAAAGAGCCACAACTGGAAGTGAGCAGAGGAAACAATTGAGAAGTCAAAGAGAACAGTAAACTGTCACTCTCAACCATGTGTGTGACGATTTTAAATTGGGGGGACGTTGATGGTATCGTTTGAAGTGAAATGATGAATTTGAAACCATGATAACAAACTGCTAAATATTTTGTTTAATAACAACACTTAAGAGGTGAACTACGAGATCAAGCAGAAATATGTACAAACCCCCAATTATGTCTGGTTTCCCTTCACTTCTTTTATCTCGAAAGAGAAAAGTCAAATACCAGATATCAAAAAGAGAGGGTTTATGTGATGACTAGAAACACAATTTGAATGACTTTTCACTAGTCAAGTTTGACTTAAACTACCTCAACAATCAGATCCACACATCTTGTTAAATATCAAATTCAAGCAGTTTTCATGCATGTTCAAGGTGCATTTAAAAGCATTTCCAGAACTTTACAGCTATGATGAGTTACATGACTAGACTAAACATATTCCTGAGAACATTATTCCACTTTCAATTCATACACAAACAGCTATTACGGTATAAAACAACAAAAATTAAGGTGTTGTCACATAATAGAATGACACATTTTAGATACAAATAAGTTAAAAAACAATTGCCAAATAACTCATCTTTCATTTCAATGTTATGAGCAAAAAATACCAACTAGCCTCTAGTTAACTTGATTACTGTCTGAAATTCTTTTAATGGGAAATAATGATTTTCCAAGCATAATTTAATCATTTAAATAGTAGTGGTATTGTGAGAACCAGCAATGTCATCGACTTTCTCGTGTCTGTCCAATGAGAAAACAGTTCAGTCAGACAGCTTTTAAATACAATTTCAAGCACTTTAAGCTTTATCACCCAAACCCTAACCACTTTTTCATTCCTTTAGTAAACAATACTATTTATGGTTATTTTTTAAGCACTCGTATGGACCCTTTATATCAAAAGTACGTGAAAACACTGAATGATAAAACATGTTCTCACGTCTGTAGGTAGAGCACCAGGGATGCGTTCTGCAGGCCCACTGGGTTGCAGCGGACAGTGTAGTTGACCGCATGGCTGGATGTGAAGGCTGGTCGACCCCAGTGCAGAAAAATGGCGGTAGAACTGTTGGTCTTGGCGTACACATTGTGTGGAGGAGGTGGTGGTGGTACCAGGCGGTCCCTAACAGCTGAAAGAGGTACATGAATAATAATATTAATTTCTGGATGCATTTGAAAAACACTTAATTTTCACAATATCCTGGGACTTACAGACACATCCAGGGGTGCTGATAGTCTGGTCTGCCTGGTAACCATCTCCTACAAAATTATACGCCAGAAGCTTGACGTGATACTTCTTCCTTGGGTCTGCAATGAAAAAAAAATGCAATACAACATTTCAAATGTGAACAATAAGCAGCCAGAGTAAAATCATTTGTCATGTCTCAGATATTGGTTCACTGTTATTTTCACCGACACTCACTTAACCATCAACACCAAGACAGATGAAAATGTGACCACTGTGGCCGACAGGAAGCAGGGCTGATACATGAAAGAGTACTGACTGTGTGGGTGTGAGGTCAGTGAGGGTGTGTGGTGTGGTGTGATGGTGTGGTGGGAAAAAAGAGGTGAGGCAGTGTGACAGATGCTCAGTGCTCAGTGAATCCTCTGGTCAGTTTCTGCAGCAGAGCAGAAGAGCTCCAACATCCATCACCTTGTCACCCTGAATACGGAGAGCCTTTTCTCTGGCCTGCTGGTCAGTGGTCAGCAGCCACTCCTTTTCAGGTCCAGAACCTAAGGAGGTTAAATCGAAGGACAAAATCCCCTGGGAAGGACGCTGACGGTCAACAGCAGTTGCAGCCCTCAGCGACCCAAAAGACCCTCGGCTGAACAAAAGCCCTATGGCCAAATGTCCTTTTTAGCCAAATAAAGAAGAACAATCAGTCGTATCTGAATGTTGTATGCAAATGTAATTCTTAGGGTTAGATCTGAACTGAGACTGAGGACAGGTAAAGAAATCCCCAGGCATTTCCCCATGCTTCTTAAAAGCTTTGTTTACAATTTGTTGGAAGACACCAGATAAATTATTTAACAAAACTATGTTCTTGAAAAGGTTAGATTAGGTTACGCAAGATGAGGTTAGCTTGAGTCACAGTATTTGTTCCTGCAGGCAGACTTCTTTTATAGCCAGTACAACACGATAATGCATAAGAAATACATAAAAAAATAAAAATGTACCAATGATGCAAACACCAAAGCATCCGTTATACATCAGTAACAACTGGCCATTGGCAAATAAAGTAAGCATGAACACATGTTGGTAGCAATTGTTCATCTGGAATCAAGCAGACCTTGTGGTTGATTCAGAGAAGGTTTTTTATTGTGAAGAAGGTATGACTTGTTGGACAAACTAGTCTGGTTACACAGTCAAACATATGACACAAGTCTGCATTGAGGAGAAAATGATGTAATTCCTCAAGGTTTCACCAATCAGGTCATATAAGAAAATATCCTAAGAAAATCCATCAGATTAAAACTACACATCAGGTCATTTTATGAGCTGTATAGCCATTTAAGTCCTGTCTATTCTGCTTCAAACATATTCTAATGCTATAAGTGATGTTTAATGACTCTAAAAAAGGAAGTGTCGAGGGTGGTAGAATATTGGGTGCATGGATGTTAAAAAAGTTTAGGATGGGTGGAGTCATGCTACTTGCACCCCCATGCAGCCCTGAGGAGTTTCACTGGAGCCAGACCAGGGCCAGCAGGTCAGGCTGAGATTAAACTCTAAAAGAACCTGAGGTCATGGGTGTGCAACATGAGAAGGGCCTCTTCTTCTCCTGCTCTGTGTTTCTCCTAGCACGGGACCATTTGCAAAGACAATACAGAGAAAATGATCAGCTTACTGATATTTTTTAAAATACAGTGTAAACTTTTAGGGAACTCCTGATGAAAAAATAAAACTATTTTGATGTCTGTATTTGTCTTTGAGTATTAAGGGCTAGAGGCTGATGCTTTTTGTACAATGTCTATCTTGACAGCAAGAGATTTTGCTCTGGTTTGTTCTGCTTCAGTGTCCACCTCCAAAGAGGAGCCAGCACATACTATGCACCTCCAACCCAGCCCCACAATACAATGGGCGGCCATAATTATGCAAGAGAGAAGCTCTGCGAGGGGGGAAGCTGTGACATCTGGGCCACAACCTTTGACACGGAATCTGGGCAGGCTAAATCCTGCAAAAGGAGGGGTTACAGGGCTCTCTCTGAAGGGGGGTGGGTCAAGCAGAGGAAGTGAGTGGAAAAACAGGGAAACAACAAGAGTCACAAAAAAGTGCCACTGAAAAGACGATGACACCATCTTTCTGATAAGAGAACATTTAGAGGAAGGGTTTGTTTGTCAAGGACAGAGGGCCACACACCTGAAGCTTTTAACTTAGGGGCGAATTCAGGTCTATTCGCACAAGTGTTTAGTCGTATGGCATTTCGTCCACACAGATACGGCGTATCAGGTCCCCGAAAACGCACATTTTTGAAAACAGTTCCCAGAGTGGATGAATCTGAAAACGCAGACTGAGCGTTTCAGTGTGGCATGCGCAAACCCTAACGACAATAGAAACAACGGTGGAATACAGTGTCGAGTTCGTGCTGCAGAAGCTACTAAGCTTGTTTTGGCTTTAACAGCAAAATCTTCTGCTCCTCTATGTCCACCGTGAGCAACAAGGGGACATGGAGAACAGCATACACCAGTGTTTGTTCACACTTCTCATTACGTGTGCTTACGCTTCATGTGTTTTCTGGTTTTGGTGTAAGCAGCTTTACAGCGCCACAGGGCCTTCAAATATGAACTAAAAGCTATATCAGTCTCTAAATTCAACATAAAATTGAACATAACTATATGCAACTTATTTTTCTATGTCCAAACATACTTTAAAAAGAAAATAGCTAAAAAAATCAATTGTTCTATGAAACTAATATGCTTTTCTTATCATCTCAAACTTAGGGGCAGCAGCTGATCTTATCATCTTCTGCCATCATTGTAGGCTCCTGTTCAATTTAAAGAGAACAACTACTTCTAAATTTATTTCAAAACATCTGTTCAGAACAGCATGTCAAAAATCTCACATTTTAAGAGCTGGAAGCACATCTGCTTGACCTTTCCCTTCACAAATGATTGATAGCATCCTTAAAAACCGCTATCCACTTCAGCACTGTAATTTTCACAATGATAAAAACATGATGCTTTATTTCCCTCAGAACTGAATAGTTAAGTCAGACATCCTTCCTCCACCTCAACAACTGTTGTGGGGAAAAAAGATTAAATCCCTCCTTTTATCTTCATGTGAAATCGAAAAACTGCATCTTTTGGTTGGACATAAGTTTGTGCAGCCCACTCTTCAGTGGAAGCAGATACACCATGGTTGCAATGAAGCAACTATTTGGCCTTTGTTTCAGTTGACCATGCTAACAAGTAAGCATGCAGCAAACTAGCTGTCTGTCAAACAGCAAAAACATGGACAACTTTACAACGCTGTACATGTCATACAAACTCTTTTTGTTACATTTGGTACAGATGCATTCATGCTATTCCTCTATCATATGGCATTTACTGTCGGCAGAGAAAAACATAACTTCTGCTATGGTTAGCACTTAAGCTGCTCTACTTCCTTTTGGTCAAAGTTGGTGAAGAAACTATGGAGCATCTGCAGAACACAGCAAGACAGCTACCACCTTGGTAATGTTTCTGCAAGAAACAATGTAATTAAGCTTGTTTAACACATTTTAATGTTTTTTTTTTATCAATTTTGTCTTGATGTCCCTTGACCCTTATATATCCATTGCTGTGATGTGTAGTCTGAATCTATCTGGAACATCACAGCTCCCGTCTGCACAGCAAATTTACTCTGTAGGTACTCATAAACACACCTTACTCATAGAGTTAGTTTTGAAAAATGAACTACTGTTCTAAAGTAATGCACACAGCAAGTAAAATACACAACTTGAGATGAAGTATGTAAAAGTTTCTGGATTGCTACTCTTTATATTCTTAGAGAGCTGCATTCTTCATGAGCTGCGATCCCTGGAGTGAAGCTGCTTTCTTGTCTATCCCACCGGGTTAAATCTCACATAGCCTGGCTCCCATCAATTATGTTGTTTGTATTAAAGGGCATATTTGACTATTTATGGTCACCCCCTTTTTTACAGCCAAAATACAGACCCTGCTGGCCCCTAAGGTTTTGTTCTGGCCTGCAAAAGGCCCCCCAGGCTGCTGCAAGCCAGGCCTGAACAGGGGGGCCATAAATGTCAACTCCCACATGAACCCTCACACCAGCATCTATCATCTCTCTCTCTCTCCTCCCCCCTCTTTCCCTCTCTCACTTTTCTGCCCTTACTCACACAAATCAAAGCAAAGACACATACTGATACATATGCTTGTTGAATACAAAACAAACTTTTGAAATGACATCATGCTTTGCCCTGTATTTGATCCGTGGATGGATAAAGGTCCAGGGTAGCCTGCAGGGATAAGAGGAATCTACAGTAGTGCACACAGCGCTGCCTGGTGCCAACAGGTATGAGAAGTATTTCAGCGTCAAATCAACAATTTGCTCTTCTCATGGACCAAGCAGAAAAAACACATGCGAGGAAAGGTCACATCAGTGTGTCATCTAAATCCAACTGGAGCCCCTCGAACACATTCCTGTCCCTGAGGGTGTGCTTTCAATCATCTGTACCATCATAAGTTATAATTGAACTGCCACGTACTGTTGTACACTTTACACGGTGCTGAATCAGCAGTATTTAGTTTTACCACAGCTGGGGGTTCAAAAATCAATGATGTTGGCCTTAAAGGGCTGGCTGCTGCTGTGTACAAGTGTGCTGAGGTTATAGGAACTGTCTTTACAGTACAAGCATGTGTCATTTACTGTGATCACCTGCTGAGAATCGTTAGCATTGAATATTTGGTACAGCAGAAATGTGGACTAATTTGCCTCAGATCTCTAAAGAATTACTTGGGTATGCAGCTAAACTGTAAACGTTACTGTTGACTGGCCTTACACATGTCATTGTATAACACATATATATAAAAATATTAAATCTACACATAAGTAGAGAGACAAAATACTTCTAATGCATAAAGGCTTAAAGGTGCTGTAGAGGAACAACATTTGCACAATTTACAAACAGAAACATAATGGTTACTGCCTTTCATATCATGTGCTGATACCATCACTGCATATGTAGATGTAAATAATTGATAATATGATGAATGATTATGGGGGAGGCATTATGCTACATTTGTACATTTTGCCAATATTTCAGCCAGGATATATACAGCTAAAATGCATGGCCTATATACAAGCTGTAAATATTGTCAGAAATTTTTATATCAGCTGATACAGTATTTAACTTGTACAGCAATTAATTTTTTTTCTGCCAATATCATTATCATACTGATAATATTTTACATTCCTAACAAAAACCTTATCATAATGAGCTAAAGTTGGGGCTTATCAATATTGCACAAACAGTCATCAGTTCTTGCCCGAGGGTAACATTGGCACATTAGAACAGTGCATCCAATTAAGCACACCCAAACTTTGTTGTTGGTACCCATGGTTAAAAATATCAATTCAAGGTTGAAATCCATATTGAAATTGACAGATAAACTTTAATTAACTTCAAAGGCTCAAAAAAGGAGTATCAATAATAACACTAAACCAAGGCAAAAACCTTGAGCTAAAACTGACGGGGCAGTTTCAGCTGTGGGCCAGCTGTTGCATTTCTAACTGGCAATACTGATATCTCAAAAAAGTAAGTAATAACTGGTCAAATGTTCATTTCCTTCAGCACAGCAGGGTTTTTGTCTGGGATGCAGGATGTGCTGCCACACAGAAGCTGGGATACTGCATTTTACACCTCTTCCTTCTTCTGCACAGCACTGCAGCTAACCCATGAGAAAGAAATCTCAAACTGCAAGATAGTGAGCTCACAAGCCATGCTCATTGTTCTACCTACAGCTCAATTGGTGAGAGGCAGCATTTCCTTTAGTTCCTGGCTAATAAACTATCTTTGTGGCACTCATAGCCAAACACAATGAGAGTCTTTGATGTCAATGCTCCTCCAGCAACACAGCTCAAAGCAGTCATAAAACACATAATAAATCTGCCTCCACAAAACAGCTTCCCTCTCTTTAAGACAGCCCTGCAAAGCTCCTTTATCAGAGTGGGACAATAAGATGATTCTTCTGCAGCTGAAGCTCTTTTTTTTTTAGATCTTCTTAATTTTACTGATGGGATTAATCGGCAGCTTTGGCTGGGGGATCTTACTCATCCTCCTACAAGAATATTTATTTGATCTTAAGAAGAAGGCTCATACTCTGGTTCCTGTCTCAACTTTGGGGGCTTTAAAATCATGTGACCAAATATCTAACTAGTTTTTTGCCCACAGCAGTGAAGAGTTAACACCTAAAGTAATTTATAGTTCCTCCTCATCTTCCTCTCTTTCTGATCCCATTCTAGCACTCACCAGCCTGATTTACAAGTCAGCTGCTGACCACCTGGTTGACCCCTCTGGCCACAGATGGTCAGTTGTCCACTGCATTGGCCTGATCCCCCTTTCCTCTCTCAGACAAAAAGAGGCCAAAATGAATCTGACCCAAAGGCCAGAGGAGCTGTGATGTGGCCCAACACCATCCTGCAGCTGCTGAATCGACAAACACATTGGAGTCCTGTGCAGAGGTTGGGAGGTCATGGAGGAGGGATGTGGAGCTGTTCAGTGATTCTCGACACATGACAAGACTTAAGCCAATTAATCACTTATGAGCCAGGCTGTCAAAATGAGCTGCTTCTGCTTTTAGCCCAAACAGGTAAAAAAAAAAAAACATGAAAGGTGGTAAAAGTGGCTTGATTGCTAAAACCAACTGTTTTTGATGTGTACCATCTAATAACTCTGTACAATCTGTTTGTACTATTAAATTCATCTTTCTTTGACAAGCCATGTCCAGGTTTAATTACTGTAACAATGCAGTCATCTTTGAACATTTTCTGTGTTTTAATGTTTCGTTTGCTTGTTTTCTTGCTCACCAATGCGTGAATCAAAGTTTTTTTAATGCTGCCTGGTGGTTTGCTAACATGAGAAGTACACTATAAGAAGTAATCTATTCCATTTTTGAAGAAGATAAGACGTACATGTGCACATATTCCTGTCTCTCAGTGTAGGTGAGGTTATGCCATTAAACTAGATGCAAGATCCTAAAAACACATTATTTTGCCATCACAGGAACTTTTATTCCAACAACTTCAAACGAGTAAAAGGAGTTTCAAGACAAGTTCTCTTCAACAGCAAGATGAAAATCTAAGGGAGTAAAATGCTCTCATACACTCACAGATCATATTAAAGACCCTTCAGTTTTAAGTAAAACTCCATTATCCTGTGTTGTTGATGAGTGTTGGTGGACACAAAAGCATGATAATTCTGCATAATGTTCTGCTTTTTAGTGGCCCGTTGCACCAGCTTTGCATCAGTTCTGCCTTAAATGGCATTATGTAATCATTAAACCCAGTATTAAAACTAGTTATGTACTGACTGAGGTCATGTAAAGGTTTGGCTGCACCATGGAGACACAAGGTTCCTTTTAAATAGTAAAGCACAGGGATGCATGGTATAGGATTTTTACCAATATCCAATATACAGATATTTCCAAACCCAATATTGCAGAAAACAACACTGATGCTGATATATCTGTTCTTTACTTTACTTTGTAAAGCACAAAGGCTCTACTTTACTAAAACTGACCTGTTTCTTTGATGGTGACAGGTTGTTTGTGTTAGAAGCAGAAGTGAAGCAAGAAAAACAACAAATTATTGTAAATTATTATTATTGTATATATATATATATATATACACATACATATGTGTGTGTATACATATATATATATATATATATATATATACATACATACATATCATGCATCCCTAGTAAAGCAAATTGTAACAGATATGTTATATTTGACAGGCTATTAAAAAACAGTTTGTCGTGCAGTGTTTGTCATGTCAGGTTTGTCCCTCTTGCCCTATTTTCTCTGTGGAGGCTAAGGGCTGAAAGTGACTTTGTAAACTGTTGTTAATCCTCAGTTAGCTAGAAATTACTTGCAATGTATGACAAAACATCAGATCACTGCATTTTACGTAGCTTCTTGCTTTTTTACTCACTTTTTTCTCTCTTAGCTTCATCCTTCATAATCCTCTTTTGTCAGCTAAACTAAGCCTTTTTATCTAACAGCACTGAGAGGCTAACTGGCTTCATTTTAGCAGTGAGCGTGTGCGTGAACTAAAGCCATGCACTCTAAAGAAATGGGACAGACAAATTCACACTTTCGAAAGTTATTCTACATCTACACTGACTTTGAAACTACCATTTAAGTAAGGAAGTTTCCTATTGTTAGATTTCTCTTTGGAGAGGAGAAAAAAAAGTCAACTCCAAACTGAGCTCCAGAAGAGGGGCAGACTGTGGGATTAGGAAAAAAAACACCTCAGCACATAAGCAACATAATAAAACATTACAACAAAAGACTCAGAGACGAGCACATTATGATGGGGGACAGGGCCAGGAAAGGGTGGGTGTCACCGCACAGACACTAGGAGGAGCCTGCAGCCACCAGGTGCGTTGCATCAGCACCCAGCACTGCACCGCAGCGGTGGAAGGAGGGAGGATGGGTGCCAAGGAAGGCGTTGAGTTAGAGGGGAGTGTCTGTTATCTGTGCCTTGTGTGCGTGTATGCGTAAGCCCGTGTCCTTCGACTCTAGGTCAGTCCCAAAAGCCTCTGCCATCCAGTAAGGTGACTATGGAGATGGCCTCGGAGGGTTCTGCTCCAGAGCAGAGTTCACAGGTGTGGGGGGATCGAGCTTCTGTCTACATAAACATCCAGGAGAGTGAGACAGTAGCTCAAGGCCATTTGGGGAGCCAATGAAGATAACAAATTGTTTTGGGTTCAGGCCGACTATAATTTTCTGTCAGCCTGAAGTCTCTATGGTTCTCTGATGGCGTTTCCAATAATCAGAATCTGTGGGGCCCATTTCAGCCGTGCTGAGCTGTCAACTTCTCCAAGGTGTTATCCTGCTTGCGAACGAGTTCAAGAATCGCATCCTGCTTGCGATTGAGCTCACAGATCGTTTGAGTCTGAGTGTTGACAGCCCTGCACATTCCTTTAGTCATGGCGGGCAGCTTCTCAAGATCCAAAAGTGCTGCCAGCATCTTCCGAAGTTTGCAGTAGATCAGGAAACTGCTAGATCCAAACAGCAGGATACCTATCACCATAAGTCCAATTATATAGGCGTCTTCCACGTCCTCGACTGACAGGATAGACAGACACACAATCCTCCACTTTTCCCAGGAGTCCATCGTGTAGCCGGCCGGAAACGTACCGTTAGGACACGCGGGTTCCCCTTTACCCGCTCTTCTCGTCGAGAAAATTTGGTCGATGGCGTTGAGAGACCAGCTGATCAATTCCATGATTTAGGTTTAGGTTTTAGTAGAGGCAAAACTCCAAAATAAGTTGGAATTTGAGTTTAAACAAGGCTACCTTTGAACTTGTGCAAAGCTAATACAACATTAAGCAGGTAACTTAAAAGACTTGGAAAAAAAACTTACCGAGGCCTCCAATGGTGTGAGTATTATCCGTGGCACGTAGTTGAAGTGGGGCACTCTCTGGTTGGCTCTCTTCATGGTAGAACAGCTTGTATCCTAGAACACTGGCTGAGTTTCTGGGTGCAAGCTGCCAACGCACCAATATAGTGGTGCAGTTTAGAGGCTCCAAATGGAGGTCAGGAGACAGTGGAACTAGCACAAAGACAGAGAAAAAAACATTTCTTTTATGGCACTATTAGCACTAAGTGCTAACAGTTATAAAAACAGTGCCCCTAGATATGTCATCATGACACTGTTTTAATATTCCCTTAAGCTCAACCAAACTTGACATGAAAGACTTTCTGTCAGAGGTTTCTCAGAGAAAAGGACCTCTTTCATGGAAAACTGGAATCTCTACGACAAGCTGTCCAAAGTTTTTATGTGTCTGATGAGGGAAGTTCCTGAGAAGAGGTTTTCTTTGAAAGTGAAACTATCATCTGATGCCTTACCAGCTGTTTCACACTCAATGCACACCAGAGGAGACCACGCGAGCAGTCAGGGGACCGATTTCACACATTTTTATTTTAGGAATGAGTGGAAAGAATTTTCCCAATAGGATACTCCTCTGTGTTTAAAGTAAAGACAAAGGTGGCCAATAGAGATGGGCAGGAAAAACAAATCCACACATCAAAGCCTCAGATGTGGCTCTAAGCATCCATATACTCTTTCCCACCCAGAGGCCTGGGTCACTCTCTTTATGACCCATGACTGAAACCCTTCCATTGTAACTGACAGTGCAGGGCAAGGGTCAGCGAGCAACAAATGCAATGCCTTAACAAGATTATTAGAGGAAGCACTTCTCTTGATTCTGCCTCATGATTCAAACACAAGGAAAGTTATGGGTGACTTATCCAATTTGTGCAGGCATTCTTAACCCTTTCCATGTGAATTTCAAAGTCCTAGCTACTCCTAAAAGTGTACATATGTTTAACAATTGATAAAAAACAACTCTTCCAAATGCAATACCTCTAGCACTGGATGCTTTTGGAGTGCGGTGGGATGTCCAAGCAGACTGCTCTCCCCAGCCAATGCTGGTGGCAGCAGCAATACGCAGCAGGTAGATGGTGTCTGGCTGCAGGTTCTCTAAGAGATGCTGGGTCTTCTCTCCAGATAGCTCTACCTGAGAGGCTGAAGTCTCAGCACTGGTGCGGTAGGACAAACGGTATGCAGAGACTTTGCCCCGACTCAATTTATCTGGAAGGGGTTGCCACAACACCTGGATGTCCATGGGACTGTTGCTAGTGAGACTGAGCTCAGGGGCACGGAGCGGGACTGTGGACCAAAGAGACAGAGAAAGTTTACTTTCAAAAGACAATCTGTGAGGTGAAAAATGGTAACGTAAAACTGAACAGTTTTTTTGTCTTGAAAGAAACAGGAGAAAAGTGTTTGGTGGCTAAATATAAATTATTTCTTTTAAAAATCATAGTTGGATAAATAAGATTCTGCTGCCAGGGGCTTTTAACCAAATTGATGACAAGAAGCTCAAATATTCAATTTCTGTGAATACTAAAGTACATTCACAATCACTAATTTTCAAAAACAAGCCAAAAACCCCTGGTTCACCTGTATTCTCAGTCTGTCTGAGACTCTCTGTTTGAGCTCCAGCCACTTTAAGGCTCCCTCTCCCATAAGGGCTCAATTCGCTTTGACTGGTTGACGGGTCTGCTCTGTGGTAACTGATCAGTTTGCTTTCTATCTACAGTCTATCTCTAGGCTTGCCACAAGCTATTTCAGGCAACTACTGGTGCTGTAATTAGGGGGAGAGGGAGAAGTTCTGATGCATAAAACTTTTTGACTTATTCATAGATGTACTCTTTCACACAGAGGAGACATGTTTTGATATGTTTAGCACACTAAAGGGCAAATGCGAAAATATTGTGGGCTGTTTACGACCAAAGACTGTAGAAAGGTAGAAAATGACTCATTATCACCTCCATCTGTTTCTTTGTTTAAATGTTTTCTTTAAATGAGTACAATATTTAATAAAGGCAGAACTCCATCAGGATTCTTTACTAAATGTCAAACCAGCATTGTGGTTTTGTGAATTAATTTTACTTAAAGGATAAGTTCGGTTTTTTGACACCTGGACCTTATTTTTAGGATTAAATACGCTCGTAGAATCACCCAGACAATTTTGGCGGAGCTCCGAGCCGTTTTCGAGCAATTTAGATCCATCCGACGACATTTTTCCTCATGCCGTAGTAGCAGACGGGGCCAGAAATCGAAGCCCCTAAATTAGACATTATCTGCTGCGAAACTCACTCATTTCAGTTACATTTTATAAATGAATGGCCAGTGTTATCACCATGTCAGCTCAACTTCATTGTTATGGTCATCCGGGGCTTTACAAGGTTGGGTAACTTTTGGTGACGTCATAGACAAGAACATGAGTAGAGCCGCTGTTGTTGCTAGGCTACACGGCTATTTTTGTGCAACATGGCGGAATATTTATCCGATGTGGAAGTGTCTGACGACGACTTTGAGTATAATGGATGCCCGTATCCTTTTGAGCCAGAATATACCGACGAGGAACTATTTGAAAGGAGGATGCAGAGGGAAAGAGTCGAACAGCTGGCCAGAGAACAAGCAACCACTGCACGTCCACGGGGGGCTAACTGGTGGTGTTGTTGTGGACATTGCACGGCAAACACAACAGAGGAGGAGTGAGTTTGCTGCTCAGAGTGGGACTTGAGACCAGAGGAAACACGTATTGATGCCCCCCAAAATACGATTTCTGGCCCCGTCTGCTACTATGGCCTGAGAGAAAAACTCCGTTGGATGGATCTAAATTGCTCGAAAACAGCTCAGAGCTCCGCCAAAATTGTCTGGGTGAGTCTACGAGCGTATTTAATCCTAAAAATAAGGTCCAGGTGTCAAAAAACCGAACTTATCCTTTAAGGAGGGAGAAAAGCTTTAAAAAGTGGACTTCCTGGTTTGCTCCGTTAGCTGCTTGCAAAGCATGCTGGCAAACTGGGGAGAGCGTGTTGATTGAATGAAAGTGACAGTCCTCAATAATGAATGAGAAGTAAACAGAGAAAACATTCTGAGATGACAGCATGTCTCTACTCAACTTGGACATGTATTGTTTGACTATAAAATTACAAGGATGTGGGAGTTAGCTGGGGAATATGGGTAACAGAACAGCCAGGGAACAATCTTAGTCAATCACAGGAAGCAGCATAAAACACGAATGTGATACAGAGACAGAGCTGCAGAATTGAGTAGAAGGTCCTACTAACTGGTGTACCAGTCTTTGCTGCAACATTTTACATTTCCACAGCAACAATACACATGTCTTGTTGGTCATAGCGTCTCTGCTATCACAATCACAACAACAGAACATCACTGTCGTAGTGCCCAGTTGAACCAATGTAATTAAAGATTTCTCCAGCTTTGAAAACTGTTGAAAATATTTGAGATAGTGTCAGCTACTAAACAAACTTAATATATATATATATATATATATACTACATAGGATGAATCACTCTTGAAATTAACCTAGATATTTCAGTTTCCAATTTTCTGAAATTCAGCACTTTGTATCTTGAAGGGCAGAAGCAGATATCTTAATTGTGAGAAAATAAAGTTTTGTCAACTGCATATATCCCGACTTTAAAATAAACTATATGTAGTTGTACACAGGGCTTGCAATTTCACAAATCAGGGCTGTTACATGGTGGCAACTGCTTTTTTATCTTAATTGACTCTTTAATAATGTTTAGCAAACTTATTAAATGAAGTAGCAGATACAATTAAAAATGAAGAATAAATCAACATTGTTTGCCTTATTGGAAATTCACCCCACACTAGGAGGATTAAGCCAACAATGGACAGTGAAATGAAAAGGCAGCATGTAGCTTTTATTGATACAGCGACAATTACCTTTTCGTGACAATCTGAATCAAATCCTTTTTACATCTTTAATCAACCAAAAACATTCTTATTGCTGTTCTCTAATTAACAATGAACACAACTGTCTTTACCAGAGCGCCATAAGGTACTTAAATTAACCTCCAGTTTGCCCCTCAAGCTATGTAATATAATTTAATAGTCTAAGTTATGTAGAACAGCCTCTGCTTTGAACCTAGGCCAAGAGCATGAGCTCTTGGCTCTTGCAATTCCGTTGTACTTGTTGCAATGACAAATAAAGTTCTATTCTATTCAATGAGCTTAGCCTGGAAAATAAAACCCTCCAGGGACATGGGGCACAAACAAATATACACAAAATTACACATATATTGTGTACAAGGCACATACATATGTAAACACACAGAAATGTCACTTTCTTTACAATACACAACAAAGCTCATCCACTGCCCATGAAATATTTTGCAAACAAAATTCAGAGTAAAAATGAGTCAAACAGTCTGTGTGCACATAAACTGCTTCAATGTTGTGTTCACTGTGGGGGAGATTGTACGTGTGCGCCTCACCATCCTCCAATGTGTGCTGGAACACGTGGTCAGACATTCGACTGGCTCCCATGGGCATGTAGGCCACCACATAGAAAGTGTAGTTGCGAGCTGGCTCAAGGTCGTCAATAATGTAGCGAGTTGTATCGTTTCCAATGACCACTTGATATTCCTCATTGTTTAATCCTGAAAAGTAATGACATTGTAAACCAAAAGCACAATTAAACTGTATACACTAAGACTAAGAAAGCCGTTCTTTATAGGGCATTCATTTGTAAATAGAAATATTTGTAAGGCCAAGTTGCAACATGCTTTTGAACAGCAGGGTTTGCTCCATGAAAGTCTACAAAATTACTGCAAAGTGCAAAGTGCAAAAAGTAGTGCAAATATGTTAATGTTTTTTTAGATACAAATGAAAAAAATTAGATATGTAGACACTGTTTAAACTTAATTGACTGGTGCTGGTTTTCTGAATAATCTATTGTGTAACTATTATCTAATTAAAGCTTACTTTCAAATTTCATGTAAGATGTCAAGTTGTGCAAGGCAAAGAATCATCTTTTCTGATTTCTGACCTGGTAAACAAGATACTCAGGGAGCAAACAAAAAAGCTTTTTCACTGGTCTGTTCGCTTCAGTGAACCCTGCTGAAAGGTCTAACACAGTCCTCCTTCCTGTCCAATCCACACCCCCTACTGCTCTTGCAGAATACACACTTTAGACACTCAAACACGCAGACAAATTAGTTCCACGTTTTATTGGAGCCTCCATGTAGTGCCAGGCTTCAGGTGCAGAGCGACTGACTGATACTTTGTCAATGTCAATGGAAACTATTCTGTAAGACTGAGACCAAAAAGAGTTAGCCACTAAATCTAAATCAAATGCATGAAAACCCAACAAATTTAATTAGCTAAGGAATAAAACAGAGATTTGTTCAGCTTTTTAATCTGCCCTCCTTATCCCACACAAAATCTAGCAGGTGTTCCTTTCTCCTTGGCTGAATTATGTACTTTTCACCCCTCTCATAGAAGTCAGTGGAATTTAAATGAAGTGCAGTGCTTAAATGAAAAAGCTGACTTTTTTTCTTAAATGTTGCATTGTTTGAATGTGACTCCTGTCAGCAAGAGTTCCCATGGAAAAACTGAAAGGCTTTTCTGCTGCCACACAACAACCCTTGTGCTTTCTGTGAATGAATTTGCCTGCATCCTGCATATTGTCAAGGAGGGGAGCCTCATCTTGAAACTTCATGGGGTGAGGGTCTGAGGACCGTCATCTCTGTTTTTCAAGAAAAACCTGACTGGCTCCTTTATTTTGGTGCAGTAGTTTTTTTTACTGGACTTCAGCCCACCAACGCAGCACTGACAACGTCAAGTCAGCCCCAACTGCCTTATTGAGAGTCCTTAAACTGCCATTTCCTCTGGCTTTCACAAGTATTACCACATATTTTACAAATCTATCACTGACTTCAGGCATGGCTGTAGTCCTGTTCTTTTGTCAATCTAAAACCTTTATTAAAACTTCAAGACGGTCGTGTTATGTTGTGCAGATATATGCTATTTTCACACAGCAATTGCACTGTGAACTATGGTCATTAAGGATGAACATGGTAAGCAACAACACTCAGATAGGCGGTCGCATTTAAACAATGCTCAGTTGGTACTAAGGAGCCCAAAGTATGCCAAGAAAATACCCACTGACACCATAAAACCACCAAAATTCTATCCCTATCTGAATGTCCCAGCAGAAATAAAGACTCATCAGGAAACATTTTTCCAATCTGCTATTGTCCAGTTTTGGAGAGCCAACTGTGCAAACTGTAACCTCAGTTTCCTGACAGGGGTGGCACCGGCTGTGGTCATCGTCTGCGGAAGCCCTTCTACTTCAGAAATGGTTTTCTGCATACCTTAGATGGAACGTCATAATGAGAGGTTATTGGAATGACTGTTGCCTTTCCAGCATCTCAAACCACTCTGTCCATTCTCCTCTGACCTTGGGCATCATTGAGGCATTTTTCCTGCTCACTGGATGTTTTCTCTTTTTCGAACCATTCTTGGTAAACCGTAGATATGGTTGTGCATGAAAATCCCAGTAGATCTTCAGATTCTGAATACTCTGACCAGTCTGTCTAGCACCAGCAACTATACAATGTTCAAAGTCACTTAAATCACCTTTTAATCTATTCTGATGCTCAGATTAAACTTCAACAGGGTGTCTTGATCATGTCTACATGCTTTAATGATGCCATAGGTTTGCCTCACTAGCAATTTGCATTAACAAACAGTTAAATGGGTATACTTAAAAAAGTGACCCGTAAGTTTATGTTTCAAAAGTAAAAAATATTGCATCATAATTTTTCCAGTATCATTCAGCCCTAAATATCTCAAGTGGTGTCACCTGAACCAGGATCAGTTGAGGCTGAAGACTGTCACAAATAAAAAAGTATGTTGAGTTAAAGAAGAGAAAGATTAACTCACTAGCTTCTACTAGTGCAGACTGCCCTCTAGTTGAACATCTATTTTTTAACAGTCCATCTGTGTCCAAAAATGCATTTGTTGAGTCCAACAACTTGGGTACTCTTTTACAGGTCATATAGTTAAATTCCACCAATCAGTGAAATTTCACTATATTAAAGTAAAGTTCCATTAAATGTGTGATCTCTACTCTCATTTGCTTTTTATTACTCACCTTCAGCCTTCATGTAGTGCACTGAGTAAGCGATTACTTTATCCGAATTATAGAGAGGCCTCTCCCAAGCTAGAAGGATTGCAGAACTTGATACAGTGTCAGCTTGAATATTTCTGGGAGCGCTCGGACGATCTTCAGACATCACCACAATGAGCCTGGCCATGGAGAGAACTGATCCCTGCTCGTTCTCTGCCTGGCACTGATAGATGGCATCGTCCTCTGGGATGATTTGGTTGATGACCAGTTTGCTGTGCAACACAAACAAACAGATCAAAAGTTTACATACAGATGGCTTCTTCCTGATGCTTCAGGGAATAGTCATTCTATAATTACCTTGAACAAGCCCTGACAGTTGAATAAAGAGCTAGAGTAAATTAGAGGGAAACCAACTACAACCCCATTTGCAGTGCAGTAAATTATTCAGTTTCCTTTCTACTGTAAGGACAGCTGTGAATTATTTATTTAAATCTTTTACAATTGGCCAACAAAGACTGCTAAATGATGGCTTCATGCTTGTAGGAGTTAGGGTTCCTGTTTTTGGAATCTTTGTACATAAACACACCAATAGATTTTTCTGTCAAACAGAAAGAAATTCCCTTTTCTATAGATGAAAAGAAACATACCTGTTGTACATCTTAATCCGACCATTGGAGTGAACCTTCTCTCCATTCTTAAGCCAAGAGATTACAGGAGTTGGAACTCCTTCAGCTTGGCACACAAAGCGGGCAGTGCCGGCACGTGGACGGGTCAGGCTCTCTGGCCACTCAACCAAGGATGGTGGAGCTATTAAAGACCAATTAAAAAACACATGTAACATTTTTCTGAAGCAGCAATACAAAAAACAAACTTTTGTGCCTGTCTTTACCGAGAACTGTGACATTGGCTGCAGCGACAGTGTAGTTTCGCGTGCCAGGAGTGGTGGCTCTGCACATGTAGACTCCTCCATGCTGGGGCTTGGTGTCTGAGATAATGAGGTTACCATTTCCCAACACTTTGGTGTTGTACACGTCAATAGACTTGCTGTCCGCTCGACTCCAGGAGATGATGGGCCGGGGGTTTCCTGTTGCCATGCATTCCAGGATGGCAGTCTGGTGCAGCGACACTGAGATGTTCTGTGGCCCGGCGATGATGCGAGGCCTCTGTGGAAGTAGAGGGCTGGGGGCTGCATGATGAAAAAAAAGACAGAGTGGGCGAAGGAGAAGTAGAGGAAGATAGAAGGGAGGAAAGTCTTTAGTGCAAGTGAATTTAAATGTCAAACTGGGCTGGGCAATTATAACCTTTGAGATATTTACAAACATCAGGATTATTTAAAATTTCTGATGATTTAAGCAAATGGTGAATTATCATGTAATGAATTTTCTTTTATTCTGTTTTATTCAAACTGCATTGTTCCTCTTAATTGGTTTTGGTGTCACAGATAAGAAGATTGTTTTCATGTTGTTTCTAACATCCATGCTGGCATTGTCTAAATGACTGGTCTATAAATGTGCCTGTTTGACATTTGCTACTTGGCCCATATGAATATAACTGAGAAGTAACACTATGGTATGGCTATTTTCTTACAAAACAAATAAAACTACCAGTATATATTTTGTTAAAAAAAAATTAAGGCATGTTTCTTCTGTATATGTGTAATTTATGCTCTTTTTTGACAAATTAGCCACCATTCACTTAAATATGCCTTTGAAGAAGGAGCTGTTTAACACACCTGGAGTGACAGTAAGGGTGGCCTCTGTGCTTCGACGGCGGCTTGCAATGTTAGTGGCAATGCAGCGGTAATTCCCGGCATCTGAACGCTGCACGTTGTAGATCTGGAGAACACCACTGGGCAGGACTGTGATTCTGGATGTCAGAGACAAAAACAGATATGACACCATGTAAACACCATCATTGAACAAAATCATATTTAAACTGTTACATCTGAATATGGCAATAAGCGGTTACGGGCATTAGTTGGGGTGAGCTCAGGTTAAACTGAAAGAGCAGAGCGCATACCTTTCAGTGGTGAGGGGTAATGTGACACGATTGAACTCCCAGGTGATGATTGGAGGTGGGTGAGCGCTGATTTTGCAGGAAAACCTGGCAACAGAGCCTTGAGTCACCACTATTGACATCGGCTGGATTGTAAAAGAAGATATACCTGCAGCAAAGCAGAATAAAAAAGGCATTACATTACACATAAATACACTTCTATTGTTTTATAATAGTCGTCCCAGACCTCTTTTTGATAGGGAGTAAGACTGGCGTACCGTTACAACTACTGACCATGTTAACAGGTCACCATCAGCCAAGTGTGTCCTTTGTTGTGTTTCTGTCAGTTTAGCTTTTCAGTAAATACATATCTAAAGAGGATATTTTGAAATAAAAAATGACACCACCCAGGACTCTTTCTACTTGCAACAGTAACATTTACACATCATCTGCACACTTGATTTATATTTATACTGTTGAAAAATTCCTGCTCATCTGTACAGCTCCTTCACTGCATCTCTGTATGTACCATCGTGTTGTGTTTTTGTCCTTTTTTTGTGCCCACTGTATATATTATATATTTTTTATATCTACCTATCTCAATTTACACTATATCCTACCTATTTTTATACTTTATTTTATTCCCTTTGATACTTTATTTTGTTCTAATATAAGTTGATTGTTTTTGCACCAATTTACTAAGTCAAATTCCTTTTATGTGCAAATGTACAATGTTCAATTCTAATTCTATGACTAAGCCATCTGTTAGTCACATTTAAAAGGATCACTAGGTGCATTCAAACACCATAAAGCTATATCCAAGTACAAAAGAAAATGTTGTGAGAACAGTGTTCATTCAGTGCTGGCAGTGTTTTCTTTTCACCACTCATTAGTCTGAGTTAATCTGATGTTTATATTGATTATTCATAGTTTTTAAATTAGTGTTGACCTCTGAATGCTCTCCATGTTCATGGTTATATTCCACACATCAGGTAGAAAGTATACAGCCCAGACTCTCTCCCTTGGCCTGTGTATCCTTCAGTAACATGCGTGCGGCGATTGAAGTATATTTACATCCACAGTCATGACACAGCTTGATGACCAGGAAAACATGAGGATGAACAGCAAGTTTATCTCAGGCCTTATATTATCTTATCACAGCTGGGACAGAAACAAGACACCTGTATGGGTTATTTCTTGACAGTTAGAAAACCAAGGGAGGTGTGAGAGAATCCAGTTATCTTTAAGTTTAAAGAACCTGCAGACTCTGTTAGAAGTGGGAAATAAAATTAACTATTTTGCTACATACAGCCTGGGGTCAAATATGGTCCAGGGGTTGGAGACCCCTGTTAAACAGTACTAACACCAAAGTGACTTTAATACACTGTAATTAATTCCTGGTACACTGAATAGCATCCTCCTTTTTTATATTCTAAAATTCATAATTGTGAGAATGAAATGAAATTACAGTTAAAGAAGATTACTTGCCTTTCAATCATACAAAGTGAGCATACGTGCATTATACTGATGTGTATCAGTTTGGGTATATGTTACAGAAGAGAGTCAAGGATGAATTGATGTGACTTTCTTTTAGGGCAAAAAAAAACTGTTAAAATGGAAAAATGTAAAAGCTTACAGTGTACATACTGATCAAACTGTAAGATAGTTGAGAATTGTGATTAAATATAAATATTTTTCTTTTTTTGATTTTCCGTGCTAGTCCTTGTTACATGATAGGCAAAAATAAGATGGCAGTTTTGGCCTTCTCCTGGATTTGTTATTGACAAAGTTGTGTAAAATTAACTTGTTTGACATATGTGTAAGGATGTAGATAACCAAATTTAAAATATCCTTATATTCGTTTATAATGTCAGTATGTTTCCTCTTAAATGCATTGCTTGGACCTTTCCTTTTATTTGAGTGTGTGATAAATAAGTGAAACAGTTAAATATTTTTTTAGGATCAGCTCATTGCACGCTAAAAATTTCAAACTTGGAGCAGATGACCACAACTTCACTTGATATAACATGATTTTAACTGAAAAACAGATGATTAACTACTTGAACCTGTGTTGAGGACTCACATTGCCACAGGCAGAAAGAGAAGAATCAGAGGAGCAGCTCCTGTTAACACACAAAGCTATCTGTGTCCTCTTTAGTACATTTCTTTCTCATGATCAAAGAAAGCACTCATGTCTTAATCTCTTCACATATTTTTTTTAAAGACTTAGTCAAAAGCAACGCCTTTGCCTTGAGGTTTTTTTATTGTTGTGAAGGC
The DNA here is from genome assembly GCA_037902135.1 of Cetoscarus ocellatus. Classification (NCBI taxonomy): domain Eukaryota; kingdom Metazoa; phylum Chordata; class Actinopteri; order Labriformes; family Labridae; genus Cetoscarus; species Cetoscarus ocellatus. The sequence goes on from JBAMNC010000387.1 coordinate 5,824,936, forward strand.
TGGTGTTAGATTTCACTCAATGAGCTTTTGTCATAAAGCACTGAAACAATAGATATCTAATCTGTTATCTAAATCAAGAATTGTAAAAAAAACTTGCAGGAACTTGATTGTTGTATTGTCTCTTTTTTCTTGAAACTTTGCCTTTAGAAAGCACCTCAGACAACGTTTTCCTTTAGATCCAGAGGATGTCTGAAAAACAGAGATTACCTAAAACTACAGACGTGCTGAGTGTTGCAGGGAGGTGATGACTGGAGTGGAACAGCTACATCCTGCATGGATAAAGTTTCCCTGAAACCGAGCTGTTGTCAGCCACCAGCTGAGCAGCAAGCAGATGAGGCCCGACTTGAACCACAATGAGGCCTTTTGTAGGTGAGCTCACAGAAGTGTATCTATTCATTTTATAATGAGTGGAGTTGTTTTAAGTCCTTTCGTTAATAAATGCTCTCTTTGAACCATGGTTCCTCTTAGCCATGTAAGTCCTGAAAGCCATTACGGTCTCTATGAAGGACAGCTCCCTCCTCTGTGTTCAAAATGCTGCTGAAGCCGGAGGTCAATCATTTGGAACAAGAAATCAATCACACTGCTGTTTTTTATGGACGGCAAATACAGAGATTACAGGAAAACAGCACACAGCACGTTACAGTTGATTTCTTGCTATCAGTTTGGATGCAGGAAAGTCCAAAGATGGTTTCTTTACTGGACCAGATAATGTAATTTGCGTGACTCTGAATTTATTAAAAGTTACATGATTTTTTTATAATTCTCATAACTATCCGAGTGGGAAATATATTGCTGAGGTCAACATATTAATTCTGGGCAATTAACCAAGTTTCATTTTAGTCAGAATTTGTCTTCCCATGTTTACAGAAACAAGATTATCCTGATAGGAGCAGAGGAATTCACAACACACACTCTGGTAAGTTGGAAAACAGAGAGCTACAGGAGATGGCAGTAAGGCAACCATTCGTTCACAAAAATAGTTTAACAACCACCGTGATATTAAACCCCTCTGGTTTTTAAGAGTCAGACCTGGGACAATGCAGAATAGAGAGCAGACTTCATTTCCCTCACTGCATGTAGGAATGGGTACCAAAGTCTGATAGGTAACTAACATGACTGATAAACAACGAACCAAATCACAACTCTTGTTTTGCTGTTTCATTTAGGTGCCCTTAACCAATTATCAAAGCCCAAGATACTGAGCCTTCTCTGCCTTTCTGCTTGCCCTCCCACTTAACAAATGGAAATCTCATCCAAACACGAGACTGGCTAAATGAAAATATGTCTTAGGGTCCTCTTTTTCGTAACTGTGCTGATTTGGGAACTATTTAGGAAACAGCACCATTTAAAAGTATCAGTTTAGCACCAATATCATAAATTAATCAAAAAATACCAAACCCTAAATGCAAAACAAAAAGATTTTCATGCACTGATGTCAGTGTTACATAAATTGTTAAAAAAAAGGTGACATCAATATCAATAGAATAATTGAAATGACAAATTTTACCAAATCCAACTGAGTACTTTAATGCATGAATTCAGTTCAACCAAAAAAATTTCCTGCCTTGTCACTTCCAGTTTAAGATTCTGCATGCAACAAATATCAAATCTCAACAAATAACTAATTAAGAAACTAAACACAACTCAAAGTTAAAAAAAATATATATATATGAGCCTCACACAGCCTAAAGGGGCACACATCTAAGACAAAGAATGATTCACATCCTCATTCTTTGGACCAATTTAGATATAGATATTTAGGCATGTTAACTCGAGTATCTTTTTTGCAGAGACATAAAACACCTTGTGGCAGTTAGCTCTGATTTCGAGAAAATTCTACAGGAAATCCCTCCCGGGTCATAAAAGCACAATGTTGTCCGTGAGGGCCTTGATGGATGGCTGTGTGTAAGCAGTGTTGCCAGGTGTTGTGGTGCTAAACAGCAGGAGAGCTCTGACCACCAAAAAATAAACATCACATGACTTATAGCTTTTACACAAGTGACAGGACATTTTTGAAGGGCTGTGAATCTTATTTACCACAAAAAAAGGAAACCATTTTTCCATTGCTTCGCTAAAATTATGAGATTATGTGTATTTCTCCTTACTTGATCAATCCTGCATGAATTTGTGATAAGTTTTGACTGAACATTTTGTTTGTTTGTTTGTTTTTTAATCTGGAAGTTTCTCTTTTGAGTTATAATACATAATGTGTTCATAAGATAGAAGTTTGGATTGGATTAACTCATATGTATTGAGTCTGTAAGCTATATGTGTATTTCACAGATGGAGAGAACTGTTGTGGGTGTTTTTCATAGTAGCCCAACATGGCCTGCTTAATATCAGTGCATCATCTCTGCAAATGGTCTGAATTTATTTGTATGACACAGTGCGGTGTGGGGTTTTAGGCAGAATCAGCAGATCTGCCTCAGCATTAGTTTCTATTTCTTTATCATCCTCTATTCCTGAACACCTGAAGTGGGTTTTAAGGACAGAAGTTTTGGGTCCACAACGATACTTGTTTATATTTTCCATAAATAGGAGAAATTTTGGATATGTGTGTCCTGTTAAGTGTTTTGTCAGGATAATTTTGTGGTTTAGTTGTATAAATTACTTTAATTTGAAAGAACAATCTCTATCAGAAAGTTGTACATGCTCATCAAGTGCACAACAGAGCTCAGTATTTCAGTATTTTGATATAGTGCTCTTTAAATTTCTCAAAAATAAAGATGGAGCTTGGTTGTGCTGCTGAGAATTTTTTTATAACATACATGTAGACAAAAGAAATACTTTATTTCTCATTGCTGAATATCTTTATTTGAACAGTGATGTTGCACATGCTGTTTTAACATTTTTTAAATCAATACCTTTTATGGTTGTTTAAAGACCAACTTAGAGTGATCGCATAGGATCTGCAGTTCAAGATTTAGTGCTGAACCTGCCTTTACTTTCACTGCATCATTGCTGTTGCTAAATCCATGCAAGTTTCCTTTTTAATTCTTATTTGCTTCCATCATCCATCCTGTGTTCTATCACCTTAAAGAGGTCATAGTTTGCCTTGATGTGTGTTCATATATTTTGGTTTGTGTATGTTCTGTTGGAGCTCCTGACACTTTATGGCCCCCTTTCCCACGTGGATCCAGTCTTATCTGATTATTTGACCCGTCTACTTGGTGATAATTTTTAACAGAGCAACATTTTCAGCAGCTCTCTATTATTTTTATAACAATGAAAGCCAATGGGCTTGAACTACAGGCACAACAGTGGAAGGACACCACAGTGGTAGGTTTATTAGGGAAGGGGCCTGGGCCGTCAGCTGTTTCAGGCAGCTACTGCCGCTGTTAACAGGAGAAGGGGAAGAAGTCCTAATGTTGCAGACTGTTGTGTGCTGATGTGATTTTTATTATGTTGGTGAGACATGTACAACACACTAAACGGCATATAAAACTTTAAAGAGTATACAAACTCTTAAAAGCCAAGTGTTATTTCCACAGCTTTAATGCTCTGTAATGTTACAAAAACAATCATTTCATAATAAAAAAGACGTATCAAAATACTAACTGAACAGGGATGACTTGAATACATTTTTGTACCAGTCTCAGCTATATGCAGATAAATATTATGGCCTCTCAAAAGTGATAATAAGACTTTTAACATTAACACCTATTTTAGGGCTTTAATGATAAACAGGATGATAATGATAAACACGTACAACATCTATTGTTAAGTTCAGTGTTGTTTGTCTTGTTTGTGCTTTTTAGAAAAAAACAAAACAAATAGAATGCCACAATAAAAGTAACAGGTTAAATCGAGCACTGGGGAGATAATGAAAAATATCTAAATCTGTTTTTGATTAAATAAGTTTGTAAATGTAAGCCTATTGGATTACACAGCATATTTTTGAATACAGATGAAAAGTCAGATTTCTCCCTGAAAGACACATCAGATCAGATCAGTCCTGAGCTGTTTACCCCTCTTTACTGCAGTGTGTTTGTTTGATGTGAACACAAAAGAGGCTTTTACACCCCCCACATACACAAACACTCACAAACTTCCTCAACCCCTGTGTTAACGCATACTCTTCCAGAAATGCCATTAATGTGCTCAAGTGACATGGCTGCAGGGCAAGAGAGATGAGCCTCACTCACCCCCTGCCTCACATCTTTGTCTTAACATTCAGTCAAATGATGCTGGATTGACAAACAGCAGGATAATTATTGATTATTGATAAACCACTAAGACAAGGGGGAAAATCTATAAGTGCCTGTGGGTAGTGCATTGACCCTGTGCTTTAAGCAATGATGTTTGCTGGGGGATGTTATGTTGTGTAGATGAAAAAATCTAGGCTACTGTGATGCTGTGCCACATTTTCACCTTATAAAGAAAACTTTATATAATTAGATCACCCAGTCATCTATTTTTTGAGTTAGTTTAGACTAAAATGACAAAAAAAGTATAATACATTCCAATAAAATAAACTTATTTAGCTTTCAAGTAACAATTCTGCAAAAAATAGAAGTTTTAATGTCATTCTGGAAAAAAAAAAAAAAAAGAGGGATACTTATTTGATAAAATGATAACAAAAATGGTAGTCACAGACACCCAATATGGTGTATTTTTCATTTTTAATATCAAAAACTGCTGTGCAACTCCTAAACACTCTCTAAATAGTACAAAGACATTGGAGACATTGCCATATCTTAAAGTTGTCAGCAATGTGTTAAAAAAAATAAAAAATAAAAACAATAAGTTATATGAAAACAGACAATAACTTGCTGATCACAAATTATATTTTCAAACAAGACAGAGAGAGAGAGTTAGAGGTAAATTCCAAAAATACTTTTATCAATATTTAGATAAACGGTTGATCGATCTGCCGAACCACTGAGTGGTGCTGCTGGGTGGAGGAATTGGGGATAGAACCCTGTTTATACCCCTGTGAATTTCCCCTGTTTTGCCAATGTTTATCTGCAGTACAGTTTATAAAGGCACACAATTCATGTTCTGTTACATTTTTGAAGGCATCACTCTTAATTCAACTGTAACAACAGGGGATCTTAATGTGTTTTTTGATAGCATGGAGCAATAATCACTCCAAACAATAATTGCAGCACGGCTTCAGCAGCAAGCAGAAAAATATCCAAAACAACCTCAACAGAATTTTCAGTTTTGACGTTAGATTTTGCACTTTAATCAGTGTATTTACAGGAGGAATGCTCCAGTGGGTATCCTCTTTTAAACACCCATCTCTTGCAGATGGTAAATACATATGTTTATAAATAGATTTTTAAACTTTTCTAGCCAACCCAAGTATCATCTTTGTGTAGAAAACACTGATGCTAACTCTGTTAGTAGTCCTTACTGTGAATAATCTTTTTACTGAGTATTGGGCCTGATATTTTTTTTAATTACCATAAACTTCATTTCCCTAGAGATATTGTATTACACTACATTTTTTGTAAAATAACATTTTTATATCTTAAAAACTTGATATATTGCCCTGGTCTACTTCAGCATATTCCCCAAAAGCATAAAGAAACAGTTCTGATGATTTGTTCTTCCCAGCAATTTGCCCTTTCACCTTTGACCCCCACAAATCCTTTTTTGCACCCAACATGGGTGATCACCCATCTGCATGATCTGAAACCAGAAGCTCTGCTGTTCAGTGCCTACCTGCAAACTCCCTGAAATCACCACATTTGTTTTGTGATTATATGCTTGAAGGATTTAAAGGTAATTTCTGAAATTCAATGTGGAAGCAACAAAAAAAGGTGGAATGATAAAAAAATCTCAAAATCAAATTGAAACCTGAAGATATAAAGTATCAGGTTGTCCATATGTACTCCTTGATTATAACACATTGTTCCATCTAAAGGCTAAAATGAGCCTAAAGTAAAGTTGTATTTGACTCGCTTTACTTTGCACCAGATGGGCCTGATGATGCCAGAGGCTCAACAAACTGAAGGTCAGCAGGACAGGTCAGGCCTAAACAAAGATTCCCTCACAAATGGCAGGAATTAGTTCAGCCCTCTCCTCTTTGGTCAGTTTTGGAGGCAGGACATAGCAGAGTATGGCTGATCAGCACCTTGAAAGTCAATTAAGCTCTTCCTCTCAAAATGTTCACCAACACCTCAAACACAACTTTGACATTTTTTTGGTTTCTTAAAAATAATTTAAACATTGGAGACAATATATTTTAATGTCATTTAAGGTGGCTCCTTAGGGTTGTCCCAATGTTGAATCAAGTACTAGCAAAAAGCATACCAATTTATTGCCAATAAAAATAGAGAACAAACACAGAAATTCTAAGCACCAAATAAAGGGTGATATCCTGTTCTTCAGTTGTACAAAAATGCAAGAACACTTTGGAGTGCAAAAGATGTACAATGCACAAAAACACTGTCATCTCATTATTTGTGCATTTGGACAAGGGACCATGTCATTAGTCTCCATACAGTTAAAACCACCCGTTTACATTCACATGTGAAAGCTTTGGATTTCAACAGTGACTGAGTTCTGCATTTGTATAAGCTTGGGTACTTTTTAATACAGTTCTGCAAATAATTTCCATTGTTATAAGTAAAAGTCTTCCAAACCTTTGGTGTTTTAATTAACCAAAGTTGTTTTGCACTTTTTCTTAACTCGTGGCTGCCTTTTCTTCTCTTCTTCAGCTCTCTCACTTTTGAAAATCACTGGAGTTTGAGCTTTAGTTCCCTCTGCTCCTCACTTGAATTTAAGTGAGAGCTCTTTTGGTGGAAGGAATAGAGCGCGCTGTGCTGTGAGGACAGGAAGGATGCACTCCATTTACTATTATGACTAAACCCATGGATAAAAACAAGGAAAAAATGCAATTGCGATAAAATATATAAAGCGTGAACGTATTTACTATAAAATGTTATTTGCAAACTTTAGTTTGTTGCTTGCAAACTGCTTCTAATTAATACATAGTAAATGAAGCATTTTCTTCTGCAACATTTAATAGCTGGAGACCAGCTCAGGATAGCTGACTGCAGTAAATTCTAGCATTAGCAATGTGGTAAATTTGAATGCTCATGCTGCGAATACAATGAAGAGGTGAGACATTGTGCAGCCCAAAACCAAAGAACAGTATTGTTTGGGAATGCTGTTGAGTCTTGATTATTTTGTTGTGGCCAACAGTTAATTTAATTGCTCTGCATCACTTTCCTTCACTATGATCCTTTAGAACATAGACAGTGCTGTTAAAACAGTTGAGAAACCAAATGTTCAAATAACAGTAAATAATGGTTAGAGGCTCAGTTTTACTGCACTTAGCATGTTCAACAGTGGGGATGGCAATGATGACCCTCAACCATCTCCAGCACAGCCCACCCTTCCCCCAGGGTCCAATCTTTTAGGGTGGACATTAAAATTGATCATCCTTTCCTGATCCTGCAGGCTGCACGCTAAATTGATGGCTTTCAGCACAGGAGGCCCATGAAAAACAGCACAGAATGAGTCAAACAGCCTTGAAAAGTTTAATGTTTAGATCTTATTGCTTAAGTGAGTAGAAGTACACTGCAGATTATGCAAAAAATAAGTTAACTTCAACCTTTATGAAGTCACGATAATCATTTCTTAATGAGTGATAGGTTCTTTACGATGTTCAGTGACCCTCACTGAACATAAATAAAACCTTCTGGGGGAAAAAGAGGTCTGATAAGCTAGAAGGGGAGGAATGCAGAGCTAAAAAAGCCCACAAATCAATCACGAGCTGGCTGGCAGATGTGCCGCTGCTACACACAGGCTGCAGGACGGTCAAGTGACCACTGGCCTGGCTAAACAAAGGCCTATTCCCATGAGCTGTGTGACCTCTCAAAACACCACCCGGGCAGTGGGGGAGCAGTGTTGGAAGAAGCATTCAACCTCCCTCCCTCCTCCAATCCCTTATCTCTGTCACAAAGTTTTCCAATCATTCAACAGCAACCCTGCACTCAGCACACACAGAGCTTTCATTGTCTTTAATCTCTATACCAGCACATAGAGCTGAAAAAGTCAATTTGTGGAAAGCCAAATTTTGTTTTAACCAAAGTTTAATACTTTGACATGGCATTGTATTAAAACAAAATAAATAAATAAAAACAGTGTCATCACCGGTAGGTGAGAGTGCTGTTAACTAAAAACAACCATGCTCATGAGAATTGCAGAGACTGACATATCTAAATGAAAATCCATTAATTTTGCAGGGAAGAAGATTTAAGTCCTGTGCTCTGTCTCACTGCCCTCCATCTATTGAACAATTTAAAGAGACCTTTGACCTGTGGGCCTGCCGTTCAGGGGAACCATGGAAACCTTTCGTGTCCAGCAGAGGAGAAAAACAAGATTCCAGGCTTTGAGTTGTCTCACTTTAGGCGATTTCTTTCATTCACACCACAGCTCACACTGTGCAACATTTACTTTCCTCTTATTAGGGTTTCTATTTGTGCCAAGCTGGTGCAAGTCAGACTTACTACTTAGCAACTTTAAATACTGCTGTGGCACTGGTAAGTCTGTTGATGGACACACAGCAGCAGCTCCTTTAAACATTGTCTTTAAGCTCATTTTGCTCTCAGCTGGAACACAAATGAAAAGATTTATTTTATTTGTTACTTTAAAGGACAATGATGCCAGGTCTGATATTCAGAAAAAAAGATCGTCTACAGTAGGAGAACTAACAGTAATATAACTTTTGATCACAAGATTTTCTACAGCACTTCGTATAAAAAATAAAATAATAGGAAACTTAAAGGTAAAGCAATTAGTTTCTTTAATACTTAAGTCATGTCTAATTTTTTAAAAGTACTGAGTAATATGTAATTTATTTCACTTTTAGAGGTACTTGGCAAACACTGGTAGCAAGCAGCAATTGGTTGTAACAAACTCTAATTGTATTTTAGCCACTTAAATTCCATAATACAATGCTTCATAACATCATTGAGACAGCCTCAGTGTTAATAAAAGTCTAAAAAACATATCTATATACAACTATAAAGGACTTAATGACTCTTATTGAAAACTTCTTAAAAGCTTATATTTTCATGAACATGAATAAAATCATTTTAAGCACGAAATCAGAAAGGGGAGATTTGATAGCAGGGATAAAAACAACCGCTGTTGCAGAAGTTTGTCTAATTGTCAGGGGATAACACTTGATCAAATTTGTGTCTGGACGTTTTAAAGTGTTGTTTTCACTGTACATCATGAAAGTTCTGTAGTACATCTGCTCTAAAATGATCAACACCTGGTCTCTTGCACATTCAAAGAGCCTTCTTGGGCTACCATTGGATACAGAGCTGAAACACTGCAGCTTTCTTTCTCTGATGTAACCATCATACACGCAGTGATGCTGCTATATATTCACCTCTGCGTTCAACAGTGCTCCTCTAAACTCTTTAATTGATGCTGCTTATATGCTCTTTATCATGTATCACTGAAGTAAGGATAAGAATTATTCGTCTGATCTCTTATTATAAACACTGACTTCCACTGTGTATGTTTGACATTGTGTGTGCTGCCTTTCATTGACCCTCCCAAGACTCCTTCCCCCGTCCAGCAGGGGAGTACTCCCTGCTGAGAGGAGCAAGTGTGAACGACCATATCAGTGAATTACCCAGGCAGGCTGCATGGCTATTATCCTGTTAATATCAGGGTTGCATGTGTGAAAAGGGCTTATTATTTAATGTTAGCTGGAATAATATCAGTTTGTAATTCTGGTGCTGTGAAAACTATTTTTCAATACTTTAATAATAAAATAGCATACTTCTATGTAATAAACATACTGTATCCACATACAGCAGATACTTATCAAGTTGTGGTGTTTGGTCCTTATGGCTATGTCCTGCTCACAATATCATAATTTAAAGTTCTCAACAGGATTCTAATAAAATCAAAAAATATCAAAACCTCTTTTTATACCTTTGCAACAAAAGTAGAAGTCATATCAGTGTGGATACTAACGCCCCTGCCTGCCAAATTCTGGTGATTATGCTCAGTGTCAGGTGAATTGCTCAGCATATACCAGCCACAGTGCATGGTAAATAAAAAAACAAAATGCAACCAAATGTGCTTACATGTACTTAAATTCAATCTAAATCTTGTACTTGTTCAACTCTAAATCCATGCTAACAAGTCATTTGATAACAGGGCTCTGCTTTGCTCCCATCATGTTTGGGCCAGTGTTCACAATGATCAGCCATGGCTCAAGTAGGCTGTGGCTATAACTCATGGTCAAAGTAGTGGATATAAATACTGTTTATTTCTACGGCAGCATTGAAAATTGCTGCAATTGTTGTTCTGTAAAAGCATATCTAATTACATGAAAAACATTCCATCTCCACACAAATGACACCCCCAGTGCATATGTTTTCATAGTACCTTCATTTTTTAACAGCCGTATCTGAAAATTAAGGGTTTTCTGTCATGGCAAAGTGCCGCCAGTAACAATAAAGCATCTGGTCAAAAAAATAAATAAAAACAAGTGAAAGATGGATTTTTTTTTAAGCCACCAGTCAGATGAAAGTGGCAGATGGATGAGAAAAGTTTATTTCAAAAGCACTCCACACTGAGTCATTTCCAACCCAGCTTTGGGTTGGAAATATAAATGACGACCTGCTCTTTCTTTCAAATATTTAGGGCTTATCAATACTATTGATCGAAAGCATGACAGAGATGTGATAACTCTAAAACACATGGTATCAAAGAGAATACAAGTATTAAAAATGGTTACAGCTTTTACATGCAGTACCTCAAAAGTTAACTGCATCAAAAAAAGAGTCATTTTCCTTACATCGACATGAAACTGCTATTGATATTGGAGCTGTCTTTTGACTTTCACATGACCAAATCTAACATGTGAACCCGTTAAAGGTGGAAAAAAGTAGGACTTTCCTACAACTAACGTGTTGTATACCTGTGATCACATTGTGCAAAGACTAAAAAAGGAAGCCATTTCAGAGGGCAATCTCTCTACTGAAATCCCCATCAATCTAGAGTCTATTGACAAAAGTCACATGGTGAGGCTCGTGTGTCACATTCCTTTTCATCATGGTTAAATCCCTTCTCACCTTTGTGCTTCAGCAACTCAATGTTTAAGGTTACCCTCCATCATCGCCATCTCATTCCTATAAAAACAACCATCATCCAAAGCTTAAACCAAAGCTTCTAGTTGGAGTAGAGAGGATTTAAGTGGTCAGTAAAGCTGTCATCCTAACCATCCTCTATATTTCCACATCTTATAAAGACCAAGGTTTAAAGAAAATAAATTGTAGTATAAGGATGCCTAATGTAGTTCAAGATTACTTTGCTCTTGGATGTATACACAACAACTGAACCCAAACTGAACGAGGCATTCTGCATTGAAATAGCATGCATGTATTTATTTGTATTGAAGTTGGATATGGTTGGATATTTCCATCAATAAACTGTGAATGAACTGACTTTTCTCTCGATCAGTATACTTAGAAAATTCAATATTCCTATCAGAGATGTTTCAAATCTAGCCAAACAAAAATTAAAACCGCATCTAACAGGCCAATCTTTAAATAATAAGGCACAGAAACATGTAAAACCATGCACTGTTAATCAATTGCAAGATGCCAGCTTCAGCAGGTTAGCAATGTGAAGTTGGTTAAATAACATTTGTTCAGTGTTCTTTGTTTGCATCCTGATTTGGGAGCATTTTGTCAGCAAGGCAACCACCAAGCAGGGCTTAAGTGGTTACTAACACCAGCTGGCTGTGTTGAAGTTTCAACAGAATATATGACCAGGATTTGGGGCCTCGATTGATAAGAAATATCAATGATTAGCTTAACTGATGCCAGATTAGATTGTCTGATGCCATCTTTTTAGGTACGCCACCTAAAACATTCAGGTGGCTAAACACACAGGATCTTAATCCTAATGGAGTTATAAAAGAACAGCTTGACTTAACTGTACTTGTAAAGATACTGAGCAAGGCTCCGTATGTGTTTTGTTCATCCATCTTTCAGCTGAGGAATCATCATATGGAGAGATTTTACAGCACATAAACATTAATTGCATGGATGTTTATTTGTTAATCTTTTTTAGTTAAAATGCATCGAAGAAAACTGACCTTGCGTGAACAGTGTCGGAGCAAAACCAAATGCAAAAGGCAGGTATTGAAGCAAACCCATGCAGTGTCATGGTGACTTCTCAGATCAAATGAAAACTAAAAATCAAACCCTGATCAATTTTTCAATCAAAAGTAATTAGCTTTGCAGAGTTGGACAGGTCCAGCTGTTCTGTCCACTGATAGCAGGAAAAACAATTGCCCTCAAGAAAGCCTTTTCTTTTGCGAGCGGGGGGTTAATATGGACAAAAACAGTCAGAGTGAAAAGCTTTTCACTCTTTCACCGGAGAAGTGAGGCAGAAAGCAATTGTGTGCAAAGCCTTCAGCCCCTACTGACCTGGTGAGGGCTGCAATAAAGTTTGGTCATTTAGACACTCGTGGGTTAAGGCAGTGGTACTGGGAAACGGCAATTCACATTTGTGTGTGTGTGCGTACGTGTGTGTGCACACACTCGCAACAACCCCCACTGCTTCCACTGTGTCCTTCAACTGAGCATTTCTCAGGTATGTGCAAACTTTATGAGCTTCCAGATAGACCCTCAAGCAGGTCTAAGTGCCATTTTAAAACAAACTAGTAAAGCTTACAGGCAGCCTTTACCACCTCTTAACTTTAATCTATAAAGCAGGTAAACCACTCTATTAAATAATAAACTTATTATATAACTGAAGTTAATGGAAACACACCTGCTAAAACTACAGGTATCCCAATGAGACAGAAATATAGTTTCAGAAAAAATCTTGTTTTCTGGGTCAGCACTGTTATGTAACTTGCACTGGTCAACAAGTGTGACCATTAAGTTTCACTGAGACAGCAAAGTGCTATTAGAGCTCAAGTTATGATGCTGGTCCCATTGGAGACTGTTTTCACCGGTGAAAATGTAGAGATTTCAGTTAAGACAGGCAATCCTCCACAAACAAATAACATATAATCAAAGATTGCTTTACCAGGACAACACAACAGCCTTGCAAAACATATTCAAAAGTCAAATTTCAGCATCTCCCCTGGAAAGTTGAAAATGCATGTATAAGAGCAGATGGAGATGCTGAAAAAGGGTCAACATACACTCTGTAAAAGTGGCACAGCAAGATACATGGCCTGTGGTGAGGGAGGAGGGGATACAAGGTCCCAAAAGACCAACTCTGCCTAGAGCTCCACTACCCCCTCCTCCCTTTAAAATATGAGGCCAGCTCGCACGGCACAGGAGGAGAAAGCATTCCAAAAGAACAATTCCTCAAGCGATCAGGGTGCAATAACATGAAAGCCTCAGCCTGTGAATAGGGGTCATCTGCTCTTTAGCTTCCGAGCACCAGTATCCTCTACAGCTCCTAACCTTTTAAATCTGCTGCTCCTTCATTAACACACCAATGGGCATATATTCTCTCCAAAAAACACAATCTTTGGGCTAAGAGAGCTCAGTGCCAATTTGTTACTTAAAGACACTACCATGCTTGGACAGTGTCTGAGTTGATACTTTTGGGACAAAAATGGTGTTATAATGTTACTTCTTGTTGCAGTCCACGTGATAATGCCTCTACTGTCTGTAATGTCTGCTTCATTAAAATCATTAAAAAGGGTGGAATACTGGGCAGCTCACCAAGCAGAGAAAGCAGACCAAAACCTATATGGTGACTTAGGTAGGTGTTGGGCATGTTTGTGCCATAGCGTCCAAAGTAAGAGACAGGCATTAAGAACAGGTTCCAACAAGTTAAAGACATAGAGTCACCTGCCTTTAAACTTAACAAGTCCCTTATCAATGCCCTCTAATTGATTCCATGTGTCTTACAAAACAATGTCACACTCTAGCAAGAGGCAGTCAGTACCTATGACAATAAGTTATCACTATGGGCAAGAGACAGAGGTGGTCTCAAGTGACTTAATTTTACACAAACCCACACTAACAGTGCCATGTGCAATGTCTGTGGCTTAACACCAGCAAAGCACTAAAAATGTTGTTGACATAGCATTTCAAATATCAGGTGTGCAATGTGTCTGACATTGTCACTGAAAACCTGTAAAAGCCACAAGAATCAATTGAAAAGAAATCAATAAAGAACTGGATTAACAAGCAGAAGTGATATCCTATTTAAGACATTCTGAGATGCATTTTAGACCAAAAGAAAGACAAATCAATGCTAATTCATACTACATGACATCTGCACTTTTTTGTTTTCTTTAAAGGCAGCTCAAGAACTTTGATTCTTATTGTCCAAAGTTTTTTTTTTGTTTTTTTGTTTTTTTTTAAAGGTTTTGCAGGTCACCTCCTAATCACTGTTGCTCCAACAAACCACTCCTTGTCTTTTATTTGCTGTAGCCCCTTTTCCTTGAACTTGCATATAGTGTGTTCTTGTCTATTTATTTCATCTGTCACATTTTGTCAATGTAAACATCTTACGTTGTCATTAATGCTTCTGTAAATGCTGTAAACTGTCACTAAGCAAGCCAACCACAACAAATATAACACTGATTAAACATTTTGATAAAGAACTGACAAGCATGTCTCAGAGTGCCATGTAAAATTAAAGACCTCTCCCGAGTCAAACCATTTCTTAAGTCTAACAGATTTTAAGACTTACACAATCTGCTGGAACTCTGACATTAGTACCAGATTTTGGTACCCAGAAACACATGGGGGCAAAGCTTGCAAGCTAAATCAGGTCGACAACTCAAGCTACACTGACTTCATCCCTGAAATGCATCATGAAATCACCTGACAGAGGTCACACCAACAATCATGATATTTAAGATAACAAGATTTTATCTCTTCCAGCTTTGCCAGCTCTGCCCTACATCAGTACTGTCCCCTAGTTTTCAACCCTCCACCTTTCCAGCATACAGCTGTAGGCTCTGCCAGAGGATTAGGTTAATATTTCCATGCAGGTAGAGTTTACATTACATCACATTTTCTCTGTATTGCTGTCTTTTTAACGTCACTCCACTTACTTGCGATTGTAAGACGGGCTTTCTGGCTCAGGATTGCTCCATACTTGTTCTGAGCGAGGCACTGATAGAGCCCTTCATCTGATTTGTCTCCTCTTCTGCTCTCCACCTCAGAAATAAAAAGGGAGCCATTGGCGAGCAGGTACACACGTTCATTCTCCACTACTTTTATTCCATTTTTGAGCCACCGAACATCGATGGGGGACTCTCCGTGCGCCTGACAGTCCAAAATAAATGCTTCTTTCCGCATGACGGTGACATCATGGGGCTCTTTGATGAAAAATAATTCACTAAAGCATAAAACACCTGTGACAGAAAGAAGAAAAAACTCATGAGGACAGAGAGTGGCTTTCAGCATGGTGGAGGAACAAGGCACAAATACATGTCCAGGAAAACAAAAGAATTTTCACATTTCTGCTTACAGAGAGACTTTAAAACAGTTCAAATGTGTGGGACAGCAGTAACATGAAGTGATCTTAGTTGGATTGAAGTGTGACACAGATTAAAAGCCCCTACAAGGCTGAGTAATCACATTTGAGAAGGTTGGAGTTCTGCCAGCGGGAGGTCTAATGTCCTGTACAGTAATCAAATTGAAGAGTCATAGAGTCCTTCTGCTCTACTTTAATCCAATTACTTATGGCTCATAAAGTCACTAGCTGAAGGTGAAACGCTTGATCCTATTAGCCCCTATAGTGTACACAGAAACCTATCACTGATCTCCCAGCAGGAGCTCTTACATAAAGTTACATTAAAGTGACCTATGGGCATGGAGACAAAGAAAGTGTTTTATGGCTTTAGTTAATCAAACATATGTGCAGCATATTTGTGCAGTCTTCACCTAAATTCAAAGCGATCACAGCCCACTTGGTACCAGCAGATACAGAATGTAAACACAAGACTTTATCTCTGAACCAAAGACAGTGCCCATACAAACCCCGGCTAAATTAATATTTATTTTAAGCCATATATTATCCATGTCAGCTGAGTTTTATAAGTTGATATTATATATTTGTATTTTGATGGTCTAACAGCAGCTCTTCAAATGGATTACCCTGAATACAATGTGACTAAATAATGTCACTGTCCAAGAGGGGAGGTTTCAGTGTTTTGGGGGCCTTAAGAAGACCAATGAAAGGCCACTTTCCTTTTAGCTAAAAGGAATCCTTGCTTATGAACTAAATATTTTGAGGCTCTCTGAGGGACTCTTAAAATACATAAACTTAATTATCTTTGGATATCTTTTAACAGAAAGAGAGAATATTGTCTACACTGCACAAATATGTTGGCAATACAGTTTCAACACTTCTCCAAACTTTGCTAACATTTTGTAGAGGACCTTGCTTGAAAAATGTAATATTTCACAGAAAATTATATTAAGACTTAAAAAAAATGATAATGAAATTGCAAGGGCCTTAACCTGTGTGTACTTTTATCAGAGTGCAGGAATCTGACATCTTTTTTAATCAAAAGAGAAAATGCACTGTCTCAACTACACAGTTTTGTAATGAAATTTTAACACTTGCTGTTCAAACATTATTAACTTCTTTGTGGAACTTAGTATAAAGAGTTTGTATGGTCTTTGTATTCTTTACACGATGTTGCTTAAATGAGCTATGAAACTGCAAAAACAGCTGGCAACATTTGGAAAAGTTGGTGAAACCGGCAACAGACTTACTAACATTTGTGGAATTGAGACAACGAGCGTAGATTTGCAGTGATGCTTGAGTCAACAGACATGTTGGTAATACAGTTTAAACACTTGCTGCCCAAAAATTGCAAACTCCTTTGTGGAATTTACGTTGTCAGGTGTTTGCCTGCAGTTTCAGTATTTACCTTTTATGAAATAATAATTTGAGAAACACATTTGCTTGAAGTAGTCATACAACAGCCCTAATTAGCTGGCAAAGAGAAACATGGCTGACACTGCTAATGAGCTTATAAACCTATTCTGACAGTTTATAACAGAATGCAGAAATTTGCCATTTTTTAACCAAAAGAAATAAAGAAGTAGAGAGAGAGAGCGGTCTAAACTGCACAAATATCATGTAATATCAAATTATAGCAAAATGATTTAGATTATGCAAGATGATTGAAGAAAATGTTCAAAGAATTACTAAAAAAAAGTTGCATGCAATTTTCCTAACACTTAAAGTATGGCACAAATAAGTTGCATATATAAAATCAAAGTTAACTAGTTTAGATAAGAGCAAAATCATTCAGAAAAAAGTAAGAGTTTGCAAGGAAGTCATCTGACATTGTTTGCAGAGTTTGGTCAGATGGAAACAAGAAACTGTTCCTCTCTTCTGGCCAGTTTAACCCATTTGTCCACATATTGACAATCTATTTGTGCAACTAGTCTAAATGTAATCCTTGTGAGTTAATCCTTGGAAGTCTTTTTCAGTCTTCCTCATATGAGATGCTCTTAAAGTTAGTTCTTTCGGCCCCTTGCAGCTCGCAGCACCATGCCCGTTTGCCTTATAATAAAACTTCCCACTGTAGCCTTCCCTTGTATTGCTTTACCTCAAAACACCAACATTTTGGTTGTACTACTGCTCTGTTTAAAACACAAATAAGACTGTAAGATATTAAAAAAATGAAACCTATCCCATCTTTCGTTTCCCTCTGCGTTTTTATCCCCTTCAGCTAATGTCTGTAATAATCAGCCTTACATCTGCCCTGAACACTGAAGCAGCGTTATGAACCATTAAATGGGTTATCATGGGAACCGCGATGAATAAGGACTTTAAAATCGATTTAATAAACTTCACTTAAAGGTTTAGGGTGTGTTTTTGATAAACATACATTAAATAAAATACTTTAAGCACCCGTTAATTCGTCTTTCGGGATTCATGTTTCTACCGTTGAATTAAACGTTAATACAGTTCAGTTCTAACCGTTACCGTCAAGTTTTAACGGAGGAGCTTCAGAGTCACCGAGCACCGTGCAGGTTAACCACCGTCACACTGATGCCCCAAACGCCGAGGAAGTTTCAGCCTTTACTCTCAAACTAAACACATTAAAAACGCTTCTTACCTGAGACTGGAAGAAATACAAGCAGGAACAAGAACCGCTGATATAATTTCCTTTTGACGGGCGCCATTTAAATGAATTGTCCGAGCATTGCTAGCTACTCTGTCATAGTTGCTTCTTCCAGATGAACTCCGCTGACACTGAGGAGCAGGAGTGAGGCAGAGCTGCAGGAGGGGAGCCTCCTCCGCGGGGATGGACATCAGGACTGTGGGACTGCCCTGAACATCTCAGACAGACGCCCCCCAGTGTTGACTGAGGGAAAAACATCATCCTTTTAATTCTCTTTCCATTTAACAGGTTTTGCTGGTAGAAATGATACAACCCTAAGGCACTACATTTTAATAAAAACTGTCATTTTTAGCGTAATATAAGTAACAGTAAAAACATAAAAAGATATAAGTGCAGCAAATGAATAAATGAACTGAAAAATGGTGTTGTTCACCTTCTGTTTTTTATTTCTAACTCGAGCTGCACTGATTTCACCCCTGACATGCATCACCTGACTAAAACTCTCACCAGCTATCTTAATGTTCAAAGAAAGATTTTCTCTATCCGAACTTTGCCAGCTCTGCCCATCATCAGTACTGCGCTCCTGATTTCAACTGTCCACCATCACAGTATCCAGCTGTAGGCTCTGCCAGGGGTTGAGGATACTACATTAAGGAGTTTTGAGATTGGTTCCTTGTCACAAAAGTCAAAATATGATCTAATGCTGTTATATATGTATATAAATATATATATATATTTTTTTTTTTTTTTTAATGTAAAATTTACTCTCTTCTGTTATTTTAAATCCAAACAATCCTGATCAAACGTGATGTGACTACCTGGTGTCACCTTTCTGAATCTTTTGCACAGTAACTCTTTATAAATCTTTGGATACTGTTTATCATGGACCTTTAAAGTTAATCACAAGTCCCAAGGCTCTGACGCATCATTGTTGTCTTTATGAACAAGTTGGTTTGTCTTCTGTGATCACTCAGAGACAAAATCATCAATTCTTATCCATTAAGCTTTACTGAATATGCTTCCCCCATACTCGTGTAATTATATAAAGTGGAACCCACTGGAAGCTACAGTCACAACTCTTACTTTTGCTATCTGTCTCCAAAGTTCTTGTTGAATTGGTGTACAGAAGTTTCAGATATGCTGTAGACTTGAATCTGCTGCAGGTAAGTTTGGGTCTTGGGGAGCTGGTCTCTTTAAATCTTTCTGTAAGCAGATTAAAGACATTAGAGGAAGATGCTGCAGATCACTGATGAACTGCTTTTTGGCACTGGTATTTTGTGACTATGTTTGTAACTTTTAAATGTACTGCTGCCTTTCTTGGCCAGGACACTCTTGTAAATGAGAGTCTTATTCTCAATGAGGGTTTCCCGGTTGAATGAAGTTTATCATATTATTATTGTTACTATCATCAGTGTAGAAAAAACCCATATACTCAGAAAGAAAAGAGAGCATACTTTTCAGCATGGGTCACGCAACCTGCCTGAGCATGAGAGCCAACCAAAAGATGAAGGGAGTTGCTGAGGGCTACTTGTTTGATTTAGTGTTTCTAAATAATATCGATTTGTATACTTCACCTCAAAGTAATTAATATAATGCATTCAAGTGGGTGCGTATGACACTTCATCTTCAAGCTCTGTGGTGGCTCAGAGGATCCCCTGCAGACTACCAGGTTCTCATGGGTACCATGTTGGCTAAGCTTAACAGTATATCGTCATCTGAAAGCAAAGTGAATGTAACTCAGTGAATGTCTCCCCATTTGGCATCAGCAGGTTTGTATGAAGTCCTAAGACATGGTTTTGTATAGTATGGTATGTGTGGTGTCGTATGGATGTAAGCTGTTTTGTATCACAACAAATCAAATCATATCAAGTCATGGTAAGTCTTCATAAGCTGTGCTGTACAGCTGAATAAAATTTGTTTTATACATGTTCTGTATCAAACTATCCAATTGTGTCTTGTTGTGTTGTAATGTAATGTGTCAAATCTGTCATGTCTTGTATTGTTTTGTACTGAATAGTGTTGTAATGAACTGAACTGCATTCAGAGGTTCCAATACTTTTCAACCTGCAATCCCTCAAAAAATGTGCCATCAACTTGGGACCCCTTAATTCTAAACTGAACTATGTTTATGTATGAACTTGGGATGAAATATACCATTTGAAATGATTTTTACTTTTCTTTATTTGTAGGGTTGCATCCCACAACCTCCCATTTGGTGTTAAAGACCCCCAGTGGGATCACATTGTATTGTACTTTATTATATTGCATGTTTTGCATTCAATCATATTGTTTTGTACTGTATCATATGGTACTGGTTTGTATCATATCTAATCTCACTGTATCATATTGCATCATATCTTATCCATTTTAATGGTATTACACACCATATCATATTGTGCTGTATTGGGATGTATGGTATTTTACTATATCCTGTGGTACAGTTTCATATTATGTTGTACTGGATCATAATGTAGTGTTGTGTCATGTTGTATTGTAACATGTCTTATCAGATAGTGTTGTGTTAGATATTTTGTATTGTCTTGTATTTCAGTATATGATTAAGTTTGTCACACACTAGAGTGTCAATATAAAATATTCATTTTTTGAGGATTGATTGAGGATTTGACTTTCTTTAAAGATCACTGATATGAATTATCAATTTTCAGAATAGTTTGCAATTAATTTATTTTGATCAATCAATTGACTAATCGACTAAATGTTGCAGCTTTGACAGAAAATAAATGTGGATCCCCACTTACCCTGCCTGTGATCATATTCAGTCCTCTAATCCACACAAGTTGTACATGTAAAATAAAGACAATGTAGATTTTTATGAATACATTTAAAAACATAATTCAGTATTAATTGCATTGTTTTGGCCTATCGACATAATTAATTTTGTTTCATAGTTATGAAGTACATTTGATAAGAAAATCAGACTTCCTAAGTGAATATTAACAAAAAAAAAATGTCTGTATAAACATTTATCATATTTCTGATGTGTAAGTTGAATAACAGTCCTCAATAAACACCCTTTGTTTCTGTTCTCTCTCTCACTTTTCCAATCCTTTCACCAAAGCTTTATCAATATCAGTGACCAGCTGTATTGATGAGAGCTGATCCCTCAGTATCAGAGGCAAACTGCACACCAAATGTTCTCAGCTGACTAAAAAAAAAGATGTTAATGGAAATGAGTTTGTCCCTTGTCCTCCTAGACTGGGCCTGCAATTACTAGGAAGCATCGATAGGAGCAGGACAGCTGCTGTGTCAATGTCGATATTGATCCAACGTCCATCACTTATTGTGCTGGGCAATCAAACCCCCACCCTCCCACGGTACGTACCCCCTCCCCATGGGAAACTTTTATCAGCAGCAGGACCGCAGCCCAGCTGGGATCAGAGAAATAAGAAAACTGCTGAGTCTGTCATGGAAAATTTTGATTCAGTTTATAAATACAACAGAACAGTAGCATCGTGATGAGTCTGTTTAAAAAGGACATACACTGTATATGTCTGTGATTTATTAAAATGGTATACACTATGGTGATATGTTCCCATACCAAAAGATGAATGCAACTGATTGATTTTTAAAGTCTTTTGTGTGCTTTTTCACAACAAGTACAAAAAAAGAAATACAAATATAAAAAACATTACTTTAGAGAACAAAGAAGGGTCACTAAATTGTTAAAAAAAAAACGTATAGCTCTGTTAAAGTACACAATATAGGAGAAAATTGAGATCTAGTGACCTTGAAGGCCACTGGAGTGCAGTGAACTTGATATGGCACATTTTACCACTGGAAGTAATATTAAGATTGGCACATTGTGGTCATACAGGGATGGATATGGTAGGCAACAATACACAGGGCAGCTATGGCATTTCCATGATGCTTACTTGGTACAAATTGGCCCAAAGTGCGCCAGATATCTCCCACACTATCAACACCATCACCAGCAGGTGAGTGTAGGTGCCCCTCTGGTATATTCTGTGAATCAAGAGTTAATCTGTTCTCCTGAAATCTGTTCTTTGTACCCTATCACAGATCAAAAGACCTTATGAACCATCAATTTATTTTACTCCACAAGTTAGTATATACTATTACAGCCTTTCCAAAATGGAAGTATATTGCAGCCTAATTTAAAACCTGAAAGCTGAAACCTGAAAACTTATCTGGAGCCCACCAAAACCTAACCTGACATACTAGATGGACTATTTCACTGTTTATTTCAAGTCCAACTGGGAAACAACATCCCATACAGAGTGACTGGGATGGACAAACCCTTTCAAGAAAACTTGAAGGTCATTTAAGAAATGTTTTATCTGTCAGTCAATTTAAGCCAATTAGGGGGTTGCAGTCACTTCTCGCCTTCAGCAAAAAAGACCTGCAGAGTCTCCCTAAGTGGATGACTAAATATGCAAAAACAACCAATGTTATGGGCCCTTAGAATTATTCTAACTATTTTCGTCATACAGGATCCCTGTTTAATGGCTTTGAAAAGCATATAATCTTTTCCATTTAAAATCTTTGATGTAAAGTGATGGATAATCTTAAAAATAGCTTCAAGAAATTATCTCCTTTATGATACCTTGTCAGAGACACAGTCAAGAAATTTCCTCTGCACACGATCTTTTTGCACACTTTACACGCCTCTCTCAGTCACCCTTGTCATGTTTTCCTGTAAAGAACTTGTACTCTGTGACATAACCATGTATTCATCCAAGGCAGGATGTATTCTACTCTCTTACATAACGTGAGAAAGTGACTCCCTGCCCTCAGGCGTGCTCTGTGAGGATCTCCCCAGGGTGTCTAATTAATCAAAACCTGGGTTTCAGCAACTGTCAATACGGAAGAGTTTGTGGGTGGAGTGATGGTGGGCCTGATTCTGAATTCGGGTCGAGCTCTGAGGTCTGATCAATGGAGTAAAAGTCATTATCAGGTTATGAATGTCGGCAGGGCTGTGGGCAGAGCGGACCTGATCTCATTGGTCAGTGCTGGTCCTCCTGCTATCACGCATGCCCATCCCCGCTGACCCCAGAAGTGTCCAAATGGCCGGCCTGAATCCTGTGTGACCTTTCCACTGACCCCTGTGGTGGGAAGGGGGTTTTGAGTGCCATGATGGGGGGTTGTGGAGAAATTAGGACCGAATCACACAACAGGCCCTGACCACAGAGATAAGTTCTTTTCCTAGACTCTGCTCTAGTAAAAAGTTATAGAACCAAAAATGAGAACCAAACAGCAATAAGGTGGATAAAAGATTAACATTGGTAAACAGATACATTTAAACTTCAATAGTGAAATTCCAAAATTAAAACTCATGAAGAGCAAACACTGGACAAAAAAGCCCTATACTTTGTTGTTTCTGTGTCTATTTTTGCCATTTTGGTACAAAAATCAAGGAATGCATTACACTGTTGGCATTATATTGCTATTAGCAGAAAACTGTTTAAAAAATGTAGCTTAGGTCCCACATTTGGATGAATGTACAAATGCATCACAAAGTTTAAGGATTTTTAAGCAGAGGCAACAAACTTAAGTTGAAATTGTTTTCCAGCTCATATTGAGCCTGAACATAAGTGTTTTCATAGAAAAAGTGGGGACAAACTAGTTTCATTTGGCAGATTAAAGTTGAGGCTGATGTCCCTCCGTGAGGTAACAATGTGCTTTACTTCCTCCTGGTGGTAGAGTTTGGTACGAAAGTCATTGACAACATAACTGCGAGAAGCTCCTTCAACCTGGAGGGGGAAACAAGTTATCTTTGGTTTAAATTTCAGAGCATCAATACAATCTAGAAACATCAGAGGAGAAAGCATTATCTGTTAAAAATATTTGTTCATACACATGGCATGGTAAAAAAAATCTTACTCAAAAAGAAGTTTTAAGACTGCAGAAAAGGGGGCCTGTTCTCAAACCTTTTCATTTCATTTACATTCTTAGCACTAAATAACTCACTGTGGTCTCGTCTCAGCACCCATCCCCTCCTCCTCCTCCATGAAAAATCACAACTATAATTTATGAGAATGTTCAACCACTCTAGTTTATTTATTTATTGAAAACAAATAAGTTTGAACCTTCGAAAAAAAAAATGAACCGAGTCAGCTTCTTATTTAAAAAACATGTAAATTTGGTTCTTCTCTGGACATCAAGAGAAATGAGCACCGTCATGGGAAAACCAGCATGGTAGTGCTAAGATGAAAGGACAAACTAGAGCAAGTAAAAACAACCACTATTACTGACCAATATACAGTAAGTTCGCTACTAACATGCTAGTAATCAGATGGTTAATGGTGAAAAGATGATATGGACCCTAAAGTCAATAACAATTTCAGTAAATTATCTTAGGTATGAACCTCAAAATCCTCCAGTGTTTTATATTTGTTTATTGCTAATTTCATATCTTCAATGCTCTTATAGTCATTATGTTTTTGACTCTGTAAAGCACTTTGAACTGCTATACAGTATGTATGATTGCTGCTCTATAAATAAAGATACCTTCAAGTTATAATCACTGCCCAGTTAGTCCACACACAGTAGTACACGCACATTCAGTGCACGATGAGTGGGGAAGAAAATGCAAGACAGGAATATAAACAAGATAACTCAGACACTGAGATTGATGTGAAATTTTCTTTATTTTTCAAATATATTTAATTTGGTTTGATATATCTTGATATCAGATTAAACAGCTACAGTTCATTTCACCCTTAAAATGCTGGATACATTTAGCATGCATGTTGTTGTAATGCACTTATAGGTGTAGTAATCAAATTTAATCATAATTAGTTTTTATATTACAAATAAAAAGTTTACTATTTATCATTATTCCATAGACATTATTACATATATGACAGACTTTCATTTAGATACAAGAACCAATCAAGTTCTATATTACAAAGGCCTCTGTATTGATATTTAAATATAAGGGAAAGGAGAGAATGTGCTTATTTTCAGCAATGTTTACATGTAAACATTTAAACACGTGCACTTAAGCAAAGGGTCATCATCTTAAAGAGGGGTTTAAGCGGTCTGCAGGTGACAGATTGGCAAAGATTCAGAATCAGAAGTAAGACTCATCGATATTCACAAAGTGCTTCACTTTATAAAAGCATAAAAGTATAAAATTGTTGTCAGAGACAAGAACCAGCCCTCCATATGTCCTTTTATCAACGACCTGTAAACATGGCAGGTAGTGTAAACACATGTTGAACCATTCAGATAACGTTAAAACTACTGCTCAAGTACTGGTACTTTTCTATAAAGGTATTACAAGTGACTACTCATTTTGAAAGCAGAAAATAATCTGTACATATTTTCATATCCAACAAAACAAATTTTAAAGTTGCACTCTTAAAAATAGAGCACTGTGCTTTTGATTAAACACCCATGATGAGTAGAAAAAAACAAAATGATATCACTCACGGACGAAGGCAACAAATCAGTATATTCAACATACTGTATGCTTACTGCATGGTAAAGTCAGTCCATTGGATTGAATTTGTACTGGCCAGGAGATTAAAACATTCATCTATTCCTCTGATAACAGTCAGTGTTGAAATTGAGTATAAGTAGATATCAGTCGTGAATGAAACATGTCTACTGTGATATAGCACACCAGTCACCATCATTTGGCAGCTTTGAGTGATGCTCAATGACTTAAAAACATGATTTTGTTGAAGGCAAGGTTAGATTTACATCTACATTCATTTTGATAACTAAAATGATTATCTCCTGTTTCTATGTACAATATGCATAGTATTTCAGCGCATTTTAATACTGCATGAAGTCATTGCATTGGATCTGTAGATACACAGACACTACAGGATGATCTGATTTTTACTGGTCCGGTGTTTCTGGCACATTCCTGCAATGATGGTTCAATGAGTCACTTGTGTATCAGCTTAAGTCATTTCATCAAATGCATGTTTTGGGGATTTGCATCAGTGTTTCTGGTAGTATGGAATGAAATCTGTAAAACTTTACATAAAAGTTAAATATAATGAAGTTAAAAAGGAGTGCTCTTTGGGATGGGCATTTTTGTAGGTTGTGCTGTTATCTACATATCAATCATGAACTTATTACACATCATTGCCTTCATGTTTTCATCCTAAACCCCTGACAAACTTGTTTTTTCCCTACTTTGGTACTTGTTCACTCAGTTTTTAACTATGTGCTTGAATGACACACACATTATTAGTTGTATTCTCAGAAGTACCTGCTGCGAGAATCAGTGCTAGGTTTTGTTGGGACTGTTCAGCCAGAATGAAACTTATTTTTGTAGTCCAGTATGTATCTTTGTATTTCAGTTTTGTAAACTTAAGAGCATGCTGAGTGATTAAAAACCCCTCACACTACAGATTTAACGTCACTCCTCCACATGCTGGTGAAGATTGTGTGACCGTCCTTCATGTGTCACACAGCTGGCACAGAACCATGTACGACGCACAGCTTGTTCCTCCATCAACTTCTCCACTTCATGCTCAATGGCTTTATACTGATGACAGTAATGTAAGTTTATTGTGTGCTGCCCAATCACTAATCCACCCCGTCAAAGCCCTGAGCATTCTCAATGGCGATGTTAAGTTTCTCTCTGAGCTCCTCGAAGGACTCATATGGGGGAAGGTCCAGGCGATTGAAGCTTTAGGGAGAAAGGTAAGAAAATAAAACAATGAAAAACATAATCATGTCTTGCGTTGAAGAAATAAAAAATAGATTTTTCAAAGCTTTGTTCATTAATCATCAAATTAGCTGTAACAGAGGAAAACAACATTTAAGTCTAATTTTAGCCTAACAGATAATTTAAGCTTTAAAAACACTGAATCTGACAATTGCATCAATGCTGCAAAAATGAAGTTTAACACTGATCCTTCTGCATTTGTATAAAGAGAAAACTGACTGAAACAAGAACAAGAACATTTTTCAAGACTATAAGATGAGTGAGAGCTATGACTACATCAAACCACTAGAGTGCATAAACTTACTACACTGTAAGCTTTTACATGTAATTTTATTTTATTCGTTTTTATCTTAAATTTTCCTAAAAACTGGTCACAAATCTCAGGGTTGCTAAAGTTAAGGCAACAAGACCCCATTTTCATTGCTGTGAGTAGTTTAGTTTAAGGCTTATGTTCACTGACTCATTCTGCCTTTATGTCTATCTTAAGAAAATCAATCTGTTTTTATCTGTAGAACACTTCATACACTTATGATGAAAATAATTTCCTGCTAGAGAAACCAACGGTATTTTCAGAAACATCACAGACTCCGTACATGTATACATGTAGTTTCACCCATTTTACAGAAAAAGAAAAATATTTCATGTTTGATTTACAGACATCAGACTGGCGGAGGAAAGAGCACACTGTAAATACACACACAGCACTTATACAGGGTGGACGCTGCACAGTTCTGTATGTGTGGTTGTGTGTCTGCTTCACTCTGCTGTTTGTGTCAGAGAAATCTCTCTGTTGCTCTGCTGTTATCTGCTTGTCACCGTGGCTTGAGGTCTGGGCCAAATAGTCACACAGTATTATCATATTACCGTATGCCTATTTTTAGCTCAATATGATTATTGTCATTTTTAATAAAGATGGCTGTCATCCATAATGGTTCAATGCAACAACCCTAATACACACTGATAAAATGAGCCAGACTTTGACGTAAAGTGTACCCAGATCTGTGCCGGGGTCACAAGTACATCACCATTATACTTTTTGTGTCTATTAACTTTAAGATGATTATAAAAAGGCCTGAAAAATTATACTACAAAGGGAAACTAGATCTTTGTAACAAGACAGATGAACTGACAAACTGAAAAAAACTTTTTTTTTTTTTTTTAAACATTTTCTTTTAAATTCATAGTAAGTGATACTTTGGACTGTTAGAATAAAGCAGAACGAGGCCTGTCTACTGAGTGAGATTGGGAAAAAAGATAGTGCTTTTTTAACCAGGGCTGGCGAAACTGAGGCAAACTAACAGTTTGATAAAGTGGCTTGATTGCTGCCAAACGTACTCAAGAAACAAAAAGACATGTTCCTGAGAAAAAAGGACTGTTATACATCATGGTGCTGTGTTTACCATGTGTGGGCTCGAGGGAGTTTATCACGTGTTCCCCACTGCTCGATGGTGAACAGCTGTGGTCCGTTAGATCCTGGAAAAGAAAACATCAGAAAAAAAACATTCAGCATAGTTTCACCGGCTTCAGACACAAGAAATGAAACATAAAAGCAAGTATATGAGCAACCTGTAAATACATTGGAAGGGAGAAAATAAGGCATACAAAAATGCAAATGGAAAAGGGAAAAATTTAGCCTTAAAACTGAAATATCAAGAAACAAACCCAACAGAAGGTGCTAGTTAACACACTGAGAGACTCTCACCATAGAGCTCAGCAAAACCATTCATTGGGACCCTTGATGTTCCTGTTACAAACTGTAGGAGTCGGATTCGCTTCTCAGCATCCATCAACAGCACGGCCTGGAACAACACATCCAAGAAACAGAAAACAAAGTAATTGTTTTGAAGGAGAAAAAAAATCGGAGGCTTAGCTTTGGCTCCAGGCATGGAAAGATGCCTCACCTTCCAAAACCACTGGATGACGATGTGGTTGGCGCAGTAGTTGTTCTTGTATTTGGTGTTCTCCCTCCAGTCATTCACATCCACATCTCCTAGACCACACATAAGCAGCTGAGAGGACGAGATGGCAGGTGGTCAGGGGGAGAGAGAAAGTCATGTTTCTGGAATGTATTTGGTTTACTTAGCACATTTAATAAAACCGATTAACTCACCTCAAGCTCATTCTCGTCAAAGATCTTAATCAGATCGAGTGGTATCAACTCAAAGAACCCCTTCAAGCACAGACACAAACAGATTAGTCTATTTTTTCACCTCAGTCTGATTTTCCACATAAAAAATAAATAGTAAATCCTTACATCTTTGAAGGCAGTCATCTGCTTCTGTATTCTGTTCACAAACCTCCACTGCATCACCAGGCTGTCAAAAACAAAACAGCAGATCAGAGTCACAGTATCAGTTCATCACTAAAGAAATGATAAAAGTGTTGTTGTTGTTTTGTCTTTCCTTACTGGATGTACTCCTTCTTGTTGTCATTTGTGACAACTATCTCTGCGCCTCCTGGTGTCAGTTCATGCTGGTGAGTCTGAACAGAAAGAGGGAGATACTGTATGTTAATCAAGTTTTTAGTTAAGATTTCAGGTAAAACTTGTTACGTTGTGATCAGTTAAGGAGCACTTATCATAAAACTGGCCAGCTGAATTATGCCTGAATAAGATCCGCCTCAAGATATCGCCACACACAGATGTAATGTCATGAATGTTTTACAGCTTTTCCAAACTGAATAAGGCTGCTGCCCCAATTATCCAAGGCCCACCAAAACCCTTTAACAACCAGATGCAGATTTCAGGGTGAACGCTTAGTTTTGCACTAATATTTTCTTTTGTCATTCTCTTTTTGAACGAACTTTGTGGCTCCATAAACCCTTTCCCAGTGTCTTTCATGTATCTGAAGGCCCCGATAATTTATTTTATCAGGGGACAAGTAAAAATAGAAAAAAAATATTAAATGGAGTGTCACCACTTAATTCAACTCCTTTTTAACCACGACTCATGTTTTAGTTCTAAGATTTAGAAATGTAATAAAGTGTTTTGGGATATTTTAAAATGAGGTTTGACTAAACTTGCTGTTTATTGTAAATGACCTCAATTCACCTGCAGTACCTCTGAAGGCCACCAGAGGACCCTGGACCACACTAAGGAAGTACTTTTCTACAGGTTCCCTTAAAGTGTTACTGATTATTAAATACGTATTTTTATTCTTTTGTTCTTTTTATTTGCACTTTATCTGCACCACTATACTGTATTTGTATAATTAGCTCTGCCAAGGAGGTTACATTTTTGCCAGCTTGTTTGTCTGTCTGTCTGTCCATCTATTCAATCATCCAAATTTTGAGCAAGGTAGCTAAAAAAAACCTCAACATATTTTTATGAAATTTTCAGAATATGTTGGTTATGGCACAAGGGAGAAGTGACTGTATTTTGGTGGTGATCCAAACACAGATCCAGGATCTTTTTCAAGGACTTGTCACCATTGTACAATGCGGTTTTCTATATTTTCAATAATAATTTAGCAAAGAATGTCAGAAATGCTTTGGTGGAGGTTTGAGCACCTCTACTTCTTGCTACACTGTTGCAGTATTTTTGCTAGTCTGTTTTAAGTCCTGTCTCTAATACATGTGTAAAATGGACATATCTTGAGCTGCTTGTTTTGAAAGGATGCACAGTTAAGATGCACATTTTCATGGCAGCCGCATACATGCTCCCTGTGGATTGGTATGCCTACGTGATAAATTATTACTTCTTAGCAGTGAGTAATATGTCATTTACTGTGTTTCCTTTGTTAGCTTCAGGGTGAGGGGTTTTCTCTATATAAGTTAACCTCATAAATAATCAGTAATGAGGCTGTACGAGTGCTGCGTTTGAACCAGTAGAGGGTAAAACTGAATTATTACACAAGTTTTCAAATTGGGGAGCTATTGCTTCCTCCCTAGTCTCTTACAGCCAACAAGACAGAACATCGATCTTACCTGTCCAAACAGCTCTTCATCGATGGTGAACCTCAGGTCCAAATCTGCTGGGTCATTCTCCAAAATCCACATCAAAGAGTTGAAATATTCACTGTCCTAAAATGACAAATTTAACAGAGTGAATTTCTCCCAGGGCAAATATAAATTAAGGATGACAATATAGTAGTTTATTTAAGTCTTAATTGGGAATGAGCAATATTTTAGCATAGCAGGTGCACCATTTGATACCTGCTAAAAAGAGCTGATTATCAAAATCAGATGATATCAGAATCTCTGCTGCTATTCAAAGATAAGCAGGCCTTACGTTGAAGCATTTTGAATTATTTCGGCACTATTTTAGGAAACCTCCATATAAACTTTTTAAATTAGTATAACTAATTCTAACAAAAATTAAAGCGCCTTGATAAAACAGGGCATAATTTTTTGTCACATGCACTTCTGAGCTCACTGTTCATACAGTCCTGTTTGTAGCTCTATAATGGCAGATAAGTTTTGGTTTTATTGTACTCTTTAAAATTCATTTTGTTAATGTTGTAATGTATTGCTATTAAATGAATTCAATATTTTTTACTTACGAAATGTCTAGTTTAGTAAAAATCGAAGTAAAAAAACTACAGTAGAATAAAATGTTTGACTTGTATTTATGTCTGTTTTAAAAGAAAAAAGACTATTAAAATAAAAGCTAGTTCTAGTAATGATGTTCTCTGCCATGTAAAAAGGCATATCTAGTTTTAGCTACATCAGCATATTGGATATTGGCATAATCCAGAATTGTACATCCCTTTTAAATATTACTGTAAATATCTGACACTCACAACAGACTCCATGTCCTGAAGAGTGATGGGCTTCTGCAGCATCATCTTGTAGAAAGGCCGAATGAAAAAAGCTGTGTGGAAAAACAACCAAAATGTTTAGATCGACTGTATATTAGCACAAAAGTTTCTCAGATCACTTTAAATTGTCCTTCTGCAGTTCTGTCCCAAACATTTAAATTCTACTTCACATTCAAGTCTTTGTGTGTGTATTACATAATGTGTCTGCAACACACCTGGAAACCATTCACAGCGTGGGTTAAGAGTCAGCTGTTTGATGGTATTTCTCTGCAGCTGTGTTACTCAGTCAGGAAAGCAATGTTCAGGTCAAGACTAGAGTTGCTTTTCACATAAAAGCAGGAGTCCAGTCTCCTTTACACAGTCAGGCATTGAGCACTCAGCACTATTTGATGCATGTTAGTACCCCAAGCCCATACATTTAACTGTTACAGGAAAATTCAGATGTCCAGAATGTCCCTACTTTGACCAAAATACGTGTTAAGATGTTCTCAAAAGCACAAAAACAGGGAGGCACTCACCATCAAGCAGTTTGCCATGATACACAGCCATGCCTGCCACACGGCCGATGAACTTGAAGTAGGTGAGATGGTCCTCGTTACACAAACCAGAGTTTGGGTTGATTTGCAGTGTGTAGTTGTCCCTATTAGGCACATCAAAAAAGAGGGTCAGTATTACATTACTCTGAATATTTTTCATTTATTTTTGCTACCCATTTATTTCTTCTATTATTATGGTACAACTCTCACTGTCCTCCAATAAAATAAAGATTTTTCTGCAATTTAACTTAAAGTTTGAGCAGAAATTACTCTAGTTTAATAAGTACTTTTATAAGTAAGCAATAAGTAATATCATTCCAATTACATTTGCTTATGATACGTTTTTTTGTATTTTTATGTAACAACCAAAACTAAATTGAAATGTTACAGATATAAAAATAACTAAATAAATCTGTCTGGTCTGTGTTTGTCAGCACCCTTCTTTGCATTATGTTTTTTAAGACCTAACAGGTCTGAAGTAGACAAGCAATCCAGGAAAATAGACTTTTAACTGTCAAATCTAAGCAACTTTGTGAAAGTAATGTTTGAGATGATTGGCAACAGTCATGTTCATTTTTGTCTCCTTTTTTCAAATAGGACAAAACAGAGTTGGAAACTAGGTAGAGAAAAGGAGAGGAATGACGAGCAAGGAAGAAGCCCCATGCCATAATTGGACCTGACCTCACTCCATGGACAACCTCAGCCTCTGGATGTGGAGCATGCACAACTGGCTTTCAAGCTTTCAGCTATCAATATCTGTCTCTATGTTTTGTTTGTTTTTTTATTTAAACCTCCATACTGCCTACTGTCAATTTAGCTTACCACAAGTTTAGTGATATGGTACTTAAAAGTACTGTAACCAAACAGGAACAAACTGTTTTAATCTTGTTATGACCAATCACTGCATAAACAAACACTGTCTGGAATTCTTAAATGATCCATAAATAATTCTGCATACGTCTCTAATATAATATCTTTAAATTTACTTGACTGTCTTTTGGGACTGTACTTTTCCAAACAACCTTAATCATGCACAATATCATTTATGAAGCTATAAAACAGGCAGAGTTTGCACTCACGTGGCAGAATACTCAAACAGTCCATAGTACGGGTTGAACATCTCCTTTGACATGAGGAAGAACCACTCCCTGGCAACTCCACCGTAGTCCAGTCCTTTCTCTCCCTCAAACTCCACCCACAGTCGAGCCTTCAGCAGGTCGGCCCTCTTCACTGAAAGGATGCGTCTGTATGAGTCCTCCAGCACAGCGTTTCGTCTCAGCTTCATCTCAAAGCGGTTTGGTATGTCCGCCTGAAAGTGTGTTTAGATTCACAAAAACATTTATGATCATCTCTATATTAAACCAGCACTACATATATTAAACTATATCAATATCAGCAGGAGAAGCAACACCAGTTCCCATCTGAACAGCTTTCTGAGATGATTTTACTTGCATAGGGGATGACACTTGTACATAAAGCCATTTACACTTTCACTCACCGGTTTCTTCAGCTTCTTCCTGAAATACTCATACTTCTGTTTATAGTCTCTGGAATAAGGCACTGCCTGTAGGCACAAAGAGGACAACATATAGGAGGAACAAATCAGTTCAGACACAATGGCCTATTTTGAAGCAGAAAAATATATGTGCAGGAAAACTGTTTTAAATACATGTGTTTGTTTGAATTTGTGCTACTATGTTTAAAATGGTTAATAAGCCAAATACAGTCTGTACTTACTGGTCCAGTTATGGCTGAGCTCTGTAATCTAGGATCATCCCATTGTGTGGTCTTGGTGTCTATGAAATATTAACATTAAGAGTTCATATCTTTGAATGGAAACCTGTTATATATTAACTATTGAACAATAAATGTTCTACATACTGTGATCAATGTAGAATATCCTCCCATCACTGTGGACCCTCTCCTCCCAGCCTGGCTAAGATTTCAGAAAACAGTCCATTATTTGATAAGTTTAGACAATCAAACACAAAAACACCCGACACTAACAGCTGTGAACTCATATTAAAAGAAAACAGAGCAAATAGGCTTTCATAGGCTTTTTTGTTCCCAGGTAGATTGAAAGACTCTGTCTGTTTCTCATAAAATCTGTCATAAAAATTACCTTACTGATGAAATAAGGAGCAAAGATGGCCAGAGGTTAGTTTGTGCTCAATTTACAACAGCTATTTATTTATCTATTTGTTTATAAAGTGGTACAATAACAAGTACTATATCATGGAAATAAATGAGAATTCATACAGGCACAGAAAAATACACAAAATCCAAACAAATCACATCACTAAGACTTTGAGACATAATTGGGAAAGACAGCAACATAAACATTTGCAACTATACATTTAAGTCAAAATAGCAACAGTAAACCAAAATGAACCTATGACAAGCATAAAGGTAGCATCTTAGTATATTTTCAGGATACATATGTATTAAACTAGTGAACTACAGTTTGAAACAAATCTAAGAATTGATGTAGCTTCTCAAAGCAGGAAGCGAAATCTCAAATTTGGCCTGCAGCTCTTTTCCAACATGTTATTCCCCCATCTCTCTCGGATTTATTTCTCTAATCACTGCCCTGTCAAAACAAAGGCTAAAATTCCAAAGAAAACTTAAGAAAAAAATGTTTCTTACTGGCAAAGGGCCGAGATCAGACGGGTCAAGTGAGGCTCTTCTCCTCATGTGCACAGGAATCCGTAGCCTGGGATCTTCCTGTTCAGGAAAATAAAAGAGAGGAGGCTGTATTTTAGACACTACTGGAAAACAAGATTCTACTTTTCAAATGTTTTAGGTAGCCACCACATTTAGAGAGAAATTTGGACCATTTCTGTGGTCTATGGCATCCCCCCTGTCTGTCCACTGGCCTCCTGATTAAACTTCCGAAGCTTATGAATTGATGAGTGGGATTGTTACTTAAGTTGCACTTGGACAACCCCAGGTCTTCATCAGCTCAACTAAATTCCCCCTCCTGAGATACTACTCTCTAACAGCTGTAATATTCATTATGTGTTGTAAGAGGTTTGTGGATTGTGTCAGGAAGAAATGTATTGATGTTAAGGGGTATGGGAATTTAACATGTTTATTAAAAGAAAAAGGGAGGGGGGAAGATTTGGAAGCTTGTAACTGTAATGAATATGCTGTTCATGGTTTAATATAAATACCAAGAAAAAGACACTTGCTTTCTGGGTTTCTGCTCAAAAGGCCATTAAACAACCTCAATACATATTTCATTCATTGATTCGAACATGAAAAAGATTTCTGATTTCTCACCCAGGTAGTTGTCTTTGTGTTATGATCGATGAAAAAGGGTCTTCCATTTGGAGCACTGCGGACCTCCCAACCAGCTGGCAGGAATCCAGATTCATACGTGGCCTCGGGGCTTGGGGTGCGCTGCGGAGACTCCTCTGGAGATGTTGGCTGGGGAGGTGGAGTTGGGCTCTGAGGTAAACCTGGACCACTCTGTGCTGCTGCTGCTGCTGCTGCTGCTGCTGCTGCGACTGCTGGTGCCTCTGAGGCTCTCTGGACAACAAAAACAAATCATAAAAACATGAACAACAAGAGCAATCATTTTTAGTAATTTCATATTTATCAATACAAAATTTTAATATATTTACATTAATAAATTAGCTAGTCATATTTCTTTAATAACAGTCAAATATAGTGTGCTTATGCAAAATCATGGCTCACATAATGTAAAAATACATTTATGTCTCTCTAATTTATTATTTATATGTATATCAGCGAAAAGTGCAAATCTGTGGTTAAATAAAATCATAATGGTGGTCATCTAATGCACTGATATGTAACAGATCAAATAACTGGTTGACTCATCGCACTCAGCCATTGTCCCCTTTGCACAACACAAACAAGTGTTCTCAAAATACTCAACAGAATTGTGAAGACATTTTAAATAATGTACATCCTAACCTAACTTGAGGAGATTCATCGAGTGCTACTTTAACTCGTGCTTGAGTAAAATTTTATCAGAGAAACAGTTCTTTTAAGTGAGTACAACATCTTTGTACTCTTTCTCCCCCGCCAATGAGAGAGCCTGTTCACCTGAATAAGGGGTCGCGTCCATGATGTGGTTCGGGTGTTGTGGTTGACATAGTAGCGTCTGCCTTTGGGGTCCCGCTTCTCTTCCCAGCCTGGGGGTAACCCAGCTGAGGTTGGAAGTAACTAATAAAGACATTAAAGTTAAACAAAGTCATCAACACTTGAAACTTAAAGCCCACAGCATAAAACAAAACAAAAAAAATACATTTGATAACATCCACACCTCTGTGAACATCAAGGAAGCAGCTGTGAAGATCAGTGAGATACTTAAGAGGCAGAAGCACACTCAGAAACGCTGTGGTGCAAAGCAGGTTTGTTAAACTGTAGGACGTGATTTCAACAGAGAGTGACACTCACCACAGGATTAACGGGATGTTCCTCCCCTGAAGAAGTCTGCGAGCTTCTCCTGATACTGGAATGGCTTGAATTACTGGTGTGATTCTGCAGCAGGAGAGAGGATGTGAAAGACAATAGCGATCATTTGTCCATTAATGTCAATTATTTTCCATCTCTCTCACTGAAAGCTTGTGGTTCATATAAATCTTTTTATGAGTCTGTCTGCCTCCAAATTCTGGTAACCAGAAATTCATGCTACAACAAACAAGCAAAGAAAAAGACTCACTGTTTGGGAGGTGCCAGACGTGGGCCCTGAAATGTTAACACTTCTCAGCTCGTCTGCAAAGGCGAGGAACTCAGGCACGGGTGTGCGGGGTGTAGGTGACGTGACCTGGTTACTGCTGTACAAGGTGGAGTCGTCCTCTGTGATAATTTCCCAGCTCTGCGGGATGAGACAGCAGAAATCCAAACAGTAAGCCTCTATTGTACAGATTTCCTCAGATGACATGCCAAAACGACTCTGCCACGACCACCGCAGCATCATCTGTTTCAACATAGGATCCCTGAACCCTTAAATCTTACATCAACTCCCCTAGGAGAAAAAAAGCTCAGAAAACAGCATAAACTCAAGCTTGATCTAAAACTGAACTGAACTTGTGCAACAGACATACTTTAAAACCTGCAGAAGCCCACACAAAAACAGTCATACCACCACATTTAAAGGGTTTCGACAAACTAATCAGCAAACAAGTGCCTAATAGAGAGCTCAGTACAGCATTGTTAAACTCTTTCAGCCTCTTCAGTAAAATCTAACTCTCTTTTGTCAGTCGGCTTTTTGGTGCTGAGCAGCTAATTAATGTTTTTCTGTTTGTTTTTTCCTGAAAACAGCTGCCTAATGCAAACAGAAAAGACTCTGTGGGAAAAGACAATTAATGCATTTGAATAAACCTGGGGGAATTGTTGGAGTAATTTGTACATGTGTGATTTTTCATTTACAGGACTGAACAGCGAAAAGTTTCTTAGGGGATGAAAGGTTAAAACTATTGTAATTCCTCTGAAATAAACAGAGGAGGTTGTCATAATTGAAGATAACTTTTTAGGGGGGGGTTTAGGCATTTTGCTGTGTACAGGGTGTTTATGTGCTTCATTAAAAGCATCAAGCCATTAATACCATACAATAAATAGTTAGTCTATATCTTCTCACATCTCTTTATATTTAAGATTTTTTGGCTGAATATGAATAAGAGATCCCCTTTGATAAAAAAGAACCATTTGGAAAATCTCAACCTCATAAGCCACCCCTGTAACATCATGCTAACCAGTCATTGATAGTGCCCCGTCTCTAAATGGCATCAATCATTAATACAATTACAGTACAAAGTCACACAATGTTTGAACAGTCAGTTAGTCCAAAGCAATACATCCATTTGATCAATTTATTTGCAATTTTTGTGGTAGAGGATTTTTTTTTCTTTATTTTTTTTTAAATCAAGTTTATTTTCCCTTCACTTACTCCACCAATCATTTTGCTCCCCCTTGGCTCTAGCAGTCAACTCCCTCCAATACACTTTCTCCCAACACACACACAGCAGATTGAAAGTTGTTTAAAGACAGAAATACTGAAAATCTGAACTGTTTATAACAGTAGGACCTGTCATTGCTTGCACATGCATTTTTAAGCTTTTGTTTGTTTTTTAATGAGATTAAATTATGATAGGAGAGTATGTTAATGTTCTGAGCAAAAACTGCAGCTGTCGATGTAGACAAGCCTTACAACGTCAAAGCTACATGGGACACCTTTGATAACAAACAGCATGCACTTTAAATCCAGAAGAGAAATTCTGTTTAAATTAGTGAAATATTTTGATACAAGCAAGGAAAACTTGTTTTATGAATTTCTTTTTCATTTGAGTTGTTAAAGTTTTGTTTTGTTTTTTAAAGGGAATATCATGGGGCCCTACATTTTTTTAAAAAGAAAGACAGAGCAAACAGCAGTAAACTCTGGCAGTGAACAGGCAGCCTGTGGGAATTTATGAAAACATCACATGCAGGAGCACTGAGTATCAGTACTGGAAAGGTGCATGCACAAGCTGACATGCAGCAAGCACACTTACACAGCTTTTTCCGAACTTTATTAAACAGACCTTCAAATTACATAAGTGACAGCTAATTTATATTATAAAATCATTTTTAACAACCATTTGGCAACCCCCAGAATCATCGTTTTCAACTTCCCATTAGGACTCTAAAGTTGAGAAGATGCTCTTGGCATTTTTTAGATTGTTTTATCTCTTTAAAGTCCTGTTGATAAATAATTATTTCCTCAGTCAAGCATACTAGGGCAAGGACCGTATTAACTATGTCAGCTAAAGCCATAGCCAGACTTACAATTAAATTTGGTGTTTAAGCCTGATCATCTATTAACCTATATTTCATCCAAAAAGAAGTCTGTGGCTTATACACACCTGTACAACCTAGATAACACTATATGCGACACGAGCCATCATGACTGTGAGTGTAGCCGCCACAATCACACAATAAACACATCCTGACACTAACCAAAGTCCGTCCCCATTCATTGTGTATTGCAAACTACAACATCATCTTCAAGGTCATACTGTAGATCTACATTTAAATAAAATAATGGTAAACCATGCAGTAAATGAAGAGTGTGTGTATCCCTGATTTCTTTAATGAAAAGACAACAAGTTGAAATTGGAAGCAAAACTGACGGGCTATGTATTAGTCCCTCACAATAAACCCACAGGCTGAGAGCTCAACTGTTGGACTATAGGTGGTAAAAATCAAACAAAAGCTAAACTTGGAAAAAACGGCGGTAACAGACTGACGCGGCTACACAGAAACTGCCCGCTGCGGACTTGTATGAATCAAATATAAATCATCATGTGAAAAAAAACTTTTCCTCTGGGAAATTCTTGAGAACTAACAGCTGCTTACATACCAGTGCGACTTATAATCTGGATTTTACTTACGAGTTCTCACTGATTCTTTCTCTCTCTCTTGTTGAGTTTGAGAGAAGAGAACAAGTGGCAAATCCTATTCATTCAACTTTTAACAAGGCATGCTGAGACTTTTACATGCTACATCCCCTTTGAGCTTGTAAACAAGCTTTAAGCATTTCATAACTCATCATCTGTCCTTCATTAACAGAATGGAAAAATACAGGTACATCTGAACAGTGCACAATAAAGCAATACAAGCAGGACAGAGTCGAGGGCAAAATGCAAATGGAAATGCAAAGTGGTTGTAAAGGGTTAAAATGACCTCAGGAGACTCTCGTGCAGCGTTCTCTTCATGGTCTGAGATCTGTCTGCGCGCAATGAAAGCATGTTCCTCCATATTACTGTTGGGTCTTCTTTGTATCCCAATATCACTGTCCCTGTTTAAACACACACAGGCACATAGACACAGTTGATCAGTACTGTAAATCAAGAATTACGCTGAACTTTTGCTCAGGAGGGCCGCACATTCTTACTGTATTGTGGGTCGTTGCCACTGTGTGGTTCTGCTCTCATGATTGACATAGTAGGTCCTTCCCAGGTTGTCCTGCCGTTCCTCCCAGCCAGAGGGCAGAGCTGGTAGAAGCTGGCTTTGTCGGGGACCTGACATGTCCTGGCCCTCGAGAAACTCCCAACCAGGCTGAAAACATAAACACAGAGTTTAAGCAGAAGCACTACTGGGAAGGAGACAATACCCTGACGCCAGCTCTTTCATGGCACACACTGAAGAAGCAGACAGATGTAAATATGACTAAACCTTTAAAATGTAAGCAAAACACTCCAATTATGAAGTAAATCCAAATACTTCAGGACAAAACACTACTATAAGAAATTAAATGTTTACAGAAGTGGTTATGTAACGGTCTGGCCTCAGGACACAACACCAACTGCTTAATATGAAACAATGATTCAGATTTCTGAGGATAATCAACAATTGGGTCTTACATTACACAAAACATAACTTGAGAAGGAGCAAGGAAAAAAAAACATTATTAAAAAAGTGCATCATTACAGAGGCACTGTGATGGAGCACTGTAAGGACATTTATCCATATGTTTTGTTTCCAGTAACAGTATGTAAATTTAGTTGTTTTCTAGAATTCCAGAAATTCACAAATTATAAGACAATAAACAACTTTTTTATCCATGGATAAAAAGATAAATTAGTCAACGCCTTAAAAAAAACAACACAATTGACTTACAGCAGCTCTGCAACCCATTGGGTTCCAACAAACTTTAAGTGATACTTTGGATCCAAATAATCCACAAATGCAGTTAAAATGTTTCACTAAGGTTTATTAAAGAAAACTGGAGTAACTGTAATAAATGACCTCCATTGTGTATTTGCTCATCTTTTAAGATAAAGGAAGATTTTGGGGGTCACTAAATGTTCAGCCGTTAGAATTTCTATGTGTAACAAAACACAATGGTATATATGTGACTGTTGTTTTCTTGCTCTTTGGTTGAATACATTAAGCCTCTGTCCAACTTTCAGCTGATGGATTAGAGACCTCGTGCATCATCTGACCACAGAAACAGTTGATATGCTACACGAGGTTGTGCTCAAAACTTAAACTCTATTTGTCAGCCAGTTCTAAATCAAGTGAAAAGATGGAACCATTAGACACTGTTCATTTATAAATGCTATTGCAAAGAGGAGCTTCACCTCTAGTGTATGTGTTTTCTCAAATTAATCCAAATCTGCTTTACTGTACATTTGCCCTTTTTATCTTTTTTTCACATTTTTTTCCTTTTTTGCTCTCTTGTACTTTTGTTTGATTATAACTAGTTTACTGATAAGTATTAATAACCATAATGTTGTAATATTGTTGGCCAGTGGTTCTGAAACAGTGTGTCAGGACACACTGGTGTGCTATTATGCATGTGTACCATGGGAATTTTTACAAACATAATCACCTAAAATTACAACTACAACCAATGAGTGACTTCTGACTTACTCCACTATTCTTAGAGTGCATTAATTTACATATACATCGTTTTTTTAAAGGCTTTAGGTCTTTGGTATCAGTGGTATCTTAGAGACAGTAGAGCGATGCAGGAATGAGTACTAAAACGCAGAAGTGAGTTAGAATTTTAGCACTTCGTGTTCACAAGGCCCAAAGTGTATGAGAATGTAGATGAGCGTTTCAGATAGATACCTGAAGTAAGGTCTGTGTTAAAAACATGCAAACAAGATTTAAAGTTTTCATTTTACAATGTAAAATTTATCTGAAACCTCAAACAAGAGGTTAATGTGGTACTGTACTTTGAAACTGTGGCAGCCGCTTATAATGTTGAAGTCCATAGTAGCTTAATTGTAGCTTTGTATTCTCGCCAATTACGTTTAAGTCAAAAAATTGTGAAAGTTAGTTTCACTTGTGGAGACTATCATGATGAAAAAAACATGTAAGTAAGTTTCATGAAATGTTGTTCACCACAGAGCTTATAATCAGCAATGACCCAAGAACTTAATGAAAAATCCCACAGGCTTTTAGTCGAGAGGACCAGCGTGATACTAACATCCTGTTGTGGCCCGCAAAAATACATCATCCCTGCATCACTTAATTGAAGACATTACTTTAGCCACACTTACATCTGTATCTTGTTCTGGCGTTTCCTCCTCTGAACCTGAGTTTTTTGGCAGGTAGGTCATTTTGAGACGCAGGTGACCTTTGACTCTGGATTTGTGGCTGGATAGTAAACACAGATATCATTTTGATAATTGACAAAAAAATCCAATTTCTATAATGAACTGTAGAAAATAAATGAAAAATGTAATGTATAAAACAAGAAAAAGAAATGCAATAATCATGCAGTAAGGCTAACCTTCGCGGATGAAGCAGAAAATCCTTGAATGTGTATGGCCTTTCTGTGTTGGGATTTTCTGTCTGAGGAAAAAAATGAAAGAAAAAATACTTTAAGTCTACAAATACTTTTGACTCATGAAATGAGATTGACAGTGAAGCACCAGGGCTAATTTGAGGGTGTTGTATTTGTGATGAAACAAAGCAGGAGTGCAACATAAACATGACGGATCGTGTTTCCAAAACTGCAGACAATGATGTGGAACAGACTTCAGAATAAGGGCATGCTTGTACAGTAAATGTTACAGTAAAAGCAAAATACCTTCAACTTAAGTGAACTTCAGAAAGTCACAAACGTCACTACACAAAGAGTACGGATCTCGTGCAACCATGACTCACCGGGATCTGATTTAAGGGGACATCCACCTGTCCCAGAAAGTCATCACGTGTCTGTCAGGAAGAGAGAGAGGGACACAGACATAAGTAAGGATCATGATAATATCATCTACACACACACACACACCCACCCACCCACACCCACACACACACACCCACACACACCCACACACAGAACTGGCCTGGACATGTTTTGTTAGCTAGTCATCTGTCGGGTAATGTGAACCACTGTGAGAAGCCCACAGGGACGTGCTGAGTGTATTTTTGAAACATTTCATATTAAATCTTAAGTATGATGTATGTTCGTCCTTTGACCAGAGAAATTTATACACTGTATCATTTTAAAAATATGTAGGACTGTCAAATTCTATATTCAATTATAAAAAATGCTCAGTTTTAGGACTTACTTGCAGTTACAATCTCAGGTTTAAAACTGTGCACTTCAACTGATTTTGAAGTTCATGTTGACAATGTGAATCAATTCTTAACAGTATTTGAGAGGAGTACTTTTTAGGATCTAAACCTTACATTTGTTCTGAATTAGTGTGGCTCACAGAGGAAAATTTGCAGAGAATATGGGTTAAATCTAAAACTTTAAGATCTTTTCAAGACCCTCTTCATACATTTTACAACCCCGTCTACATCTTTAATTTCTACACAGTTACATTGGTAGGACATTTATTAAACCATTGGATTGTAAAACTGACAAGTCCTGGGCTTGATAACTCCATCATTGTAGCTGTATTTAGACTTCTGGTTAGGGACAAAGCATTTGAGAACAATTTATCAAACTGGTTGCTAAACAAAAAAATAAAATAAAATATATTTTTTCATCTGTGTATGACAAAAAAGCCTGACTACCTCTACTGCAAAGTATTTACATTTAAATGGTATTCCCACACATATTTGACCTGAAGGAAATACAGCTTTCCTGCTATTAAAATGTAATGGGCCATAGTGCAATTCATTATGATCTTGATTAATTGTTTTGCCCAAGCCTTCACTATGAAGAGCTGCGGGAAACACTGGATCCCCCCTAACAGAGTGTGCAAACATATGTAAACTCTGTAGACCCTTAGCATAAACTCAGCCTCAGCATTACTATTTATTAAAAAAAAAAACAGGAGCAATGCTACGCTGTACAAGCCCAAGTAAAAGCATTAACTCCAGCTTCACAGAAAACTTGCATTTACCTATTAAAAACACACAACACTCCCACATTAGGTTAACTTGCAAGCTAAAGGCACAACTAGGACTCAATGAGCTTGCAAAATGCCATCAACTCTGGCTGAGTTCAATACCACAAAACATGTAATTAAAGGTATGAGTTAAACTCAACAAAAATAAAGCCTACATCATCTCTTGATAAACTTTCCAAATTAAAAGAATGCAGGAATGCACTTTTAGGAAGACCCACAGAAGTTCATCGATTCCCGGTTGATGCAGAAACATTGACACTTGTTGGGTGTTCATGTTTATTTACTTTCACTGTTAAAAAAAAATCAGTTAAGGAAAGAGATTTCTTTTTTTAAAAAAAGTGTTGTTTTTTTACACTGCATCTGACCTGTCTATCTTGAGAGTACTTTCCTTCCTGCTGGGATAAAAACCTGGCATATTTTGAAAGAAAATGAGGAACTTTGGGTGAGTTACAACATTAGCTGAACCACAGAACTTGCTACAGATCAAAAAGTAAACAGAAAAAGCTCAGAAGAACAATATAATAAAGAACTGTTT
Source organism: Cetoscarus ocellatus (assembly GCA_037902135.1). Taxonomy (NCBI): domain Eukaryota; kingdom Metazoa; phylum Chordata; class Actinopteri; order Labriformes; family Labridae; genus Cetoscarus; species Cetoscarus ocellatus. Next base: position 5,869,315 of record JBAMNC010000387.1, read on the forward strand.
GTTATCATCAGGAATACTTTACTTAACTTATCCACTGAGTTGTGTGTGAGTTTTTTATTTGAAATGAGACATTCAAAAGGAGTAATGTTGTTCTAATTTTCCATCACTGAGAGAGAAGAGAGATGCTGTTGTGAACAGCACTTTATGCCCGACTTCAGTGTGCCTTAACAGTAGGGCTGGGCCATATATTGCTTAAATCTATTAGTTCAAAAATTTCTGTTGCAGGAGATTTAAAAAACACAAATTGAGATTTTTTTTTTCCTGAACCCCAAGAATTAAAATCCTTCCCAAGTTTCCTTTCAACTGAGACACAATAGCAATATGGAAGTTGTGGCATTGTTTGAAGACAGAAATATTACCAACATTTAAGTTTTCAGGCTGATATCAGCCAATACCAAAATCACACTGATAGAATTGTTTATCCCTTTTTTTTTGTTCTCATAATGGCAGGCTCAGCCATTTTTTTGCATGGGCACATTTTAAGTTAAAGTTAATGACATAAAATACAATTAAGATTATTCCATGTCAAAATATTGTAAAAACACTGCAGCTTAAAGAGTCAGTGTTGACAAGCTTGTCTACTTCCAAACTACATAGTGGACCTCTTATAACAAAAAAAAACAGCATGTACTTCAATTTTAAGGGGGGATTCAGTTTAGCTTAAGAACATATTTTGATAACATGAATATACACAGTTTTATGTCATTTCTACGTCATATAGAGGATTATTTTTTGAGAATAAAAAAAAAAAGAATTAGAATTGGAAATCGAGTTTGTTGAGAAAAAAAATCAGAAATTTTATTTCTAGGCCATGTTGTTCAGACCTACTTCTTGGTAAAAAAAATAAAAATAAAAGCTCACCATTAAAAAATATGAGGTAATGTCTTGCCGGCCCGTAATCTTACTCTTATATACATGTTAACACCTCATCAATAAGATATTTTCTTTTATATCATTGTATTTGTAAATGCAAAATTCAAATCCTCCACACAAAGATTACACTACATTCCAACTGGAAGAGTTAGAGCTATAGACTAAATCTCAGTAAATTAACATCCAACTTTGGCTTCACTCTGTTACAGCTTCAGGAAACAAAATCATAAAGATGTAGCATTAAGTCAGAAACACATTTACTGTCAGCGCTTATTACAGCCGTTACAGTCTAAGAGGCAGAGGGACAGAAGGCAAACATATACTTCACAGGGAGTCAGCTTTGTGACCAAATTAACACCAGAGGCAGGTCAAAGTGTCCAAACGAGGTATAGAGTGTTTACATGAACAAATATAGATGTAAGGCCTCCTCCATCCTGCTCTTGTGCTTATAACAGTAAAGCCAAGAAAAGCAGTTAAGTCTGAGTGAAAAGAAAGGCAACGTGCTGAGGCAACGACCGACTACTAATCATCATGCTGTAAGCCCTTCTGAATGTGTCCAAGTCTCCCACTGTGCCTGTGTCTAATCTACCCTTACTGTGTTTAAACACTTTAAACTATTTTTGTCTTTTCAGAAAAACTACATGGAAATGAGGATGTTAACAATTGTTTCACCTATTAAAGAATAAAAGGCAAAGATAATCCATCAAATTAATGCTGGTAATTCTACAGAGCTGTAGGAGTTACAGCCAACTGCACGTGTGCTCTAAAACTGAGCTGCTGCACAGCGGAAAGTATCAGAGTACTGCAGCAGGTGAGAATTACTTCTGAGCGTTAACAGGGGCTTTTATCATTGCTGTGATTCATCACCATGATCAACTTGACAAAAAAATGGAATAATGAAAAGCACCACAGCATTCAGTGAAAAATTATATAAGTCCAGATTACCAAACAGCAGTGCTTCCCCTAGAAGGGGGGTTCTACAGATGGACCACAGGAGGTCATTTACAATGAATAAAAATAATAAACCTTATTTCTAAAGCTGATATCATGTTGTAAACTCATCATAAAATACTTGATTTCTCTTTCAGACATATTCTATTAATTCCAATGCATTGAAATGAACACTAGGACATATGAGAGAGCACTTTTTGTTTTACTACTACTATTACTACAAAATGTACAAGGCAATTAGCGATGTGTTCAGGCAACACAGGTGATGAAAAATTAAGATACAATATAATGCAATAATGTGACCTATTTTTTTCACTTAAAAAAGTCTTTTAAATTTTTTTTAGCATTCAGAACCCAAAATACTGTATGCATAAAAAATACAGTTTCTAATCTGCGTTATTTATATAAAGCATGGTCCCTGCAACATTTTTAAGCTTTATTGTCTGTCTCAGTGATACATTTTTACACCTTTAATGGAAATGTTTGCAGTGAATTTGGCCGCGATGGGTAACACTGCTGATGCACAGTGAAGCAATCTCAAAACATCAAGTGTTTGTTTTAACATTAAAATGGTTTTTTTGTCAGATTTTCTTTCATAAATAAGCTGTCTCTATTCCAGTTATGGACAGGACTCTTAGGTCCCTGGTCTGCTGCCATGTTATATAACTTCTGAAAAGCATTGTTTGTGCTGTGTTAGGCAAAACTACGAGTTTACATTGGAATCCTCTGTTTATGAAAAAGAATATGGAGGTAAGTATTTGGGTCTCACATTTTAGTTGTGAGGTGGCCCATAAAGCTTTTCAGGCTTCTAAGTGGGCTGCAGCATACTTTAGTTTGGAACTACTGCTCTACAGTGAGGCAGAAAAAGGCTCTTTACTGCGAGGCTGCACAATGAATCGACATGTCATTGCAATAAGAGCTTCTATAATAACCACAGTACACAAGTCTGACTTACTTGCAATGAATAATAGATAAATCCATGCTGAACAATGTAATGCCTTTTGACAGCATAACTTCATTTTGCATATTCTCACCATTATCATTCAGTCAGAGAAAACTGTATCAAGTTCATTCATAAAATTCAGAATCAATTCAAAACATCAATGAATCAGTTTTGTAGACACATTTTTCATATATCTCCTTACATAGTGATTAAATGCCCCAAACAGCCCACCACAGCAAACCCACTGGTGTTGTGTTCTCAGCCCTTCAATCAATTTATTTTTCAATTTAAGCATCGTTTCAGCTTGTCCACTATGTACCATTCTTTTAGTAATCAGATGAGAAAAATATTACAACTACATGCGCTGTACATCCTGAACATATTTATTCATGCTTTTTAAAGTCAAATCATATTTTACAGCCTCTCAGTACACAGCAGGCAGAGGCAGATCCTGAAACTGTGAAGTGATTCTTAATCAAATTGTGACCCCAGAATCAGAATCGAATCAAATATTTACACACTGAAAGATTCACACCTCTACTAAATGTTGCAAATTTAATGAAAGCATGTTTCTTTGAAATATCTGATTCATGAAAAACATGTAGCAAATAGTGTAAGCTAGAGATAACTGTTATTCATAGGGATGCACCATATTATCAGTTTGATTTCAGTATCAGCAGATAATTGTTTCAAAAGCCGTCATATCTGTATCCGCAGATATGATAATCTCTGTCGATATTTCCCATATTTTAGCCTCATATATTTGCACCAAGATTGCAGAGTTTTTTTTTGTTGCATATCAATCTTAAATTCAGAGTCTAATCTACCAAAAAGGGCAGATGAATGGCAGGTGAAGCTCGATTTTACTGTTATTGTCAAAAACACATTTTACATCTAACATAGTTGTAATCTAAAAATAACTACTTTCAGTCAGTTTTATGTATCAGTATTGGTATTGGTATCGGGCAGCACAGAGGAGCAGCAGGTAGTGTGTGCCTCACAGTAAGAAGATAGCTGGTTCAATCCCCGTGTTGGTCAGGGGCCAGGGCCTTTCTGTGTGGAGTCTGCATGTTCTCCCTGTGCTTGCGTTGGTTCTCTCCGGGGCCCCGGCTTCCTCCCGCAGACCAAAAACATGCTCATTAGGTTAATTAGTGACTCTAAATTGCCCTTAGGTATGAATGTGAGTGTAAATGGCTGTCCGTCTCTCTATGTGGCTCTGTGATTGGCTGGTGCTGGTTCAGGGATTACCTCGCCTCTTGCCCAATGTCAGCTGGTATATGATCCAGACATATCCCCGCGACCTCAGAATGGGATAAACAGGATAGATGATGGATGGATGGTTGGATGGATGATATTGGTATCGATATTGGTATTAGCCAAAGTAAGTTTTGAGATATCGACCTTTCAGTCATTGGGAAATATCCAATACAGTGTATCCCTAGTTACTCACTATTTCCTCTTAATTATACCTCATGTCATTATCACGGTACTGAAAATACAGTGTTGTGCATCATTTTTCCCCTAAAACAAGTACAAACCAAAATTCAAAATAGTTTCATTATGATTAGGGAAGGGCATTGTGAATTTTCCCAATAAACACATCAAAATAGTCTGAAACTGTTGCAATAAGCTAGAATCAACTTTTTTAATGTGGTCAAGCAAAGCTTTGTCTTATGATGACCCTCCTTTAACACCTCTTGGTGCAGGAAGATAAAGCTTAAGCTGGCTTTAAGCTACATTTAAGCTTATTTGTGTCAGTTAAGTGGGGATAAAGTGTCTAAATTTTCCTTTACATCTAGAAAAAAAACATGTTGCAGCTGAAACTATTGTTTAAAACAGGGGGGATGGCATAGGATGGTGTATGCATGCCATATGGACTCTTTATCTTCTGTTAAACTGTCACAATTCACATTGCCACTGCAATATTGAACACATGCACATCACATGTTTTTCTCATGTCGTTCAGGGCTAATTATGATGATAAGATTTAAATGTAATTTGTCTATAGTTAGACCAAACGTAACTAAGATCATGAAAACTGACTACAGATTTTTAATATGGCAAGGCATAAACAACACAAAAGAGCAAAAAATATAACACCATCTTTTCAAAAATAGTTTAGTTCAGATTTTTTGTCTATTTTTTCTGAATAAAAAATTGGGAAATAAAGGAAGGAAATACTGTATTTGCAGATCTCTAATTTTTTTACTCTCTATGATATTTATGTCCATACAAGTGTACATACATATATGAAATCTGTTTATTGATGGGCATGTACAGTTGTTTGGTGTACATTTGTATTTTGTTTGTTTTTACTTTTTTAAGTTTGAGATGAATTAAAAAAAGACAAAATAAATAAAGTAATGTTTACATTGTTCCCCTGCATCCTTTGTGTTTCATATTCTTTAAGTCGTGTGTTTCAGATGAAGAATTCCACAAAATGCGTTTCTTCTAAGAAAGGTTGATGTTCGTTATATGAATCTACACATCATTTAAGTATAATAAAAAATAAATTCAGGGGATTTGGGTTTTTTTCATACCTGTGATATGCCAAAACAGCCACAGAACACACGTTAATCATTATGCACTATGTTTCTTGCATGTTTTTAACAGTTTAGGCAAGTGTACAGAGAATTAAACATCTCTGTTGTTTAAGAGACAAAAAGCACAATAACTAAGACACTGGAAAAGGTCCAGAGCTGAAGGACATTCCTTAACTTCTCAGTCCTGCCATTTGTGTTTGTGGGACACTCTAATGTTAAGTATTATTTCTTAGTGAATCTGAGAAATAGCTACTTTTGCTTGAGATGTTATAATGGCAGTTGTTGTAAAAACCACTGCAGAAGTGTTGAGCGGATGCACATACCTCTGAAGGGATTAAACATATTGGTGTTACTGTTGTATCACTTGCCTGTGCTAAAAAGAATTTCTTTTAATTAAAAAACATCACTAGGGCTGAAAGAGCTTTAGATGCAGTAATTAACATTTGTGTTATCAAAACTCTAATTCAGTCATTTTATATCCAAGTATACATGACAAAAATACGGTATTTAATAGTATTGTAAAGTATTTAGTTTTTACCTCATTGGTAGGTGAGCCGGGTGAGTTTTATTCTGCCTGACTTTACATTACCGGTTAATTTTACGCATTTCTACTCTTGACAATATTCATCAGATATACAATCTGCAAAGAATCCCAAATAAATATTATGAGCATTTCTTAGTGCCTCATTCGATAATCTGTAACTACAGCAGATGAGTTGCATGTAGAAAATGACAGCATACAGAGCTTTAATAAGAAATGTCACACCTTCATTTGTAATTGCAGGGGGGACTTACTATGGTGGACATCACTCTGCACTTAGATGTCACTCTCATGCACTTAGGAGGTGAGTTGATACAAATTTTCTGATAATCAAACATGGCTGGCAGATAAACTACGGTGGTCGAAACCCACCTGTGGGGCCCGTTCAAGTATTGTCTACATGTGGAAACAATGATGCTGTGATAAATACATAGATCAGCAAATGAATTATCATCAGCTAGCCTCAGCTTTATGCGCTTGCAACATTTTTTATTTAAAAACAAAATAATTCCAAAAAGTAAATATTTTTTCAACATTGAACTAGTATCAATCACTCTCAGTGTAGCAGACAGCAAGCCTGAGCTTCATCTGCAGAGCGAGAGCAGGGATGGGATTTGAGGTTTCAGTTGAGCATTTGTCCAAATTGGTTTGAGGGACTGATACAGTTTCCCTTTCTGCTCAACTATTCCTTAGTTGACTTACATTTTGTTCTGCATGCCTTACAAAACGAAACTATCATACTTTCATGAGTGGGGATGAAGGAGATAAGAGAGTAAACATGTCTATGGCTGAGTGACTTCCAGCAATACAACGGCAACATGTCGAAACACTTTTCAACGGGCAGCACAAAATACAGGAGTACTATGTGTTTGACTTTGTTTACACAGAAAAACCTTTCCATTTCAAACAGAAATAAAATCTACAAGAACCAGTTGGTGAAAGAATCAATGAATAATTGATAAACACAATCTATATTCTCTATTCAAATCCCTACCTGAGAGCACTGCCATAAACACTAAGGTGTCCGTTCAAATGTTCATCAGCTGAGTGAAAAAGACAAAGCTTATTTTCATGAAATAATTTTCACATTTACTGCAATAAACTCAGATTATTTGCCTTTGCGTTAAAAGCCAAAGCTCCTAGAGTAGAAGTAAAATTGAGATTCACTGTACAGACTTGAACTGCACTACTGAATGCAGCATTTGTAAAGCCATGACAACAGCATATAAAAAAAATACTCTGAGCCTTTATCTTGACCAACAACTGTTCAGTTCAATTTGTTCAGTATTTGATAAGTGGGGTTGTTTGAGGCACATGTCAATAGTTAATACAGCATCATAATATTTATAATTTACCCCAGTATTAAGCCAATCACTAGCCGAGAGTCCCTTTTGCTTAGAAATTTTAAGTCAGTTGCTGAAAAGATTTTTTTTAGCTATTTTCCCTGAAAATCTCCCTTGATGTCAGCTGAGGCCAAACTTTTCAAAGGGTTGAGTGTACGCTGTGAACACAGAATAAAAGCCTACTGTAGATAAATGTCCATTCAGAGCCTCCCTGAAGGTTCATGTGACACTAGACACAACTCAGTTTAGCATGTGGCATTCAGCAGTGCTGACTGCATCCTGCATGTGCTTGTGGCAGCAGTGGCAGACACATGTTTTTGTATCTGTGGAGCTGAAGTTCAATGATATCCATCATAGCTTGGCAGCCACAAACTACTTTTAACAGGTGGACTGGGCTGCAGCTTGTGAAAGCTTATCATCTGAAGAGCCACAAAGATTATTTTATCGGAGCAGGAAAAGTGTCTGATGATGAGCCACCCAGTTTGAGAATTTACTGACACACTGAAGAAAGGGTCCATAAAACAAGTCCAGATGGATGAAGCTCATTTAAGGGTTATAAGAGCTGCAAATACTGAGCTAGAAGTCATGACAAAGTTAAGTGAAAACCAGAGCTCCAGTTTTTAAAAAGAATCAACTTTTTTAAACAATATAAAGGGTATTAACATGTTTATGTTGATATAGTTTACATTAACTTACATTGAAAACAGATGTCAGTCCCTATACTCAGACTAACAGATTATGTTTACAACTAAGAACCACTGACAGTGATATCAGCGACCTAAGATAATGTATTTGATAGGCTTGTGAAAGAGGGTGAGGGGGTGTAGGGGAAGACACTCTATTAACATGCCACAGGCTAACCCAGACCAGCAGAAGCATGTATATGAATTGTGCCTGATTATTCCACCAAACCAACCAGAACCCCCTGAAGAGCATTTTCATTCGATTTTTTCGCTCTAAACAAGGGGGCTATTTTCATGTCACTTTTCAGGTTCATGCTGACATGTAGTGTGTTCATATAAGTATTGTGGTCAAAGTTGACATTTGGTTCATGTGGATTTGACTTTACCTTTTTTTCTGTTATATCTTATAGATGGAAACATTAAAATGTACATTGTGTATCGCCATTCTGCAAAAAAATACAGACAAGATTTTTGGTCCACATCACACAGTTCTTGTAAAACCTGCACAATTATTCTCAATGGCCTTTTAAACCGCACTAAACATTTTTCTGTCATTTAAAAGGTAATATTATTGGATGCAATTGTGTGAAAAACTCAGTTATTCAGCTCTCAAAGAAAAAGGCCATTGTCTCCTTGTTTTAAAACGATAAAGCCTAAACGGTGAGCTTTGCATTTTAGGCAGTAAAACTTACTGATCCAAAGACGCAAGATATCGGAATTTGTAGATAACTGATTTGCTGATATTTCCAAACTTACTTTAGCCAATACCTGACTTTGTTAACAGGGATATTAAAAGAGCGTGCACAATGAGCTGATAACCGTGGCAGTGTTTCCCACATTTTGCACTTTAAGTTAAGACAAGTTGACAAGATGCTTTATATTGATCTATGTGCAGCATTTGTGCCTGTAACTGACAAATAATGGGAATATTTAATCACTATGTCTAAGTTAATGTCTCTTCAGTGTGACAGATTACTGAATAACATTGTTCATATGTGCAGAGAGAAGTACTTCTTGTAGGAGGGCTTACCTTAACGGGGACAAACCAGAGCATGACCCCCCACCCCACGCCCCCCACAATATCCAAATTAACTAGTGATATTTCAGAGGGAAACGCCTTATGGTAACTGTTCACTACATACCCAGCAAAATAGAATTTACCTGTTAATGCAAGTAAGTACAGCTTATATCATCAAATATTATTAAGCAGTTTGGTACATTTTTTTCATGAATTAAAGATTTTCAAAATATTTTTGTAACTACTTGTAACAACATTTAGCTTTCATTTTATGTCAACAATTCTATTTTTTTAGGGTTTAATTGTTTCTTTTGATAAATGTTTTCATCTGATGAGTTTTTTTTTTTCATTTTACCCTGTTGCTGAAATGGAAACAAATAAATGGCCCATACTTCATCAGAATATACTTAAAAAAAACACACACACACACACAAAGTCTCTCCAATACTAGAAGTGCCCCATTCTTCTCACATGATAGTATATTTTTTAAGACTTAGACGAGAACATAGAAAAAGAAAACCTGATTATTTTGTAAACAGTAATTTATAGTGTTTTAAATGTTAGCATTAAAAAATAAAGTTTCTTTGGATAACATGTTTATTCATAGCAAAATGTGAGATGAACATTAACCATGTAAGTTTATAATGACAACACTGGTGCAGTCTGTCAACTGTATTGCTGCTAAGTGTGATTTGTTTGGCTAACATGCATGTTCAATATTGGCCATAAACATCTACAGGAATTTTCATATCAGCTTTTTTAAACTATTACCTGCTCACACTTAATGCACAGCAATGATATTGTGCACCCCAATCTGTTTGACACGTTTTGTAATGTGTGTATAGTTAAATATCGAGTTAAACTTAGTGGTGTCCAGAAAATGTAACTTTTGTAAATATCTTCTCAATGACATTATATCTGATCTTTTGTCTTAAACAACATAATGACTTCACTAAATTGTGACTGAGTTGACGACCTTCCTTGTGAAATGCAGTGACTCATGGTTGTTCATTAACTCATGGGATAAGGTGTGTGAGGTTATGAGGGCACTGCAGATAAGGAAAACAGAGAACATTTCCATCCTGGGGTTTTAGTAGAAACAAAGGCCAGCTGAACCAAATTAACACATTTATTTTTTTTCCTATTGGGTTGTTTATACAATAATAAAGGAAAAAGATGTAGAAGACATCTGACAAATCCAGAGAAGACTGTCCAAAAATTCACCCTTTTAAGTTTAGCCAAGTGTTGTTAAGCGGTAGCTGTTTTTCATACAGAGTTATCTTTTTTGTAACAGAAATATTAATTATTTTCATCGTACTGTTTATAAGCATTAGGTTATGACTTTTTACCACTGCTTTAAAAAAGGTGGGCCATTTATGAGTACGAAGGTCCATATTGGGCAAATTACAAAAGCACTGCTTATCCCTTTCAGGGTTGCGGCACGCTGGAGCCTAGCCCAGGTGACATTGGGCGAGAGGAGGGGTACACCCTGGACCGGGTGTACCCCTCCCGGGTGTACATAGAGAGACAGATAACCATTTACGCTCACACTCACACCTAAGGGCAATTTAGAGTCACCAATCAACCTAATGAGCATGTTTTGGGAGGAGAACATGCAAACTCCACACAGAAAGGCCCTGACCGACAAGGGGATCAAACCAGCAACCTTCTTGCTGTGGGGCACGTGCACTACCTGCTGCGCCACTGTGCCACCCATCAAAAAAGCAGCCCATTCAAAATCATTCTTCATTGCTTAATGAAAAGTATCCTGTGCATTTTTCAACTCTGTTTTATAATTTTTACATGTTTTTTTTATAATGAATGACTGAGGATATTCCTTTTTTTGGAGAGAGTGAATATTGCTGTGTTGTGGGTGGATGCGTTCAGATTGTAAATAAAGGTGTGTTATATTTGATGCAGTCTTATCAAAAGAACACATGATATGACTTTGAACAAAGTCAACCTTTAGGGCTTTTGACACCACCACTTCCTTACAATCATCGAGGTTCACTCAAGGCTAACTCAACATGAGAAAGTAAAATCAAATCTAAAAAAAAAAAACAAACGTGCATCTTGAAATAAACGGTCTGGTTAATTACTGGAGACCTTCTTACTTGACAAGCTGCTAAATGCAGGGGGGAGGCTGACACCTTATACTTCACAAACACTGCATGGCAGGGGGACCCATAGGGAAGGGACACACCACCCTTTTACTGGGAAAGGCTCACACTCGTTCTGCCTACATTACATTACCCCCACCACACAGACACTCACACCATGTCCACAGATGGCTGGCATGAGTGTGCGCTGCTCTAGTATCATGCTGTTAAATTTGAATCCACGGGACTGGGCAGTGCTACAGACCACCAGACTATCTGGAGTCAGGGGGAATATTTCAGAGGAACTTTATTTATACCAGCAAGAGGCACTGCTTTTCCCACCACTAAAATTAGCCAGGGTAAATACTTAAGTCGATTACTCATAGTGCTAACAGAATAATAAAAAAAGGGGGAACTACTCTAAAGTAGAGTAAATCTTAACACATAAATAAACAAATAGACCTGCAGTTGTGTAATGGGCTTTTTTTCCTTCTCGCGCTCTCTTTTCTTGGAAACTAATATGCAAATGGATTTACTGTAATGTAACCCAACACCTCTGAATGTTTGTCCACATTGGGCTTGTTAATTGCATGACTTAGCTGTAGCAATCCTCTCAGTTCCTGAATTTCGCTCTTGCTTGTGGTAAGCCTAATGGCTGAGTACACAGAGTTTGAAAGGGTTTGAGTGGTAAAACATTAAAGAAGAACAGCATCATTAGTGCATTCAAATGCTAGATTGAAAAATATGGATACAATTTTAAAATAGAAAATGTTAAACTGTCCCCTAACAATTAGACAAATATATTAGATTAAGAAATTATTTATGCTTTGTGGAATCTATGACTGTCCGACCATGGCAGCAAAAGTCAAACTAACGTCAACAGAGCAGTCAAACAAAGGGTTTGGAATCCACTTGGACCAGTTTAACAACATTTCAAGACACTGCAAAGGGCTAATTTAAAAGGACTTTATAACACAGTTTCTTGAGGAACAGAATACTGCAGACTTGTTTGTGTCTCAATTAGTGTAAAGCATCTGAAAACTCAAAACTCACCTCGTGTTTCTGACCTGGACTCTTTTGTGTATTATTCTCTTTGTGGCTTGTGTTTATATCCATAGCAGAACTAGGCAACTTAGCAGGGCAGCAAGGAGACAAATGAATGTGCACATGAGGGGAGCAAGAGCTACTGAGTTTTGGATTTGAAACATGACATGAAATTCCAGTGTTAGCGTAGGGAACTTCCAGTGAAAAGCTCCTTTGAATAGCGCGATGACAATGCTTTTCCTCTTGCTTTTCCTGGCCTTTTCCTGATAAACAGACCTTTGGGTTTTTCTCCGATGGTCTTGTTGAGGAAAACAAACAAGCAGAGGTACTGCGATAAAGTTTTTTGCGAGGGTCAAGTTCACCCTCCAGATGATGAGGAGCTTCAGGATATCCTAAATTCACTGTTGCCATAGTTGTAGCTCCATTCACAGGTATCAGTGGTCTGTGGTGGGCAAAATGCAGCAGCACACTGCTGGAGTGCCGATTTGATCTGTCATGACTTGATGACAAATCCATTATTTTACTCCTGTCGTCCATCTTACATTTTGGTTCATCCTGTAAAGGAATATTAAATTGCACCATGTGTTTAGTATCCCTAGACTCAGCTGAACAGTTTCCTTTTGGGAGACGAAGGCCACTTCCTGTTGTAGTGGTGGACCCTTTCACTTCCTCTTCGTCCTGTAAGAATGTCTGAAATGTCTGAAAAGATGACTGATGAGAGCCCTTTGTTGGTGGGAGAACAGGGAGAGCCACCGGACTGACTGGGGATGCAGGTGGGGTGCTGCAGGGGCTCTTTGGGAATATAACCAAGGAGGAGCACCGTCTCAGAGGGATCTTTGACTTACTGCAGTGTACACATCTCTCCTGGGTGGTCCTGTGTTTTTCTGGAGCCTCTGGTTCGAAGATACTGTTGCTGCTACAATACCCTGGATCGCTGGCCATGCTACTGCTGCACGAGCCCCCCTCAGAGCCACTACCTGCTCCTCCTTCACCACTGGCTGGGTCCCCATCCTCTATGCTTCCGTCCACCTCTCCATTGGGCTTGCCACAGGGCTGCAGCGAGATCTGCAAAATGCTCTTCCTATTACATGCTCCAGTGTTGACCCGGGGTACAAGTACTGAAGAATAGCGCTGTAAATTAGCATACTCTGGTGACAGAGGAGTCACCTTCAAGTGGACGGAACTGTGCGCCAGAATCTCAGCAGGGCAACGAGGTGGCACACTGACTCCGCTCTCCTCACCATGGCTGCTGAGACTTTCTGACAGAGGGTCCGTGTTGCTTCGTCTTGACGCGAAATGCAAGCGCAGCCGACGTGCCATTCGTTTAACTCTCTAATCCCTGCAGTGCTGGCGAGAGCTGCATGATCAAACTTGCTGGTCGGAAAAAAGGAAAGCAACTGCTCCAAGCTCTGCTCTGTGATCACAATCATTAGCGGCTGTACATTGCCAAAATAGCTCTGGTGACAACCTACATTCCTCTGCAGGCTGATCTCAGCTTTTAGTCAGAGGAGGTCAGTGGTTCTGTTTGGAGACATGACCCAAACATACGACCTTTGAAACTGGAGCAATCCCAACAGAAGCCCCTTCAGAGAGCATGAGTACCAAAAGAAAAACAAAATCACTCAGGAACTTCAAGAGTTTCTTCCACTGCTGACCTGCTCTCTAACCTTAGCTTAGCTTAGCTGCGAGCTTTCTGTTCCTCTTGAGTTCTAACCAAGCTGACTACAAACTCTGCCTGCTTTATCCTGTCACCTTCCTTTTGTGTTCCCGTTCTCAAAACAACAAAACAAGGAAGCCCTCTGTGCTGCAGCTGAGACTGAAGTGCTGGTAAACTGTTATATCTGCCCCCAGCCACTCACTTAAGACTCTACTTCCTGCAGCAGCTATGCTTCTAATGTTTCTGCTGCTCTGTGCCCCCACAAATATTTTTACCCACTGCTATAGAGTTACAGGAAATCAGAGAGAATGGCATTCAACATAATTCTGTATAAAAGTGAGCAGAAGGATGAGGAAAATGACTTAGCCCATATTTAAACCACTAACGATTTTGATAACATGCCAGGAATTGATAATACATTTTATTAAGCAACAATCTTTTTCAATCAAAAGCACAGATACAGCTAAGAAATATTTAAGGAAGTGATTTTGCTCGCAAAGAAGCTGAAGATCTGTCACAAAAATGTCTTCCTGAAAACAGATAAAAGAGTGATAAGAACCACTCAGAACCAGGGTAGCTTCCATGGTGACATGACACCTGTTATATGACACTCCATGTAACAGTCTATGTAGCTCTCATTTCCTTCCCCTGCTTGTTGACAGTCCTATTTATTAACAGCAGACTATTGTGTGCCAGGATGGCCTATTTCAGGGCATTACGCTGCATCCCAAACAGTTCCAGTATAGTGCTGTAATAGTAAGAGACACATCCAGGATAAAGACATGATTCACTTCAGGACCAGTGAAGAACTCGTCACCTATTTTTTAAACCAACATGACATGCTACCAGGAAACCTTGTGATCAGCTATTAATCACTCACCCAGCCAGAAGATAAGACATGTGACGCACATGGCCCATTTATGCCAAGTCATAGAGTATAGTGTAACAGGCCAACAATAAAGCAAAGCTGCCTGCGATATACGAATGAATGTGTCACTGAAAGCAAACAATGTGCCCGCCCAGCACAGAAGGACGAACTATATTTAATTAAGTCCAACAGTAATGTGACAATAAAATGGGTCAGTGGGGTGTGGTTCAGGGTGAGGCTGGACAGAAGAGGTTTCTGTCGGTCAGTCGAGGGATTTGTAATGACTTTAGATAATAAGCTGCAGAAACAAACATGTTTATATCAGTAACACTGTCAGTGATCAATGGCTATAGGTATGAGGATTGATAAGATTTAATGATACCAATGCCATTTTCCATTCTGCCTGTCAGTTAAATTCCATTCTGATTCCCAATTGATTCCTGTGTATTTTCTGTGTGGACAAAAGAGGGCTAGGTAAACACTGCCAAATACATGGCACTCCTGATATTTAATGTCACTCCATAAAGACAAATGCTTCAGCAAGTTTCTGGAGTTTCCACGCTTGTTTGAAATAACACAGACACAGCCACTGGACATTGTTAGATGTTGTTGACATCGTCAGTACACCGTGTAAAATTCTGTCTCATGACTGCCATGATTATGCCCTTGACTTTTATGTTGTTGTTTGTGCCGACTGTCTCTGATGTGACCTCCTTGATTTGCAAGGCATCCAGAGCTAAGTGGAAGACACTGATGAGGAAATTCTTAAGCAAAAAGAAATATGATATTGATTTCTTCAGCCATTTGCTATTGATTCTGAACTAGTATTGGTTTTTAATTATCATTCTTACACAACTGCCTTGCCACCACAAACATGCAAAAATACACTATTGACAGAACACACAACTTAAACTTTTGCTTTTTTTTGTAGCAAGTAAAAGGTTTTGAGAAACTTTATTTTACTGAGTGCTCTCCATTTCTGCTTCTCAGTTCATATTTTTTTTAATTTTAGTAAGCATAAATGGCATGAAAAAAGAAAGCAGAATGGGGATTTTTTTCACGCAACTGTTAACAAACTTGAAAAAATCATCCAATTGTAATTTTCAGAGGAGATTTGAATGAAGATATCAACACTAGATTAATATTTTAAATTACCAGAACTGAAAACAAGCTTTGGGGATTCTACCAAAGTTTATTTAAGAGGAACACGGAGATGAAGGAGCAGCAGCAGGTGAGTGGATGATCATGTTACAACCCAAAAGTGCTGCAGGAAGTATTAACCACAGAGGTGCGTGTCAATGACTACAAGCACTCATTCTGATTGGCTGATCAATAATATTTGAAAAATATTGGTCAAAAATGATCAGATCCCAGTTGATAAGATTTCTAGTGCTTACTTACTGTTAGTAGTCCATGCTGTTAACCTTCTGTTTACCTAGCATTAGTCTTGGTATCTATTTTTTACAAGTCATTTCATAAATCACTGCACTCACCAATGGGCTTTTAAAGGTAAAATAGGTATGCAGTGCTTTAAATCAACAAAAACTTAATTGATATAGAAGATATTGTCATGCCATTGTGATTTCATGGAAGAGGAAAAAAGAGAATTGTCTCCCTCTCTACAGTATATCTTGTTTGTTAATATAATGAAACATCTTATTACTTGCTAACACGCTGAGCCCTACAACCAAACATACAACAATGAGAACTGAATTGTTGCAAAACACTGCACTGAAAAGATATATTTTTTATATTGAAAATTTTTAACACCACAACAACCAAAATCACCACAAAATGGCAAAACAAATCTGTTGTGTCAGGTGTAGAAGGTAGTCACATATCTTGATGTCATGCAGCCACTCCATATTGATAATAAAAAAAACGATACCTAGTCTATTTGGATATAAATAGGCAGGCGATGAAATGTAAATATTTGTTTGTGCTGTACAAATAGTGCCCCTAGCAGTTGGTGTCAGGTGTCCAAACAGTTGTAAGGAGCAACCCTTGCTTGAAAACAATCTGGACTTCTTCATAACTTCATCAAATCACTGCAACTAAAATTTTGTCTCTTTTGGTCAGACAAGTATACCACAAAGATTTCACTGCAAATCAGCAGTACACATAATTATGACAGAAACCAGGTTGCTGAAAACTTGTGTGTTTTCTTCCAAATTCCCAGTCACTTCTGTGGTGGAAAAACTGGATTAGTTGTAAACATGTCAGTGTCCTGGATGCAGAGCAAATGCTCTAGAGCGTGTCAGGTTTGTGCATATGCACAACATAAAACCAGATAACTTCTACAACCTTACTGTGAACAGGATACTAGAGTGACAGTAAACAAACTCCATGTTTGTTCACTTGACTAGCTAATGCTCTGCTGTATTTATTACTGTACTTAAAGATGATACCTTTGATACTTCTGAGGGCAGTCAGATATGAATCTTGAAATATCTACTGTATTTCTCATCTATACTCTAGTTTTGTGAGGCCAGCGTACGTACCAATCATATTTACAATGTCTCTGTTTTCTTGTGTATTTAATTCCTTTATTATCTGCTTTTAATCCACTGTTGCTGGATATGTTGCTCAATATTTTTTCACAATTTCACAAAAAGGAAATAAATGAGAATATAAAAAGCAGAGCCCTGTGAGAAGACACCTTCTAGTAGAATATGCAAGTCTGATCACAATCCAGTAGACACCAGAAATTTTAATATTCTGCAGTTAAGTTGTCACCATACCAAATATAAATTTCAATACAATAACAGTAAAAAAAAAAAAAAAATTCGACATCTGTTTCAATACCATGGCAAAAAAAAGAAAAAAAAGAAAAAAAAGAAAAAAAAGAAAAAAAAGAAATCCTATTAAAAAACGTTTTTCAATGACAACCTGCAGTGCAAAAAATGGTCCAGGAGAAGTACACATATGAGCATATGACAACACATATGCACCACCAATTCTTAAAGGTTCCTGTGTTCCGTAAACTAATACAATCTGTCATTCATGCTTAACTACTTCTTTTCTTTTTTCCTAAGTGTTGTTCCACTGGTCAGCACAGTATAGCTGTTACAATCATTTTCGGGGGTTAAGTAAAGAAAAAACTGTACAAGAACATGATAATGAACAACAAGTTAAATAAACAATTATTTGATATTGTGGTTTAAGTAATTATTTTCTGTTGAATGAATAAACTTCAAAACATTAGACAGTGGTTTCAGTATTTAGTCGGTCTCATTGTGAAAGTTATATTAAATTAAAAATAGACAAAAGGGCCAATAATGCACCAAAATGTGGAAGAAAGAGAATGTTCTGTACAGCTTGTATCTTTATTTATTTGTCTGGTGTTAGTAGCATTAATTAAAAAAAAGCTTAAGCTAAAGTGCTAGGAAGAAACTTTTTTTTCTTTTCTTAAGAGAGAGTTGTGCTTGAAAGAAGACAAATAGAGTTTTTTTTATCACCACACCCCCTAAACAACAGTCATAAATTTAAGTCAACATGTATTTCATGAGCCTTACTCTAACGACAGATCTCTCCTGGAGCAGTCCAACAGCTCAACCAGCTAAGCAGGTAAGAAAAATGCTGAACTCAGCATGACTGAAAAGTCAATACTTCACTTCTAGTATTACTATAAATGAATCTGACGTAGATTCAGTGTTCATTCAGTTAACTCATTAGTCCAACAGTTCGTACTGTCTCAAAGTATACAAAAATAAAGAGATGTCAGCATCTGGAGGGGATAGGTGTTGAGTTTTTTAGAGTTTAGAGTGTTTTGGGAAAGCTAGCATCTCCCCTCTCCCTTGACTCAAGGCCAACAGGAATTTCCTCAGGAGTTTTTTAACTTTTCATTTGTTTCATTTAATGATAAATTTTAAAATATTTTTGGCAACACTGCAGTAAAAGAAGTCCTGCCAATTGAAGGTGTATCTTTTAAACAAAAACTATTATAAGGTGGATATACTCTGAGGCCTTATTCACACATGCACAAGAAATCCTGATATTACCTGGTTGATCTTCATGTGTGCATGAAAAAGCTTGATTTTTAACCAACACTTTACCCTAAAACTTCCCTGGAAGTCTCTTTGTGTTTTTTTTCCTTGCCTCAACCCATCCTGCTATGTGGGACAGTGTAAAATAAAAGTCAAGGAATTTTCTCTGTATATTATTTAGTAATTTCTTTGAAAATTCCAGGGTTGCATATGTGAAAAAGGCTTGAGACCATTGCAAAAATGTTCATTATCTCCTTGTTTCAGGTTTCAGTCCTGAAGCACTTTTTAAGATAATTCTTCAGACCAAACTGGCATTAAATCTACAAAATAAACTGTTAGCAATAACACCAATAACATAGACTAAAGATGGCAGACGGTATGAGGTCAAACAATAAATCACACAAAGTATACATCACCACAGAAAAACAATTTCCCAATTCAACTGCTGATTCCATATCTTGTAATGGACAGACCTCACACCTGACTTTCAGGGAGTTTTCTTGCTGTCTCATTCCAGTGTGTTGGAGCAGCAGTGACACACGCACATGCACATAAGCACGTTCACACAGCCAACACACCCTCCAGACTTGTGCAAAATTCTTCTCAAGCATAACAAGTCAGCCTCAAGTCAGTCACACCCAGATTTTGCTAAAACATGTGAGCATAAACTTGTGACACAATAACATTGTCTAGAAAGGTTCAGTCGTACAACAAACAAAACAACATGAAACATACAAGCTCAATGTGTCTGTATCTTTGGAGGCAACAGTTCAAACCAAAAGAGAAATAGATAGGAGCAACAATGTCTTCATTTTGTTGATTATGCCATAAACACAGTACTGATAGCTCTGTGAGGAGTAAACTTTAAGATTTGCCTCTGACTTCTAAATGATCAGCTCGATTTTTCTAAAACTGCGGTTTCTTGTTGAATTTGCTGAGTAACTCTGCCAGTTTGGACAGGTTAATGAAGCACTTTCCCAACATGGGGATTAAAAGAGAGGAGAAGAACTTTCACAGTTTACTGCAGCTTTGAGAAATCGGCAATACCTATCTAAATAATCAGTGCTAGGGTTGTAAACTTGTGGGAATTTTCAAAACCAAAATTCATGCAAGTATACTCCATAGTATCTAGTATGCTATGACTTAATTACATGCACACAGCAGACTGCTTACTACAATGTAAGAGTGGAAAAATTGGAATTGAATGTGACATTTTTTTATTTCATTTTACTTGATTTTTTTGAATGGGTGGGATGGGGGATGAGTAACACTTTATTGCACATTCATTTTTTTGTTGTTTGAATGATTGATCAATACATTTATTTAAGAAAACTAAGTTATACAAATTAATCCATTTAAACTTCTAACTTTAGACTAATCATTGTTTGGCCAGATCTGAAATGATCAACCCTGGAACATCCTTGTTAGGTTGTAAAATAAATACTTAATCAATCACATAAATCAAGCGTTTAAGTATTGGACATAGTGGTTCTAACTTTTAGTCCAACTTGTGTGTTTTTTTTTCTGAAAAAAATCTCATCCTGCCTCTTTCAAACAGGAAAAGATATCACTCATTGAGAATATTTGGCATGGAAAACATAAAAAAGGTTGTGCAGCAGAGAACAATAATTTACATCAGACTTCTATCCCGAGGTACCTGTTTTCAACATAATAATGACAACAAGAACGAATCAGTGCTGTTGCTGAGGGTCTGGTTGGCTTTTGGTCAAACACTCCATCATCAGACATCCAGGAGGAAGCAAACATGACCAGAATCTCTTCTGCAATGATGCATTGACCTCAACGGACAGTCCATGTCATTTGCATTTCAGACACTCAACTCCCAAAACAGATCATAACCTCCAAGATGAAGAAAGATCATCAAGGTCATAGAGGGCAAAATTAATTCTTCAAGGACATAATGACAAATACATATATCTGCATCACTTCAAACCACGGAGAATTGCTGCTCTTGATTGGAAAACAGCTGTACAGGATGGTTCGGCATGCCACAGAATACATCTTCGTAGAGTGACGGTGAGATTGCCATAACAGCCATGAACCCCAAATGTTGCCACATTCTCCTGACGCCATAGTGCCAAAGTATGTGGATCAGCATCTACAGTCATCTGAACACCCTCAAGCAGGCGACCCTTCATGGAGGACAGTCATGCTCCCCTCAAGTGACTGCTGCTAGTTTGCTCTTATAGGTCAAGAGACAACAATATTAATTTTAGTCTAAAAAATTGATCTCACAGGAGTTTCACTTTGGGCCTTTTGTCGAGGTATACTAACTCCTGGGCTGTGTTTACATTTCATACTGATCATGCGGTCTAAGACGGCAGAGGAGTTGTCACTGTTGCGTGCCTGCTCAGGTGTCCCAGGACCTGCTGTGTATCAGACAAGCATGAAACTGGGTCAGCGGCTCTGCTGATATCATGCTACAACCATGCATTTCATGGAGCTTTAACATAGCTGTGTGCTTACAGTGTGATCATTGTAGGATATACAACACACAGTCTTCTTCTACACTGCTACATAACTCACTTTTTACACAGCACCTACCAAAAACACAAAACCACCACAAATGAGGCTCATAACACGAAGCAGTTAGTCCTTACACATATCTACACACCAGCATCATGATATTCAACACCTTATGTGATATGTGACTCTCACAGTTTCCATCAACACTCAAAACAACAACCATTAAAATGGCCTCGAGGCAAGTAGATTGACCCATATTTACAGGTCTGACTTATAAGGTAATAAAGTTTTTAACAATATCACACAGACCATGGCAAAATACAGGTGGACTCAAATTAACCTTGCACTGACTGGAAGTTACCTTCAGCCACAGGAAAGAGACACAACCTCAGGCCAGAGACACAATACTTGCCGTTTGTCCTTATGTTTGCGTCCACTGGCATCATGAGCACTGTTACATATGCTTGCAAAGACATTATTCATGTGTGTGACTAGAGCAGGGGTATTCAATCAAAAGTCACTGAGGTCCAGTTATTAAAAATTAAAATTAAAATTTAATCAAAAATTTCCACCAAGTAAAAGGTCCGAACCAAAGTCCAGTTTGTCTTATAACCTTCCCCTATGTCCACATTTTCATGGTTTCGACAATATTTATTGTCATTTTTCAATGCAGGATATGTTTTACTGAGTGCACAGCGAGCTCTTTTGCCATAGATAAAATTAGTCCCAGGCAAATAAATTTAAGGCCTTTCGTTCAGATTAAATAAAGCAGAAACCTCAGAATAAAACAAATAAAATAAGTGCAAACAGAGCGGAATAACCCTTTCTTTTCTCTAAATCTAAAGAGCTGTAGTCTACAGCTTTATTATGATAATTGGTACATTAGAAATAAATTTAATTCTGGCTAAAGGATTTCTTTTTGGTGAGAGCATCATTTTTGCCCCTCTTTTTACAGTAAAACTTACATTTTTGTTTGAAGTGGGAGAAAATACTTTGTGTCACTTCTGAATTGAGTCTATATTGGTAGTAGAGCATGCATCAGATCCCTCCTGGGTTTGGGGGCACAACAAGCCCAAATGAGCAACTGCACTTTTGGAACAAACCCAAAAATAGGCAACCCACAACTCCAAATATTTACAAGCAACTTTTCAAAAAAGGAAGCCCAAAGTCACTTATAATAAGCAGACCTGGCAACTGTGTCCGCCATAGTTGTGCATGCGTCATATGCGCAATTGTGTTTGGGGGCGTGCCGAGTCAACTCAGGCAGGCGTGATAACCAGGAGACGGGGGTGTGAAAGGACAAACTATCCACAGCACTAGTGTTTTGCTTTATTCTATGGAGCTGGGAGATAATCGGGGGGATTCTCACAGACAGAAAAGCAAGCCCAAATGAGCAACCGCACATCAAGAAACAAGCCCAAAAAAACGCAACCCGCGACTCACGAGTTTTACAAGCAACTTCAGAGAAAAACAAGCCCAAAGTCACTTATTAACAGCAGACTTGGCAACACTGGCAGCATGGTGCACTGGCCTCGCAGGGTAAGCAGTTTTTGATTTGATTGGCAGCACCCGCAGTCTATTGCAGTGACCATCGTAAAAATGCTCCATTAAAATCTATGCTTGTGAATTTATCAGATTGATCACGGGTTCGGACAGAACCATCACCATATGGTGATGCCTGGACTAGAGGATACCAGTAGAGAACACACCAGGGAGCTCAGGCTGTATGAAAGTACCTGTGTGTGAGGAATAAACTACAAACATTTACAAACACTTGTGCTTATTCTAAGATTAAAACTAGTAAAATAAAAAGCAATTATCAGTGCCATCAACAGGTATGAGTAATCAACTGATAACCAGCTGTCAGACCACACTATCATCATCAATGTCTTGGTACATGGCTTTAGTGAGTGGCAATGTTTACTCGTAACTTTTAGCTGGCTGTGTTCATAAATGTCATAGTTAAAGCACCAGAGAAAAAGTTTGTGTCTTCTGAAATACCTAATTTTTTTCCTTTTAGAATATATTAATCAGTAAAATGTACTGTATTTAAGATAATAAAGCTAGAGAAACTGTATTAATACAAACACAGCCACAGACAAACTGAAAGTCACCGATTGACATGGTTGTTGCTTGAACTGGTAAACTGAACTAATTTCCAAGATGTTTTCCTGACTTCTTTAGCAGAATTTTTTATGTCCTCAGCTAGATAAATGGATATGTTTGTGTGTGTGTGCAGTCTTAATAAAAAACAGTTTAGATGCTGAGAATTGTGGACTCAATATATCTTCAAACCTTTCTGTCATTGTTGTTTCTGCTGCTCCTCTGCCTCTACACTCATCCAACTGGTCATGTGTACGGTGCATAAACGCCGAATCCTGTGGGTGCTCCAGGGTCTGAACACCCGTGTGCCAATAAGTCAGAATCACTGATTTGCTGATGAATTGCCCTGTACCCTTTACACAGCATAGCGATGTCAGACAAACCACAAAATCAACCAGAGGGTAACTTGTTTACTGAACGTACACCCCAGTTCACGAAATCTGTCTACTCTTCAGGGTGTGTTGGACTTTGAGAAAGAAGATTAGGGGGAGTATTTGAGAACTCTGCTGCCAGAGGTCACCAAACTTGGAAAAATTGCACTGACTGTCCCCGTCAGGTCATACAGTTCAGAGCAGTCATTTTCTGACCTGCAGCTTCTAAAACCTACTTGCCGTCCACAATGGGTCATGCACAGTTGAACCATGTTGCTTTACTGAACTGTCATAAGACTTTGTCAGAGACAGAGAACCTGGGTACAATCCCAGATCAGTTAATTAAGTCAGTGTTACAAGAGACAGCATTGTCTTCATCAAGATACATCGACAATGGTGAGTCATTATTTTCCAGAATGCCACTTCAGTGATGTTTACTATTCGAGGATTCATTCCCTTTAAACTCAGCTAAGATGAATGTATTTCCCATGTGTTTGAATCAATAATTCTGCTTTTTGGGTGAATGAGTAAAAGGTCTTTATCTTCATAAAAGTGGCAAGTGCTAATAAGATAACTTTTGCTTGTTGATGTTGTTTAACAATAGTATCAGGATCACCATAAGCTGTCACTTTCAGTTAGTGTTTTGAGGCTATTGTTTTATTAAATCCTATTTTCATTAAGGTTAATATGACCGATGTTACGATTAAGGTGCTGTCTGTAACCTGCTGTTGTAACCAACAGACACAGTGGAGTCTCTGACAGCGTCAATCCAATATTTGTTACTCTCTACATTTTCTCTTTGAGATTAGGCTCTGTGAAAGTATAATTTAATTCAATAACTGTATTTCATTTGAAAAATAAAAATCATACCAGTTAAAACATGTCAATGGCAATGACATTGTCACCTTGCCCTTCATGTTAAGCAGAAGAAAGCCCTTCTTGCAGCTCAGAGGGTGTTTCACAAGTGTGTGACGGCAGGTGAATGCTATCAATAGAAACAGTTGTTCTTCCTGTGTAAACTATGCAGTGTTTCTAAGAACAGTTAAGTCATCATTAAATCATTCTAAAGGACAAACATCAGTTACATACCGCAAGTTACACACTTTTTAAAATATTTGTGGATTTTGGATTGAGCAGCTGGTGTTTTTGTGTACTTTGTGCAAAATGTAATCGGAGGTGACGATTTTGTGAAGGATTTGTTTGCAACAAAAGGGAAAATGCAACTGGGCCTTGAATTAGGATGGACTTAAATAAGAGCTACACTAATTTTTAATATCAATATTCTGACAACACTTTTTGTTATTTAAGTTGTTTTTCCTGTACAAATAAAAAAAGTTATAGGTCTTTAGTGTAAGAAACCTGCAGCTTTTTCCTGACACTTTTCTTAGTAAATCAGATTTTTTTCTCTCTCAAATGAACTAATCTTGGGACTAAAGACATTTCTTACTATACTCATCTACTATACTCTTTTCCATACTCATCAAAAAATGTACCTACAATCAGCTTCACTTACCAAGCGGTTCTCATCAAACACCTCCAACAGTAGACGATTCATTCTGGGATTTACCTGAAACATGATGAAAATGGTTTATACTAAATACAGAAGTACTGGGCTGAACAAAAATCAAAGGAGCCAATGGTATAACTTTTAGCACTCATTCTGAGCGACCGCAGAATGAGTGCTGATGCTATCTGACACACTTTTTATGACTGGTGTTGCTGAGTTTGACTTACTCTGAAAAAGAATTCTTCATTCCAGTTTGGGTCCAGTGTCTTCATGAACCATGAAATAGGAAAATTAATTTAATTTAAAATACAAATATGTATGTCACAAACCAAACAGGTAAAACTGCAGTCATAGGTTTTTAAACACTCACCTTTTTGATGGTTTTAGTCTGAATACTGGTGATTTCTCCATTGACAGGGTCATAGAGAGACATTCTTGTGTATGGATCACTGTGAGGAGAAATGGAGACATATTAGAAACAATATACTGTGTAAACATCTATTGATAAAAATTTTAACTTTCTACTTTCTTCTTGGTGTGGTTTCTGAGGTTCTTTTGCAGCTCTCTGTGTTTCGAAAGGCAGCAAAACACTTTATCTTGTTGCCTGATCAGCTCAGGAGGTGCATTTAACCTCAGAAACGTTAAAAATGTTCTCAGAAACTTCAAGCTCACCGCAAAGCTGAGATAGAGTGTTGAATTTTAAAGCTTGTTGAGCTGTGATGGGAATTAAAACTTCTTAAATCTACTGAATCATTCTGTTTAAGAATCACTTTAGACCTGTAGCCATTAATAATGTATTATTAATGGCTACAGGTCTAAACTCAATCAGGAATCTTGGTTTGAAATAAACAATAAAATATCCATCAGTGGAAAAAAAAAAGTAATTATTATCATAACCCCTTGATCTCATGTTATTGTCTTATTGCATCAAGATGCTGCAATGGTTTGAAATGTTTTGAAAATTCTGAATGCAACAAAAAACTTGGTATTAAAAGCTCACTTACAGCACTTTTCCAAAAACTCTTAATTTGGGCATTTGATTTTCTCTTCTATCATAGAAATAAATCAGAATTCAATACCATGCTACAATCTAACACCAATCACCTCAGCAATTACTTAATCTTCCAGAGAAGAGCTAAAAACCTCCGGCATATCTGATGCTCCAGATTCTGTTTCCTGTTTTGGACGATACTTCATTCTCTCTTTCTTTTCAAAGAAAGGGGTACAACCTCTTTTCTTTGTAGTGTAAAAAATGAGCCATTACATGCCTCTTCTTTCAAACAACAGAATTTTCAATTGGGAATTATCAAAACACTAAAATAACAATGCGTTATGGGAAGCTGAATGACAATAAATGAAAAGTTAAAACAAGATTATTGGAGTAGATGACAAGTGTGAGAAAGTACTGCTTTCTTCTAATTAAAAATCATGAGAGAATTATACTCTGGATGACTTATGCACATACAAACAACAACTTTTAATGAAGGTATAGATGCAATGTAAGTGTTCTATTTTAAAGTCAAACAAAGTTTGGTTTAATTATTTATTCATAATTCAATTAAAGGACACTTTTAAAAAAGGCACACCTTATTTTGGCCTTAGCTCAAAAACTGTTAAGATAACTTTTTCTAAACAGCTTGTTTGCTGGTAAACTGAAGACTTTAAAGCACTTATAAACAACAAATAAGATTCTTATTGTAGTTGGATTTGTTTAATTCAAGAAGGTAGTTTTCTTGCACACATAACTCAGTGTTTTCTTTATGTTACTTGTATCTGTATTCTGTGAGTGAAATAAAACCAAGATCAAAAACAAGCATGTTTGTCAGTTACTAAAACAACATTGAGTTGCATCCCTGCTCATACGTTATTTCAGGCTGAATGTATGTTGGTTGTGTGTTAGCTGCAGCACATTTCCATTTTCAATCAGGCCTGGTTTAGTCTCTCTATGGAAAAAATCCATGGAGATGGTGCAGAATGCCTTCAATCTGAATACTTTCACTG
Organism: Cetoscarus ocellatus; assembly: GCA_037902135.1. NCBI lineage: Eukaryota > Metazoa > Chordata > Actinopteri > Labriformes > Labridae > Cetoscarus > Cetoscarus ocellatus. The sequence continues at coordinate 5,896,333 of JBAMNC010000387.1, forward strand.
TCAGGTTTTACAATGATTAAAGTCACTTGAAGGAAGCATTATTCTGGCTCTTCTTGAACTTACTAATTCCTTATTCACTGTTAACCTTTTCACCATTGATGTTAAAATCTTTCACATTTAATGCCAAGAAAAACATATCTCCTTAAAGGTCTAAATAAAGGTTTGACTTATGAAGAGACCCGTGGCTGTGGCTGCAAGGAGACGCTGCAAACATGTAACACACGTCCCTGGTCAAAAACCTGTGCCATCACGAGCTGGAGCTGATGAGCGCCACAGCCGTAACACAGCCAGCATGCATCCAGTGTGTTTAAACTGTTATGGGTAAGCAACCTGTGTTATTATGAACTTACCTGGCACCAATTATATCTTTTTTGGCCAAGCCGATGCCTGCTATGACCTTTACTTTTAAGATCCGGGTATCCTCCTGAAATGGAAAAACAAATGATGAGATTGTGAGTCTGACCATAAAATAAAGTCAGAGATATAGAGGATTTTCAACCCCTGTACTTAGATGTAAGTTGAAATTAAATTTACAACGCAGTTTTTTCTGTACAGTACAATGATTTGTCCCCGCATGTGAAGTCAAGAGAGACAAAGACTGGCTTTTGGGCTTCTTACAGAAATACTCTAACATGATCCGACCTCGTATTTTTTTAACAAAAATATGGGGGCAATATGAATAACATTATGTGGCGTTAATGAAACAGTTCCTAATGATTAAGAGATGTGAAAACAATATTTGTATTGGACTAACTTGGTAAAAACATATGCTTGGATCAGGCCAATACAAGTGCTCATATTTCAGTTGGTCTAAAACCAGATTGCTCGATTTGATAAGATTAATCACATGAGAGCTGAGCAACAACAATGGGACTTTCGGCTTTAAGCATTACTCTTATCATTTGTACTGATGAAGGTTAAATAAACCACTTAAGGGACCGCCAACTCAGATGACAGCAGACCAATTATTTCCAGGTTGCATGCTGTATGGATAGCACATAAATGCATTGAATTTACAGCAGCTGGTATTTAGTAAGGTGTAGACAAACATAACTCAGCTAAAGCACAGAAATGTCAATGTCAACTGCAGTCAAGTTGCAGAATAGCTATGTTAGAAAAACTGATTGCTTACTTCTTTTCCATACTATAGTTTACTTCTTGAACGTTGCATAAAACACTGAGGTACTTCAAGTTGTGCTGTTTTACTGAATACCCATATGACTGTGATTATATCTGGCACACAGCCTAAAGCCTTGTGCCTATAACATTGATGATACATGCACCATCTTATATTCATCAAACACTCGTGTAGCTTTGCTTATATTCAGCATGAGTTTGTCTCATTAAATCTAACCAGAAGACCTGGTTATGTCTGGTTACACCGAAACCCTTTTCACTGAATGCCACAAAACAGAAAATAATAATAAGGATATCAGGCCACTTTGACACATCTTACCTGAAGCTTTGTTAAGTTCTTAAAATTTGTCCAGTGTAAGTTAAGATGTTGTCAGTGACCAGATGTGCTTAAACAAAAAAACCCTCATTGAAGCTTTTCTTTAATCATGTAGAGGATTTGGGGTGGCCAATCAGATATTAGGGGGCCCTGGTTGGCCCTGTGTATCCACCCCTGACAGTGCTCTGCAGCAGAGAGGACAGGCACTGGCAGCTCATCTCCACCATCAGACACACAACAAGAGAAAACTGCACAAAGCTACTGAAATTTATTGAAGTATTGGTGTTTGGAGATGATTAGCAAAACATGATTTGAATATTGGACCTTGAGATGGAGCAAGCAGTGGCGACAATAAATCATGCTGTTTACTGCCTTAACCCATCTGTTTTTATAGATGAGTCACGAGCAGACGTTATATTCTTATGCAGGCCATAAATCAATATTGCATTTGCTGAGACTCGGGACGGGAGTCGAAAACCAATTCCAATTGAGAATCAGTAACAACTCCCTGAAAGAATCATTATCATTAGTCTTTTTGCTTCCTGCATCAATTCCCTCCACTTTACTCTGCATGCCCTGTAAATCAAGGACATCACACTCACATCAGAGGCAGTCAGCAGAAATCATAACAAAATAGTAAAAGATGAAACCATGGCAGACAGGGGCACAAGCGGTTAAAAAATTTGGCTTACTGTTTGATAAAAGGCCGCTTACTGCACAATATTTAATGGGTGGAAATACCAGCAATGTGAAAAGGCATTCATTTATCCTGCAGCATTGAATATCAGGAGTGGCGTGTGTTTGACATTACTGCCACCAAAAACCTGTGTCAGCCAACTTTTGCTGCCAATACAGAAAATCTGCAGGAATTGATAATGGAACTGTTTAAGAATCATATCATAAGCAAAATCATCAATGCCATTGGTATCCATATAACTTATCAATTCCCATCCCTAGTTATCAGTATCAGCAGATATGAAAGTTACAGCTGATATTATACAGCCTATTTTTAGGCCACAAATATATATGCCATATAAAACCCATACACTGGCTGTAATATTAGCAGAATGTACAAATGTACCATAATGGTTTACCTCATCATCACTGAGTGTCTACTTTTACAAATCAATAGTTTTATTTATCACAGAAAAAATGTTGCTTTATTTGCTTCACATCTGTTTCTTACTCACATAGACTGTCACCATGAAAGGAACAGGTCAGTTTTAGTTTAGGAGAGGCTTTGTGCACTAATGATTTTGGAAATACTTGCAGATCGGATATCGGCAAATATCCAATATCGCGCATCCCTAAATGAAACCGTGTGGTCTCCCTGATGTTGTATGCATACAGTTTTCAACAGCAGGACGTGTTGAGTGTGTGCTCCTCCTGTATGATGTAACATCCAGATAATGATTGGCACTTTTGCTCATTTCCCATCAGAACTCGGATAGGCTTTTCCTGAGAAGTTAGCGAATCATCACAAGATTGCGAAATACACAACACTGTCTTGCTTTAGATTTCAGTACTTTAGGCCTTGCCATCTTGTCAGGGGCTCTGAAAACTTGACTCTTCAGGCAGAAAGCCCTCCATCCGGTCGAATTCAGTTTTGCGTGTCTGTACCGAGGAAACAAACGTTGACAAGCGTTCACTGCTCCAGAGCGGTTCGTCTTTTTCCCTGGGTAAAAAAAGTGGCCAGCTAACAAGGACTTTGCATTTTTAAGCGTGTTTAGCCAACAGTATCGATTTATTATCAATGAGTAACGTTATAGCATCTGAACCCATGCCAAACTCCTCCTCCCAAGTTGCCCAGAGTGTGACTGTGGATACGTCTGCTCGACAGTAAAATTTCCGGAATGTTCCAGTTTAGTTAGTTAGCAACAGTTAGCGTTCACTTGTTAGCCGTCTTGTCATCGCACAACACAAGAGCAGCCTCGTTATGTGCTGGCAAAGGAGAGGAGTAAGTTTGACGTTACCTCATCTGCCTGAAGTCCTCGAATCTGTGAAGAGGGTGCAGCCATAATATCCTCGCCCTTCCTCCTGCCTGAGCGCGACGACGGCAAGAAGCAGACAGTTCTCCCCTGACTTGGACAGACTCCTCAGCGTTTAGTTACTCTACCTCTGTCCTTATGTCCTGTTTACGCTGCTGGATACTGTGAACCTGACCTACTGGCTAGTTGTGACACTGTCGTTACTCACTGTGTCCATCCTCCTCCTCTTTTTGTCCTCCTCCTGCTCCTCCTCCCCCTTTTTTCCTCCTCCTCCTCCATTTCTACATCCTCTTATTCCCAGCGTACTGTCACCTCGAGGCGGGGGAAAGCCCAGCACAACAGCAGTGAGCTGGTACCTGAAGGCATCACCAGTTTGTTAAAGGCTTTTCACACATACATCCCTGATATTTCCAAGAAAATACCTGAGTAATCTACCCACACAATTCCCTGACTTTCTTGAGCCCTTTCACACATATAACACATATATATCTGGGTACCCTACCCAGATCATTCACTGACCGTTTTGTATCACAAATATACACCTAATATTTCCTATAAAATATCTGTGTAACCTACCAAAGTAGTCTTCTTGTGCCCCTTTCAACCTTGATATTTCCTAGAAAAGACCTGGGCAACCTACCCAGATAATTATCTGACCTTGTTCACACCCGGCCCCTCCCAGCAGGAGGTTTCCCTCCACTTTATGTGTTGGAGGATACGAGGTACTGGCAGCAGGTAATTTTTAGTGTAATTCCAGGGTGGAAAAACCCTGATTTTTGCGTTCACACATGCAGCTCATCTGGGTAATTTCAGGGTTTTTCCCCAAGTGTGAATGGGGTTTTAGAGAAACAGGACGAGAGCCAAGAGAGCAAGGGTGTTCAGATCCCTTTGGGTCCGAAATTCAGGGTCAGAAGTAACTTAGAACAGTTACTAAAGTTACTGGAATTTAGTTTTTGTAACTTTTTTTTCCCATGTTGTACTTTTTTAGTAGTTTTTCTAAACCAATACTTGTACTTTCACTTGAGCGTATTTTAGTGATGTGATGCTACATTTGTTGTAGAATGTGAGTATTAAGTAAAACAATAGGGCTGCTCAATTATGACAAAAATCATAATCGCCATTTTTTGATAGATACAATAACAGTAATAAAACACAACTACTCACTGATTTGTCTACACACACTACATGCAATAACTGAGCTTAACTGCTTTTAATGCTCTCATTCTGAATATTGAGAAACAGAACAAGTAATACATGATACATAACTAAACTAGAAGTGCTCCACAAGCACAAACCTCAGACATTTCATTTTCAACTTTGTTGGTCAAGTTATTTCCAAAAATGTGTAAAACTGCCGTATCTCACAATCCTGGATCCATATTCGGATCACCACCAAATTACCATCTGATCACTTCTTCCCTGTCCCATAACCAACATTCTCAGAAAATGTCATTCAAATTTGTCCAGAACTTATTGAGATATTTTCAAAAATGTGGAAACTGCCCTACCTCCCTATCTCACAATATTAACCAATCAGTGAAAAAAATTCTTAATTTGCATCTCTGGCTTAAAATGATAATCAGTTATGCATGCTTTTTATTTTTTTGTTTTAGGTTTTGCATTAAAACTACATGGATTACCATTATTGATGACCAACCTCATCATAGGAGAATTGTCAGTGGATGAGAGTGATTTTGGTGATTAATGACTTGCTGTTAACATGATTTGTAAGAATTAATGCCAATTTAACCACAAGACCCAAAGCTTCCATCTATTTCATGAGCGATCATTGAATGAACTGACCATGATTCAAAGTAAAACATGTGACAACCAACCCTAGTCTATCCTATACATGCCCGTATGACACAATATCCATTCTAGTGTGCAGATTATAAAATAAGACAGTTCTCAAACTCAGTGGCTACTTTAGGGAACCACAATCTTCGAGTAAAAACTATTCCAAGTCGTGGTTTCACCATGTCAGGAAAGTTGCTGCTGTATCATATTCAGCTTTGTGCTCAAAGACAGGAAGTCTGGAGAAAAACATTAACAGCGGCTGAAATTAGAAAATGGCTGAAATGCTTTGGGCTGTCTTTAGTAAAGCAGTCAGTTCTGCTTGTGTTTAGTGTGGGTAAATAAGCAAATGTTGTAAAGTTGAAAAGGTGAAAGGGTGGCGAGTACATTGACTAAGCTAATAAATTAACTAATTAGGCCTAAAATGACAAAAGATAAATTATGTTCTAAAACAAGGCTAAAATTGTGTAAAGCCTGCAAAATTTATCAATTAGCACATGTGACGAATGCTTGATTTTGATATTAACACCAAAACATGATTGTAACTAATCTTCTTCTGTAACATCTTCTTCTGTAACTATGACCACAGGTGTTTTCACTTTTTAAGTAGAATCCTACATCTTAGCAGTTCTTTAGAGAGAAGTGGTTTAAATGTCTAAGCTAAACTGGGCCTATCATTTTAGTTATTTATCTACTGCAGAACCATCCAAGTTATTTATAATCAAAACATATCAATACATGACTGATACCAGAGCAATAAAACTGAACTCCAGAACACCCAGCTTGAGTCAATTGATTGTTAGTCAAAATTACAAAAAAAAACTTCTGCTCATTGTCTAAATTACACCAGTAAAAAAAGTGTCTGAAACTTGTCAGAGAAGTTCAAGACTCTTAGAATATGGCCTTATTTCCACCATATTTGTGGACTCCAGATAGTTTTCTCTTTTTTTAAATTAAATTTTGGCTTAAAATCATTGATTACTGACTTTTGATACTACCGATCGCCAACATGATGGAGATTACATGATTTTGAAACAGGTAGGTATTTAAAGGTAGAGAAAATGTTGATAAGCTTCATATATGGAAAGTTGCCCAACATCTGGATGTCTAAAACTTGCATATATGTTGTGGTTACACCAAAAAGGTTTGGATGTTTGATTTTTAATACAATAAATGCAAAACTTCATAACTGACATTGTGAGAACTATTTATCTCTTTACAGAGATGAATATCGAGATCCATTTATCATGTTGGGCTTTTCAGCCTGAGGTATAATTTTGGTTCCATATTGACCAGCCTTGGTCTCGATGTAAAAGCTAGTTCAACCTCTCTAAGTTCTTCAGTCAATACATAGCATCCCCAATCTCCTCCACTTACTTTTCTCTTTGGTAAATTATTTCATTAGTTTTTATTTATTTTTGTCTAAAAAGAAAATACAGGACTTTGAAATATTGTTGACCTTTACAAGAACAGTTTACATTTTGTCCGTCACTACTGACTGGTCTATGAAATGAGTCTACAATCCACCATACGGCTTCATCCCATAACTTCCTTTTTTATTGTTACTTTTGCCTTAAGTCTGCTCAAAGCATGAGCCCTGTATGTATATGACAACCTGTAGGTCACATCCGATGACGACTAAGTTTGATTCATTAAAAGACATATAATCGCTTTTATTGCTCCATGGATAGTTTGAATCGTTTCGTCTCTTTACATCATACAAATATGAATGAAACATTAACTCCACATGTACTTAAAAATGTTTATTGGCATTAAAAAGTCTTTACAAACCAGTATTATTAACCAGCACTTCCTCTTAAAAAAAGCACTTTCTAGTATGCAAAACAAGAAAAAGAATCAGCATTACAGTGGAGGGCAGTTCTACAGCTCTGAGCCACTTTCAACAAGAGGAAGGGTAAGTCTTCATTAAACAAGTACAACAGTGCTAAACCAAAAAAAGCATATTTTTTCACGGACACAATAAAAATGAACAGAAAAGCTGAGAAAAGATCCAGCTTTGATAATTAACAAGAAAGTGTAAAGCCTGAATTGCGCAATATCAAATAGTCCACAAACGAGTCAGTATATTACAATATCATCTGCTACTGCAGAAGGTCAAGTGTCTGAAAATGTAAAGATCAGACTCATTCATCAGCACACTGACAGACATTTGTGGTGTTGTGTTTAAATTTTACCGGCACTTTCATATTAAATGTTGACATTATGGATGTGTATTTTAATATTTAAAATGAGGACAAAGTTTCCCAAATTCTCTTAAAAACCAGTCCTGGATTTTGTCGATCTTCTCTGTGTGATGTGTGATTTTGGTTAAACTGTACTGAGCTGTATGCAACAAGTAGTGATACGCAGAGATACTTTAGAAGGACACGACAACATTTTAACAGTGCAAGTTAGGTTATTGTGAATTCACAAGATTATATGGTATCAAGATTAAATCTTCTGTACAAACAACACACTTTTAATAAATAGCGGTAAATCAAAAACACTCAAGACATTCTTTACAACTAAGTTAGTGTGACTAAAACACAAAGACATCCAGGGACCAAATCAAATACAGAGAAACAAATTAGAGAAACAAATTACACTGTTTTTCACCATTTATACAGTAGGTCAGGTTTAGGGTTATAAAAGTGTCAACAATAGTACACAAAATGCCTAATATTGCTCTGATTTTTTATTTAATAAAGAAATTATTTTCAGTGCAGTAAATATCACCAATGTCTTCTTGTTTGTTCTTAATATGATATTAAACATTTGTTATGACTGTTAGTCTATGATGATTTAGTATGCCTATTACACAGGAGATTTGTATCAGTCACCCAGAATCTAAGTGCACAATATTTGAGGGTGTTGAATTAAATATAAACTCTTTGGTTTGGACATAAGGCTCAGGAAGAATAGAAGCCCATCATCTCTGTTCAGCAAGAAGACCCTTTTTGATCAGTAACTAGCTGTTCAACCTTAGTGCATAAATGATAAAGTATTCCAAACCACACACAGTGTATTTATGTTCAGAGAAACAAGGAAAACGATTGTCAGAGCAGGAGTTTGAGTGCTACAGTTTCTAACTTCTTCACTCTGATAACTATAGATATGATGTTTATTTTAGGTGAATCATCCATCAGGGGTGGGCAACTTTGGTTACAAAGAGGGACACTTTTTTGTTCTCACTGACAGAGGGTCACATTTTTGTCAAAGTAAGAGACACATGGCTTTCACCAAAATTTAGTACCTAATACTACTGGTGTTAAATATTGTCAAGTCCAGTGACAATAGAAAACTATTCACAAAGCTAAACCTAAATGAGTTTAACAAGGGCATGGCAGAATAGGAGGCTTGAACCTCCTTAAAGGCGAATGGGCCACCCCAGGTGCCACTCCAAAACCTGACACTAAAAGCAGTGATTTTTCCTTGTCAGAGGTGGCATCCATGTTAAAATCAATATGGGCTGTGTTTCAATAGCCCGCTAAAATTATTTTTTGTACCTCACACACGTGACACACATTGGATTGAGACTTTGGAGACACATTTGATGCTTCAAAGAAATAAGACTGAAATATTTTAATGTTTTCACTCTGTTGCTGAACTCCTAAAATTTAGGGTTTAAGTTAAAATAACAAAAACAGGAATACCTGAAGGAGATGTATTAAGATCAAAAGTTGCACAACAGAAAAGTTTAAGTACCACTGTGCTAAACAGGAAGAAAGATTATTTAAGCTGGTTTTCAATGTAATGATAGAATATTTTCCAGTACAATAACAGTACAATTCTGTTTTGTTTTTTTACACCTCAACTGCATAAAGTCAGGCAACATAAACATTTTACAGTAAAACTGAGTCGGTGGCTCAGGCTGATGGTGAGTTTGAGCCCAGCTCTGGCTGTCACATGGTGATGTGTCCTTGGGCAAGACTCTTTGCCTTAAGTTGCTCCTACTGCTGCCTCAGTGGCGTGTAAATGGGCATGAAAGGGCGTGAATGTGTTAGCTGATACTGATGGTTAACCCAAACAGAATCTCAGAACCATCAGTCAGTAGATGTGAGTGAATGGGTTCAAATGTGTAGATGTGACCTACAGTGTAAAGCTGCATCAAGAAGTCAGAAAGACTTAAAAAGTGCTATATAAGCTCAAGTCCATTTACCATAAATTACAGCCTTAATATATGTGTGTGTAAATATATATAAATATATATATCACTAATTTTTGCATTTGGTATTTTTTTCACAGTTTTGTGATGACAGCACAGATTGAATTCCTCCTCTACATTTATTGATATATTTTCTTCATGTGAAATATTGATTGTGCCAGCAGTTGCCCACCCCGATTCAGTGCATTCTGTCGTTTTAAAATGAAGACAAACTCTTAACTTCGCACATAATACAATAAGTTCTTTTTCTGAGTGCTTGTTACAATGACTTTCATTTTAAACATATTATTTTTAGTGGTTCTTTAATCGTACATAGAAAGTGCAGATAAATCCCTTTCAAGGGGATTTGGCTTCATAAGTTATAGGTATAAATTATTTCATAAACTTCCCCTTTTTCCTCATAGCAGTTGAGGAGCAGAACCTTCATTTTAATTGCTTTACTTTGCATATATTTGTAGACTTCTCCACCGTTAACATTATCTCACTATCCCCTACAATGCTCTGCATGACATCACTGTAATAGAAATGACACCTAAAAACTCAGTGCACAATTAAAGCTTTTGTTAAGGGCAGGAGAGAAGCTCCTTTTCTGTTTAATGATGAGTCCACTTTTACCAACTCACAACCCTTCAAAGACCTCAAATGTCATCATATTATACACATAGCACTTGACTGTTACCTCTTAGTAGTGCACAATTTACCCATACATATTGCATGTGAGCAAGGATGTATATAAAAATGATTTATTACCATTTCTATAATGTCAAAGTCATGATTATAGATAATAATATTGAATATATTAAATGCATTTACATGGATGAGCTTTTTTAACTAGGCAATACCTCAATAAGTTATAGCTTTATACATGAGTGTTATACGATTCTTTTTATGCAGAGGGAAATGCCCTGGCACCAGACTGACAACCATATGTCCTTCACAGATAACTAATGGTGTGTACAAGGGCTTCTTCGTACCACTTGCTATTTCTACTTCCGTACTTTGTGAGTTAGCTCTTACAGAAATGTTGAATTCACAGCAAACAATTTGATATAAGGTAATACATATTGTACTGTAGTACTATTTGCTTTAAATAGATCATAGTTGCAGTTACAAAGATGTAGACAAAACAATATAAGTAATAGTGGTATGAAAAGATAATTCATAGAAAGGTTAATATAAATGTCCACAGTGCTTAACACACAAAAAATCATGTCTGCCGTGACTTAAATAAAAATGTCAAACACAACACATAAAATCTGATTTAGGATTAACTTCCTTTGTACAGTCACCTTTTGATTACATGTTGGAAATGCCTGTAATCAAACAAAGTGAGATGTTGATCTCTGATTGGGGGGAAATGACCAGCATTTTAATCAGAGTATTGCAGCATTATTGCAGTTCAGCCTGGCACTTAAACTGGACAAACCTCAATGTATCCAGAGTGGCATTAGAAAGAGTACAAAAGTAAAAATAAATAAAACAAACAGCAACTACTGATTATCATATTATACAAAAAACACATTGTTCTCAACCCATCAACCCAACCGTTGGATGATCTTTGCTTTCCAGCCAGTCCAGTCCACTTGAATGTTGCGACTCGCTGGTTATTTGCTGAAAGAGTGGATCGTTTACAAACTCCTCCTCCTCCCCAGCTGTATTTTGATATTGCCCTTGCTGCTGGTTTGGGTCAAACAGGAGGTTTGTGTCCAGCGAGTTCAGGTCATTGATGCTGCTGGAGAGCTCCGATGTCATTCTGATTTCGCATGGGAAATCCGCCCCACCTGATGTCAGCTCTGACACCTGCTCCATGAGTTGGCTTCCATCGGTGAGGAGGTCTTTCACTGAGCTTCTGAAATCGCACTGCTGCTGATCTTCTTGAGTCTGCTGTGAGCACAAAGACACTCCAGAGACTGATTGGCCTCTGCTGTTACCTGCTGACAGACTCATTTGTTCATTAATAGCATTTTCCATGAGGTAATTCGGCCTCAGTGCCTTGCATGTGCTGGTGGACTCAGAGGTCATCATACTGAGCTGATTGTCACTGCAGGCCAGGTTGTTGTCGGACTCAAGGATCTGGGTGAGGTTCATGCGTGCAGTGTAACTGGAGGGTATATTATTTATGCCCAGACCACGCAAAGTGTCATCATGGCCCCCGTCCAGCTTGTTCAGAAGGACACTGGTGATATTGTTGCTGTTGCACTGTTGGCCTGGCGCAGGCAGCACCTCGGTTTGCATCATAACATTGAGTGGCACAGAATGACTCCTTTGGGCCATGCTGCTCACCCCTAGATTTGTCTGTGTGTTTGCAAGGATATTCAACACCTCAGGCGTCACCGGTGAGTTAAAGGGAGACACAACTGACCGAGGGATATGTGGGAGGTTTCCAGTGTTTCCAGTGAAGTTCCTCTGATGCACAGCAGGGCTTACGCTGCGGCATCGGAAAGCAGGCGAGTTTGTAGCTTTGTTATCAAGAGGGGCTGGCACAGCAAAACCCTCCTGCTTCGCCATACTCGCCACCTGCTGCTGCACAGGAGAGATGGGGGTCAAGCGGCCAAAATGGTTATCATGGTGTCTGGCGTGAGGGACAGCGAAGGCATGAGGTTTTTGAAACTGGTCACCTATGAGGCCTTGATAGCTGGGGAGTATTCCCACCCCACTGTTTGACTTGTTCAAGCTCCCGCTGCTGCAACTGCTGCTGTTGTAGCTGTTATTCATCCACTCCAGCCGTGCTTTGTCTGGGTGGGTGGCCATGGGTCTCTGCATGGGCTTGACGGGGCTACTGGAGACGGTACTGCCATCATGGAAGCCGGTGATGCTGGAGTTGATGGGCGTGAAAGCAAACGGGTTCCTGCACTCCACTGGACTGGGGGGCACGTTGCTGCTGCAGTTGGAGTGAGGGGTACCAACTGGGGTGTGACGGCTGCTTCCCAGCGCGCTGTCCACTGGGGTGGTGGAGGCGATGCGGGAGCAAGGACTCTCTCCTGTGAGACCTGGGCCAACTCCCATGATCTCTGATGTAGGCGTGGGCGTAGGAGTTTTGATAGGGTTGCTGCTGCTGCCGCTACTGGTGCTGTTTGCAGCATGATATAAGGAAGTCACGGTCTGATTAGTGGACATCACATTGTCTGATATCACAGCCTGTTGGCCTTGAAGTGTGGCACAGTCTCCAAACTGCTGCATGTTGTTGAGCTTCATCTGCTCCTCCATCTGCACCAGCTCCTCCACGATGCTGTCCTGAGTCACGTCGTCGTCAAAGGAAAAGTAGCTCATGTCGGTCTGCATTGGGAGCTGGTTTGATGATGAGGTCTGATTGAAGAAGTCTAAGGGCTCAGCAGAAGGGCTAGACTGCATGTAGTGCTGCTGTTGTAGATCAGAGTGTGAACTGACATCACTCACACATGGATGTTTTAGGTTATCAGGTATGGGGTGCATGTTAGCCACTGTGTGCCCCTGCTGCTGCTGTGTTAACGCGTGACTGACTGATGCGTTAGTTTCCATAACAGTGGAAGTGTTTTTCCGCTGCATTGAGCTTGCTGTTTTGGCAACAGAGTAGAAGCCACTGGCTCTAAAAGTGGAGGTGCAAAAAGCATAGTCCTGAGTGGAAGAGTTCATTTTAGTCTCTACCTCCCTGGTTGCTGGGGCACTTTCAGGTCTGGATGGAGCTCCTGGCCTGGCATTAACAAATGTGTTTCTGTGACTGAATCCAACACCAGCAGTGCCCTCTGCTGGCTGCTGCTGCATGAAGATCTTTTTAACTGGAGAGAGGTCTGGAGAGAGGTCTGGACTAAGGCCTGAACGCTTCCTGAGGCTTTTAGCAGATATCAGACCCTCCTTAGCTGATGTTCCACTGCTGCTTTCCCCAAATAAAGGAGCTCTGCTGGTGTTCAGTAAAGAAACAGTGCTGGTGTTCACAGTGGGAGGGGTTAAGTGCATATTACTTGTTATGTTAGCGTTATTATTTCTGTTTTCTTTCACAGTGTTGGCGCTTGCGGAGAAATTTGTGTTGCATTCAGTGCTGTTTGCCGTTTCTTCCAAACCCAGGAAGCCTTTAGTCTGAGGAATGGGCACACTGGCAGCCCTTTGAACAGCCCCTCCAGCTCGATTTGCTGTTGCTCCCTTAGTCGAAATCAGAATGCTAGGATTTTGCATTTGGCTGTTCTTATGTATTGCCTCAACTTCCATTTCAACGTCAATGGTAGGGGTATCTGCAGCTGGTCCTGGCCTGGCCACTGGGGCCAGAATGGGGACTGTGGAGGTGTTCCTCATGCTTGGGTTACAACTGGTGTCCTCAGAAATGGCAGAACTGCTGATACCTGCAGATGCTGGCCGCAGAGTGGCGTTTGTTAGGGATGTGGTGGTGCTGCTGCTGTTGGGTGCGAGCGATATGGCTGTCATTTTCACCAAACTGACCGGGCTGACGTGACAGGAGGTCATCACAGTCTTTATGGGGCTATTGCCAATGATCATGGCCGAGGGTGAGCGCAGAGCGACAGCCGGAGAAGGCTTGGGCAGGATTTGTGCATAGCGCTGTCTAGCAGAGCGTTCCCCCACAGAACCAGCTAGAATGATTTGCGGGGTTTTTGGGCTCTGCTTTGCTGGTTGTACCGGCTGGGTCACCATTTGGAAGTTAATGGGCAGCACCTTGTTCTCCACTGTTGCCATCGGGCTGGGAGACATCAGCTGACGACCTCTCTGAACCTGAAGAGTGGGGAGCAAATCAGACTCGGTTAAAACTCAAGAGTAAACCATAATGTGAAAAATGGCCAAGTGGCCAAGTACTTTTTGGGTAAGGTATTTGTGTGATGGCATGTGATTCCAAATGTCCCCGGTTTTAAAAGCCTTATTACAAATCTTAGCCCATATTGCCTGTTTAACAACTATTCCCTTTAATTTTTGGGGGCTTCTTTCCAGTTTTCCTTTAGTTGTATTTAAAAGCATTTCTTTTTCACAAGCTGTATGTGAGTGTTCAAATAATTCCTTTCCATGAGTACTGCCTTATTCAAGGCAAGTCAAGCCTTTAGGGCTAAAAAAAAAATCAGACCTCCAACACATGAAAATCTGACTTTTCATTTTATGATCTTGCTTTTTTTATGATCTTGTTTTGAAACCAAATGAACCCTAAGTGGGTTTGATGTATTCAGTGTGTTTTTTTTTAAAATGTTTTTCACGTTTTTATTTATTTATTTATTTTTTTAAACCTTTTTATTATCTTAGTAATTTCCAAAACTCCCACTCGGCAACTAGCAAGTCAGTCCATAAATAATATCTAATATTATGACTCTTACTATTTGCTTAATGTCATTATGGATTAAGAATGTTTCGATGCATTCAACAAACAAAAAATCTAAAATTTAAACTTTTTCAAAGTTAAAGAAGAAACATTAATAGATTGTTAACGCTTGAAAGGATATTAAACCCTAAACAAATTTACAGTTTTGATCAACATAAAACCTTTTCTCTTTTCTCATGTATTTGATGCACTTTTCTGACAAACTCTACTGTTTTGAAGATATGTTTTCGAGCTTTAATGGACTTATTACAGAGATAGGACAATTGGTATAAGGTGGAAAAGGGAATTGAAGAAGAAAGAAAGAAAGAGAGAGTGAGAAAGACAGAGAGACAGAGAGAGGACTGATATGTGTGACAGGAGCCACAAGTCAGATTTGAACCCTGGTTGCCATCTTTAAGGATAACAGTCTCTGTGTATGGGGTAAAAGGCATTTTTTAATTTGATTTGTTGAATAGGGACAGTCTAATTTAACCAACATATTGGTAATACTAGTAAATGTTAAGACTGGTATGCCTGAATTACTGAATTAGAACCATTACCCCAGAAACAGGCATTAAAAGGGGAGACAATCCCTGATAAGTCCTGATAACTTGAGCCATAAATGTTTGTCTCTACCTAAATTCAGTGTTATGCCTTGGTACATCACAATCTTCTCAAGTTTGAGCTTTGGTATGTATTCTGTTGTTCTGCTCTCCTTGAATAAAATAATTTAATGGTGGTGTGCTGGCCCCTTTAAAATATAAAAATAAGACACATTTCCACAAGTGTTTGACTGCTGTCAAAGTTCAAAATACTTTACTTACTAGTTATATTGCTGTAGTGAAACTGCAAGTTTCCCACTCAAGACTTTGACTGGTTTTGCAAGGAGATACTTTGGGTTTTAATGAACCTGCATGTTGACCATGTTTTAAAACAATCATTTCTAAAACTTCATGACTGTGAAGTGAGAAAAAAAATCTTATATGGTGGAAATTTACCTAACAAAAATAATTAAAAATGGTTCCTTAAAAAAATGTCACTTAAATTTCAGATTTCAATCAGATGACACCAAAATACAGCAGGTTACTGTCTAATTAAAGTTTATAAGGTAATGTACAAAAATGGTTTATTTATGTAGTTAAGCTTCTTATTCTCTTATGTCAAATGTAGATGGATGATATGTGTACTGTATAAACTATGATGACTACACAGTCCAATTTCATGTTTTTACTACAGTCGTCTTGTTAGTTAATCATAAACAAAAACAGAAATTGATGCACTTGGACTGATAACTTATACTGTTGATCAATATATTTAGCATATAATCACTTTGAGAATAAAATATAATAATAATAATGCAACAGTGAGACTCAATTCATCTTTTGGAATTATCACAGATACTAGGTCTAGCTTTACTAAAGAAAATAAATAAATTTGTAAATCTGGTTAACAACCAACAAAAAACCCAATTTCTAGTCAAACTTCAAGTGAACTCTAGGTTCTTCTTACAGTCTGTTGAGTACACTTCAAAGTAAGCAGCCATATTCTCTTACCGTGATGGGGCTCGGCACTGCAGTGACCACAATGCCGATGGTTGGCTGAGGTGACGGAGGAGGAGGACTGGAACAGGGCACACCATCATCTGCCCTCTTGTTCTGTCCCTCTTCAGGTGAAGGTGACTGCAGCTTCTGTTCCTGTTGTTTCCTCTGGATCTTCCTTTGCAGCTGCTGCTTCGCGTCCACAGAAGGAGAGGACAGTGTTGTCACATGAGGCTGGAAGGAGTGAGCCTCAGCAGTGGGGACAAATGCTGAGGCAGCCGGAGGAGTATGAACCTCTGTGGAAAATAAAAAGTGACATGGTAATATATTATACAACTGTTTTTTATACATTGTCTTGAATTACATGCACAACACAGTTTGGTAAATAAACCACACTGTCAATTATTGTTTATCTTGTACTGCTATCAGCTTCTTCCACATACATTTATATTTTCTGGGTGGCAGAAATGCCCTGTTAGAGCCCTCTAGGCGGGCAACTTGGATCTGAGTCCGACTGGCCACTCTTTTCCTGTATTCAAACTCTATAAACTGTCTTATCAATCAAATATAAGCATAAAAGCCCACAAATAAAATATAAGAAAAAAACTTGGTTAATTTCAATACAGCTACAATGCATTGCAAAACTATTCAATATTTTGTCCTTAATTTGACAACATATTTCACCTGTATTCACGACTTCAGGCATACTTATGAAAACAAGCAGACTGGAGTGAGCCTGCAGTATCAACTATTTACCATCAGATGTCACTGCAGACCCATTTCCACACAGGGCCTCTGACTGTTAGGTGAGCTGAGTCGTACCTGCTGCTGTGCCTGTCGTGATGGTGAGAGCTGCCAACGACTTGTTGCTGATGTAATGGCTGTCAATAAGGAAGCGCGCTAAGTCCTCCACGGCGTCAAACTGTCGTTTCAGCACTTTTTGGGCCCACTCACACACCAGATCACAGGCTGCATATCTGACCTCCTCCTTTATGTTACTGAGCTGGCCCACTGACTCCAGGAGGTCACACTGGAGCTACAAACAGGTCATGAGAGGTTAGACATGAGACACAACTGCAAGAGGCACTGAGCTGCATTACAGAGGGATTTAGGGAACTGTAAGGTAAAACTAAAATAAAGTGTTAATATAAATATATATATATAGCATATAAGCTTACTGAATCTCCTGCTTTATGGATATCCAGAGTTGGTAAAGATGGCATGTGAACAAAGGGCTTCTTTCTTAGTCCGCTGTAGCAATATGTAAGATAGTGTTAAGGTCAACAGCATGTAGTTCAGTGAAACATGTACGGCTCTAGAAAAAAAAAAATGCAAAAATAATGAATTGCTTATACTACTATTTATGGGCTTTTGTCTTAATGAAACTGAAGTTTTTTGTTTTATGGTTTAAATATATATTCGAAACAAACACTCTCATTAAGATACTTTATTTTCAAATAATAACAACACCAAAACTTAATCTATTTCACGACTGGTGAGGATAAGACCAGAGGCAGTAATTTAAGAACTTAAATACTGCATTAAATATATTTAATGACAGTATAAATGGGATTATGTGTGAGTGTGTTTGTGTATGCCTGTGTGTATGTATTCCAGACTGAACAAAAATGTCAGTGTTAGCACAAGTTTTTGACTGATTTACACTGCATGTAGATGTAGGCAGTAAGCACACATATGTATTATGTATGTAATTTGGCATGAGGGATATATAAACTTGACGGATAAATTGACATTTTTTGGTGTGGACTTTTTAACTGCAGAAAAAAACCCTGTTTTTTTTTTTTTAGCATTCCTACAACCAAACTGATCTTGCAGTGCAGCTGGCTCTGCCTGATTAAATGCCGGTAATCAGACAGATCCATCTTTCCAAGCTCAAATCTTAAACAATTGTGCTCTGCCCAAAGCAGCACAGCCTAATTAGAGTCGTTCAGAGCAGGAAGACCTGGGAGCTACTAGCAAGATGACAGCACGAAGTTACTTCTCATACCGATACATACTGAACAGTTTCAGTAGCAGTTTTATCAGATCTGGACTGCATTTCTTTTTTAAATGAAGAACACATACCAAAACTCAAAACTAACTTTTGAGTGGAAAGATTGAGATTTTATTTTCAGGCTGTATCACCCAACCCTACACACAATGTTACTGCCTCTGCTGAGGAGGTTGTATTTTTGACTGTCCATCTGTTAGCAAGATATATCGAAAAGTAAGGAACAGTTTTTGATGAGGTTTTCAGGGAATGACAGTCATGAAACATGAAAGAACTGATTTGATTTTGACGGTGATACAAATCTGGATGCGAATCCGGGAATTTCACAAAGAATTTGTCAACATTGCGTAATAGGGCAATTTTCCATAATAACTTGATTAACAATGTCAGAAATCCCTTGGTGGAGATTTTATGCTTTCAGAGCACTTCTTTTTTTTTCCTTTCTACATCAGATACCAATACCATCATACCAATAGATTTTGTCTTTCTGTTGTTTCTCTTTAAAATCACACTCTCACACAGCAGTCCTTTAGAAACAAACAGATGTTAGCGGGGGCCTAAACTTTGACGTGGCTCAGTTTGAAAAAGCAGAAGAAAACAAGTGTGTGTGAATCAAGGTGAGTTGTCCTTTGACGGGACAGTATTCTCTTTTCTAAAATCAGGGCTTTTGAGGAAACCTTTGGCTCAGCCAATAAATAAAGGTAAGTCTGTGTATTTACTCAACAGTGAAATAAATTCTGTGAACTAAATTAATTTACTGCTGTAAACAAGACAGGCTGCAGCTAATAAGAAAATGTTAAGCAAATTTTAAACAATGCTCTAAGGTTTTATGACCCTGGTTCTGTCACTTCACCCTAATTGATTTGTTTTGAAAAGTGTAGTGTTTTCATTTCACCTTATCTTTAAAGTAAATCAGGGCAATAAAATAGCAACAGCTTCAAAAGCTGTGCAAAGGTTCTCCCAAACCAGTATAAGTTATTCGCAAACAACATGGCCAGAGCTGTTTCAAAGCTCTTTGGTCAGGATCTACTGCAGTTAATGATTCAGTGTGATTGAGCTTCAGTGGTTTTATTATATATTATGTATTGCATACCTCCTACATGGGGCATGTTAGTAGTCCCTTTTATCAACAGAGCCCCTCAACATAATAATGCAATATGCAAATTTTTCCATTTTTGTTTGTTTTGATGGATTTTAATGAAAACAGAAAGGCACCTACGTCAATACGTGGTAAACATTTCTTCTGGCCGCATGAATTGTTTTTGTCTACAGTGTCTCTGCAGATCTAAAACTGTCTATTCAAATTTCAGTACCTTTCATAAGTTGACATAGACTGAGTTTTTCATGTTTAAGCAATTTCTTACAGTAAAATAAAAAGACAACACAATAATGTTTCCTCATGTCTTTGTATTCTGCCAATACTGAAGAGAGGAAAACTGTTTAAAGAGGAGAACACTTTGAGCTTTATCATATTATTACTCATAAACAACTAACTTTTGATCTCACTCCACACCATGACACTCTGGTTGACATGAACTAAAGATCATGAATATAAACATAGTTGTTCTAGGACACAATTGTATCATGAAGGTCAAAATGACAGACCCCCCCCGAAGGCCCTCTGTATTATGCTAGTGCTTCAGCAGTAGAGGGGGGACTTTATTTCATTTCACGTCTATATTTAGAGAGCTTATGAACTGCAACAGCAGATGGTCTGTGACCAGAGACAGAGGCCACCCGCTTAAACCCTTTCCAGTAAAGGATATTTAGATTTCCCTCTCATGCCAAGTCGACGCGCCTTCATGTTGGGGAAGACGTTTTTCATCATTTTTCCAAAGTCTGCAGCACTCAGTGGATGGTAATTCAGATTGTCACAGAAGCTCCTGAAACACAGTAAAGACGAAAATAAGTAAATGCATAATAAAAAGCAAGCCAGTTTTAAAACAAAGCCTCAGTCTTTACCTTAAACATTTCCCCGTTCTGAGCCTTAAATGCCCCCCACAGTTTTGGCAGATGACTGTTGAACATGCGTTTGGCTCTGCTTGAGGTTTCTGCCTGTTTGAATGAGGACTTCCCTAGTTGTAACTTTCCCTAAAAGTTGCAAAGTGTTGTGCTCATGGGGGATTAATATTGGGTATTTATGGATAATTTGGTAGAGAATGGCTAGACCTCATTTTTGAGGTTAGTCTTTTGACATAACATTTATTATGATTAGCCCTAAACAAACAAAGATTGTCTAATTGATTCATTTTGGTATATCTGTCTAATGTGACATGATAAAACGATATTATTGATTAGAAAAACATAGCTTTGTCAGACAGCTTTAATCTGGCTGCACAGGGCCACTCAACAGGGTGGGTAAGACTAAACAAATATTTTACTCAAGTAAAAGTACAGTTACTTTTTTTAATATTATGATTATGTACAAAAAGTAGCTCCCAGTGAATCAACTCGAGTAAAGGTAAGAAGTACTTTGTTTGAATGTACTGAGTGCACTGAGTATTTTAACACTTTACTAGGATGTGCAACAAGGACAACAGCTGGAGTATACTGAATCAACCAGTTTTCTTTACTGGAGACAATTAGCCCTGATAAAAGTTGAATCCTGAAAACCTCATTTTAAACAGTTTTTTACACTAAATATTGTTAAAACGTTAAATTTAAAATGGGACCTACCTGTATGAACATCTGATTTCTGATCAAGTATCAAACCAGCATCATTTCAGTTTAAAGACTCATTACAGTAGTGAATATTGCAATAATAAAACTCCACATTTTGGTCCTAAGACAACACTTCAGATCAGTTTATTGATCATTACAGTAACCTGAAAATATATTATTAGTCAATTTCCTCACCTGCCTCTGCATAGTACTTTAAACGTTGTTTTGGTCTTTTTAAGAAAATAACTTTTTTTGGGTTTGCTGAAGAGGTTCCTGGGAGGCTGAAGGCTGCTTTAATCAACAAGGTTTAATCAATTATCAATAAACCAACGGCAAACGATCTCTCGAAAACAGCAGAAAATGTTTAATTTATGGAGGACTTATTAAAAATTGTCATCATGGGGTTGGTGGAGAACAGAAGAGAAAAAAAAACAACGTTTAATGACAAAATTAAGATGTTGCTCATTAGCTGCTTGATTTTGGAAGCATACAATTATCAATATTTAATATTTATAATTGATATTTAAATGGAAAAGCCCATTTGAAAGTTTGAAAGAATTGATTAATATAAATCAATATTCAGTAATGCATTTTTTTTATTTTTTTTTTTTTATCTTATGAAAGTCATTCTTTTTAAAATACTTTCAATTGATTAGAAAATGAAATTTCTATTTTAAAAAAGGCAAAAAATTATTATGGTGAGTATAATGATACAGAAAATTGTAAAATAAAATGCAATGAATACACTGTTTAATGTTTGTAACATGGGTGCATTAATAAATCAAATGTATTTTTTTCATTTATTTCAAATCTTTCCAGAGAATATGCATTCCTAAAATAAAAAAAAAATGGGTTATTAATAATAAATTTATATGAGTCAGATAATGTGTCAATTTCCTGTAAATGCTTTCAATTGTAAATAAGCTTATCATTTTGAATAATTATTATCTTGTGTTTCTAATGATGGATCAGTAAAACATATTTTTTCCTAAAATACTGTATTTAAAGCTTAATTGCATATATATTTTAAAATTTCATATATATTTAAAGTTTAAATAAGAAAAGCTAAAGGGTGTAGAGCTGCAACGCTTGAGTTTAATCATGTCTCACAGTTTGACACATTTGTAAATGAGAACATGCAAACTACTCTGAGTGGCAGCCATATCTGACATTCCCATCTTACATAAAGTGCTTAGCACTTCTGTAATGTGTTAATATCAACTATTCACTGCTGCAAAACCACTTTTCAGACTTTATAGAAAGGTTATCAAGTCTTTCAGAGCCTTTTTTTTATAATAGTGTATCTCCTTTTCAAAAAGATTTTGACTGATTTTACTGAAAGTTTCCATAAAACTAAACAAAATGTTGTGTTGTTTTGAGGTGAAGCGTCTCTTTAAAGCCTTTTCACCTGTCTATTTGAAAGGCGCCAATATTTCTGGAGGGCGCAGTATTTCTGATCTCGTCGAGTTAAAAAGACAGTTACATAACACTGTCAGAACATTTCAATGGCTGTCTCAGACTTTCCATTCTAATATTACCAACACATGTTGCTCTCTGTGATTCCCAGACCAGCAGCGTCTATTTATACTGACGCTTTGGCCACCACAGGAAGAATCTCACACATTAGTAGCTTATCCATTCAAAGGTCTCTCTATGATCTAAATATTCAAATACATAGTGATGTTAAGAGTTGAGTAATGGAAAACTCAGAACTTGTGTTTTATAAAAAGCTTTAAGGGTAACATAAATCTCAGCCTGACAGTGATAAGTAGTGATGTAAAAGTGTTCATCAATATATGAAGCAAACACATGACCCTGGTTAGACCTACTTATATTCATCGTAGACTTCCTGTTTTGGCAGAGAGGTTTCTGGGTACTCCTCTAAATGATTGCGGATCCAGCTGAACGCATGCATCTGCTGCGTGCGACTCGATGACAAGGCGCTCTGGTCACTGAGAACAGATATGGATCATTATTGACTGAATAAACAGGCACAAGCTATAAGCTTTACTCACTCAGGCCTCTATCATCAGTCAGAGTGTTTGACAATAACTGTTCACACAAAAAGCTTTTACAGGCTAGAGCAAACTGACAAATTAACGTTAAAATATATTCTTCAAGAGCAGGAGCTTTCTTACCCTTTATCAGCACTGCTGCTGGGACCAGAAGGCAACTTAAGGTAGAGGTAGAGTTTTTCAATATCAGAGAATTTCTCCACATCTTGCTGTAAGCAAAGAAAAAGAGAAAAAAAGAGAATGAGAAAGGAGAGAAAAAATATTTGGACAAAACAGCAACCAAGTTGAGGTAATTGTTGTTAAGAAGAAGAGAGGGCATATCATGAAGTGAAAGTGATGCTGAAAATGTACATTAGTAAAAACATCATGGAGATTGTTTGCTTTGTCTTACTGTGCAGCAGGGCAGTATGATTGGTCTAGCATTTTATCTGACTGATTTTGTTATTTGGAACATATAAATATAATCAAAACAGTGAAGAAAACAATGAATAATAAGAAAGAAACAGACAATAAATTACATCTGCAAATACCTCAGCATCTCAGTTTACAGGTGCAAAACGGAGTAGGAAGAAATATAAAATAAAGACATACGACGCTGCACTGTTGCTGACATGACAATATTTATGAACTCATTTTGCCGATATTGATATCTATACCAATGTATTTTGTCACAAGCACAAAGCCTCCACTTCAGTAAAACTGATCTGTTTCCGTCACGGTGACAGTTAATTTGTGTTAGAATCAGGAGAAATTGCATTTTATTATATTATTATTGTTATTCATGAATAATAATTTTGATATATTAAAGTGGACAGTTAGTGATGATGAGGTACAACCATTATGGTACATCCTGCAAATATTTTAGCTAATACATAGAACATAAATGACCAAACTGTACATCCAGAATATTATCTATAAGTATCGGCAAAAGTTCTGATATCTGCCAATACCAATAATAAGCTTTTTAGGTTATTATGTGCCGATAGCAATGCTGCTCTGAAAATATCATGCAGCCGCTGTAAGATTTTTTAAAATCGTGTTCCTTTACTTTCTGTCCAATTTTTACCCACAAATCTCTATGACTGAAATCAAAGATTGTCTTGATTTAGCAGCATTTTTTTTAACTGCCATAGACAAACAGCAAACCACTCATTTACAAAGGGACATGTTTGCATACTAATATGCATTCACACAATCAAAAGTACATGACTACATACATAAGCACAAGTATATTATGATAACAGACAAATATAAATATGGATGGGAACTGAAAAGATTTAATTGGTACAAATGTCATTATTGATTCTGCTCTTCAATCATATTCTTTATCAATTCACCAATGGTTCTTGGGATTTTTCTGTGTGGAAAAGTCAGCCAACACAGGTTTCTTATGTTTCCAACTTCGCTTAAAATCACAGAGGCATTATAAACCATGTTTGTAATAACTGTGTAAAATAAAGCAGCACATCAGTTTCATTCGACTCCTGTCCACTGTGGGATATTTATTTGACCCCTTCATACTGACTGCCTCTTGTGATAAAGTGTCATCTTCTTTCAAAGTACAGGGAAATAAGTGATTGACATTGATGAGAGAGTTGTTAGGCTGAAAGGCAAATTATATCATTTTCACAAACCAGTCAGAACATGCTCTCAACTGGAATCTGTTCTCGATTTCCATCCTTACATATAAAGCCAGATACATACAAAGTGATAATTATTCATCACTGTATCTCCCGAGAATCTTTTATTGATAATTTTTTATTCTGAACAAAATTTTAAATTTGTTTTGTACCCAAACGCAATCTTTTCCACACTTTAACTCCACATCTGTTTATATGAAAACTTTTTAATGATGTGTAAACACCAAGTCTTGGAGTTTTACTTTCCTTTAACCTCCTTCTCATTCCAAAAAAAATTCTGAATAATACCTGGCCACAGATAACTCCTTGCTTTGTGCATTATTAAAGCAGTTTAAAATCTTCTTAGGTTGATTGGAAGATTGCTTCATTCCCAAAGTATAAATCTTAAGCTGTTTTCATAGGATGCTTAGTGTTACAGGATGTATTTACAGTGCTAGGACATATAACATTTTATATACTTTATACAAATCATCAATAAGTTAGACTTTACTTGAAATTTTAATGCCATGTTCGCACATCGGCTCAACCTGACTTAACAAGAAAATAAACCGTTTGCAAACGTAAAATTTGGGTTAGTGCTTGTATGCAAGGGCTGAACAATACATTTTCTAAGTATTGCAACTGCAGTGTGTGCAAAAGCTATAGCAACATCACAGGATATGAGGCCTCAGTGACATGACTCAAAACAGGACATGCTGCCATTTGTGTGTTTAATGGAGACCAAACCCTGCAACGCTTACTTAAAGAACATACCAGAGTATATGCAGAGTTTGTGTTTTTCCTGCACGTAAAATATACAAGCATCACAAATATGGTGGTGTAACAGTTTAAGGAGCGACTGAGTCAAATGGAGACTATCATGTTTTTATCCTTAAGGCTTCTTCAATCATTACTATCAAAATATTTAAAATTTAATGAACATCTAAACCAAGAGACATTGGCTAGTACGTTTTCCTTCTTAAAGGAGAACTATTTTGCTTTCCCTCTTTTCTGACCTGACAATGTTGGAGACTCGAGTTAAATGATGCCAAAGCGTCAAATAATGAGGTTCATGCATTGGGATGGCTTCAAGCTGTTTTGGATGGCTCTGCACGCTGTGTTTCACAGTCTTTTTTTTTTTAACAGTGTAGTCCCAGTGATGCTAATGCATGTCGGACTTCCCTACATGGCCATGCCCAGGCATATGCTCTGGGCTTTCTCCCTCCCCCTTCGGCAGTCCTCGGGAGTGCGACCAATCACAGCAGAGTGGGCTCGGCGGGAGGCATATATGGAGGGGGGCCAGGGGTGGAGTAAATAACACAGACCGTTTTCGCGGGATGCACGAAATACAAGGAAGCAATGCAGCGAGAGGCACAGCGTCCTGAAGATCTACAAAGCTTTTTGTGCAGGGAATCGTGTGTAGTTGCTCTATAGAAGTCCAAAAATCAAATACAAAGGCCCAAAAATGAGTATAATAGCTCTTTTTTAAAGAAATGTTTCAGCTGCGACAACCACAAAGCTCAGAAGCACAACACGCTGAGCCTGAAGATGCCATACACAAAGGGCTGTTCCTTGAGATTTAACTTAAAACATCAGAAATTTCTTATATAAAAGCATACAAATAATGAAACTGTAAGCCACAAGTTTATATACACAGAGGTCTACATACACACAGATCTCTTACACAGTCACTGTGAGAGGGCTGCAGTGCTCAATCTAAGAATGAGTTGGTTTATAGAAAATGACTAAAAGATCCAATTTAAAGTTCTTTCCCATCAAGAGATACAGAATTTCTGTGAAAAGTTCACTTAAAAAATACCACGGTAGGAAAAATTGTTGCAACAAAATTTCCCCCCTATACCTTTATGCCCTAACGTGTGCAGAAACTTTTACAGATGCCTGTTATTTCATTACTAGCCTGTGGAGCATGCAGCCACCATACTGATAGTAACCACTTTACCTACAATATATTTGTGATCAAGTTTAGCTTAGGAATACTGGCACTAGAATGTACTGTAAAGAACAGCAAGACTGTTGTAGCCTGATTATTTTAAAACACTGTTAGTTTGGACCGAATACAAAGATTGGAAAAATGATGGTATGTAGTTAAAAACTCAGTTTATCAGACCGTTGTAACCCGCTTTCCCTCTCTGCTTTACAGCAAGCACCCATTAACATTAAACTCAAGGTTCAAAAAAGCAAAAACTAAAACACAGACAATTAATAAAAAAATCTCTGAAAAATATTCCTTTGAGAATAAAACTGCAAGAGTACAATGCTATTAAGGAGTTGTAACCATGACTGACTCAAATAATGATGAGTCACGATGCTTTTCATAAAATTATCATCCCTGAGGGAAGCATTTAGGGTAAAAGTGAGGAGCATGGACCAACCAATCATGGGGAATGAAAAAAATGAATGAATGAATGAATGAAAAAAAATGAATGAATGAAAAAAATGAATGAATGAATGAGAGATAAAAAAAAGTAGATGATTGCTCTGACTTTGCATCGTGCAGTGTGAGGGAATGAAAACTGAACATCCTGCCCTCAGACTGAAATAAAGTTGCACAACAAACACACATACACAAACACAACCTACACACACGCACACACACACCTAAACACACAGTTTGAGCGGCTGCAGACAGACAGAGACAGAGTGGGGGAGCGTGTAAGGTGAACTACAATCTTCTGTGGATAGCTCTCTGTGCGCTGAGTGCACAGACGCCAATGTCTTCACTCAGAAATATTCAGTCTCTCAATTGGCTCCTAAGAATAAATGCTGTTTCAGTGTCTTCCCTCTTTAACCCCTTGGTTGTTAAGGACACACAGCCTGCACGTGGTGGATGGGATGACACTGACTAGGAAAACATGCAAAAATATAACATTGCTATGAATAAGATAGGCATTTTAAATATATCTGAGAGCTATGAGGGTGGGTGACGCAGCCTCTATATTTCAAGAAAATTTGGAATAATATAATGATACATTTACACAAATAATTACTGAACAGTATTTTATTTATGATTGCAGGTTGCAGGCAGCATTTAAGTGAAACATAAACAGGTCCAGACCTGAAGCTCTCTCTGGAGCTCATTCAGGTTACATAACATACTGATTTATACTCCAATTATGGGGGGGGGGGTGCAATTATATGATGCTGGTTTACCGGACGCACATCTGACCTTTCCCTGAAGCTGTTGTCAGAGGTTAATCCTCATTGTCACCATTCATAGAGGCTAACTACACATCAGTAACCAGGACCCTGACTTTACTGCTTCATCACACACTGTTCACTGAACTGGCATCCGGAAGATTTCAGCGTTTTCTGGGATCTGAGGAAGTTTTACATTTTGGAAATTATCTTGGTGCAAAATATCTTATGACAACAGATCAACAATAATGCAAAAGGAGCACACTGGGACCATATACATATATTAACGTCTTACTTTTCCAAAGTTTAACAGACACTAAAACTTTTTTTTTAAGAAAATCAGTCCAGTCAGATTTCTGTAGTTCTCTGACAAATAAAGTAATGGCATCAAAGGCCTGGACAACAAAAAAAAAAGGTCTGAATTCATTGCAATTGACAGGAAAGAAATATAGCTTCAGCTACTCTAGTATTTTTACTTGAGTATATTTTTCAACCATTTTCCTTAAAGAGATGAAAATATATATTAAAAAAACAGTACAAACATTTGCTTAGAAGAGAGACATCCACTGTTAATTCTCTATCATAAATGCATCAACTGTGGTGAAACATGCCGTAAAAAACAAAGCCTTTCTGTGGTTGTTTTTTGCAGAAGCTTGCTGCAGATCACATCCTGTATTTTAGCACTCTAGCAGCATTGATGATATGTCACTTCAATCACAATAAGATTCAAAAATTGCTTCTCTCATGCTGTGATTACATCATTTTGAACAAAGCATCTGAAATAGGACAAAATCTTTTCTAAGAAACTCTATAGAATTTATCGCTGATGAATAGTGTCAAAATATAGAAAAACTTATGGACTGAAGATAACTCCAGGATAACTCCAGCACCCTGACTGCTCAAGAACAACAAACAACACTTATGTGGGAATCACTGAGTATAAAATCAAAACAAGCATCGTTGGTTAACTCAGTATGTGCACATCTGAAAAACTCATGCAACGTATTTATGCAGTCATGAGATGATCAAGCTACCAGCTCCCCAAAGAACACCACAGTAAGCACTCTATGTGGTTCATTATTGTAGCTCACATTATAGACAAAATATGCTGTTGTTTTCCGTACCTAATTGTGCAACTAATACAAATTTTAAAAAGCCACAGGCAAAGGGAGGCGGCAGCTTGTCTAGACAGGGGTGTGACAGTATTGGAGCCTTGAGAAAATAATTTTACAAATAGCCGTAGCAAAGGCTAATATAGATCATTAAATATTTGTCAGATTTACCACGACCAATATTATAAATCATGATAATGTCAAATAATACCACACAGCGCATTTCTTCAGAAATAGTGGCAGACTGATGATGAGAGCGCATGCTCACGCAGTGACCGGCAGTGAGTGGACGGCTTGTTTGTTTGTTTGTTTGAACGTGTTTAATGTGTTTAACGAGTGCTGTTTTTTAGCGTCCTGATGACCGACTTGTGCTGGCTGAGTTTGCTGAGCGTTCATCAAACCCTTTTAACTTTATTACCTGGTGTTATGTATGTCTGCTGAATCAGGAACTCGAGCTAGCATTACTAGCCTGGACTAGGCTAACCGGAGCTGGCGGCAGTGTTGAGGAAGTTACTTTTAAACAGTAGTGTTTGCTCTTTACTTGTTACTTCTTAAAAAAGTAATCCGTTACTTTACTTAGTTACTCTCTATGGAAAGTAACTTTTTACATTACTTGTTACTTTTACTTCACTTTTATGTTGCTCGACTTTGAGCAGGACCCCATATCTGTTCCTAAATGTTTAGGCCTACATTAAGTTCTTCTACAGAGGACATAACAGGTTTATTATACAAAATCATGTCACATACCGTGTGAAAAGAGAGCTCCTGTCCAGTGTTTCCAGATTTTTCTTCTGAATTAAGCAACCAGGTCGATAAAAGCAAGCCCAAAACAAGCAATCTCCAGCTATTTCTTTTTCTAATGTGATATATTACTTTTTGTTTTTTTAAAGAGAAATATAAAGCGTGTTTTAATTTTCATCTACAGTACATTTCAATTTTACAGTGCCAAGCAACTATTCAGAAAAAAGAAGTCCAACATTGTTTATAATAAGCAGAACTGGCAACTATGGCTTTGGCGCATGCGCCATGTGTGTGAGTATGTTTGGGGGCGAGTGCGATAATCAGGAAATGAGAAAGTGGAAAGGAAAAGTAATGTTGCACTGAATTAGAAAAGGAACTACGTTTCTTTACCACATTTTCAGTAGTAGTGCATTACTTTACTTTTTTCCCGTAAAAAAGTAGGTACGTTAACACTGCTGACGGGAGCCAGGCCTCCGTGGGGAACTCTGCGTCCAGAGTTTGTCAACATTTCCTAGAGTCACAAACTGGTCTAAAGAGACCGACCATGAACTCCTCTGCTCTGCTTCTGATGGTGATAGTGCTTCATCTAGCCTGGAGCCTTGGACACACGCTACTGTCTCCCAACCCGCCCACCCAAATCCAGTACAGCAGAGAGCTTCTACTCCGCTGGAATGTACAGGACCCACCAAGCAACCTTATTCTACTTAACCCTGCTGATCTACTGAGGCCTGGCTGCCAGGATCCTTCTGAAGGACAAGGTATAAGGTCAGGAAGCCAGGGAGAAGAGGAGGCATTCGTTGAGGAAAAAACAACCCCTCTCTCACACTCCGCTACCAGCCATCATCCTCTTCATCGCGCAGTCCCTCCAGAACAAAACTGAGGAGTTACAAGCACTGGTACGCTACAGTCACGACTTCAGAAGCACATCTATTCTGGCCTTCATTGAGTCTTGGTTATCCGACCAGGAGTCAGACACCGACCTGGAGATCTAAGAGTTCAGGTCACCAATCCGACTGGACAGAGACGCCACAATCACAGGCAAGTCACTGGGCGGGTGTGTTTATATCTTAATGAGCGCTGGTGTAATGCTAAATCCATTATTGTCCATGAGAGACTGTGTACTCCTGACACCGAGCTGCTCTCTCTTTCATTACAGCCACCATATTTGCCCAGGAAGTTTCCTCAGATATTTATCTCACTTGTATATATCCATTCCAGGGACAATGAAACTAATGCCTGTGAGCAAATACTGTACATAAAGTTACACAGAAACTCCAGTTACTCTCTCCAGATGCACCAGACTTCATTCTCAATGACATGAACCACTGTTCATTGAGAAAACACTGAGAGACTTTTACCAATATGTCACATGCCCTTACAAGGAGCAATAAGATCTTAGACCTGTGCTATGCTAATGTCAAAGATGCACATAAATCACTACCTCTCCCGTCCCTGGGTGCATCTGACCATAAGTGTGTCCACCTCATTCCTGTGTATCGTACTGCATTAAAAAGAGGCAAAGTGCAGAACATCCACATTAAGAACGATGATGACAATGATGCCTGCCACACTCTCCAATGCCTACTTGACTCTACAGACTGGGAAATGTTTATTGAATCTTCTGCTCACATTGATGAACTAACAGATTTTGTCACAAATTGGATTTCATGCTGTGAAAGCATTGTCATCCCCCCAAAAAACGTCAGAGTTTATCCTAACTCTAAGCCATGGGTATAGAAGTCCCTCAAAACTCTTCTTAATAAGAAGAATAAAGCTTTTAAGGAGGGGAACACTTCAAAACTACACAACTTGCAAAAAAAAATTAAGAGAGAAGTCAGGGCTGGAAAACTGCAGTACAAGGACAAAACAGGGCTAAAAGAGGGAGACAGGAAAAAGGTATTGCTGAGCAATTACAATTCTGTCATCAGCTGGCTCAGAGCCTCAATGTCTTTTATGTGAGATTCGATACTCATGATTTTAGCAATAAACACTCTGAGATCAGAAACTGACTTCTGCTGGCCCCTCCCTTAAATCCTTTTTTTGATGAACTGAGTGTCTCCAAGTGTTTCAAAAATGTAAACAGAGGAAAAGCCCTGGTCCGAACAACATAAGTGGTTGCCTTTTAAGAACCTGTGTGGAGCAGCTCGGCCAAGAGCAGCAGCCCAAAGTCGCTCAATGACTTTAGACCTCTTGCTCTAACTTCTTTGATTATGGAACGGTTTGAAAACCTAGTTAAGAAGCTTGTTGTCAAAACTGAGAGCATGTTGGACCCTCTACAATTTGCGTATAGGGCTGAAAGGGGAGTTCAAGAAACAACTGT
Organism: Cetoscarus ocellatus; assembly: GCA_037902135.1. NCBI lineage: Eukaryota > Metazoa > Chordata > Actinopteri > Labriformes > Labridae > Cetoscarus > Cetoscarus ocellatus. The sequence continues at coordinate 5,928,175 of JBAMNC010000387.1, forward strand.
CACTCTACTCAGCCTTCTACACAAGCATTTAGAAGGTAACAAAAACCACGCCAGGCTGCTGTTCATTGATTTTTCATCAGCGTTTAACACCATCCAGCCACATGTCCTGGTGGAAAAACTAGTGGGTACTTTTGACTTGGATCCTTGTTTGTTGGGCTGGATTCTTGATTTTCTAACAAACAGATCTCAACGAGTTAGAGTCAACGGGGACATTGTCCAGCAGTCTGTCTTCTCCTACTGGTTCCCATCAGGGCTGTGTCTTATCTGCCTTCTTGTACATTTTCTACACCAATGACTGTCACAGTCGCTATATCAACAGATTCATCATCAAGTATGCTGACGACTCGGTTATCGTCAGTCTGCTCAGCAATGATGAGGATGGCCACGGTCCAGTTATCGATGACTTTCTGCACTGGTGCAATGAGCCTTTCTTGAATCTAAATGTCTCGAAAACAAAGGAGATCTGTGTTGATTTTAGACGTACTCCTCAAACTACACAGTATAGTGTTGTCAGCGGTCGGACGGTTGAAATTGTAACCATCGATAAATATTTGGGCATGATAATTGATGAAACGCTGAAATTCAACTTAAATACTGACATGTTGAGTAAGAAGGGTCAGCAACGCCTACACTGGTTGAGGAAACTGGCTAAATTCCAAGTTGTCAAGACTCTGATGAAAATGTTTTATCGTGCTTACACTGAGTCTCTCATTTCCTTTTCTATTATCTGTTGGTATGGTAATCTCTGTGTCAAGGATTAGAATTCCCTCTGGAAAATATTAAAGGTGGCATCAAAAGTATCTGGTATCCAATTGGATAGCCCAGATCTCATCTTTAACACACAGGTGCTCTTGAAAGCTCTGTCTATTCGCTCAGATGATGTTCACCCACTTAATTCTGAGTACAGGCTCCTTCCTTCTGGTCTTTGGCTGCTTGTCACATGGGCTACTAAAAACAGGTACAAACATTCATTTGTTCCTGTCTCCATTCGAGCATTAAATGCTGCAGAGAAAAGGAAGTAATGTACATGTATTTGTCGCTGCTGCCATCATCCTAATTATTCTTTATTTTTGTCTATTGTTCTCACTGCTATGCTTACAATGAGGGGCACATTATTTATCACTCTTTGAGACACTGCACCTACCAGACACTGTGTCTCAATATCACTGTACTGTACACTTTACTGGCCACTGTGGCCCAGACCCTGCATTTTAGTATTATTTTAGCATTATTTTAGCTCATTCACTCCATGTTAGCATATACAGTTTTTGATTTTATTGTATATTTTAGCTTATTTGTTGAGTCAGTTAAAGTTGTGATTACTTGTGTGTACTGGCTTATCGCTCAGTGACAGCTATCTGTGTGCATGTAATATGTTTGTGCTGTCACTCCATGTCTTATGTGTTTTTTTCGCACCTCTTGCTGCAACCCAATTTGAACTCTGGGACACTAATACAAATTGAATCTGAACCTGAATCTGACTGACATAAAATCTGAATTACAGTCAAAAAATTAATGCATGATTGTAGGAATTAAAGGTCCGATAGTTACCTTTTTTTCCCAGCAAATTTACGTTGTCTCAGGTTTCATAAAAAGATACATTAGAAATGTTATGCTTTAAAATGTACTCAAGCATTGAATTTTGGTATAAAATAGACCCCTTCATTTCATCTCTGCACAGAACAGGCTGTTAAAGCATTAATTCTCAAGAGCTGGGTCCAACCATACCCTTCTCAGGAAGTGTATGAAGCCTCCAACACTGTGCTCTAATGTTTGCTGTGGCTGCACACATATGCCTAGATATAAGTCCCTTCCACTGGACGAAAAGGTGGTGGTGAAACGGACCAAGTTCTCCTCTCCTTTAAAAAATCAGATGTGCCCATTTAGTTTCTGTTTACTCAAAATCAGCTCCAAGTCATAGCCACATGATGTCAAGTCCATGCCAAGTCTTCCTCAGCACATTTTTTGTGGAATGTACACAATATTTACACAAGTATGTGTCACTACTACATAGAAAGGTGTGTCAAAAATCTGAAATATTCGGAATTTCTGGCCTTTCATTCACATTTATTTCAAAATACCTCCAGTACTTCTTTCAAACTGCAATATATATTTAGCAGAAATAGAAGATATTGCATTGTTACATTTTTCAATTTTGTTCACACAAACGCAACTCTTTGGTGGGCCACCCATGTTTATTTCAATCCCCCAAGTATATCTTATTCCTTTATAGTCGCCATCTATTTGTGTGAGAATGACACTCACTCCCTCTCAGAAATTCAACCACTGTGGTGTGATGCCACATTATAAAACTGAAGCTTTGTATGCTGCTGTTTCAACAGTTTTTGTAGTTCTTTGCTTTTGAAAGAAACAAAAGGTACTTGTGCCCTAATGAAAGGATAAGCGCTCAGTGAAAAGACCCCTTAACCCCACTAGCATCTTTGATGCTCTCTCAGGAGTTAACGGATCAGGTGCATGGATCATCATTGCCACAGCATTACCCGCCTCAACTGTTCCAGGCTCTGTACATACAAGCTCCAGGCAGTGGCAATGCTAATGCTATCCACCCTACCAAATGGCCTCTTACTGGCCCTCCAAAGACCGATGAGCAGCAAGAGCCAGAACATCATTGGGGTCAAGTAGGGACCTCCCGTCACAGGTGTTTCATCCAATTAGCCCCATACAACACCTCAAAGAGGCTGGTCTGTGAACTCTGGTGTCCCAGAGCCCCCTACCCTCTGTGCTAACTCTCACTGTCCACTATATTGGTACTAATAACCACTCTATCTTACCTACCCTGCCACATGACCATAAGAGCCAAGCAGCATGTCACCTTCGACAGACCCAGGCACCATACATGCAAGCTCCTGGTAGTGACATGCTGATACTACCTTCCCAAGTCCATAATCAACAGACTTATCAGCAAAAAAAAAAAAAATAAAAATAAAATAAAAATACAATCATGTCAGAATGATATAAATACAAGAAGACACCCCTCCCTCTCTTTCACACACACACACACACACACACAGTATAGAGGAAGTTAGTACTTTTGTCTAAGTCTAAGTCTTGGCCCCCAGTCTTTATACTCCTCCTCATCCAGATCCACTGACGGCCTCTGAGTGTTTCATCTGACATCTCCTTCACTTTCTTCTGCTGACTCTGTCCCTGTACACCTAATTCTTTAAGGCAATGAGACTACTGACCTTCCTGTGAACCCTCTGCACCCCACCTCTACTGGGCCCTTACTTTCCACCCTTGCTGTTCAGCTTCAGCCCCCTGATCTGCATATCTAAGCTTTTCCTTTCATAAGCTTCCTCGGCTTCCCAGGGGACTGTCAGTTCTATAAAATAAACCATCCGCTGACTTGCAGAGCATAACACTATGTCTGGTCTTTAGTTGGTATGAATTATCTCCTGTGGAACAACCAGCTTGCCCCCAAAATCTACCTGCATCCCCCAATCGTTTGCACTCTCTAAGTGGCAAGAGACTCGCTTACTTAGATACTGACCCCCAGTATACTTCTCTCCCTCTCACACTAGCTGTATGCCTATGCTCTTTCTGATTTCCTCTTGAGCTCATATATCCTCGTCTTCCTGCTGCTAAGCTCTTCAAAACCTGGTTGTGCCGCCATGTGTATTTGTATGTTAACCCATAAAGTACAGCATCAATCTGTGAGGGACACAGCATTTGATTCTTTGTCACCTTAAACATAACCTTTATTGTGGTAAAAACAACCAACAAACAGACACCACTATATCTGAACAGTTAATAATAGTCATTGTTAATATCTGCTTAAGATTAAGCTGTCATTAAAAAAATAACAAACAGAAAAAGCCAATTTGAGTGTTACAACCATGCAGAGTGAAACCACAAATAAATAAAACAAACATTTGCAAACAGATATAAAAACATTTTTGTCAAAATTACAAATTAAAGTAAGACGAAAATTACTCACCAGTATATTTTCCACCTTTGATTGAACAGATTTGCTGTAAAAGGAAAACATAGTATAAATTAGTAATAAGCTGGTGAAACATAAGCACTCTTGTCTAAAGTGTATTTATATATAAAGTGCAGGAATGATCGGTATGTTGACCCTCCCTTTAGCATCTCTCAGGTCATATATCCCATGCCAGGAACATATGTTGTCATATGTAAAAAAGAGTGAGAGAGAAAGACACTGTAGTAACACATTGTCTCTGACTGACGGCTTCAATTCACATAGAACAGGGTTATTATTTTATAACCAATATTCATCTCAATCTGATCTAAAGAAGACAGCAGAACTTGATACTGCTGGGGAGTTTTATTTTTTAACAGAGATATCTTGCTTACCATGCAGAAAGGCATATTTATGTTATTCCCTCTATTGTAAACTCTGAATTATAAATATCAGTGCAATTTGCTCTTAGGCTCTTAATTTATGTACTAATACTGAGTTCAGATAGTGGCTGCACAATTGCTTGTTTTTATGAATACTGTTGCTCTAAGAGATTTGCACTTAAAACACTGCAAATGTCTGAATTTATTGCAACAAATAGGAAAAGTATGTAAAAGCAACACTTTCTAAAGTGAAATATTATTTGCACTGATATATAGGTTGTCTAATATAGGATTTTTGGTGTGTCTTCATACGCCAGTGCCAATATTTCTAATGTCATTTTATCCAACAAAAATATCAAATATCATGAAACATCAACTATAACATCCGAGCATTTTCCAGGATTTCAAACCTAGACAAATTTCACTATCACCTTTATTGTGACTGTCTATTTGTTTAAATGAATAAAAAAAACAATACAAGCATTTGAATCTACAATATTAAACGATGAATATATAATTTTGCAAATATAGACTTTCAGTAATTCTTCTTTAGAATATGTATATCTTAAATGTATTTCACAGAATAAAACTGCACCTCATTTATAAAGCCACTGCCACTATTACTTGAGCCTATCAATCCCATTCTTTATAAAATCTTTATAGATTATAGATTTCCTTATCAATCCTAATATTCAATTCAGAACAATATGGAAGGAACTGATAAGTAAACTCTCAAAGTCAAATGATATCGATTCCTTATTGGTCCTCAACTGGGATAGGTTTTCAGTTCCTATCCCTACATATCATGTCCTTTTTCCTTCCTTAAACTCAACAAGCCACGTTCTAAACAAATCATCTTGGTGTTTTTGTCAAAATGTAATTTGCATGAATCATCGGCGCAAGTTTTTGACCCTCCATCAACCAGCATTAGGGATTTGGCCCAAAGATAAGCCCCCAGATTTTTTTCGTACAAAATTTAATCCAACATTTTCACTGATTTGTTTACCTCTCAGAGCAAAAAAGTATAAATTACAACAAAATTACACAAAGCAAGTGTTTCTAATATTTGATCAAAATACGATATGTTACAAAATTAAACTGAGTTTCCCTGTGGGAAATGAGTTTACAATTTTGTTATGTGAAGATGCAATGGCACTTTGTAGTTTGGAAGTATAAACATGAAACTCTCTTATCACTGTTCCATTTCATTGTAGAACTTACAGGTCTGGAAATGTGCTTGTAAAAACCTAAAAAACAGTACAATATTTGTATCATTTCTATCTTACATCGATGTAACAACTTTTAAGTTGTTGTGGTGTCTCTACTGGAGGGGAGCATGAGGAGGACATTAACTATTGGAGCCCAGGGGAACAAAATAAGCAATGGAGTAAGAAAAAAAATCTCTATTTTTATTTTTAAAATCTTCCATAATCAAAAATCTAATTAATCGATCTATCACCCAGTCCAAACCAGCACTATGAAGCCTTAGTTTGGGTGTGCATCTCTTCAGATCTAACTGAACTCCTTCTGACCTGCCCCTCACCTTCTGAGAGTACAACTGTTACCAGGTGAGCGGTGGGTATTATCATAATGGCTAACTGTGACATTATGATGAGGCCCAATTCAGAACAGACAATCGGATCTCATGTTTAAGATGCATGTGGACCACAATCAAAGGACTTGGTTGGCTTATTTAACATTTTGTAGGTCAGCAGCTGTCAAGAACATGGTACCCAAAAATCTGTACAAAAAAACTATAATGTAGGGTTTGCATGATGTGTCCACTTTAAAATGAATTCTTATAATAAAACAACAGGTTTGCAGGGTGGTCCCCTGAGACAGAAAACAATACATTCTTCTTCAGAGAAGTTAAATTAGATATAAAACTACAGTTCTTGGGAGTGATTTTAAAATTTAATAATGAATAAAACCATAAGAGGAAAAAACTTTTCCTGAGGTGAGTGTGTTGATTCTGCTTTAAACCCCACAAACTTAATAATCACACATCATCTTAAATAAATGAATTCTGCCAATATTATGAATTCTGATACCTCCACTATAAGTATCAGCTGAAAGTTCATATCTGCTGATGCAGTACCTAACTTTTATGACTATTATCAGCCAGAACCTCTGTCATTCGGATAAAACTGTGCATCCACTCCTTTATGTGCAAGACCCATCTTTGGAAAGCAATGTGACTTTCATCCTTCAGGTCTAGACTGATTCTAACAAATAACAAAACACAAAAAGACACCGTAGACAATAGACAAGTATAACCCTTTTAGGTCTGGTTTTTAATCTGCAGACAGGTCAGGTTGTTGTCTACAGTGAGACAGCAGGCAGGTCACATTCAGAGACAGGTCAGAATCAGAGGACGCTCTAAGCCATGACAAGAACAGTTCACTTTAATTCACTGTTACCATGGGCCTGGAGATTTCCCGGTGCGGGAAAGGCCGTCATTAAGCTGTTTGTGAGCAGATTTGGTAGCCAGGTTAACTAAACGACACCTGACATCAGATCAGAAAATGTAAAAAAAGACCAAAGAGCTTTTAACCACAGTGCCTGGATTATTTCCTGCTGAATTTTAGCCACTGACTGACTGGCTCCCCAAGTGGAAAATCAGCTCCATCTTCAGCATTAACATTTACATTTCAGCAATTAATGCACATGAAGACAACAGTGTTAAATGAACCTTCTGACCCCAAGATTGTCTCATTCAACAAAGACTGTCTGCAGAGCAGGTCGTTGAGGTGAACGTCAACATTTATGCTTTAATCCTCTTAAGAGTTAAAGATATTGAGAGCAGGACAAACAAGGACTGAGTTTGAACATGGAGGCTAGAGGACATGTCTTTTTCGATATTTTTGAAGGACAAAATTGTCCCAGTATTTAAGAAAAGTGTTAATACTTAAGGCCTCTGTGAGGAAATTTACTGTTGTGTCTGTTTTGGCGCCCCCCTGTACAAGGCAGGAAAATGTAAGACCCTGTTGAGCGTGTATGCGTGGGTTTTGTATCTTTACATTATTTCCCCAATACTGGAGCTAAATCTATACTTCTAAAAGGGTGCAGATGCCTTAACAGTCCCTAAACCAATCATTTAAATTGACAGAAAACATCAATATGAGATGCTTTTGCCATGGCCAGGGTGGATTATGCTTCTGTTACCTGGATCATCAGTTTGTTTAGCAAAAGAGAGTGTTATTGGACAGCTCTCTTGGCAGCTCCATCATTTAGTTCATGATACATTACAAAAGCACCTAACAATGTGCTGTGGTTAGGACCATATTGGTACTGGCTTTCCGTGTCCTTCCCTTTACATGAATAAGGTTTTCTGACATAAAAATATCATCCTCATTCACAATGAATCTTTAGTTCAGATGGATTTCAGTTTCAGCAGGTTTCGAACAGTTGCCTCAGCTGACAACAACCCCACAGCAGCAGTAAGCATGTAAGATAAGCAAATAAAAATAACTAATCCTCTCCTCATTCAAATAATTTGATTTTCTTTTGTAGTAGACATGAAGACATCAGTATTAATTTCAGTCTGTGTCATTAACAGTGAAAAATTCTTTCAAAGAGCTGTAAGAGAAAAAAGAGATTGGCCAGTCATAGACTGTTTTACAGGCATCCATGTGAAGATTTCATAGGAGAATTATACATTTCTTTAAAAACACTTCAATCATAACTTGGACAAGGTTTTCTTTTTTTCTTTATTTCATGTCCCTACTCCTTTCTTATACCCTTTGGGATGAATAGTCAATATCCTAATGGGCTCAGGACAAACGGTTTCTGTTGAGGTTTTATTTGCAAATATTTTGAAGCTCCGACGTCTGCTTTCATGTTCAGCATCTTGACATTTTTTAACTGGCTGACTTAAAATGGTTATGCTTGACTTAATTCTGACATGAAAAAGGCATAACAGTTAAAACTTGGCCTCCACTTATAGCACAAATAGACATTGTTTAGTTGTTTAATTTCATTTTTGAGATGTGAATGGCCATAGTTGCAGGTCTTTCTTTTTTTTTAAATCTTCTGCATTTACACGTGTGTTGATTCTCTTTCATCCAGGTCATGGTTATCTAAAGCTTGATCCAAGTGGCTACTGGACTGGTTAAGATTCTTGAACCAAGTCCAGATGCCACTGAGATCAAGCTTTGGCTCCCAAATATATACTTAATATTCACTCTAAGTCAAGTGTTAGAGTGAACTGAATATTTTTTGTTAAACATGCTTTACAGTCTTAATACGGTGGATATAGTAAGCAGTTATAAACAACAAATTACCACATCATGGAAATAGTGAATTACGGTTTAAGTAAATGCATCTGATGCCTGCTCTTAAAAATAAACTTTGAATGTAATTTGGATAGGTATAATAACAATGTAGCCTGTTTCAAGTTTAGTCAATTCAGCTGCTTAACCCCACACTACTGCCGATGTATTTTTTTATTTTATTTAACCTTTATTTAACCAGGTTTGTCCCACTGAGATCAACAGATCTCTTTTGCAAGGGAGACCTGAACAAGAATGGCAGCATCACACAGTTTCATCAAACATTACACTCAGACTCAAAATAGCAGAAGAAGTGAGGAAACAATTTTCAGTAAGTCATCAGTTAAAACAATGACATTCAGAGAGTCTGGCTTCCAAAGTTTTCACAGCAGATTTAAAAACATTAAGAGACACCAAGTTTTATTTTCTAATAAAAATACAATTACAGGTGTATTCAAATGTAATCAGCACTTCAAGCCTGTGCATTTGGTAGTGGGTAGTTTTATGTTTATCCATGTATCCTCTCTTTTTGGCTGAGTCTATCTTATGTTGGTCAAATCTTTTGCTACATAGTATCCAATGACAAATAGTGTATAGTAGTGATTATTCATTTCGAATAACAAAGCAGATGGAGAGGAACCATACAGCTTCAACGTCATTTAGGTCAAGCACAAGCTCTTTAGAATACACCAAAGGGTTCAATACACTTCTACAAATTCAGTTTAGTTTTCAATAAGCTAATGAATAAAAAACCCTATTTACATGAGTATATAAAACTTGGTGATGTATTTATTCACAGCTTGTTTCAAACAGGAGGATGACCTGCCCACAGGGTCAGTCCATCACTCCTTAGACCATCACTCCTCAGTATGAAGAAACAGAATCAAATGATAACATCAGCAAATGATTGTGTATGACCTCGACTCCAAGCTCCGAAAGTTTAAATTAGATATAATATATGACAAAACGTGTCCAGCTACTATAATTAAGAGCTATTTGATATACTTTTGTATGATACTTTCATCTAAGGCTATCAGTGCTTAATATTGGGGGCCAGTACTTAGTACTCAGATACATTAGAGTGATAACAACAAACACATAAAGAATACTTATTTCACTGCCACTTGCGTGCTCATTACTTCAAGAGAGAAATCTTGTTAATCTTGTTATTTAAACATTAGATTGGCTTACAATTAGAGGTGAACAATGTTATCTGTGTAATACCAGTCTTCAAACTTTTATACTTTAAAAGCTAATTAATGGACAAGTATAAAAATGTATGCTGATACTAATTGCCAGTATCAAAGCCTCATACTGTGTATTAGCATTAAGTCTGTGGAGTTTTTGCAAACCTGTTATTAAAGATGTGGATTATTTTTAATTTCAAAGTATAAGAGCTATTAATACAAGGCCTACTTTCTGTCAGCAATTTGGTAAAGCACCAAAAGCAACTATTACAGTGCTGTTTGTAGCTCCTAAATGGAAAATGAAGCTTGGTTTTACAGTTACAGTTAGCATTACATTTTTTATACAATATAGGTGTTATCTCAAAACATTGCCTTCAGTTGTTTCCATGCAAGTATCAGCTAAAATAAATCCTGTAATATTGTCCTATCAGATATCTGCAACAAAAAAAAAACAATATCATACAGCCCTACTGAAAAAATATGATGTACAAGTTTGATATTCACAAATACAGTTCGCTTCACCTTGAAGCTGGGCATTATTAGGCATGGGAATTGAAAATATTTTATTGATACCAATGCCATTATCTATTCTATTTATCAATACAATTCTTTAACAAATGACCAATCAAATTCTGTGGATTTTATGTGTGGTCAGAAGTTGGCCTGCAAAGGTTTTCAGTGGCAACAATGTCAAACATGTCACTCATGATATTAAATGGTGCTTCAGAGACTTATGACTTCTAGTAATTAATTCTGAACTAACAATTAAGTTTATCCACGTTGTAGGATTCATGTTTATACAAATAGCACTATGCATTGTATACATATTAAAATGTAAGTTCTTAATACTACAAGAGACAGTTAAGTCAAAAACTTAAAACATATATATATATATATATATATATATATTGCCTTACATACAGTATCATGCCATATTGTGATACATTGTATCACCGCTGTGCACATGATGAATTGCCAGTTCTTGGCTAAAACACACCCCTTAATTGAGCAGTATGTAGTTTCTTTGCAATTCTTGCTCATTGAAAACAAAAACAATCTGATGGTACACGCTAAAGAGCTAATGTGTATTCAATGTTTCAAACAGGTATCAATATTATTATGCTTTTTTTTTTTTTTTAAATCAGACCAAAGTTCATCATTCTGTTAATGTGAAATCATTTAACTCTACATAAAAAATATCAAGCTTCATGTTGTGTGCAGCTAAGTATTTTCAAGAGCTGCTTGTTGTTTTAATCATTCACTTAATCATGCTGAAATGTTTAGTTGACAGATCTCTTTAAAATGAATTACTCGTATATAATCATTAGGAAATCATCTCTTGGTATTGATTTAATTACCAAAGAGCAGGGTGAATGTGAATGAAAATTGCCTGCTTTCCCTTACAGCCTGTACACAGTAGTAGACTGAACACCTCCTCACCAGATGGAGTTCTTGATCCGAAGCTGCAGGGCACTGGCCTCAGAGCCCTGCAGCCCGGGGAGCAGGCCGGGCAGGCTCCTCGTCGCCCCGCTGTCCGCCTGCTGCTGGGGGTCCTCCTCGGCCATCACGGCGGGCCTCGGGGCCGGACTGGGCTGGGGTGGGCTGGACGGGAGGCGTGGAGGACGGGCGTACTCTCCCTGCAGTGTTAAGCGACATGGACCAGAGGACGTAGCGATGCTAACGGGACAGCAGCGCGCCCTGTTGTTGTTGTTGCCGCCCAGTTCTCCTCCGACATCGCCCGCTTCAAGTCCGGACACTTATGGGTGAATTCAAGTGGCCGTGCAAGAAACTACGAGTCGCCCTCAGACGCCAGGCGATGCATGGATAAAAATACAGTGGTTACCAGTCCACAGGCTGCTAAAAACAACTAGCTAGTCCCTCCGGTACGCTGAGCCCCTCACGTTATGGGATTTCTGTGCATGTGCATGGTGAGTAGTAGCTGTTGGGCACACGCATGCGCACTCGGTTCACCAGCATTAAAAACAACATGTAAGCAGAGGACTAAGCTGAACCTGACCGCTGCTACTATGAAGTCTGATTTAGTGTTGCTGACCCGGCAGCCGAACTGAATTTATGTTTTCCAAGCATGTTACTGATTTTGATAAATACTATTTCAATGTAATTGATAATCTATAGCCAAGGCCGCCCTTAAGAGGGGAAATGGTGAAGCCTTCTGGGACCCAGAGTCATGAAGGGAGCCATTTGGCAAAGGCATGGTCTATCCTATATTTAAGCAATGATATTCTTTTATTTAAAAAAAACTCGTCATTATTTATCAAAGCAATAAAACAAACATTTTATCTATTGCTCCATGCTAAGACCTTCTACAAGCTTTTTTTTATTCAGCTCAAAGCTTGCTGTACTTAACACGCTCCACTCTTACTGACATTGACTTCTTTTTAATATATATATATATATATATATATTGGGCTTTAATGCCTTAATCTGGGTGAGAGGGCAGTGGACAGAGTTGGACATTTGAGAGACGGTGGGGAATGACATGCATTTAAGGAGGCACAGGCCGGATTTGAATCCAGGCCACTAACTTACCAAGATGTAAGTTACATCTTACATGACTTTTCCTTGGTTCCTTACAAGCAGAAGAAGAAACGATTGAGTAGCCTCACCCACTTTCATTATACCAAAAAGGAAAAACTGCCACTTTTAAATTTGGGAGAGTTTATCATTTACACATGTAAATCTTGTAAAAATTAAGTTAATGAGGTAGTCACAAGGAACATCTTTTTTCTAATGTCTTCAAAAGGTGATTAAAGATTTCTGAGTCAATTTCAATTTAAACAGCATAAAATTTGAGGAATATTAATATTGATTTAGGTCCCCCAAATTTTGTTTAGTTTGAATGTTATTATTTTATTTCATTTATTGGATCAAATGTACTTTCACTTTTTTGCAGTTTATTATGCTATTAATTTTTGGTAAGATTTATTACATTTGTACCCTTTCACATTACTGTGCTGCAGAGGTGTTGATGAAATGTTAACAAATGATATGTCTGTTTGTTGTTTCAAAATGTTCAGTGAACACTTAATCATCTTTACAACACTTTATGGCTGGGTGGTAAAAAATGCAGAGCTCATGATAATAATGGTTGATTTTATTATTATCGTTGATTCTATTGTTGATTTTGTTGTTGTTGTTTTAATCTTGTACAGCGTCCTTGAGTGTCGTGAATGGTGCTTTTAAATAAAATTTATTATTATTATTATTATTATTATTATTATTATTGTTGTTGTTGTTGTTGTTGTTGTTGTTGTTGTTGTTATAAAAATACAGTGCTATGACAAGAACCTGAAGTAGTAAACAGTAATAATTGCTTGAAAAAGCACACAAATCTCTATGCTTAGGTGAGAGGGCTTTGTCAGGGAGGGATTTACAGCAACCAGGTGACCTGTATGTACTGCTGTTACAGTGAGCTGTTTAAGTACCATTCAACTTTATTTTACCTACAGTGGAGTGTCATACTATCTCATAGTCATATTCAAGCATTTTATTGTAGCCGACTAATTTATTTATTTGTCGCCCCCAAAAATGTCTTTCTTTCATTGCCATCAATACATCAAAATAATCCAAAATTCATATTATTTTCTGTCTTTATATATTTTTTGTTCCCCTGATCCCTCGTAGACAGGTGACGCTTCTCCTTTAAATGTCCGCACACGGCCACCGTACAGAGTGCCTCTTGTTGAATCAGTTGCTATGCAACCGCAGCCGCTCTGTGTTCTGAGGCAGGATGGCTGACAGAAATTATAAAGGAAGAGTCTATACGCCCCGGCTTGGCGACTCCCAGGTTTCGGTGTTTACTTTTGTCTTTATTTTACAGCTTTTTGCAAAATCTGTTTTTGTGCTGCTAACAAAAGTTTAGACCTAAAGTTTGATGCTTCTCCATGAGGCTCAGCTCACCTCTTCTGGTTAACAGCATTACATGCTAACGCCTGTTAGCCTTCTGGCTTATCAGACACAATGTTGGGGGATAATGGAGGACAAATATGATCTGTTGTATAAATCTGTACAATAATTCTAAAGTAAAAGAAAGTTTTACAGTCTGCTTTCATATTCACCAATTCAATAACTGACTGTCCTGGGAATACTTTCACACCTTGAAGTGAAAATAATTACAAATAATTGTTAATTATTAATTAGTGCCTTTTTTGTCCTCTAGTTTTACTCGTTACCAACTGAAATGTATTCAGCTAAAGGAATTTTACCATAGAGTGAAGTCTATATGAATATGTACTCAAAATTGAATGTGTTGATTTATTTTTACTCCTTTAATAGCACAGACACTCTTTTTGTGATGTCCCCAAAACATAGTTTTGAGGAAAAACATTTTCAATATGACATGAATTAAAATCAAAATGTTTCTTATTATTGTACCATTGAATTAAGATTCTCCTTAATCATGCATCTATTTTTATCTATTTTTCATGGATTACATTTTCTACCGCCTAGTTTTTCGTTTTTCCCCTTCTGAACAAAAAGAAAGTTATATTTCCCATAAATCATCGTACACTTTGTCAGAATTCTGAGGGGCAAACAAAAGGAGGATCAATTATCTATCCGTCTTTTGTAAGAAGCATTATGTCATAAATCTGTTTGCTGCAGTCTTAAAGAATTTTGGCAGAAGTAAACAACAGATTTTAAAAATGCAATGTTTAATTTTAGTTTTGAAGTATAGTTATAATATAGCCAAACAGGGTGGAAAATGAAATGGAATCTATATTTTGTAGCTTTACCAATTCATGTCTCTGATTGTAAAACAAGTCATTTATAGAATTTAAATATCAAAAGTTAACTATTTTTTTTAATCAGGTTAGCGCAGTATAAAGTCACAATAGCCAGGAATGACTAGACGAGTACTCTTAGGTGGAAACTGGTTGACCATATCTTCTCAACTTGTGTTGCAAGATGCTTGTCAGGTCTACTAAATTATCACCATGTAATAATAACAGAATGCAGCCATGACTGACCAGCCAATTTTAACCAATGGAGTATTGAGGTATCAGTAATATTTTACACAAATTAGTGGGATGAGAAATTCTACTGCTGCACATGTTAACTGCTTGTTTTTTTTTCCTTAGAAGAGTCGTCATTCATCAAGCAGCAAGGCTGAGATGTCCAAAAAGGTTGAAGGAAAATCCCGGGTCAAAGCTGCCTCTGGTCCAACGAAGCAGAACACGGATGACCATATAGTAAAGGAGGAACAATACAAGTAAGACTGAATATCTCAATTAAACATAATGGGTTATTATTAATCATGACATAACATTCTTTTGGAGTCTTTTTCAGAAAAAGTTCAGAACAAAAATACTGTATATCAAATAGATTGATGTAAATGTAACCTGTTTTTATTTTTACCCTGCTTAACTTAATTGAGCTCCCTACAATGACTTATTTAGAATAATGAATGAAATTTAACAAAGAACATGGCAAATGTGTTTCATTTCCTCTGGTCTGTAGCATTAAAGTAACTTTGATAAGCAGCTGGATTTGCCAGATTCCACATCTATCACTAGGCAGATCCAGTTTGCAAAGCTCCATGCTGATGCATTTGTTCCTGGTTGGAAAAAGGACACTTATCAGCATCCTCTGAGAGGAAAGAGACAGTTGCAACAAGTGTTGTTTAGTTGAGCCAAAAAAGAAAATGACTGCAAGCCTTCGACTGACCAGGAATAAATCTAACGTACAGCACATTCATTTAACCACCCTCCAGTTTTTTGAAAGGCCCTTGCCAAACACAGTCTGTGGGATGTTACTTAGAGAAGGATATAGAGTATATTCCAATTATAAGTAAAGAGACATCTGCTGTTTCAGGTTAGCGTAAAAGTCCTTAATATCAAATTTTGTCACACATTGTCATCCCCCTCTTGTCTCCTTCAGACTCCTTAACGCAGAGCTAGAAGCTAAAACAGCAGATCTTGTAAAACAGGCTGAAGAACTTATGGTAAGTTATTAAAATGTTTTAATGAATAAGAAGAGATCCAGTATTTTCTGGCACTTTATTAAATTGCTCTTAAAGGAAGTTTGAGTCCTGGTGTTGCTTTATTTTAGAGAGAACGAAGTGAAGTTCTGTCAAAACCGCTTTCCAATCTCATGCTCTCTGACTTTGAGGATGAAGATGATACAAGGTAATGACTCCCTGTAGACTTGATGAGGTTTATTTCCTGTAGGCAACTGTCAGAGTTTATCTTTATTCAAATAATACCCTTAAGCCTCCAAACAGATTTTTTTCCTATTATTTACTTTCAGCACAAAAAAGTCTCATCAGGACCTGGCACAGGAGTCTGGAGTGAAGGTATTGAAGTGTAAAGTCAGGCTTTATTTGTCTAATCCCTGCAGATACTCTTACAATCCACTGGAAAAGTAAGTCAGTGCTGTTAGCCTTGAAGATAACCTACTGAAATCCTTTTAAACAAGTTTACATTGGTCCAAGATGTACCCTGAACACATTTCAAAGTTACTTGCCTAAAATTCCACATAGATCTTGGATTTTTGCATGCATGTAAGCCCCTCTGTTTCACCCCTGCTCAGAACAGACTGTTTTAATGTAAAACCTCCATAGTTGTGTGTGACAATGCCCCTTTTAAGAATTGGGTGTTGCTCCAGCTTACCAGGGCTTTGCTCTGATGTTTACTGTGGCCACAGACATGCCCGCCATGGTCCTTCTACTTGATCTGCCTGTGAGCTAAAAGGAACTCCTGGCTAAGGGGGTGGTGGCACATCCCCGAATGACATAATTAGGGTGAATTTTTGAGAGGCCTATTGGAGCACACAATTTCCAAAAGATGGAGCAAGCAAAGAGGGAGAGGAGGGATTTTTCTCATTTTGGGGACAGTTTTGAAATCTGCCGATAACCCTTTTTTTTTTTTTTTTTTAAAGCTTTTGAAATGTGTACCTAGCATAATATGTGACCTTTAAACATGAGACCATCTGTATAATCAATCCTTTTTGTAGGCAACGACCAAAAAGAGAGCTACTTCTACATCCAGAACAATGTGCCCTGGAAAACAAGGAATGGAGTCTAACCGTCAGATGCTGTAAGTTTAATATATATATACTTATGGTATTTACAACAGATAAAAATCATAAACATAATTTAAATCAGCTTTTGAATGAGCATTAATACTTGATTGCATGCTTTAATCAAGTCCCAGAACTAACAGAACACAGCCAAAGAGTGCATTTACACGTTAACTTTAGTTGTTTATATTGTCTGATAAACAACGCTGGTGTCACTGATGTTCATTTAAATGGTGACAACCCTTTAAATATCCTACAAACTGCTTGCCTCTACTTTTTAAAGAACATATTTAAAAGAGAATATTGGTTCACAAAACAAGCATTTAGATTGAAATCATTAGTTTAAGAGAAGTAATAAGCAGGTAAATACTTCAAGGTTCACTGCATGTTTGTATGAGGGTTTCGGTGGTCTCCAAATAGTTCTCTGTCTGAAATTGGGATGCAGTGTAGTGACGTTTAGGAAAGGCAGGTTTAAGACTTTGTAATCAGATCAAGCTGTCCATAGCATAGACAGACATATATTGTTTTTGGTTCAGTATTTTCTGCATTTGATTTATGACCACACATGATTTCCCATTATTTGCTGATTTAGTACCACCAAAACCGCTCCAGAGACAGACATAGCAGCTGTTGAAGACTCAGAAGATTTATTTCTTGCAAAGAGAATCCAAAGCATGGAGGAGAAAATGAGTGATGAAATTATCCCCCTTGAAAATGTTTTGGAAGATCCTGGAGAAAATGTAGCTTCAGGTAAATTTAATTATAATGCATTTTCACAAGTGAAAGCTGGAATTCTTCATGGATTTTACAGCTAGAGTTTTTTTTAACCTTGATGAAATATGATATCTTTTCCTACAAATGTGTGTAAGTGTTAATGTTTATTTTTTAAGACTGAAGGTTAATTGGAGCTTCAACTTTATAACTTCATTTTTTAAAGATTTTTCATAGTTTTGAAAGTGTATTTGGTTATGAATCCAATATTGTTTACTGATTGTATTTGTTAAGGTGTTTCAGATGCTCAAATACGAGTCCTGAAGGCAAAACTACGCATTATGCAAGAGGAACAGGATCAACTCTCATGTGAATATTACGAGAAGGTACCACAAAATAATGGTCTGATTCTCAACAATAAAACTGTGACTGTAGTTGCCCATTATCCACAGCAGAGGGGGGCAGAGCTTCAGCTGAATAGGCAAGGAACAGCCTACAATGGAGAGAGAAATGATGACACTTGTCTGCCTCTGAGGATGCGTTGAGAAATGAATCTTAGCCACCCCCAGCCCCCCATCATCATCATAAATCTATCAAAATGCTTGTGTCTGCATGACTGATTTCCTCTTGTTTCATAGATGTTGTTTGATGACGTAAGTCTGTCAATGTAAATGCAGGATGATGAAAATGCAAAGCTGAGTGCAAAAATGAAGGAGCTCGAGGAGGATAAAGCCAGACTCCAGAGAACAACAAGTATTCAGCAATCACAGATTGAGAAGCATCGAGCTTTAGCAGAGGAGTCTGCCAAAAAATCTGACAGTCTCCAACTGCAGGTTTCTGCTTTAAAAAAGGTCTGAGTGCTGCTTTCAAGCCCAGTAGTTTCCACAAAAAGAGTAAAAAATGTGACACCATCCTTCTTACAGCTGAATTTCTAAACTGTGATTTCTCCCGGTCTGCTCTCTGTTTAGGAAATAGAAAATCTGAACAGGTCACAGAAACAAGCAGCAGCTGTTCACAGCACTGCAGAGGTTCGCCTCAACAGAGCATTGGAGGAGGTGGAGAGGTTAAAGACTCAGCTGAACAAGATGAAACAGACAGAAAAGGTAAAGGAACATCATATTAGTTAAATATGTGCTATTTCTTGGATTATCCATGAAAACCACAACTTAAAATACTTGAAAAGTTGAAAAGTACAACCCTTTTCAAAAATGATCGTAGCCTGGACGCCTCGCTGAAGCACCATGAAACTTTTGCAACGTGCTAGTGTTCTTTTACAAGAACTTTGCAGGTTTTATGGCACTTGCTCACACTAACATTTTTTTAGTAAAAAAAAAAAAGACAGCTACTGCAGTCTGTTGCAGTACTGTTTTGAGCTTAGAGATGGAAGAGGGTGGTGACCAGTGAGGTTACTGAGTGAAAAAGAAAGAGTGACATAACAAGAAACCAACAAAGTGATAGTACAGACGCTATTATCCCTGTTCAAGATGTTGGACTTCTTGATAAAATGTGAAACCACTATTGTTAGGTTGAAAAGTTACAAATGATTCCTTTTGACCAGATATTTTTAACGACTCAGTACAGTTTTACATTGACTGACTGACAGTCTGACTACCAACTTGGAACAAAAATGCTTAATGACTTCACTCTTTAAACACTGGTCAAAATCTATGGGGCATAATCCCCCTTCATTTGTGTAAAATGCCACTTTAAACATAACATGTCGTCCACAGGGTCTTAAATAGTACCAAAAGTAAATAAACCAGTTCAGCAAAAACACGGGCCTTTAAAAATTGAATTGAAAAGTTTAAAGTGAATTTATGGATAGCTATCTTTTTGTTTTTTATTAATGTCAAATCTTTGAGAAATATTTGTGTTCTCAACTCAAAAAACACCTCACTTGGAGTCAGTGCTGACTTGTAGAAATTTCTCCAGCAAAAAACAAAAGCATCAGCACCCACAGTAACATCTCCGACCTTTCTTGAAGGATATACAGCAGCAACAATACAGATGTGTTTCAGCCAGATGCTGTCATCAGCATTTTTATGTTAAAGAGAGTTGTTGGTTATATTTTTATGTCAAGTTTGATCACACATTCAATGGAGTTTTCATTGTGTGCTTATTCATGTTCTTGCCATTAAGCTGCAGTGCTTTTTCCCTTCTTAACTTTGCTTCATGTCGGTGACTCAACATTTCATTCTCTGTGGCTTTGCTCCGCCAAATATTACATTTTGCAGCAATGATGAGTTTTTACTTACAGATGTTGATGAAAAGATGCAATCATGTTAAAATGAATGAAGAGGGTTTTGAAAATGGTCTGAAGTAGTATCAAATATAATTCATATATGTATAAACTCTGAAATGTAGGACATTGAGAAATAAAAACAAATCGTATAAAGCACTAGGGACATTTATAAGATATATCGATGGTCCTTCACAGGCGAAAATAAAGTTAATAGCACAAGTCATCTTAGGCAATTTATTTTGATGAAAAAGACCAATGATTCTGTGTGCCCTGCATCTTTCTTCCAGTCAAAGCCAGTGACCCTTTTGCTCCAGTTTATTCTTCAGATTTGGCAGTGTGGAGAAGTCATCTGAAATGTTTTAAAAGTGAAATGTGTAAAGATGTGTTATGGATAAAGTCCCACAGAGCAAGAAAATGTATTTTTTAAATTAAAATACAGCATTTACGATGCACCTTACAGTACAGACAGGGACATTCATACTTGGAGCTCATTAATTCAAAAAGAACTCGACTATATTTGGATGATTTTGTTCAACTGTATTTAGTTAGAAGTTGCAGATTTTAGGTTTGATACATTTTTACTCATTTTTGACTTCATTTTATTTTATTTATTCTTCTTATAAAAGGACAAGACAAGTGAGGAACTTCAGAGTAAAGAAAATCTTTTGGCTGAAAACAAAATGCTTAAAAAACAGAAAGCAGAGCTCATCATGGGCTTCAAGAAGCAGCTCAAGCTGATTGACGTTCTGAAAAGACAAAAGGCAAGTTCTCGACAAAACCTTGTTCATACACACCCTGTGCCAAACTTTTTATCCTGAATTCTGTTTGACCTTCATTCTGTCTCATTTGTGCAGATGCATTTTGAAGCTGCAAAGCTGCTGTCGTTCACTGAAGATGAGTTTATGAGGGCCCTTGACTGGGGAAAGTCATAAATATTGAGATTTTCATCTATAAATGATTTTGTTGAAACAAAGGTCTTATGAAGTACTGAGATAAATTAAAAGATTCGACTCTGATTGTCACTGTTAGATCTCTTTTGAATCTTTTTATTGAATGTCCCACGGCACAAACACAATAAAAGAAAGATGCCTTTAAAACACTTTGCTTTTACTAAATGCCAAATGAGTGATTTCTTTAACACAGCAACCCACACAAAGAACATTATGGTCACCGAAATAATATTTTAATCCATAGTGACCTTCAATTTGGAGTTTAGTGGCACAAAACAGTCCTTAAGTATAAAAATTTACTCATTGCCATCCCAGCTGGCCTCTGAGAAGGTATCGTCCTGACGGGTTTGAAAGTTTCTTCTGAAGTCTTCATCAAAGTGCTCCAAATCTTCTCCACGGAACAAGCCCTGAAAAATGAGGCATTCAAGGTCACATACATGTCACATGTTTAAAAGATCATTCCTATAGTTCAGTATTCACATAATGCTTCATACTCTTGGAAGGTAACCAAGGAGTTTTGTTGCATGACGTTTGAGGAGATGCAGCCTTTCTTCTTCAACAATCTGTCGGCGCAGCGCCTCCCTCTCCTGCTCAGTCGCTCTTTCTTTGGCTTCCAGTTCCTTAAGCAGAGAAACCAACATCATTATCAAGCAGTTCATTCAACATAATCAATAACGTAGCTCTAAATCATTCAATGTACAATGTGCTGCCATGATACTTTGGACATGTTGAGTATATTCTGTACCATCTCAGCCTGGATCTGCTGTCTTCTTTCCTCTATCAGTCTCTCGACTTCACGTTTGTGCTCCAGTTGCTTCATCCGGCGTTTCTGAGCGTTCATCTGCTCAATACGATCATCTTCGGCAAACTTGGCCATCATCATTTTCCTGAAGGCCTCCTCTTCCTCTTTTTCTGCCTGCCTACGTATCTCTTTGAAAGCCATTTGCTCCTGGTAGGTCTGCTGCATCATCAGCCTGTCTTTGATTTTCTTCTCCATCTCTTCCTATAAGATAAAAGGGCAAGAGGACAAAAGGCTTAGCCAAAGTCTCTTCACTCAAGGATGGAAGAATCATGCTTGTGTGCTGTGACTCTGAGTTTCCATCATCTGCTTTACTTTAGCTGGATGGACCCTTCTGTGCTGGTAAAGGTTATAATGCAAAGGGGGTTTATTTTGGGTATGTGTCTTGCTGCAGTAGGGGTGGTTGAAACATGCTGACTTCTTACATAGACGATTTGATGTTTTGACTCAGTAGCTTTCATAGGCTGCGGGGAGGTGTGTCAGTTGTCACTGGTGTCATACACTTATGGAACAATTCTCTGGTGGGCAAAGAATGCCTCTCTTTAATTTAAACTATGAATTTTTATCTTAGTTCCTGTAGTTACCTGTTTTTGTTAGTCTCTTTCTGTCCCCTCATATGGTCTCATCAGATGGCAGATCAGTATGAGTTTGGTTCTGTTCAAAGTTTCTGCTTTTAAACAGGAGCAGTTTTTCTTGCCATTGTAACTTTGCCTAAATGCTGCTTGTTTCTGTGCTCATGGTGGATCAATGTTTGTTCCTTGTGTAGATCAAAGCAGAGTTTGGTCTAGACCTGCCCTCATTAAGCGTCTTGCTATGACACATTTGTTTTGTATTTGTGCCATACAAATAAAGAGTTATTGAGACTGTTTAAAAACAAGCCATTAAAGCAACTATACTTACAATTTCTTTCTGCCTGTTAGCTTCCTCCTGTTCCTCGAAACAAAGTTCCTCGCGTAGCCGCTCTTCTTCTTCACGCTTTTGTCTCTCCTCCTCCATCTTTTCAGTCAGCTGTAGTGAAACAGAAAAGGTTTAAGCACCAAATCTCCTTAAATGACAGAACAAAAGTAGGAGCATTTTAAGAAAGAGGGTCTCAACTATTTTTAGCAGATGCTCCTTCGCTTCTTCTCGCTTCCTGATCTTTGCCATTCTGGCCTCCTCAATGTGCTGCTGATGCCTGGCAAACTCCCTGATGCGTCTGTTCTCCTCCTCCATCTTTTCCTGCTCCATGCGTCTCCACTCAGCCTGCTGTCGCTTGAACTCTTCGATGTGCTGCTGAGTGGCTCTGACCTTCTCCAGTTTCAGCTGCCTCTCCCTTCAGAAAAAAAATATTTATTTTCTTTTAAAATCAGACCTGACTGCTCTGTATGGAAATACACATTTGCTATTATTTTAGTTTTTATTTGTCCCTCCACTATGACCAGAGCTAGAACTATTTGCTTCTGTTCAGTGATAACTTATTTGACCAAAACCAGTATCAGGGCTTTCTCAGATCTTCATTTCTAGCTTTAATAATAGTTCAAGGATCTTTATGAGAATAAATGAGACTCAAGTAAAAAGAGATACATTTAGAGAAAAAAATCCCTCAAAAACATACATCAAACTCTTCAAACTTACATCTGATCCTCCTCATAAATCTTTTGCACAATCTCATCCACCATGAGCTTCTCTTTGAGGAACTCCTTATATGCTTCTTGTTTTCTGCGCTCCCTCTCCATCAGCTGCTGCTCCAGCTCTCTCTGATACTGTACCATCTCTTCTTGGTGTTTCTGCTCCAGCCTCCGCTGCTCTGCGGCTGTTTGCTCTTGTTGAAGCTTCATCTGGTGAGCATAGTTTGCCTTCTCACGCTGACAAAGAAAGAAAATGCACATTAAGTCTTGTAATGTAAACTTTGAATTATGCTGTACAAGCAAATTTCTCCTTAAGAATTTTTTTTTTTTTTTGACTACTCAACTGACTAATCTATAAATCTAAAGACTGGTGTAATAGGGCCACTAAGAGTTGATCAGATCCTTTGTTGTTTATACCGAATATCATATGTTTTGAGGAGGATAATTCATCTTCTGTGACTGACAGCAAAGTTTTTTTGTTTTGTTTTGTCAGTAAATGATAAAATACAGTGATGACAGTGCTCACCATTGTTTCAAACCTTGTAGCTTCCTGTTCAGCAATCTGTGCAGCTCTTTCTTTATTCATATATGCAGACTCCAACTTTGACTTAAGCTCTCGAAGCTCCAAGCTGAAGGCAAAATAAGAAAACACTTACACAAGCTATGTTGCACTTATGGCCTGCTGAATGCAGTAAGTCTAGCTGGGTGAGTGTACCTGTTCTCTATGATGTGCTGCCTCATTTTCTCCTCTCTCTTCTTCTCCAGGTCTATGCGGGCCAGCTCTTTGGCAATTCTCTCCTCCTGTTCAAGTTGTCTTTCTCGGTTTGTTCTCTCCTCCTCTGCCTTAAAGAAAACAAGTGTGTACAATTATTTTCTACATGTGAAAATTAGAGTCAGCAGTAACACCTTGATGGCAGCAGTGTTGTATTTCAAAGTTTCCTAACAGCCGTTTTTACGTTATTTCACGCCAACAGCAAAATTAGCCTCTGCTTTATGATTGGCAAATCTGGAGTATATTTTTTCCTAATTTAAAAATCCAAATAATTTATTAAGCACTTGTTTTTCTTATCTTAGATAGAGGCTGATGCAGTCTGATTATTAGACATACATTTTCGGTATACCATGTTATCGTCTATGAAAATTTGAATCTGTGGTGCAGAAGCACATTAATAATGAATATAAATTCAGTCTGTTATCCGTAAGATGACACTTCCTCTTTAATAGAAATGTGTAAGACCTCTTACTACACCAAGTGGGTCTATCTTTAGGGCTCATCATCTTAGCTTGAGTGAAAAACCAGAACCCAAATTTCTGAAAGTTTAACCAATCAAATTAATTTTATGAAAACTGTATGCAATCTGGACCCTTGATGGTCTTACCGTATAATCCGGTAAAATAAAATTAATTCTCCTCTATACTGGGAAAAAAAAAAATGTAAATATTTCAACCTGGTGACAACAGCTCTGCAACCCACTTTTTGATCCTAACCCACCTGTTAAGAACCTCTGATTTAGATCACAGGTACTGTTTATGATGCAGCTCAACTGAATATAGATTGATAGATATTTCAGTCCCATAGATCCATATAATAAAATTATAAAAATAAATAAATAACAAAAACAGTACCAAAGTTGATCAATTAAAGCAGTTATTCCCAACCAGGAATATGCGTACACTGCAGGGGTTACGTGGAAACATTAAATAATTTATTCCCAACTTGGAAGTACTGAGACTTACCAATAAATGGTAAGTGTGCACTACTACTAGTTTCCCCGGGGAGACAATAACCTGTGGCACAGGTTTTTGTCTTTAACAGACACTTCTTGAGTGTTTGGTGCTCTGTTGTCGCTATAAATGGGCTGGCTTCATTTAGTTTTTTGCCAGGACTTCACCATGACAGAAGCAGTGAATCCATATAAACCAGGTTGATTACGTTCTACTTTTGAAGAATCATCATCTGGTATGAGTGAGGGGGGACTCATGATATGACAAAAAGACTCATGAGGTACACAAAACAAAAAAGGTTGGGAACCACTGTATTAAAGTACAAAGTCACATTTGCACCAGCGTTTTCAGTAACAAGAAAATACCTTGTATCACTTAATGTGGGCTGAGTCAGTGACATTATAATTTCATTTTCTGAATCAGTTAATCAAAATATAAATCTATACATTACATTTTTAAGAACAGCATAAAATGTGGGGACATTAGAAGTCACAAACATCTGACTTGCAGTTATCCATCTTGGTAGTTTGAGAAATATCCCAAAAGCATCATTGTATGCGACCTGTAACTTTTTTATTTTTCATCTTCATATGGTCCCTTTCTTGGTCACAGAAACATTGCCTGTTCTTGATCATAACGGCATACCTTCAGCAGCTCTCTCTCCATCTGCCTCCTCCTGTGGTCCTCCTGTACCTGCCTCAGGTATCTCCTCCTCTCAAAGACCTCCTCCTCCCTCAGGCTGGCCTGCTGCTGTCTCTCTCTGTCTATACGCCGAGTCTCCTCCGCCCTGTGCTGCTCCTGACTCTGCCGCTGAGAAATCAGCCTCTGCTGCTGGCTGGACATCCAGTTACGATTCTGTGGCAGCAGAGAAGAAACCAAACTTAGGATAACATGACAGAAGTGCGGCAGTATCCTTCAGCTAGCTTGGAGACTACGCTGCTATGTATATAGCAGTCAGGCTAACGCGAGGTCTAACTTCGGTGAAACTTAACACATTTACCATGTTTGTGGTGACAGCTGTCGGTCCACACCTCCCTCACCAAACCACTCTTAGTTTTCACTGGTTATTAACGTTGGTAAAAAATATTATAAATAAGGATTTACTAAAGAAAGTCCTTGGATTTCAGAGGGTGCCTCTCCCGGCTGTTGAGCGTTTCGTTGTCTTGGGAACGCCGCGTCTTCAGAGATTTGACCAATCAGGATGAGCGTTGACGATGACGTCGTCAGGTCGGGGGAAAATCAAAACACCATGGCGTCACCTCAGCGTAAGCCCCCCGACTCTCTCCTCCAAGAGCATCGTTTTTAAGAATTGAAGGAGAGCCCGCATCGGAATGTCAAGTCCTCATAAGAATAAGTGTGAATGTGTGGATGTGACCTGCAGCGTAAAAACACAGAGTGGTCAAAAAGACTGGAAAAGCGCTTTATAAGCACAAGTCCATTTGACATATTCAGGGGCACATTTATCTATTTTAGCCCTTTAGTTAACCCTTAAAGGCTGTCGTGCACGTTCTGTTCATTCTTCATGTATTGATAATACTGGCTCCTCTCTGAATTCTGGCAAGATTGTGTATTTTCACTTGATCTTGTTATTTCCAGCTCAGCTCAGCTCCTACAGTAAGTATAAAATACATTCAGCAAACACAAACAAGTGTTACATTCAGACAATTAAGCAAAGAAAAACGTGCCATTGAGACCCAGTCATTTTTTTTTTTTTTAAATCTCATCATCAGTAAAGCATAATACATGCATTTTATTCTATCTGGGTGTCAATCTGGACACTGACGTTGGTGATCATCATGACAGAAATCTGGCATTCAAAGGGTTAATATGTTTTGTAAATAAACAAAATTTTATATCAATAATTAGGTCAGATGTAGGTAAAAGAAATGTCAGTTACTAATATTAGACCCCGCTCTGTGGGCCCATACCTCTAGTAGGGGAGAAACAGCTGAATTTACCTAGAATTTTGTGTTAAAAGACCACATAGTACCTGCTTGACTTTATATAGTATATACATGAAAGCAAAACATTCCTATTTTCCTTTCATTTAAAGACAATAAAATAGCACAAAAAGTGAAGGAAACAGGTAAACTGGCTTGCAGTTTGAAAACTGAATTTCTATTACAAGCAAATACCTTTTTGGCCTTGGCCTACTAGGCCTACCTCAATTTTGCAATACAGACAAGGTAAGACAAAGGAACAGGTATTTACAATAGTACAGTGGGAAGGAAGTACTTCAATAAGACAAGTCAATAATTTAATGATGTTCTAATACTTTTAGGACCCTTGTCGATCATGGGCCCCAAGATTTGTCCTAACTTTTCAACCCTTTACTGTCTCATTGCCTGTTTGCCTTTCCTTTTGTAAAGTCAAAGTTTTTGTTAGTCATTTCTTAGTGTTGATACCAAGACATTATGAATGACAAACGGACTGTCCAGTATATTTTGATCATTAGTTTCATAGCTTTAAGCATATTTCAACTCATTTAGAAAATGCAGATTATTCAATGTCTTTGTAATTGTTAAGGATTCTGAGTTTAATATGCCTATAAAATCTAGATTATGGCAAACCTCATGTTTCTTAGCTGTTAAGTAGAAAGGGAATTAAATTCTTCGAAGTGTGGTTATAAGAGGCTCATTTTAAAAGTAAAAACATTAGTGAGTGATTTGATCAGTTCTGCTCCTGCCAGGAGAAAGCTAGCACACAAGTTAGGCTATACACTGGGGCAAAAAAACTCTGCAAAATTTTCTACATTTCAGTTGAGAGCAAAGAAAAAAAAATTAAAATTGTCATTGGGGATTGTTCCATTCAGCTTTTCTGCTAGCAAGCCTCTTAATTTGGCACTAATTCACTCCAGATGGAAAAGTAAAGCATTGTAAATGTGTCCATTGGAGTGTATAATCACCCAAATGCTTTTTTAAGTTTGCTTGCAGCCAAAATGTATCCACTTACAGAGCTCTTGGACCCATCTGCAGCTCTGCATAGCCTCTTCTGTATTAAGTTTTGACATGCATCTCATACAACCTCACTTCAAAAACACGAAGCCTCTCTTTAGCTTATTGTTGACTCACAGGACCTGCTTGATATAGAGACAAATTTAATCAAATAAAATTCAAGCAGCAAAACTCTTGTAGTAAAGATTTATTTACATACAATCAGGAAAACACTCATACAAACCAAGTAGTGTATTGTTCTCTGATGAAAATGTGTCATAAGAGGGAAACATTATTTTTTGAGGAATGTAATAAAACAGACTTGGAGTGGTTACATTTACAGTGGCATGATCAACATATATGCATTTACAGTCTTTCTCTAAAGAGGCGTATGTACAAGTGAAATCCCTTCTTTAAAAACATACTAAATCAATGATAACATCAGGGATTTTAAGACACAAAGAGTAAACTAGTTATACTGTATATAGTTACCAGAGCTACAGTCAACTTGCCTTTTGGTACTATATATGCAAAAAAAAGTCTAATTTCACACTTTTACAATGAAATCTACTCAGGGGTCCAGTAGTGTACATATACCATATAACCTAACCCTCAGATAATAGTTCATTTTTCCACCAATTTTCATGCCTCAATTTCTTTCCCCAAAACAAATAAATCTTTTGACACTTAGCCTCTACACATGCCCTGCTGTATTTATAAATAGTTTACAGCATTTTGTAGGATCTGGGCTGTTCAAACCAGCTGATTATTTCTACTACATCACTTATTTCTGCCACAAGCCAGGATTTTTTGGACACAATGCATTCACCTCAGCAACACTTAAAACACAATGTTACTGAGCAGCCTTGAAATGTCCTCCTTGAGAGTTTGATTCCTTGTAAGGGGAAAGATATCAAAAATATTTGATAGCCATCGCTGACTAAAAAAAATGAACCCTGGATATTAGGACTTGTTGACTGTTAAATCAGTGTCTTATTTGTGTACGCTGTAAAAGAAACTCTAAACTTCAAAGTCTGAGGGAATGTGAAATCTTAATTTATATAAAGGTTGTGCAATGCACTCTGGGTAGTAATGTTAAATTAGTGCATCATTCCTTTCCAATATCTTTTTCTTCAATAATGTGCTATCCTCCTCATTCTTTGTGAAAAAAATAAGGAAGATGTTACTGTAATGTAGATCAAGTACAATCAGAAACATGTGGAAGGTAGAACAATGCAACCATCTGTCACAACTACCCAGAGTGCATTGCATAACAATGAAAGCCTATGTGTTTTCCTTGAAAAAAATCAAAAAGTATAAATCTAGAGTGTTTGTACAACATTCCAATTAGAGACACTGATTTAATCAATGAGGTCAAAAGCTCATTTTATGCAGGGCTGACTTTGAAACCCAAACAAATCAAAACCTTAGTACTGAAGCCCTAAGAAGACACACATCCATACACTTTTTTAGTACACAATTTCCTTATTTATGTATTTTTGTTTTGTAGGATTTTGATTTGTCTAAGTTTTTCAGGAACATATGAAACACTGTTTTCCATTGTAAAAGATTAAAGTATGTCATAAACATCAGATAATTAAACTTGTTTTCTTGTCATGATGATATAATTTTCTGGCAATAGAGTGTGATGGACAGCTATAACACCATGTTGCCATTGCCCACTTAAGAGATAAATTTGGGTTATTTCTATGTTAGTTTTCTGGGTTTTCCACCAGGTTGACATGATATAAATGAGCTGAGATTTCAAGAAACCCTAAAACTTATCATCCTCACCAGAAGAATGAGTATATAAAATACATGGATGCTCTTTTGGCATCAAATCCTTTGTTTAAAACTGGCACTCTAACTTTTTCTAAAAAAAAATATCAATGAAATATTCATGAAGTCACTCTGGATACAGCCTGAACTTTTAGGACAGCTGCATGAAAAATCCAAACTTTATTAGTGTGCCACAGGACACAGAGGACATGTGCAGTCTGTGTCACTGGGAAGAGTGTTTTACTCATGTCACTGACATAAAAAAAAGAATAAAATATCAGCTGTTGGTTTGGATCAAAGCAGAGTTAAGTATAGAGCACTTTTAAGAAAAATAAAATCAGATACAATCATTTAGGTCGGATAAAAAATACCTAGATCTTGTTAGGGTCTAATAATAGTTTTACTGTTGTTAAGTATGACTTTGCATATGGAGAGGACGGAGAGATTGCACTGGTTTATTTTCACTCTTAAATTCCTTATTATCCACGTATTCTTTTTGAAAATAGCTTAACAGGACTTTTAGGGGAAAAGTAACAGCAATAGTTTTACCAATATAAAGAATATGTTCAATATTTGTAAAAGAAAGAAGAAGGGGGTTGCTTCAAAAGCAACCATTCCTAAATTTCTCATCCAAGTTTTTTTTGCATGTGTCATCTGTTGACCTGCAGGGTTATTCTGATCCTGTTTTCTGTTCCCCTGTCTCTTGTTCAGGAACAGGCTGCTGATCTTCAACCTCGAGAATTTCTGAGTTACCCACCGACTCCTCACAAGGAGCTGAGATTTCCTCTGATGCAGACGATGCATCGGGTTGTGATGACTTCAGCACATGCTCTTCAATCACAATTATTTCTGTGGCACTTTTCTCCAGATCACCTTCTGGTAACATCGGCTCTGCTTCTGCTTTACTTTCAGCTTCATCAGTCTTTTCAGGATCAACACCTTCAGGTGAAACACCTTCTGCTAGTTTCAGATCTGTTTCCTTTGGTTTTTGAGCCGTTGTTGAAGACAAGAGGTACACCAATTTCACTGGCTGTCCAATGGTGTTTGGCCTGCAGGAACAGAGGAGGAAATTGTTGAACTAACATCCTTCATCCTTTACACTTTTTTTTTTTTTTTAAATTAAACCACAGTTTTAATAACTTCTGTCTCCTGTCTTCCATGATCACATGAATCTGTGAATTCTTTGTTTTCATTTCTGCCTCTGATGAGAGCATGACATCCTTAAATTGCATGTAAAAAAGTGAAAGGAATTAATAGGGAATCATTATGCATAAAGAAAAATTATATCAATTCCCTGATAATTAACTTAACTGGGATTGGTTTTCAAATTTTTTCCCTGAATTTTGCCAGCTAGCCCCCAAGTATGCAACGTCCTGTCATCAGGGCTAAGTGTAAACAAGTAACTAAGGAAATATTCATGGACAGAGCTGCTCAAATATTTAGATATTTTCAGGAGTACATGTGTGAGGACAGCTTATGTGATCATTTGTCTAAGCAGCTCAGACCAGAATGAGACTGAAGTAAAGAAAACGGTGTTCAAGCTGGTAAATAAGGGACAGAATGATGAAACCAAAGAGGTAAAATGTATAAGAAATAAAGACCATGATTGAGAAAGCAAGTGTACTGTGACAGAACAATCGTGCAGTTTTAAGATGTACATGATGTTTATGTTTAATATTTTTGGTTCATCTACAGAATAATGTGCGTGTTTTCATAAAGGAGAGGACTGATGATGTCAGATGTGGATAGTAGTTTCTACTCACACTCGTCCTTGGGCTTTCTTATCTGCTGGGTTAAAAACAAGAGAAAACCTACTCAAGACATTTGTCACATTTGCCGTTGACCATGACAGAGGTTTAAGTTGACAGATTACTGTACCTTTCTCCTGAATAACTTTGCAAGTATGGTTTGGTCTGTCAGTTAAATGTCTCGTCATCACATCAGCTGCTGATCCTTCCACGCGGAGGTCACAGGTCAGACAGGCCAGGGTCAACCTGAGGTGGAAAAAAACAATTAAAGCCTCTCAAGCTACATTTCATGTTTGACTTCTGGGAGCGAACACTGGATTTATGTGCAGTATGTAACTTACAAAGAGTACTCACTTTAATGCAGGAGAATGTTTCTTGCCATCCATTTTAATAAATCTATTTTTTGTTATGGTGCTGTGAAATCTAGAAAAGTGATAAAAGAGATTGCTCAAATTATCTGTCAAATAAATACAACAACAAATAACAAATCAACACAGACTTTCTCTCACCGTATCATATGATTCCCAATGGCCACTTTGCAACTTGTTTTATATTTGCACGCACCACAGCTTGAAACCATCGGGTAATGTGATAAGAAGTTATCAACTTGTGAGTTGCACTCAATACATGTGAAGCGCTTTCCTTGCAAGCTGAAATGTTGAGAAACAAAGTTCAACCATAAAGTTAGGACATTGACAAATTATATATGTAGTAGTAAGATTCCAGTGTTTTTATTATTTCTATTAGGATGTCATTCTCTTTTGTCAAATAATTTTACGAGGGATTTCTCTTTTTTTTATCATTTAGCTTTCTTATTCAATTAAACCTGTATCATATGACATTATCCTTGGACTCATTGGCTTAAAAACCCAGATTATGGGATTCATGCAGCATACTGTTTTTGATTGTTGAGACCAATTAACCAAGTGTCACACTCATTAGCTAATAAAGGAAAGAAATCCCACTATACCTGCTACACACTGTATTATCTTTAGCCAGCCGTAATGAACACTGTAAATATATATGTTTACTAACACAGTTAGTAAATATATATATGTATGTGTATATATATATATATATATATATATATATATATATATATATATATATATATATATATATATATTCACTCCAGTAGTAAATTCCCTGGAGGTGGGGGGGGGGGGGGGGGTGTCTATTAGAGGACAGAGTGAACAAATTCATTTGAGGGGGTTTGATTATTTGAGACTATAATATTCATTAAATGAATGATTTCCCACAAAATATGACAAAACAGATATTCAACTATGATTTGTGAATGCTTTATAGTAACAATTTTTTACATAAAAAAGGTATCTTATTCAGAATTCTCCAGAGATTTAGTTCTACACTTTTTACATAAAAATCTTCGGAGCTGAGGCACCAGAACCTGACACACAGTCTTTTATCCAGTACTCTTTTTTTCTGGTCAAAAATTGATGCCTGCATTACCCACAATTCAACCAGATAAGATGTTAGGCCATAACACTTTTTGAATTCTTTCTTTCAAAAACTTGTTGGCTTGACCTGAAACTAATACTGTCTTGAGTGACTGTTCTTGACAAAATGACTTAAGATTTCTTTTACCTCCTTCTGAAACAACATTTAAGTATTGTTATACTTACGACCATCATGACCATGAATTAATTTTGATGTTTGAAATCACTGGAAATTTTGATATTCATCAAAATCTAGGTCACTCTTTAATTATTCCAATATCCAGCATAGTTTGTGAGAGTGCTGACAGAAAATTCTCTGTTAACCTGTAATTCCTGAGCACCACGTTGTTTATGATGGTGCGGTTGTTTTGCTTCTTTCTCTGAGTCGTCTTGGTTTTTCCCTCTGCAGAGACGTTTGACTTTGTGTTGGAGATGTTGAAGGGAGGTTTGGTTTTCTGATTCACATTCAGTTTTTGTTGACCTAGTCGATCAGGGGATGTTGGCAGAGAGGTTGCCTTTCCTGTGAGGGAAGCTCGAATGGTCACCTGAAAGAAAGAATTGAAGCTGAAATAAAACATTTTTTAAAAACTGAAACGAAGACATGTGGTGTGCTTGTTATGACGGAGGCAGACCTTTGTTCCTGGAGGAAGGCCCTCCAAAGCTTTAGGTTTCCTGAAAGTCTTGTGGCAAAAAGTCTTGTGCTCCAATTTTTCCTTCAGGGTGAGGAAATTCAATCTGCATTTTCCACAGCGATAGATCCCTTTTTTCTGAATTGACAAAAGTGGAAACAGAACTAACATAATTAATAAAGGATGCAACTATAGGCCAAAGCTAGAATAGAGCTGGAATAGGAGGTTAAAATGCAGATCTATGCTTGGTTCAAGTGCAACAATGGCTCTTGTCTCTTAAAGGCAGGTGAACAGATGTTTGCTTTACATAAGCACACCAAGGTGCA
Organism: Cetoscarus ocellatus; assembly: GCA_037902135.1. NCBI lineage: Eukaryota > Metazoa > Chordata > Actinopteri > Labriformes > Labridae > Cetoscarus > Cetoscarus ocellatus. The sequence continues at coordinate 5,961,903 of JBAMNC010000387.1, forward strand.
AAAAAGTTAAATACAATCTTGGAATAGTGTCTAATGGAACAAACCAAAACCCCTATCAAATAATCTTATAAAATCCTCAGTATTTGCAGAATCCTAAACCTTCAAAAGAAAAATATGAATCAGTCTATCTGAGGCTCTTGCAGAACTTTTGTTTTTCCCTTTTTCTTTCTGACAAAACAGTCTAATTTCTTATATATCAAACATTTCTTCAATTGAGCCTTTGCTGAAAAAAAAAAGAAAAAAAAAAAAGAAAAAGTTCAGAATGGCACTGAAGAAATTGCCTTTTAATGCTTAATATTAATACAGATGGTTTTGGTTGCTGTTGTAGGTCATACAAACTGTCATATAATAACAGGTTGTGTATTGGCTTCAGTGTCCCAAATTTTGGCTGGGGGGTAATGGCCCAAACAAACAAACAAAAACAAATAATGGCTTGTGCCTTTTATATGCGTAGTATTGTGAGGCTTAACTTGAACCAACGATTCTCGGGTGTTTACTTTAAAATAATTTATCTTTGAAAACACTTAACAATAGTCTATACCTCTACTTGGTGGGGGCTTTCTTACTGTATGGTAGCTATTGTCACATAGGATGATACTTCAAATCCATTTCTCTAATAGGCTGAAGCATAACACATAGAGGAGATTCAGAAACACAGTGGGAGATACAAAGTGATTTATGTCTTAGTAGTAGGGCGGAAAAATTTGAAACAGATATTCAACTATGATTTGTGAATGCCTTATAGTAACAAAGGGAATAACACTTTTTAGCGTATTTGTCTGTCTTTTAATCAAAGATACACCGATCAGGCCTAACACTATGATCATGGAAAGGTGGAGTGAATAACACTGATTATCTCTTAATATTTTAGGCAGCAAGTGGACATTTTGTCCTCAAAGTTGATATGTTAGAATCAGGAAAAAGGAGCAGCATAAGGATTTGAGTGAGTCTGATAAGGTCCATATTGTGATGGCTAGACGACTTTGTGAGAGCATCTTCAAAACTGCAGCTCTTGTGGGCTGTTCCCAGTCTGGAGTGATCAGTATCTGTCTTAAGTGGTCCTAAGAAGAAACAGTGGTGAACAGGGTCATGGGTGGCCAAGGCTCACTGATGCACGTGGGGAATGAAGTCTGGCTCATGTGGTCTGATCCAACAGACGAGCTACTGATGCTCAAATTGCTGAAGAAGTTAATGCTGCTTCTGATTGAGAGGTGTCAGGATACATAGTGTATCACAGTTTGTTGTGTATGGATCTGAATAACAGCAAACCAGTCAGGGTGGCAGGTGGTCATAATGTTATGCCTGATCAATGTATATCAAAACAATCGTTGAAATGTTGTTAAATGACTAATGAGTATGCTTTTTTAACACAATTTCTGCACCAAAAAAAATGTGTAACACACATAGGCCAGAGCACCCCTGTAGCAGAATATTTAAATTAAAATTATATTGTGAACCATATTTGACCTTAAATACATATTTGGGCCTTTTGTTATTTGAAAGGTCCAATGGGCTTTGCACTTTGTGGTTTTACTCAAACTGTTATTAACTGATTAGTCCTAACATGTCACGTGCTTTAAAGTTAGAAATAAGAACTTTCCTCAAATTGGACGGACTCTAATGTTGTTTTACTTTCCCATTTCATTAACAGTTTAAGACCAGTTTGTCCCATTTGTTTTATAATCGTAGCAATAATTAAATGAGTTCATTTAACACTAAGTTCACATCTTTTAAGCTATCATACCAGCTTACATTAACAGTATTATTTGAGGATTCATGGTAAATAATTCTATGTTTCATAACAGTCTTAAATACCTCCCAGGAGCTGCAAACCTATACTCCACGCTTTAGTTTGGTATTAAGACAAACGGCATAATAAACACAGAGGAGACGTACCTGATGTCTCATATAGTGCTGCATGTAAATATGACCACTTTTTAGAACTTTGAGACAGAACGGACAGAGCAGGTCTTTTGTGTTTTCATGGGCACTTCGGAAATGTGCCTCCACATCTGAGAAGAAAGACGACCTGTAATTGCAGACCTGTGAAAGTCAAAGACAAAGTCAGTAAGGGTAAATGTTTTCCTGCCAATATGAACCAAACTGTGGCTCAGTATTCAGCAACAGACCTGGCACACATAAGGCATTTCCCCAGGTTTGTGGTTGTCCTTCATGTGTTCCAGGAGAACCTGTTCTGACTCAAACGCCAGCTCGCAGATCTTGCAATTGGCTGAATAAAACAGAGAGAGAACAAAACTGATGAAGAATGCTCTGTGTTAGATCATAGTGGGATGTGACTTAAGGCTACAAAGTGAGTGAAGTCCTACCGGAGGATTCGATGGGGCTGTGGGCTGCCTCGATGTGGCACTGCAGCTGGAAAGGAGTCCCGTACTTCCTGTAGCAATGCTGGCAGGTTGTATGGCTTTCCCAGCTCTCACTGTTCTGCTTCTCCAGCTCCAGGTGATGCTTCATGTGGTTCATGAACCTGCAAGTGACACAAAAAGAGCAGAATTTTTTATGACACTTATTGGGAGTAAAACCACAACTTATACAATGAATGCTAAAATAAACTTGATTTTACAAAATTAAGGATTATCACTGGTAAACAGAAACCACACAGATTCTGGATCTAATCTAATTATATCCATATAGTATCATATTGAGGTACACAGGCATTAACATTTGGTTCACAACAGAACTGCAACAAATTATGGTGATGACATGACTATCAATCAGTCAAAACAGATTTCTGCAAATCCATAATCAATACTTACAAATGCTTGCTTGGTAAAATATTTAATAGAGATGGATGAGCATTTTTTGTTTACTTTTTTTCCTGGGGGTACAAATATCAGGTAAAGAAATTTCAATTATTTATAATAGTAATACTATCAGATTATCTGTATGGACCAACCGTCAAAGTTATGTTTTAAATGTTTTGTGTTGTCAAACAAACTTAAAAAGTATGGAGAACAAGATTTTACAATTGATTTTTGCCTTTTTTTTAATTAAGAAATCACAAAAATTTAGAAATCAATACCAGATTAATCAACTAATTTATTGATGGGTCAGTTTTAGAAGTTCTTAAATTTCACATTCTTTGGTTTCTCACTTGATGTCTCAATGTAATTTTGAAGCTGTCATGTAAGTTTTAACCTTTTTCTCACATTTCATAAAATCAACAAATTACACAGAGAAAAGCACAAGTTAGAATCACAGGAAATTAACAAATTTAAGGGTAACCATTTTAGAAATGATTACTATAGATGCAGTAATGTAAACTGATGTTAAGTGAGGGGAACATATAAATCTACACCCTGCTTACATGGAGAGGTAATGGTTCAGATCCCAAAGGGTTAAAGATAAATGAAGAACTCTGTGAACACCTTCCCCCTAAGCATCTGTAATGTTGTTATAATATCAACAATTACACAAAGATTTTGATTTATCTAAGAATGCAGTGCCCCACAGCTCTAACTAGCACCTCAACAGCTTCCTGCCACGGCTGCCCCGATGAGGGACGTCTATTTTTCAGCCTGCTAGTTCTGCTGCCTCAGCTCCCCTAATAGAAGTCTTCATGTGGGTGAACTTTGACCTAAACTGTGAGAGCACGGTTGTGGTACAAATGTGTTTCCCCATTAAAAGCAGCTTACAGAAGCTTTTTTTGCACTGTTCTGAAGCAGAGTTATTTAATCAAAGGAACAGTTCTTATGCCAAATAAACTAGCCTTCATTTTTCATCTTTAGACCCATGAGGAAAACCCTCTGATACAGTCATCCATCTGGGGAGAAAACTGCAGTGAGGACAGCTGCACCCTGCTATTTGCACCAGACAGGCATCTTTTCAACAAAGCCTTCAGGTTTCAGTCTGCAGTCTCAAAGAGTTTATTTCATTTATAAGCATTTATAACAAACTAAATTTTAATCATATGTTTGGGAAATTTATCTGTGAGCCGGACATTATTTCATTTCCATAAATCCTAATATTTATTAATTTATTTAATTCACACTAAGCCACAAACACATATTTCCCCATTTTCCGGAAATGGGTTTGCCAAGGATGCATGAGAACAGATTTAATGTTTTCTTCTACTGAAACAGTAACAGCAGCCTGAATTTTGAATGATGCTTTATAAAGTTCTTAGTAATTGCCGACCCTTGTTTTAAATTAAAAAAAAAACTGTGAAGAGGGTTTTGGTTACAGCCTGCGTGTGCAAGACTGTTTCTTTTTTTTTTTTTCGGGGGGGCTAAAAAACATAAGATAGGGAAAACATTGCTGGTGAACAGTGTCATAAACTGACTGACATGTGTAGCTTTACTCTTGGTTCCTAACCTAAAAACTAGGGTTTGACAAAGGAAGTTTAATGAAGAGCACTGAAAGCTGTACTCCTGTTTCTGGGCCAGGATAGACCAGCAGGCATGTATTGGCATAGAGACGGACAGCAGAAAAATAAACATCCAAGGGTGGAAAAGGATTCCAGTAGCAAAATATGAAGCTCTGGTGAACTCCATGCCCAAGAGGGTTAAGGTAGTGCTGAAAAATAATGGTGACCACACAAAATATTGACACTTTGGGCCCAATTTGGACACTTTCACTTAGGGGTGTACTCACTTTTGTTCCAGCAGTTTAGACATCAATGTGTGTTGAGTTATTTTGAGGGACAGTAAATTTACAGTTATACTAGCTGCACACTCACTACTGTACATTGTATCTAAGCGTCTTTTCCTCACTGTTGTCCCATGAAAAGATAGAATGAAATATTTGCAGAAATGTGAGGGGTGTACTCACTTTTGTGAGATATTGTATGCCAAAAAGCCTGATCACCCCAGCTGAAAGGTATCAGCTGGGTTGATGATCTCTGCTATACAGGAGAGGGAGCTGTGAGTCAAACTAATCTATAATGATACAAATCAAATTATCGCCTAGTGAAATTTTATAGCATCTGCCAACATGGTAAACATTGCACAAAAACAACAGATAAATATATTAAAATGGCTATTATCCTGTTACTTTACTAAGGTCTAGAAAGCACACAGACTCCTACCTTATATTGTTCTTCAGAACCTTTAAGCAGCTTTGGCACTTGAATGTGCTGTTGGTCCTCAGGGTGTTGTCCTTCCTGTTCCTTTCACCCTCAAACCGACCATAATAAAAATCTGAGACGAGCATGATGCGCTTGTTTGAACCAACATCCACCGGTGCACTTGGCACATTTGCACAGCCACTCTGAAACAAACCAAAGTTTGGAGTGATTTATGATTTAATCAAAATAAGAACATTACAGATATTTATAATGAAAAAAAGATTCAAGATCAAATGGTTTTGATTAGTCAAAAACTTTATAAAGATTTAAAAATACTTCCTACCCACCATCATGTGAGTTCTCAGGGCCTCCGGTGTGGGAAATTGCTCATCACACTTCAGACACTTTATCTTTACAACTCCATTTTCCACTGGCACAACTGACTTTGCTGCCCCTACAAAAAGCAAGTTAGATATTAAAAATAACAACACACAATGATTAGAGTTTTGCTCACAGTAATGTCAAAACACATGAGCATCAATACTCAACCTTACCAAAATCAGACACATACCAAAATCAACCTTTAGTTTCTTTGCTGCATTGTCAGTTTGCCGTGATGGTAATATTCGCTTGGCCTGTAAGTTTTGATCTGTAAGAAGAAAACGATATTAACTATCACAACAGCTAACTGGGAGATCAGAAAGTGCAGTGAGGAACACCTAAATATTCCATACAATAACCTTTGTTGGTGTTGTTTGTCTGCACAGGTAAAGCAAAGGTCTGTTGAGGTTGTGAGTTGGGGAGGTTAAGCTGCAGTGGTGCAGGTTGTGATGAGTACACAGCAGGGCCTCGGACGTTGGCCAGAGTCACTACGTTGTTGCTGATCTGTTGCACCTGAGGCCTGTGGACTGCAGCTGCCTGAGGTATAACTGCCGTTGGAGTGACCTGCTGAAACAGCTGCTGCTGACCAGCTGAAGAGTAAAATCAACAGACCTTGCATTACCAAACCAAAATTACAGAAACCTAGGAAAAAAGCACCACTTATAGGCAACACAAATAATGACCATTAGTTTCCTCTAGGGCAGGTTACACAGCTTTACCTGATACAATTGTAAATGAAGTTCCTGGAGGGTACTGGTTCCCTAGTGAGGCAATTAAATCCCTGTTGTTTGTTAAGTTAGGAGAAGTGACGATAAAGCCCTGAAAAAAAAAAAAAAGACCGTGTGTTAGGCTTTTGTTTATATTTCAGATTATTTAAAAATATGAAGTATATATTACCTGGTTGTTGACAATAACCGGCTGTGGGGTCACTGTCATCATATTCGGTGTTATAGTATTCACTGCATTTCCTGTCACATTCAAAGGCAGCATTATGGATGAGGATCCAACGGATGACTTTGGAACAATTTGCTTTATCTCTGGTTTTGATGCAGTGCTTTTCTGGGGTGGAGGGTAAGTTGCACCTTCTTTTTGGTTATTAGCTGCGAGAACATGTAACAGGGGAGAAATAAGCTACTTCATCTGGAGTAACACAGAATATAATCCAGGACAAGAAAACAAAAAGGATGAAAGGTATATGTAATAATAACTGTGATGATAAATTTAACGTCCCAGAGTAAATATTAAAAAAAATCTAAAATTTATGGTAGCTGACATTTTTTAACCTTTTACGCTCTATGTTATATATACATAGTGCTCCCCATATACTTTTTGACAAATGACTTATTTTGAGCACATAATAATAGATTAGATAGATAGACAAATGGATAGACTGAATGATCGACAGATAGAGATACAAACCCCAATTCCAATGAAGTTGGGATGTTGTGAAATATGTAAATCAAAACTGAATACAATGGTTTGCAAATCCTTTTGAACCTATATTCAGTTAAATTTACTACCAAGAAAAGATATTTGATGTTATAACTGATAAACTTTTAAGTTTTTTTTTCTCAAATATTCTCTCATTTTGAGTTTGGTACCTGCAACACATTCCATAAAAGCAGGGACAGGGACATGTTTACTACTGTGTTACATCACCCTTCCTTTTAACAACACTCAATAAGTGTATAAGAACTAAGGACACTAACTGTTGAAGCACTGTAGGTGGAATTCCCATTCTTGCCTGATGTAAGCCTTACGTCGGGGTCAGACGACACGATTTATGCACGATGATGGCCGACCCAACAGTTGTAGAGTTCAGGACCCATCAGCCACAAAAATCAGTTGTTCAGTCTCGTGTATAGTATTATAATGACTGACAACAACAGATCAGTCAAAGACGCCACACAACTCCATGACAGAAAGTCTCCTCCGATATGTTCCTCCACGTCAGAGACAACTGTTTACATGCAGTCATTAACCCTTTCATAACAGGAAGATTAGCAATAACCCGGTTGCGCACAGCCATGTAAACACCAATAACCCTTTTGAAAAACCGGAATATGCTCATATTCTGGTTTATAGAAACCTGAAAATCACCCCTGGGTTACTCCTTTTCTAACCCAAATATTTGGTCATATATACGCCTGCTGGGATATCCTCATCGAAAGGAACATTAGTTTGTGTTCTGCGCATGTTCTTTTTTCGCAAGGAATCTTGTCTTTTGAGTACAGGAAGTACTTGTTGTAAAATGGCACAGCGCTGGCTCCACTTCCTATTTCTTCACATTCTCGTCTTCCATTTATGAAGAAATTGACAAAGAATAGTGTCAAGTACTGGTGGTGGGTCAGTACCAGCACCAAAGCGCAAACGAAGGCGATCGCTACCTGCTTCAGGCCGTTCATTATCCGCCGTGCTGCTGCTGCTGTTGTTGTCGTTGCTATTGGATACAGGAAGAAGAAGCGGAAATTACGCGCATTGCATCATGACGTCCTCCATGCATCAAGATGTTGTCCGTGCGTCCCTGTTTTGATCGGGATACCATGTATACAGAAATAACCCTGTTTGCTCACGCATGTAAACGGGTTATTCCGAATGTTTCAGAAACCGGAATATTGACCATAACCCAAATATTGACTGTATGTAAATGTAGCCATTGACCAATGAGAGCACTCCGAGCTCTGCATGTGGGACATTTACTGATGTAAACAAACTGAGGTTGATGCCTTGAAAGCATCTTGAGAACTATGAGTAGGGCTAAACAATATATAGTTATCGTATCGATATCGAGATATGAACATTCAAGATATCAATATCGAAAAGCAACAATATAAACGAAATAGATTTCCCCCGCGCTAAAACTGCACTTTCCATATTCTTTTGTATTATGAAGTTTTTATTTTTCTGAAAAATGCTTGGTTTTCACCAAACCCATAGTCGTATTGTATCGTATCGTATCGATATCGAGATATCTGGCATGAATATCGAGATATGAAATTTTGTCCATATCGTTCAGCTCTAACTATGAGGCAGAGAAAAAGTTTGCAAAGCTCTGAAAAACAGCATCCCTGCCCTTATGATGTGTTGAGGAGACTGTAAGAAGGAAAATGTTGGAGAGAAACAGCAGATTCAACATGCTGAGTGACTGCTTACATTTATCAGCAAACTAACATATCATTTAATATAATGTTTGTAGATACAAACAAAAGGAAAGTGCTCTAAATACATTATGTTTGTTTGTAGTATTGGGTGCTGTCCCTTCCTTCTTCCACCTTCATCATGACAGCTGTTACATGTCAGTTTCAGTCGTGTAGTCTGTCATGCTCAACGGGCAAGTCCCTGCGCAAATTTAACGCTCCATGGCCGCCTACTCTACCATACCAACCGTCACTACCAATGAAAAAAATTTCAGTAGTCTAACCTCGGCATTAAGTTGCTTGATAGCCTGGGGTGTCCTCTGTTGTATTTTGCCTTCCATAATGCCCCACACATTTTTAATGGGAGACAGGTCTGGACTGCAGGCAGGCCAGTCTAATACCCACACTCTAGTCACACGTGCAGAATGTGGCTTAGCATTGTCTTGCTGAAATAAGCTGGGACATCCCTGAAGAAGGTGAGGCTTGGAGGGCAGCAAATGTTGCTGCTTGCAAAACCTGTATGTACCTTTCAACATTATTGGTGCCTTCACAGATGTGCAAGTTACCCATGCCATGGGCACTAACACACACCAATACCATCACAGATACTGGGTTTTGAACTTCGCACCAATAACAGTCTTGATGATCTTTTTCCTCTTTAGCCCAGAGGACACAACGTCCGTGATTTCCAAAAACAATTTGAATGTGGACTCATCAGACCACAGCACACTTTAATTCTTGCTATCAGTCCATTTCAGATTAACTTGGGCCCAAAGAAGCCAGCAGCGTTTCTGGAATTGTTGATATATGGCTTTCACTTTGCATGAAAGAGTTTAACTTTCACTTGTAAATGTAGCAAGAACTGTTTTAACTGACAACTGTTTTCTAAAGTGTTCCTTAGCCCACGTGGTATATATCCTTTACAGAGTGATGTCAGTTTTTAATGCAGTGCCACCCAAGGGATCGAAGGTCACAGGCATTTAATGTTGGTTTTCAGCTTTGCCGTTCATGTGCAAAATTCTCTGGATTCTCTGAATCTTTTGATATGGTCTTTACATGATGAAATCCCTAAATCCCTTGCAATTGTACATTTAGATACTTTGTTCTTAAACTGTTGGGACAATTTGCTCATACTGTTGTTCACAAAGTGATGAATCTTGTCCAATTCTTGCTTGTTAACGCCTGAGCCTTTTGGGTATGCTTCTTTTATATATCATTGTGACTCTCACTTGTTTCAAATTAACCTGATCACCTGTGGATGTTCCAAATAGGTGATTTTTTTTTGGCACACATATCAGCATATCAGTTATATATCTGTCTTCTTTTGCCCCTGTCCAGCTTTTTAGGAACATTCTGCAGGCATCAAATTCAAACTGAGTGAATATTTGCAAAAAAAAACAACAATGAAGTTCATCAGTCTAAACAGTAAATGTCTTATTTTTGTAACTTAATTGGAAGTGAGGTTCATAGAAAGATAGACAGATAGATCATTCAAGTGCAAAGAAGTCATTTACTATCTACATACCACCTAATCAGTTAAAGATACTTGAGCTTATGCATAATCAAATTAGATGATTATTACATTAACATCACTATGTTTAAAAATGTGTTATGACATACAGAGAACTCCGACAAAAATGGGCTCATCATCATCATCATCTTCAATCAAGTGGACATCAGGAGCTTGTTTCTGCCATGGCTCCAGCTCCTCCTCCACACACTCCATCAACAGTTCAGACATTGTGAACCTGCATAAAAACAACAGGAAGAGACAATGTCAGTATGTGTTTCTGTGTGTCCTGCTGGCTAAACTCTGTCAGAGCAAAACATTCAGAGGACGGGACTCGCCCTGAGCTGTTGTATGTCACAGATCACTCTATTGTAGTATTTTTACTCTACTGCAGTATTTTTATTCTAACACTGAGGCTGAGCCCCCGTTTACACAACAATGTTGTCAACAGAAACAGAAAGGTTTTCCCTCTGCGTTTTCAAAAGTGCTCCATATTCACACGGAGACGCGGGAACGACTGAAAACACTAAAGCGTGCATGCCAGGCCAGTTGCTGGTGATGAAGGTTTGTAGGGAAACAGTTGTGTTAAAACACACATCTGCGCACTAACGCTTTCCAGTGAAGACAAACTTTTCATCAACAACAATGGCGAATGGACACACAAAGATGCAGGAGTCTCTTGTCTGGTCAACAAATGTGTCTGAATATTTTTGTCTGGATAACAAACCAAGCACGGTAAGCAGCACACATGTTGCAAGGTAGACGACCGAAGCCGTTGTTGTTGTTCCTGGTGTGCAAGCTCAACCTTTATTTATATCAAAAAGAGTACTGCGCATGCGCCGCACGTCCATTTTGGATACGAAAACCCTTTCAGAACTTTTCACTCTAGACCCTGGTTCCAAAAGCGCAATGAAAACTCTCTGTTTTTGTTGTCATGTAAATGAGGCCTGATAGTTCAAGATATTAGTGGCTTTGAATGTGCATTACAGCAAAATGTGCAGTAAAGGTCACATGTTGCACCAAATACACTTTCTAATGGTTTAAATACACACAAGAACACAACCCTCTGCCAAGACACTGACACTATTGGCCCTATCTAGCAATGTTACCAAATAAAAAAAACATGACCTTTAGTTGGAGGTAAAAATATGTGTCCATGTCCAGTCGGTGAACTCCTACAACATAAAGACATTCCCACCCATCTCCCTGTGTCTTGCTCCATCATTTAGATAATGTGTGCTCAAAAAGTCTGTTTGAAAAAAAGGAGCTTCACCCAAATCAGATGAAGCACCTGAGACAGGTCTTAGTTTGGCCTACAGCCAATGAGTCTAAACATGTCTGTGGTCTGTGGCCATAGTGAACGTTTACAGAAAGCTCAATCTTCATTTACTTGTATAAAGGGGCAGGGCCAGACACAGCTCGTGAGCATTTAAACCTTCAGACACAAAAAAGACCCTTCTAAGCAGGATTGAAACAGAGGCATCTATATATGATAAAATCTAATATTTCATTGGATTTTTTGGCAAGAAGTTTAAAAATATGTTCTGGGGACATTTGAGACCAGCATAAACTTGTTGAACTGGAGTGAACTAAGTAAAATCCAGATTGTGATCAGATCACATTTAGTGCTAAACTTGTTGGATGGACTATTGGCCACCTTCAGATCAGAGCTAAAGTGTTGTTGTGTTGGCACATGTGCTACGTCTTAACATATTGATTTATCAATTACAGATAGAACACAGGAGGCATAAAATACTATAATTCATATGAACATATTTACTCAACACACATGGGTTTTCTTATGCTCACCTTGTCATTTAAGCTGTGTAGTTCTATTGTAAAGCTCCAATGTTATTTTTATGTTACTGTTTTATCAATGCAGTCAATAGTCAACCAAATAATGGATGACTTAACTGTTTACACAGGCAATATAATATTTTTTGACTGACAAACTGAGACACCCTTTTTTATGTAATTGATCATTTTTTCTTCACAATAGAAAGACAGAAATAAGATACTGTCAGCGAATAACTAGAGGCTAGTTGTCTTAACTTCAGCATTGTATTTAAGCTTTCATGCAATTACTGTCTTTCAATCATTTTTGAGGTAAAGACAAATTATTAGACTGCCTACCAAAGAGAAAAAAGTCATACAACTGCATCACCAATGCAGTACTACGACAATTTTCCTGGAGCTTAAAAAGACATGCACAAAGCCTAGCATTAAGGTGTAAAGAAAATGTTCAAAGTGAACATCTACACTGCCTGGCCAAAAAAACGCCACCTGGATTTAACTAAGCAAATAGGTACGAGCCTCCTATTGGATAATTACCGCATTGGCAGATGTCTTTCAGCTGGCAACAAGTTATTAAACCCCAGCTGATGCAATGAGTAGCTTCTCATTTCTTAAACAACCATGTCGAAAGACACATCCTGTGTTCATGGAAAAGATGTTTGTCTGTTCAAAAAGGGTCAAATCATTGGCATGCATCAAGAAGAGAAAACATCTAAGGAGATTGCACAAACTACTAAAATTGGATTAAGAACTGTCCTGGAGGAAGGTCATGTGGTCTAATGAGCCCAGATTTACCCTGTTCCAGAGTGATGGGAGCATCAGGGTAAGAAGAGAGGCAGGTGAAGTTATGCACCCATCATGCCTTGTGCCTACTGTACAAGCCTGTCGGGGCAGTGCTATGATCTGAGGTTGCTGCAGTTGGTCAGGTCTAGGTTCAGCAACATTATGTGCCCAAAGAATGAGGTCAGCTGACTACCTGAATGTACTGAATGACCAGGTTATTCTATCAATGGATTTTTTCCTCCCTATTCCAAGATGACAATGCCAGGATTCATCGGGCTCAAATTGTGAAAGAGTGGTTCAGGGAGCATGAGACATTTTCACACATGGATTGGCCACCACAGAGTCCAGACCTTAACCTCATAGAGAATCTTTGGGATGTGCTGGAGAAGGCTTTAAACAGCGGTCAGACTCTCCCATCATCAATACAAGCTCTTGATGAAAAAATTGATGCAACACTGGATGGAAATAAATCTTGTGACATTGCAGAAGCTTACTGAAACAATGCCACAAGGAATGCATGCTGTAATAAAAGCTAAAGTTGGTCCAACAAAATATTAGAGCGTGTGACCTTTTTTTGTGGTGGTGACTTTTTATATATATATATATATAGGTATAGGTATATAAAGGTATCCTGTCATGCCCATAATGATCAGAAGTAAATGAAAACTAGGACTGTGGATAACATGACATCATAATGCTGATTCTGATGTACCTGTAGTTTCCTGCTTATCAACAAATTTGCTAAGAAAAGTGGACTGATCCCTTTCTGGAATTTCTTATTAACCATTGTCTGTTCAAATTGAGTCATTCATTGATTGTGGTATCATTTTATTGATACGAGTGCCATTATCAATTCTGCGGATCAATCCGATTCTTGTTGACTCCCTAATCAATTCCTTTGAATTTTCTGGGCAAAAAAAGAGGCCCATACTGGTTTTCTGCGTCAAGAGCATCCATCACATGGTACATCTGATACTTAATATTGGTCTGCTGGGATAAATTCTTTAGCAAGTTCATGGTTTTACCCCCCTTGCTTGATATAATCTTGCTTAATACATTGGAAAATAATGAGAACACGCTACACAGTTCAATTTAACAAAATCATCCATTGACTAATATTGCCTTTTATTTATATAAAAGACCAATATAAAAAAGCTGTTGATCACACCTACCCTGGGGCATTAAATTCATGCATTACAAATGAGCAATTGAGAGTTGTCACATTTTTATTTCTATTCTTATCTGATTTTGGAGTTATGTTGAAATGTCCTCACCGGAGCTTTAAAGTTTCGGAGTTATCTAACTGGGTAAACAGATAGTTGTTGGCTGTTAGCTTGGCTTTAGAACCTACATTGCCCCCCTCTATTAAAAGTTATAAAATGACAAACAAGCATGGCTCCAACCTTCTTACAATGTCATAATTTGTCTTTAGGTCAGCTACCGGCGAAAACATCACTAACACTAAGCCAGCTGCTGATAGATGTGGCTACTCTCATTAGCTAGCATTTGTGTTATTAGCCTCTCGATCGGTTTAACCATGAAAGTAGCTAATGCTAACTAGCTAACGGGTACAACAGCAGCCTTTCCCCTCTCTCTCTCTCTCTCACTGCATTTAGCGGCAGGATTTTGCACAGTGCTAAAACCGCGTTTTTATCAGCATCTTTCTTCAATGCACTGCCTCGCTATATGTCATCAAGTACTGGTAACCGACCAGTGCAGCTCAACACTAGTTCAGTGTGGTTAGCATGTTGATACAGGCAGGGAGGTGTATGATGGGACAAAGACTGCACTCAACAGTTCAGCTCGCAGGTCTCAGCCTACCTCCTCCAGATCCAGCCCCCGGGGTTCAACGCAGAGTCCTGTGAAATACTAACTATTGCAAAAAGCTCAATCCGACAGACTGAATTTAGACAGCGCCAAAAAATTCTCACAGGAGAGTAACACCGAATTGTGGGTCCTCGACGAAAGACACTGAGACCGTCTGAACCAATCAGACTGGGAGCTGCAGGACTTCCTGTCTGCTTTTGTTGTACTTCCTGGTGTCTCCAACGACTTCAACGTGGACTGACTGTTTTATGTATAAAGATGGTCGGGCAGCGTCTGGTTTTGAGTAAAGCACTGTATTCAGTACCTCGTATTTGCACCAGAGTATAACAGCACCAGTCGAGTAAGGTATTACCCTACTCATACATTCAATTTGGTTTTTGCCATGGGCAAAGAAACGAAATGGCCCAACACGTAGTATTTTACTGCTGTCAAGCCAGCCGTGGTTCGCGTTTGCTTGGTCAAATCAGCCGCACGTTATTTTTTTCTAGTGCGCGAATATACTACCATTTACGGTAATCGTAATGAAACCGCTCCGAGGAGCTGCTGGTAGTAGTCCGGTGGCTTAGTGAAAGGATTGCGCAATTGCGGATAAAAGCGCCATACTTTGCATGATGATTCCTTTGGGTCAATTATTGAATTTTAGCTTAGGAGCCCTTGGCAAATATCTGTTTTAAACCGCTCTGAAGAGCTGCTGGTAGTAACTGTGGGTCAGACTGTAGTCTCACAGTCAGACCCATGATCGTTAGTTACGATACTTTTACAGTTATTATTCCCGTTAATAAACGGAGGGTATCAAGAAGGTATGCTTCGGGATTTCAATGTAAAGGACGACGTGAGGAAGAAAAAAGTGTCCATTAGTAATTCAAGATTCATTCACTGCTGAACTTAGTACTTCCTGGACTACCTGCATGAAAAATATGAAGTACTTCTACTGTGTACTTTTTAATTAATCTCCTTTCAAAATCCTTAACAGAGGAAAAGATTAAGTATAGCCTATTTCACCCAACTTAGATGTGGAATAAAAACTTATTTTCCATAAGCAGTTCATGATTTATACACTACTGAACTCAGGACTTCAGAGACTACCTGCATGTATAATATGAAGTACTTTTAGGCTACTGTGTACTTTTTAAGTAATCCTGATATGACTGGAAAAAGACCTACTCATGAATCCAAGTTTCAGATTTTGATGTTGGAGGAAATACTCTGATCTTTTACTCAACAAAAAAGGAGTAATACCACCTCTGTTGTAACCTCTGTTACAAGTAAATTTCTTAATGAAATTTTGGGCGAAATATCTTTATTCTTGTTATCTGTTAGTGACTTTGACAGAGGATTACTATAAAAAGTACATATCAAAAGTACTTAATATTATGCACGCAAGTAGTCTAGGAAGTACTAAGTTCAGCAGTATATGAATCATGGCTTACTTATGGAAAACAAGTTTCTTATTCCATGTCAAAGTTGGGTGCAATATCCTTAACTCGTATGCCGCCATTATTGTTTACCTCACAATGCTGTCTGGGTGACGTCATATGGTTGCACTGGACTCGATCCCATTCATTTTACCCTACAGCGGAAAATCATGTCATCTGTGCAACCTTTCCAATTTGAACCTGAGAGAGAGAGAGAAGCTCCTGTTGAGTTGTTACCTTCAAACATTCTCACCTGTTGTCAGGGTGTCACTGGTAAACACTGACAGAATGATCTGCCCGCTCTCCAATGACACTGAGCTCATCCACAAGGGAAGCAGAGAATTAAAATTGATAACTTTATTTGTATCATAGTTTTAACAACAAATATGTCCTTAAAGTTGTAGACAAGAAGCAGAATAAACTCAAGCACAAAAAGAACCTAAGCAGAGAGGGAGCAGGAGCATCCTGGTGACCCTCAGACAGATGGTGCCAATGACAAGAAACATTTTGAAGGAGCACGAGGAAAACCTAAAATCCCAATGGGCACAAAAATTCAGGCTAAGGCACCCAAAGCAGTCCATGAGGTTCAAAGTTAAAAACATTTAAAGCAATAAAAGGAAAGGCAATCAAAAAGTAAGAGCAGAAGAGAGGAGAATAAAACAGATTGTAACAGGAACTACAAACACAAAGAAGAGAAAAAAACAGAGGCTGAAAGGTAACCTATAAAAATGATAAAGATTGAACATACGATCAACAGATGAATCAAAAGCCAAAAAGCCAAGTTAAGCAGCATAAAATAAAGAAAATGTGAATTAAAGTTGAGTAATGACATTATTATTTTAAAATAAAATATATAAAAAAGCCAACAACAGAGGAAGGATCAAGGATGATAAGAGCAATAAAGGCAGATAAAAAGGCATTCTGAAGTGCATGGTTATCTATTAAATAATGTGACTGCGCTTATCAGGATAGAACCACATGATTCACAGTTAAACTGGGTGTTATATATTGAAGAGCGGGTTTTCACATAACTGCTGTGAGCTTCCAATTAGTGATGTCTTTGGTTTACTGCAAACTACAAGTCCAATTCACACCGCAGTTTCAAGCGATAATATTTATGCCCCTGTGATGCTTGGCCTCCACTGTGAACGTCACTGAGTTGGAATGAGGTGATCCATCTAAAGTCCGTCTCCAGAGATGGAAACAGAGGTATATTAGAGAAAGGGGAGCATGCGGCCTCCAAACAGGAGCGCCGCAAGTGTCTCTGCCTTTGTCTTCATGTGTGGAAACTCAGTGTTGCGTGCATGCCAGATGTTTTGCAATGTGAATTCACACAGACATGACAGCCTCACCAAATTAATGTGAATGTCTACAGGTGTAACAGAGCCTCACTGTGATGACTGTGTAAAGGCACAGTGACCATGGCTGATGTGTTTTAGCTTGAGGGTCGTAAAATAATTAGCTCAAAACTTGAAAAATGCATATTCCTGAAATTTGTGGTGAAATGGAAAAGACTGCAGCCGAATCTTTTTGTACATTAACTGAGGTGTTTGAGGAACACCCCACGTCACACATGTTTGACTGGTATTACAGATTTTGTTAAGGCACAGAGGATGTCCAAGATGACAAATGCTCTGAGCCCCCAGCACATCAAAACCTCTGACCACATTCAAAAAATTAAACCAACGGTCTGACACGGACAACAACTCAGTATAAGGATAACAGACATGGTCTCTATTGAATAAGAGATATTTCTTCAAATTGTTAATGAAAATTTGAAAAGTGTGTGCCAAAGATGTCCCAAAAAACTTGACAAACATGTAGGTTTCCTTCAGTTTGTTCCAAAATGTCTCCAGAAATTTGCTCGTTTTTTCCTTTTGATCACAAGTCAGAAGTTTTGGCACATTTCCCGACACATGAGCAAAAAACACCTGCACTTCAATCAGTAGCTAGCAGTGAAGTAAAGACATCACTTATTGGAAACATACAGAAGTTGTGCAAGAATACCCAACCTTATAATAAAAACAGTAATGATAATAATAGTCATAATAACTTTATTTGTATAGCACTTTCAAAAACAAGTTTAGAAAGTGCTTTGACAAACGGACAGGAACATACAGACAAAGCACAAAAACTGGGGCACAAGGAAACAAAAACAAAAAGCTCAGTTCAAGTCAAGGCACTTTTATAGAAAGACACAAAAGGCAAAAAAGACACCAGCAGGAAAAGTTAAGATGGGAGCAACTGGCGCTTCAGGTGTCTAGTGACTTCAGGCCTCTGAGTCAAAGGCCCTTTCCATATGTCATCAGAACCCAGACAATACAAGAACCATGCAACATAAAATGAGACCATGAGGACTGAAGTAAAAGCTATAAACATAAAGTCAGTAAGAAAAAGAAAGAAAAGGCAATAAAAGGCGGTTGAAAACAAAAAACAGGACAGAATATATAAAAGATGAAATTCTAATGATGATAAACTAATAATAAAATATCATAATAATAATAGCAAAGAAAAAATAGAATTACAGACATGAGCAAGAGATAAAACAATTAAAAAGCCTAAAAGGTTATCTATGAAAAGATTAAAAGTGTAACAAAGGTGAATCATTGATTAGATAAAATCTGAATTAAAAGTAAGTAACTGCATTAATGTTAACATAACATAGAAGATGTAAATAAAAGAGGAGGGACTTAAAAGTAGTGGGAGGTAAAAAGATAAAAAGATGAAAAGACTCTTGAATGGCATAAACTAAGATAGAACTTCTGAAAGAACAAGGGCGGCTTTATGATGGCAAAAAATTCAAGTCACCTTTAGTTGGACTAATATTGCGATGAGAGTTTTTAAACACCTTAACATGTTGTTTTTTTGACATCATATGACTCAAGCTCTCACGTTCAAGATTTTTTTGTTCTTGTCTTGCTTGTTTTAATACCACTTTGTTTCTGTCTTTTCAAAGTAGCTGGAGTATGTGCTGTTTCTGCCTCTGCTCCTCACTTAAATGGGGTGGACAGTAACTAATTACTTTACTCATGTTGGTTTAATCTATACTCAGCCTGATGTGGTCCCTGGACGTACAGTCAATGATCACTGGTCTAGAGGAGGAGTTGTTGTTTGACTGCAACTTAACACTTATTTGTACACAGTAATGAAACATTTTGGATTTTCTAGTTAGGAATTAAAACAAGGATGTAATCAAAAACAGGGAAAGCTGATAATACATGAAAAAGGTTTTTCCCTTTTTAATTATGTTTTCAGAATAACAATAATTCTTCCCCTCCTAAACAATATCATTACGGTTAAAGAACACATAATCAGTCATAGAGACGGGGATAGGGTAAACTTAGCTGAGTGTATAGACCGGCATATTTTGACACAACCAATAATTGCTCAAGTTGCGCTCTTGTTATATTCTAACATGAAGTGTACTGCAGATTTTCCAGAATTGGTTCTATCTATAGCCGAATTTGGCGGCTGGTCAGCCAGAACATTATCATAATGAGTCTGCAGCACTGTTTTTTTTTTGGTTCATGGTATATTAATTGAAAGTTTTCTTAATTTTTTACATACACAATAAAAGATACAAAATAGAGCCATGAGGGAAATTAACAAGAACAGCAACAGGACATACATCCAAACAGGAGAGAGAAGAAGAAAAATAATAATAATAACATTAAAATAATAACAATATGTATAAATTAAATTAAAATTTAAATAATAGTAATTAGTTAAAATAAAGAAAAGAGTAAGGGGGTCTCGGGTATATAAACAAAGTGCATTCCAGAGCAGTTACATGAGGAAGTTCATAGTCATAGGCCACAAAGTTGATGTACATGCACAGAAAGCTTACAAAGCATCTTGAGGTTGTAAGTCAAGGCCCTCAACATACTGGAGGAACAGCTGCCACACTTCATTAAATTTAGACACAGAACTTCTCTTTAAGTGTCGAATCTTTTCAGGTTTTGAAAACATTATTATATATCCCTAATCCACAATGAATGTGATGGTGGATACTGTGATTTCCATTGTCTCAAAATTAGATGTTTATTTGTTTATTTGTTTATTTGTTTATTAAGATCCCCATTAGCTGCAGCAGGACTACAGCTATTCTTCCTGGGGTCCAACAAAATTATATGTACAGCAAAATAGAAATAAAGAAAAACAAAACAACAACAAAACACCGGGCAAAGTGAGCTTACACTTTCTCACATCATATAGGATTTACATCATAGAGCCTATAGTGCAATATGTTATACCAGATTTATCTTGTGCTATATGCCAATATCTTCTATCGTCTATACACAAATTGTCTTTATGTATACACACACATACATACACCTAATACACATATTTATGAATACACATACACATACATATGCATTCGTACTGTATTACAATATGCAAAAATTCCATATACATACACCATATGTTATTACCTTGTTATGATGTCTCATGCCATAACAATCATATATCATATCTGTATCGATATTATAATACCATATAAATACATATTGATATTATAATACCATATAAAATATACTCTATGCTATACCATAATACCATATAAAATATATATCTATATTATAATACCCTATAAAATATACAATTTAAATATACATACATACATACATACATACATACATACATACATGTGTGTATTTATATACACACACATACACTGCTCTATACCACATAGATCATATATTTATAGACACACACATTCATAACACAATTCCTTACTTAGATAAATGCTGTTTGAATAATACTTTAAATTGATTTATGTTAGTGGTAAGTTTAATATGTTTAGGTAATAAATTCCATTCTTTCATTCCACTGAGGGCAATGTAGATGTAGACACTAAGCTAAGCGACTATCACTGACTCCACATCGGCCGATCGGACATTTGATATACACCAGATTCACCTCTTTTTCCTCTGTAGACAGATGAAACAGAAACAGAGTTATTCTTTGTAATTGCAGCGTTTCCATTTTTCTGAATTTGGTGAATATCCAACACCCCTCCTTTTTGTTTTTCCTCAGTCTTCTCCCTGTGTGCCAGCATTAGTTGCATGTTTCCACTCTGCTGTCTGCTATGTTTCTGAAAGGTTCTGCCCTCCCCAAACTCTTCCTATGGGCTCTTTCCCAGATGGACTAGTGAAATATATTTAAGGGTTCTTCTGGTGTGTCAGGCCGGATTGAGCTTACTTTCCTGAAGTAGCTGCCTGACATCAGCAAGCCTGGACCCAGTCTGCTCTTCCTTTTACTTAATTATCACAAAGTCCCCACACCTGAAAGGATGGGTAGGTTTATCAAAGGGTTTAAGGATTCTGACACTTGAAAAACATAAACTCATCATTCATTTATGGGATATTAGACGTGGACTTGCCCCTGTAGGCATTGGTCTCCCCATCAAGACCTCATGAGGGCTCTGCCCTTGAGAAGGTACATGAAACTGATGAAGTCAAAGACAGACCTGCTTCTCACCATCTCTTCCCTAAGGAACTGTAGACTTTCTTACAGAGATTTACAGGCAAGATTTGCACAGCAGTACCCCAGACAGATCTCTGGACAAGGGCAAACAGTTCCTCAGGGGAGCAAGGGTGAAGAACTGGCCTGTTTAGGGTCTTGTCTTCCTGGGATGTCCACTTGTGGCCTGTCTTTGTCTCCACCAGTCTTACAGAATTTGATCCCAATTTTGGAATTGTTGCCAGGCTGACAACACATTTTGCTGTCAGTCTGTGGACCAGAACACCTGCTTCCAGTTGCCCTGTTGCATAGGTGTGTGCTGTGTGTGTCCCAGCAACTGCTGCCAGTCGGGTACAGTCGGTGACACAGTCACACAACTGTGTGTGGCACACACCTGGCTGCACTTGAAGCAGAAAGCAAGAATGAATCCTAACATAAGAATAATGCAGGGGATTTTGGCACATTTTTGGTGCTACCCATATTTTTAGCTGTTGCCCATTCCATGAATGCACAGTCCTTACAAGTTGTAACTTGTAAAGGTGGTTTAGTAATCCAGTTATTTAAAATCCAATTACAACTGGTATTATTAAAGGAGAGTTATAAACATCTGATATAATATTCACACATTTTGAAGGAGTTTATTAGCTTCCAAAGAACTGTTAAAGCTAAACTCGAGTTGTCAGAAAACCAACACATTTACCTTTTTGCTCTGGTACTAAGTTTAGTATCACAGCTCTTGAAACTGAAATTTAATGGTCTGATCCAGCTGAGTTAAGTTTTGGGTGAAAGAAAAATTCAATAAATATCAGAGTTTTAATATCTATCCTTTTTGATAGATTTATCCTTGTTATCCAATTTATCCTTGTTGATCTATTTTCATTATTTGTGTTGTGTATTCATTTGGTTGAATGCAGTGGTATGCTGATTCCTATTAGCCACCACCAAAGTAGCAACTTCTCTTTCAGAGCCCCACACATACAAACACTAATAATCCACAAATTGTGGTATTATTAAAATTGCGAAAAAAAAAAAAAAAAAATTATATATATTGAAACATATTATCTCTGTATTATACTTATGACCAGCAATTCAGGTCCATTTTTTTTGCTTTTTTTTTTTTTTTAAATAACATGATTATCAAGTGTAAGTGGCTTAAACTGTGCTTGATAACATACATTGACTGGAAATTAGAGGAACTGCACCTGAATTTCAGGTGTTTACAGTGTGGACAGCAAGGCAACCATCAAAAACATCTTTTTTGTTTGAGCATTCTAATCACAGGAGGGTGTAAATAGAAAACTAAATAACAAACATCTCTCCTTTCCTGTTTTGTATACTGCACAGCCTGAGCTGAGTAAGAACAGTAAGGGAAAGCCCTATATGTTTTGGTGTCACATTAGCTCTCCCTGTCTCAGATTACATAAACCTGCTGTAATCCAAACTTTTTCTTTCCTGTGTACAATCCTCAGTTTTAAATTGTAATCCAACAATAACTCCTCTCAACCTCTGATCATCAACAGGAGGCCCAGGGGCCACATCAGACCGAGTACAGATAAAACTAACTTGGGTAAAGTGAAAATTCACTTTCCAACCCTGTGTGATCTGTTGTAATTTTGTCATATACAGAGGGATACTGATCCCTATTTGCCACGACCGAAATTGCACCTTTTCTTCCAGGGCCACGCACAAACATTCTAAATCCACACAAGTCTTTAGAGCTGGGCAATTAATCATTTTAATCACAGCTACAATAACAATTTGGAAAAAGTTCCATGATTCAAATTCCAAAACAAGTTTAAGTGATTCTGAGAAAAATGTATTGTTTTATCCATATTTCACTTAAAACAAGCAATTCAGTTTGTTGTTCCTTATATTTTGTAATAATCTGATTACCAAGACTTGTAAAGTGAAATTGGCTAAAATCATGCGTCTTCAGATATTTTGACTGGAAATAAGAAAAACTGCCTGTTAAATTTGAAGTGTTTGCAGTGTGGCAGTGTTTTATTGCACATTCTGGGCTAACTAAAGTATCTTTAAAAGGGTTTTCCCTTTTATCATTTATGTCACATTAGCTCTTCCAGTCTCATATAACCTAATCCTGAATTTCTCTTCATGGCACCAGTCTCAGTGTGAAGTTGAAGCCAAAGGATACATGATAATAATAATAATACATTTAATTTATTATTATTGTTATTATTACTCACCCTGCAGATCAGGGGTTGGCTAATGGCCTGCTTGCCAAACCTGGCTGTCCAGTAACTTTCTAGCCCTCATAATGATCTGAAAATGACTTACATGTGGCTTTTTATTCATTTGTCTTAACGAACAATGCTATGACGATCAGAAACAGATGAACGTGGATGCCTTAGACAGAGCAGAGCTGCAGACAACTGACGGCTCCTCCTGCCAGAGCTGATCAGTGAAGCTCCCACACCAGAGTACTGTCACCCAGCGAGATAGACTCTTATTTTGCAGATGGATGATTTTTTTGTTTTTGTGATGAGCAGTGTTGATTTTGTCGGGTAATTTTTTTCGTCATAGTTTTCGTCAACAACCTTTTTTCCCCTGACGAAAACTAGACAGTAACTAATAAAAACAGGAGCACATGGCCAAAAACTAAATTAATGGACATTTTCATCAACAAATAAAAACTAAACTAAAAGGTTTGACAGAGACTAAATCCAATCAGACCTTATTTCGTCATATAGAAAGTAGAGACAAGTTAGGAATATATCCAATATATCTGTATGTTTTCTGAAGCTAATAAGAAAATAATGATACCTTAAGTGGAGGTGATTTTATCATGTTGCAGCACGAGCTGCAGCAGGCACATGCGCCAGTAAACAGGCGGCACTGCCAAATAAACAGCCTGTGCAAAAAAAAAACAAAAAAAAAAAAAAAACCTTTGGCACCTGCAAGTGGCCGGCACTAAGGTCTGAGAGCTTTTGCGCTGAAGCGGTGCTGCGCTGTCCGCGGTGCTGACAAATGGAGCGTTCAGCACCGCGGACAGCGGTCTGTTCCGTCTGTCACCCGCAACACGCCCACTATAGCAATTTTTTAGTTTGCACAGGCAATTTAGCACTCGTTATTTTGGATCTTAGTCGATCAGGCCCTTAATGTTTTGTGTGTTGCTTATGTCAACCTACTGAGTGGCGATGTGCGATGCACATACAACAGGAAAAAAGATACAATAACGTCACTCATTCATTCACTTCGCAGCCCCTAATACTTAAAATATCTTCCCGTGCGCCTGGACCTACAGTTCTCTGAGTCACTACCAAACCTGACTGAATGCGTTTCAAATGCATGAATTTGTGTCCATGAAGTATTCCGTGTTGGTTTCACTGCTCCTGCAGAAAGACAGCGACATCCAGCACGTCAGACTGGACTTTCCGCCTGAACACTCAGAGACTTGAATGGTTGCGCAGTGTTGACATACAAATATTAACACCATCCACATTAAAAAAAAACAAAAACATTAGTATTTCCCAGTGTCTGACACAGAGAAGATGGTAATAGCAGATCAACTGCGATAAACTGCCACTGAGAGGATTTACAGATGTTTCCTTTTTCTTTATCATTTCTCGTAATTACGGGATCTTTTGTCATAATTATGAGATCCTGATTTGGTAAGTACGAAATAAGGTGCCTATTTTTTTCAGTGAATGCAATGCGCTTTCGTAAGCTACTTCCTGGTAAAATAAAGGCTAAATAAAAATAAACCACCGCACACGTATATATTATGTCTATGGTTAGCTTAACGGACGTTTTCATGTTTCGCGCCATTTGCTACAGAAGCCCAGAGAGGACAAATGGCGTTTATGCGTTGTCAGGAAATTCAACGGCCACGGTGTGAAATATTTATTATTATTGGTAATAATAAAAACAATAATAATTATAATAAAAATAATAATAAAACTTCTTTCTTCGGTTAGTAGATGGGTGCTCTACAGAAGAGACTGTATTCAGGGTTCCCACGCGTCCTGAAAAACCTGGAAAATGATTGACCAATTTTCCAGTCATGGAAAACATATGGAAAATGAGGAAAAAGTAAAATGTCCTGAAAAAGCTTGAATTGTCCTGGAAAATGATTTATCTTCCATCTGCCTTGTTAGTGAACAAAAGTCAAACATAGGAAATGAAGTAAAAATGTACTTGGTAACTTATACACACTTAGCCGTAAAATATGAGTACATAAAAGATAAAAAAAAAAAAAGTATGAACTATAAATTTTTAATAGAAAGACACTACATAACAGTCAGACTAAAAGATAGCTAGCAGACAATGTTCATGCCCAAGAGTTAGAAACAAACACATTTTAAGTTCAGTATGATACGGTGGAGCTCGCTAGAGATATCGGTCATCAACCTTTAATCTTGTTTTTTAGAAAGCTAGATTAACCTGAGAATTACCCACACCAATATTGTAACTTCATTTGGTTATGTGACACTGGAATCTGTGGGTATGATTGCGCTATTCTATGATAAATTTGTCATAATTTCAAAGGATGTCAGAGAATGTCTGATATTTCCTAGGTTTGTTAGATTGGGGCATTAACAGTAATCTGGGTAAATGTACAAAAATGTAAGGTACAACTGTAGAAAAGGACACTGCAAAGTGTGTGTGTGTGTGTGTGTGTGTGTGGGGGGGGGGGGTTCCTGGAAAAGTCCTTGAAAACCCCTGGAAAATCTTTTCTAGAAAAGAGTGGGAACCCTGTGTATTTAAAGATTTTTAAGTGATTTTAAACTAGAAATATCACATTTAAGATACAGTATCTTTAGCACATTACAAGGTGGTGGATCTATGATATACTAAAACAAGGGCACTGATAGAAATTGTGGGCGTCATGAAAAGATATCAGAAAGGATCCGGTCCCAAACCAACTCTGCGCAGTTTCTCAAACTAAGCATCTGTATCATATACTGACAATTGAATATGACAATATGTATTTTTAATGAACCACTTATTGTCATTACAGCCAAGTTATTCTGTTTAAAGACACAAATAGGTGTCAAAGAGGGAAGAAAACTTTAAAATGAAAATTATAGAATGCATGTTGAATAAAACTCTTTGCTTTAAAACGTTTTAAATGTTTTAATGTATCATATGTTAAACCTTGTGAATCATTGATCTTAACCCTGTAAAAGATTAAAAACTTTTGCAGATTGTACATAAATCTTGCTCGATAACCTGTTTTTTCAAAACACCCAAATATTTTAATACATTTTTTTGGTACAACAAAAGCATAAACAAATGCTGCTAAGAGCATCTTTTCATAGCAATGTTATTTTTTGAAACAATAGTGCAAAAGATTCATAAATATGATTTTTTTTTTTTGCAATCAAAAACTGGGAAAGCCTGATTTTTTTGTTTTAAGAGGGGGAAAAAGGATCTGTAAGACCAAAGTAAAAGTAACAAATTATCAGGGACTGAGAATTTTCCTAATTCTGCCCCCTTTATGCCCTTATGTAGAGACCAGTTTCATCTTACTAATACTGATAGACAGGGACATTTGTTAAGAATTCCTATTGTACTAGAAATCACTTGTTTCTTTCATTATGACAGTAGTTTTTGGTCAAAACAGATGCCAAACAAGAAGTAACACTTAATTCTGTTTCTGATTGCAGTAAAGTCCAGCCATACAAGATACGGCTATTAAATAATGAGACTAAGCTTATAAGGTTGGGTATTCTTGCACAACTTCTGTATGTTTCCAGTAAGTTCTTTAGTTGGCTGCTAGCTACTGATTGAAGTGCAAGTGTTTTGTTGAAGAAATATCTCTTATTCAGTAGAGACCATTTCTGTTATCATTCTTATACTGAGTTGTCATCTGTGTCGAACTATTGGTTTAATTTTTTGAATGTGGTCAGAGGTCTTGATGTGCTGGGGGCCCAGAGCATTTGTCATCTTGGACATCCTCTGTTCTCTGTGCCTTAACAAAATCTTTAATGTCAGTCAAACATGTGTGACTTGTGTGTTTGTTCTGTTTTTTCCCCCTTTGTGTTTGTTTATTTGCTTATTTGAGTACAGCCACATTAAATCTGATGTTTTACCTGTTTATATATCTATCTGATATTTCTGTAAACTGTACCACTGTGTGGAACTGGATTGCTGTAAAGATGTTATATTGATGAAACTGCACTGAATGGTACAGGTGGTTTATCTATGTAAAATGTCAATAAAAACAGTGTTAAAAAACAAAACACAAAAACATTCTAATGAAAGCTGTGGTCAAACATATTGTTTTATCGGGCTTTCTCCTGTTTGTGAAGAACATCTGGTTTATTTGTGAGAGCGAAGTTTGTCCAACAGGTGGCAGTCTGCAGTTAATAATACAGGGAAGTGGAGCTGACCCTGATCGATGTCTATGAAGCCTGTTGAGGAAACTTAATCTAGATTGCTTTCTTCTTGTGTACTTTTTGTGGTAATGACATTGAAGTTCACCTTTTTAAATGTGAAGATAGTCATATCAATCATAACACTTTTTGGTTTTGGTGTAAAGGAAACTGAAATTCCTCACAGATTCCCTCTAAACTCCAATTGGTTTGAACATAATTAAAGTTTATTTAGTTTCAGCTCCTCAGCCTCTGCAAAAAAATAATAATCCACAAGAAGAGTCGAAATTAAAGTCTGGTTATGTTAGCATGATGTGACTTTTAGAACTGTATAAAACATTTCTCTCCAACTAATGACAAACAAAGCTCACATTTTCTTCTTGAGTAAATCAAGAATATCCCTCCATTCAGGTTGTCAGTCTATAGGATATTAATGAAGGCAGCATAGATGTGTAGAGACAAGGATGGGCAATTTTAACTGTTTGATTTTTATTAAAGGACAGAAACTTATAAGTTTCTAAGTACAAGATTCTATGAAGAATATGAGAAACTATTTTTCTTTTTCTTTCTTGTAATCCTATGTTTAAAAACCAATAAAAATGTTGAATGCAAAAGGACAGAAACTTGTGATTTAAGTCATTTCTGCCATGCATGTATAGAATTTTCAAAATTGTTGCCTCCACGTTTTCTTTGCTATGATGCACTTTGATATTTCAGAAACATAATTAAAACAAGCCAATATTTTATTGCTCAGTTACATGCTGATGACCTTTAATATATGATCTAAGAAACAGAAATCTCAAGTCTAGAAATACTTATGTTCATCAACACACAGACACCAAAGGGAGATTCTTAAAAAAAATAAAACAGGCATGGATGACTATGGACTGGGAACACTTTCATGGATTAAAAGTGAGGAAACATAGGAACTGAGAATAAAATTTTCAAAACCATGATAAGAAATAAGACAATAAGTCTAAAAGACAAAATTTGAAATCAAGATAATAAAATGCTAAAAGTTAATTGCAATAAAACAAGTCATAATAAGATAATTGACAGAAAATAAATTTAAAAGAGGTAATAAAACACAAGACAAAAAGGGTGGAACTAAAATGGATTAAAAAAATAAATAAAATGAAGAAGAGGATAAAAATCACTTAAAAGCCAGATTAAAAAGGTAGGTAGGTCCTAAGTTTGCTTATAAAAATATGGAGTGGCAACCCAAACAATAGCAGTCCATTTGTTTCTTGGGGCTCACATGCTGCTTTTGCTCTGATTAAATTGGCTTATTTAATAAATACATAATTTTACATAGTCACTTTCATGTGTCTATACAGATCAGATAATGGGGGTGGGGGGGCTTATATGAAGGAAAAGAGCCTTTGGCTGGATCTAACTATGAGCCAAGTGCCTGAAAGATTTTTTAAACTTGAAAATTAAAGATGCACAATACTGGATTTTAGCTGATATCTGATATTGTGATGTACACCGTGTCCTTTTTTTTCTCTCTTTTTTATGTATCTTTTTACCTACTTTTTGTAACTGCTATTGGAATTCTAATTTCCCTGAGGAGTTTTCCAAAGGGATTAATGAAGTACTACATAATTTAATGTAATCTAATCTAACTGAATATGAGTATCAGAGTTGTCTTGTTTGCCCAGCTTTTATCATAAAGGTGGATAAACTGATGTCAAGTGATTTGTTGTGATGAGTGGTTGATTCAAAAGCTCAACATTAATATCTCAGTGTGAGAAATAAAGTTTCTCGCTCTGTGTTGAATGTGTAAGTGAAACTTTTCGGTCCACAGAACAGAAATGGTATACCACACCACCCAGCTACATGATGTGCCACTCATGAGAAACTAGGACACTCCAAAAGAGTTTAATGTAATCAAGTTCATATTGACCTATATGGTGTCCTTCAGCTATAATACCATGTAGGTCTACAAGACCTGCTCCTCTGTTTGTTACGGTGAATTTGTGTTGGAAATGATAAACTAAGAAAAAACCAAAAGGTAAAAGTTTATACTTTGCCAATATTGCTATGACATATGACTGATGTGTATGGCTGATAAATTGACTGAAATCAGTGGAAATGCTCTCTTACACTAACACTGATAATCAAAAATTAAGCCATTTTAATGCAGATACTAATATTGTGTGAATGATATTGTGCATCCCCATTAGAAATTAAAATGGATAAGATAAATTATATGTAGTGTATTGTCAAAAAGACATCCTGTCCTTTAGTTAGTCATCTAACGTCAGAAAAGCGGTTTATAAAAGTAAACAGACAAACAGAAAAGTTAAATGCATCAATCTGTCAAGTAAAAACTCTTACACCACAGTTATGTGTTCTCCACACCCTTATATGCTCTTCAAGACTTTAGTTTCAAGTTTGTTTCTTTTTTAGCCATTATGGTTTAAGCTGAGGTCTGTCTCTCCTTTCACTTCATGCTACTGTAGAAGTATTAGTATGCCATGAACACACCCTGGACACCCACAGTCATGCATGAAATTTTGACTCTCTGATAAAGGATACATATGACTCAAACTAGAGCTAGGCCACACGGCCTAAAAATAAAATCTCTGATTTTCCACACTGAACTCAAGTTCCAATTTTAATCGATTTGTTTCCCCTCTCAAAGACAAATAGTATGAATGACACAGGCATTACAAAAATTTGTTGTTAGCTAAATATGCCATAAAAGTATCTGAGTCTTCTTCTTGGAACAAAAGCACATGCTGTTATTGTTGCTTCTCTACATTTACAATGAAAGCTGCACCTTTTTCACCCAGCATAAACATAAATCTCATCATTTTTTTATTTTACCCCATTGAAGGAAACAAACAAGCTTAAAAGTGAGCCTGTTCAAAAAGTGGCAGGCCCTACCATAATGAAAACATGGTTGCATGTGTCAGTATGTTGCAAATGTCAGTATTTCTTCAGACAATGCCACATCGTGGAGGTTTTGTTGTGTCTGTGTCAGGAGGAAATTTGGAGTTGGATGTTATCTACAGGAGCCTAGAGGAAGCAAAATGTCGACTACACAGTTAATTTCTAATCTATGTAGTGACAACAAAAAAATGCAATTAATCGATATAGCTCCTCAATATAACCCACAGTCCTTATTCAAACTTGTCCTAAACAGAGACAAATGTGTGCTTGTTTATATATACAGTGCTCAGCATAAATGAGTACACTCCTTCAGATTTGTCAGAAAACCTTTAGTTTCCTTTCAAAATCAACGTTTTCTATGGCATACTATATCACAAAATACTCCCCCAAATGTGGGCCATTGATCACAAACAAGATCTTTTAAGTTGCACATAAAAAAAGTATTTTTCTCAATTTAAGATCAGGATGCAAAAATGAGTACACCCCAATCAGAGAGGTGGGAATAAAGCTAAATTTTAGTTATCATATTACCCTTATTTTCATCTTATGGTAAAAAATATGTTATATTAAACTCAGCTTTGTCAAAACTTTGGGAAGTGTTCTTTT
Organism: Cetoscarus ocellatus; assembly: GCA_037902135.1. NCBI lineage: Eukaryota > Metazoa > Chordata > Actinopteri > Labriformes > Labridae > Cetoscarus > Cetoscarus ocellatus. The sequence continues at coordinate 5,993,075 of JBAMNC010000387.1, forward strand.
GTTCATTTAGATATTGATTAATACATTACTTGTAATAGTAATCATTTATGCTGGGCACTGTATGTAAAAACCTAAAGAGTAGTATAGATAAGCATTAAACCATCAATACATCAAACCATTTTCAGAGTCAGTCATTTCAGTGACTTCCCTACTGATGGCAATTTTTCTTCCTTTTTAAATATTTTATACTTCACTACACTAATCTTTGCCCTATTACTGGTGCAAAACAATTTCTTTGAGTGTAACAAAGATGTATTTTCTCTTCATTATTGATAAAACACATTATGGTTTTAAACTTAAAACTTTCACCACAATACTTACCACATATACGCAAAACGACACTAAAAATAACAAGCAAGGCGCCTCAAGTAAAGAAAGAAACACGCTATCATTAATAAACCTTGGTATAATCTCAGATGGCGTGAAGAATGTCATCTCCTCAGGCTACAGCGACAGACCATATAACATCTACTCCAATGCAGTCCTCTTGTCTGGTTTCTCGCTTGTGCGGAAGAAAAAATAGTCCCCTCGCAGCGGAGGGACCATGCTGTGCTTCGCTTTCCATTGGTCGGGAGGAGACTTTATCGATGGAAACATCTAATTATTTTCATCTTTCATCATTAATTTGATCCAACGCGTGTTTCGGTTGATCCAGCTTGGATTTGCACCTTCATATTTGAGCACCAGATCGCAGAACTGTAAAGTGAATCAGAAAACCTCGTTTGGATCTCTTCACACACCTGTAGCGAAAGTGAGCTGTCAAATGAAAATCCTTGGAAAAACATTTTCAGGACTTTAATTTACTGTCCACGTATGCGTTATTTTATGAAGTCATACTTTTTTATATATAAAACGCAGGAAAATTAAATATGTCATGAATCATCTGTTCTAAACTTTAGTGATGTGGTTTGTGTTTCCTTCAGTTTTGACCTGACGGGTTTTACAGCTGATCTCTGCAGTTCACGTGGACCTGCTGTCACATTTAATTTTTACTCCTGTCAAAGTTAGACAGAGTTAAAGTTAAACAGAAGCAAAAGGCTTTTGTCCTATATTTACGTGTTAACTGCATTGAATTGGCTTCATCACTAAGGGCTCATGTTCATCTTTTACTGTCTCTGTAATGAGAAGCCATTAAGCATTTTACTCACTGTCATGTTATTTTATTTTCCCCGTATCGATGCTTTGCTCTCGAGTTTTCCGCCATTTTGTGTCAACATCGTCCGTTGTTCTTCCAGCATGGAAAATACATTTTTATGTTTTTATTTTCATTAGCTGAGAAGATTTAACTCATTTAAAAGACGACTAAAGCTGTCACAGTTTGCTCGTTTTTGAACACCCGCCTTATTTCCGCCAAAAGACCGACGTTTCCGGTCTGAGCCTTTCAGCGTAAAACACACATAAAAAATCTGACAGACGTTAATGACCATAATAATAATATAATAATAATAATAATAATAATAATAATAATAATAATACATAATATTAATTATAATATAATTATTGTAATAATAAACAAGTTCATGGACATATTTAAAAAGTTAAAGCAATAAGGTTAATAACATGAAATGAGAATAAATAAGATAATAAAATAAAGTTAAAGCAAAAACCGTCAGTACATGTGATAAATCAATAACAATGATAATGGTGAAATAACAACAGCAATATTTGTGTCATTCAACAAGTTCATACATTTATTTCACAATAATGTCTTGGGTGTGATCAAAATCAGTCAGTATTGAAATATTGCTGTTATTTTTTCCCCATCCAATTTTACTCTTTTTTTAAATGATTGATAAGGACTTTGCAGAAAAATAAGTGCTGTTCATGCAGATCAAGAAAGAAAAATTAATCAGTATTAAGCATAAGTATTTATGTGTTTTGCATGCACCTCTCTTGCTGGATAGGAGGTAAGTGAAGGTCATGTGATTATTAGGACAATCCATTCTTAAAGACACGTGCCTTTATCTTGCATATGCACAACATAATAATGAGAAATGTCAGCCATCAAAGCATACATGTCTGATTACATGAAAAAAAAGGTCATATCGCAGAATCAGGGTTGAAATCAGATGCCAGTTACAGACAAAATCCATCGCTCATCTGAATGAAAACATTCACAGTTTTAAGAGTAAAGCTTGAAGCTCTCTGCTGCTTAAGAGTAAAGCTTGAAGCTCTCTGCTGCTTGAGCATGGTCTGATGTAGCCTGATGTAACTAAAAGACCTACAAATTACTCAAAGCTGTCTCAAAAGCAGGAGCACATGTTCTTGGTATGCTCTTGGTATGTTCTCTGACTGTTGGATTTATGACTTCTCTACAAAATTAAAGGAAATATAAGCAAAATTATACTTTATCTCACAGCAGGGAGAAATTATCATGCACACAGTCGGGGATGCTGCCAGAAATTTTGGGTTGCATGAAAAGTAATCACGTTGGGTCCTATCTCAAACCAGCTCTGGTAGTTTTTGAAAGTAAGGAGAAGATCAAATGCTTATGGCAAAGTGTTGCTTTGCTGCAATATTTGTAGAGGCCCCTAGCAGTCATGGGCCCCTAGAATATTCCTAACTTTTCACCTTTAAGGCTCTCTTGCACATAGTTCACACAAAAAGTTGCCTTCTGCGTATTTTCACAATTTACTGTCTATCAAACCATCAGTTCATTTAAATTCTGCATTGAATAAGAGTGTTGATGATCCTTTACAGTGTTTGCATGGTGACTATAATGAATAATGGCTCTGTAAGAGGAACTAATGACATTTCAAAAAGTAGATTGCCGCTCAGACAAGTTATTTTAATAAGTTGTCTGTATAGTGCTGTATTTTTGGATTAGTTCAAATTCATGGACTTTTCTTTTTCTGTCTTGACCATTTCATTCAATATGATTGAGATAAAGTAGAGATAAATATTTCTCCTTCTTTTCATGAAGGTTATTCAGAAGCAAACATGTCACATGGTCGCCTTTAGCTGTAGAAAAACCTTTGAGAAACCTGTGATAGATGAACAGAGTGTGTGCTCTGACTCCTGCAGCATCTCTCTGTGTGGGACCATCATGTCACTGTGCTCGGCGGAGGGATACAATAACCACTGTCATCGTGGTGCTGAGGCTTTCGCAAGGCAAAAATGTCTGCCTAAGGGAAACTCGTAACTGATATATAGAGGATATTTTCACAGGTATTCACGTTTAAACCCACACTCCGCTAACTTGAGGCACACCACAAGAAAGCGAGCCTTCACCAGATCACCCTAGTCGGGATTTTAATCGGAAAAAAGGTAAAATATGAGTGGGAGTCTACCCGGAGCTTTCGGTCCTGAGAAAGAAGTTGGGAGTTGAGAAAGACCATCATTGCGTTTTGCATTCACGAGTGGGAGATATGATTTTTATTTGCAATATTAATTTGGCAGTGATATTTGTTTGAACACGCATTATTATCACTGTCTTGCTTATCTGGACAGCACAGTGTTTTTATTTTAATGTCTGCTTAAACCTCTGCAGCTGGTTACAGTTCGCTAGCTATTTTCAGTTCATATCAGTGTGACTGCGGCTAGTGTTAGCCAGCTAGCTAAGTGGCGCTGGGTACCACAGTTATTCCTCGTTTTGACTCAGTAAAATAGCCTCAAATATCACTGACATTGATGTAGCTGCTCACAGACCTAATGAGGGAGTAACATGAAGTAGTCACAGAGAGTGTTATCACACAGAGGCATGGTTACTGTACGCGATAATGCGATGCTGCAGGTCCATTCACAGCGCTGCCTGTGCCTCTTTCATCACCGCAGTGTGGGACAAAAGTAAAGCTGATAACTGAATGTGTTCACCTGTTTATCTACAACAAAGTCACCGAATTGTCTGCTTGTTTTGGTGATTCGGAGCTTTGGACAACTTTACTTCATGGTGTCTTTGTTTTGCATGCAGTCTGATCAGATCCCTCTCACTGCTGACAGTCATTTCCTCCTCGCCGTGTGAGTGCAGCAGACAGAGATGATGATGATGATGATGACCCGATGAAGAGCCCTCTGTGTTTTTGCAGGTCTCTAGATCGCCAGGATGAATCCTCAGCAGCGGATTGCCGCTCTCGGAACAGACAAGGAATTAAGTGACCTGCTGGATTTTAGTGCGGTACGTTTGTTTTTCTCTCTTTCTGCCTCTCACAGGGCTGATCTGTGGGGCTTACAGCTGCTAAGACTAAATAGACAAAAGAAATAATCATGTACAAGTTCATCTACTGACCAGGGGATGTGACCAGCAAGTAACACCTGTCAAATGCTGTGCATTAAAATGTTGACAGTAACAGGTTTAGGAAATCAGGTCACCCACCATCAGCGTATATGTGCTCTTTTTCAAAATGAAATCATTTGTTCTGAAATAGTGAGGACTCAGAGGTTGAGATTTTTGAAGCTCAACCTGACCCTATTTCCTCTGTATAAGAGTTTACAATTACATATCATTTGCATGGATTTCAGGAGATACAAACAAGCAACTAGCTGGAAAATTCAAGATCTCTCACAGGATTAGATAAAGGACAAAACAAAATAATCAATATAAGTTCAGATTCGATTGAACTTGATCAATTTCTAAGGCAAATAGTGCCAGGTTGCCTCAGCGTTACAGTTGAAAAACACTCAGAAAGGAAAATCAGATACTACGAAATATAGTTAAAGGTCCCATGTCCTGCACAATCATTTTTTGTTGCTTTTAATGCTGTTAGAGGGGGCTTGGGGGACAGAAGAACATGACACCTTTTACTAAACTCTCAGTTCACTGAGATATGCTCGTCTCTTTGAAAAAAATGCCTCTTAAACCGCTCCATTTTTACTCCCTGGGGTTTATCATGTCATAGCTACTCAGCCTCCACCTACATGCGTGGGTGGCCATGCCAGGCATTTTGGTTCCCCAAAAACTCACATTTTTGAAAATGGGTCCCAGAGTGAATGAATCTCAGAACGCCAACCTTGCCTATCTGTGTACAATGAATGCACGCCTTATCAGAAATGATGCTCTCATAGCCTCACCTCTCCCTTAAACTACATCCGCGAACCCTGAAAACAGTAAAAACATGGCAGAATGCAGTGTTTCCTTCGCTCTGCAGAAGCTACTGAACTTCTTATGACTTTTACTACGATCACTGTGAGCAACAAGAGGATATGAAGAACATCATATGCCAGTGTTTATTTGGATCTGACATCTTTTACGTGCATGCTCCATGTCTTCTTCTCTGGTTTTGGTGTATTTCTGCTGCAGTGTTACAGTGCCACTCACAGGCCTGGCTTATGTATGCTATAGCATTTCCATGTGAATGGACTCATTTCTTAACCCCACTTATCGGTCAAATCTTCCAAAAAACTCCTATTCAGAGTAAAATGATTATTGCTGTTGACCCTTTGGGGTGCATGACTGGTGTTGGTCTATTTGAGAAGGTAACGTTCTAAAATTTTTCCTACAAGAATCAGAAACCCTGCAGGTGCTACTACAGCTGACTTATGGCAGCTTGAGCACACACTGAATAAGGCGATTTTTCTTGCATACATTTTTTAAAAATAACTGCCTGCAGGTGACTGTCACTTGAACCTATAAGGTGGAAAACAAAAAAAACAGAGCCTGAAGTCTTCCCTAATCAAATACAGAATTTTATTAAAAAACTCAAAAAAGGAATATTTCACACCTCTTTTTCTTAGACTATATCTGTGCTTTTTCAAACTTTGGAGTCTCAATTTGGCACATTGGTGACCATGTGGATGTTCCTACAGTAAAATAGCTATAACTTTTGAATGCTTTGACACATAGTTGTGATCTTGGGCTCTATGGAAAGGTTAGATTTAGAGGCATCTAATTCACTGTCAGCAAGACTGGCATTGAGTAAGTACAGTATAAAATACATGCCTTTTTCTTTTTTTCGGAACTAAATTTTTCATTTTTGTTACGACTTAAATCAAATCCTTGCTCAATAGACTTTCAAGACATGATGTAAATGGTCACAGCTATAGATTTTCTAAAGTTTACGCCTGTCAAGTTCCACTGAATATATGTTGCAAACCTAAAACCTGCATCTCCTGCATTGATTTCAGGAGATGCAAACAAGCAAACTGCCAAAAAATTAAATACTCTCTCACAAAGACGGGTGAGGAAAGAAAACAAAATAAGATAGGAAAAGGTAAAGCAACATAGTATATTTTAAGGTAAGACAAAGTGAGATAGTAAAGAATTTTATCAATCTCAAAGACAATTAACTCACTGAAAAACCATTAGATATAATACAACTTTGTATTGTAATATATCTGTGATTATATTTATCTTTATATTTTGGGTGTAATCATGATAAGATAAGTAACAGTAAGAAAAGTTCCAAATTAATGGTGGTATTGACAGTACAACAATGAACTTTTTAACTATTGTACAGAATCTTTGTGTATTCTGAAAAGGGCTGAAGACCATTTTTATTTTTAGTGGTAGTAGTAGTATTTTTATTGTCACACAGTCCTTTTGACAAGCAGCAGTGGTGAGATGTCAGTGTGAGGGCTTTGCACAAAAGACTCACTGTTGTATCAAAATAAATGCCTTTTATTATATTACATCAAAGTTGAAGATCAGTGTGTTGTGACAACCTGCATTTGCTTAAATTAGATTTCATTTTCTACAGCTTTTTTACAGCTTTCTAGTAATCTGAATGTTTGCTCTTAACTTGTTGCATCTTTCCTCTGATATCTGTCCAAACTCTTTCTTTCAGATGTTCTCTCCGCCTGTAAGTGGAGGGAAGAACAGGCCCACCACCCTTGGAAGCAGTCAGTTTAGTGCATCAGGTAGGACCCAATTTGAACAAAACCCCTGGTCTGGTCTTAGTTTTCAGTCTTGCATGTGGCTCTTACCCGACGTCTGTTCTGTTCACATCTGGTGCTTGAAACATAAACCCTCCACCTGGAATTATAGAGGAGGAACGCTGCAGAGCACATGTAGAACAAAGCATGATTTGGGCCAGGGACATGTTAAAATGTGTTATTGATCCAATCATTGAACACATGAAATATGGTTTATTCTAATGTAAAATTGATTTGTGAATATCTTGGCAGTGTTTAAGTTTTTATGGCTGATCCACAGTGCAAAAACAACAAATCTGTAAGTGCAGTGAGGTATTTGACGTTTTTTTTTTTTTTTTTAATGTTAAACTAATCAAAAGGTTTGAATTACATTATTTACTTAGTAGTCAAAGCTAAAATGTTGTTTTGACTGCAGAAAATAGGACTAAGATATCGTTTCAATGAGTTACTCGGTTTTTATTGTGATAGTGAGCTGTAAACTGTGACAGAGATTTCTCTTTTTCCTGTATTTATAAAAATTAACATTTCTCTAAGCTATGACAAATTGACTTATATACAAAAAAAAATAAGATGCATGACATAGCATAAAATATGTTTAACCTTATTAAATTTTGCCATTTATCTTTCTTTTTGATAAATCACGAAAATGACAGAAGACAATAGACCAAGCTTAAATCAGTGGATAGTAGTTGTAACCATAAATAATGTGTTTTCATACATAAATGCTGCTTGCATTGCAAAGAGGTTTAGCTCTTCATCACAAATCTTATCAGTCACTCTTTGAACATTCATGCTGTCATGGTGAGCAGGCTTTTGCTCTACTGGGTCTCTTCACAGTAACTTGGTGTAAAGAGACACTTCAGGAGTTTTTATCCAGGAAATATATTTGAAATATTTGTTGACATAATGTGTTAACTTTATAATAATTACAATATAAATTCAGTTGAGTTTGTACCTGTGCATGACGAGAAGTTGCTACAGCTGCGATTATTACCTGTGGCCGGGGATATATGTGGCTTGGTGTGGATGTGAGACTGTATAATACTACATGTGACGCATTTCCTCACATTTACGCTGTTGAAGGACATTCTTTGTCGAATAAGTTATGCCTCTTTCCTTGTACACATTTCTTTATTGCTTATGCTGTCAGTATCTCTTTCAAGATGTAACCCAAACTTTCTGCTGCTGTGGTCTACCATGATCATCCTCTCATAGCTTTGTTTACATGCTGTATCACAAATGATGTAGTTCTATGGTGACACCACAGGTACTTGGAGAAAGGTAAAACATGAATGGATGGCAGTATTTGCGGTGAGGTTTTTTTGTAAAAAAAAAAAAAAAAAAGCACCTGTTATGCACTGAAAAGTGGAACAGAAACTCGTGTCGCTTATCGAATCCACAACTCTTGAAAACATGAACTGTTTCCAGTACCTCAGTACCCAAAACCAATTATCACATGAGCACCAACATGAGTGAAGTCTTTTAAAACTCTTTTCCTATTTTAAAAATGATGGTTGAGGAACTGTCAATGCAAAGCCACAGGTTGAAGTATCTATTTAACATCAGTAACAGAGAAATTCAGAGGACACCCAACAGCAATAGTGTGACATCAACCACCACCCTTACAGTCACTGAATTTAGTTGTTGTGTTTAAGAAAGAATGGTCAAATATTGTTAAGTTTGAAAGTTAAAACTGTTACATTTTGTTTATTTGTAGATTCTAAAATGTGTGGACACTGAAAGTTTTCTGTACAAAAGAAGACATTTGAGGTCTTCTTCCCTTGGGAAAATTGATTGTTGTTTTTTTGGCATTTGGACCAACAAACCCTTTTTTTCATATGACAAATGGAAAAACTGATATTTACAACATGGTGGTTTGCAGCCCAACATCACCTTTACTAGCCCTTATATTTACATACATTAGATTTTTCTTCTTCCTTTGTTTTATCTCTTCACCATTTTAGCTAAACAGGCCTTCAGATGGTTTAATTATATCATCAACAGTTCAGATTCCCTGCTCCTGGATTGCTTCCTAGTTATAAATGCCACAGGACATTAATCTGAGGCCCGTCTATTGTCTGATGTGCTACTAGAGAAAGTCAACAATCAAGCTTTCTGTTGGCTGAAAGCGTGTTTTGTGTTCCCCCACAAAGCCTTGTTGTAGTTGGTTATCTGTGAGCAGAAAGACACACACTTGGTAAAAACTGAACAAAAGACGGACAAAGAAGAACAGAGCCATCACTCATGAACTGTGAGTTTTACAATACCTAATCATTCAAGTCAACAGGATGTTGTGTGGTGTGTGTGTGTCTGTGGATGTGTGTGCGGGTATGTGCGTGTGGGTGTGTGTGTGTGTGTGTGTGTGTGCGTGTGTGTGCGTGTGTGTGGGTGGGGGTGTGTGTGTGTGTGTGTGTGTTACAAGAGCAAACGACATCTTACCAAACATGTGAAGTTTAGGGTAAAGTCAAACCTTCCTGGTTAGAGTTCTTGAATAATTTTCCTGTACTTATTAAATCACTAACAGCAAGGCTGAAGATGATCATTTTTTTGTTTATTTATTCATGAGCGAAATGCAGAGTTAACTTCTGAACACATTTAAGATCATTAGAGCATAACAGCAGTAAAATTGAAACAAACAACTGTCTGAAACCGTGAGAAATCGAATGCACTGCGTCATATAATACTAACCTTGCGCAGTGGTTGGATTGGCCTAATTCAGTGTCTGTAGTCAGTCAGATCCATCTTGTGAAGCTCCAATCTACAATGATTGTGAGCGTCCCAATGCAGGACGGCCCAATCAAAGATGCTAACAGCTCCAACAGAACTGATTTAATAGGATGTGACATGACTAGGAGACAGATATGTTGTTAACGTAATAAATACTCTTTGCCTATCAGTAGCTACTTCTATACATCATTTTTTTCCGTGGATTTGTTTAATTTATTTGTTCATTACGTTTTATTTAAGTAAAATATTTTGTCAATGGCTATTTGATGGTAAAAAAATCCAGACCCTTGTCTTGATCATTGCAAGTTTACAGATACAAAAAAATCAATAACTGATAAGTAATGCATTCATATAGCTTCAAATTCAAGCTGTACATTGATCAGGAATGAATGGTTCAATATTGTGATAATTGGGTATTATATGTTTGTCATAAATCAAAATAAGGGACATTTAATGCTGGTTAGATCCAGAATGAGTGGATGATGTAAACATCCATTTCATGTAACAGCTGAATAGAATTTAATATCAGGTGATTTATTGTAGGTCCCATCAGACTTTTTGATGCTGATACAAATCACCATCACCAATGAGTGAGATACTGATACTGGTCATGTTTTGTGTTTTGTTAGAACAGCTGGTTGAGTGTTTGTTCCAAAGAGCAGTACAGAAAAACCTGATATAGAGCAACACAAGTATGCTACATTAAGGATGTGCATAATTTGATGATTAATACAACTCTTGTGTTTTTTTTGCCTAAACCAGTCAATACAGTTAATAACAGACTGAAAAAAATAAAGTGAAGCATATTCATAGGTTTAATTGTGTAAACAGTTTAAAAATTGTGAGACATTATGACTCAGAACATAAACAGTCACAATATGCAGCTGTTGTACTTACTTCGTATTGTTAAGGAGGCAAACAAATCCACCTCCGAACATCTGTATGAATTCAAGCTCCTGGTCAAATCCTGAATTTTATTTTCTTGAAGTTACATTTAGGAAATCATTTTTAACTTTCATTCTGCAATATTTTTAGCATATCATGAACCTTAAATTCATCATCATGTAGTTAGCCAACTGGCTTTTCCCCTGCCTTTCTTGGCACAGATTGCAAAGCATATTTGGACTAATATTTCTAAATAACAGGACTAAAACAATGTTTTGGGGATTCGTATTAAACTTTATCTGGTAATAATTTATGTGCCCTTTAGTGTGCCATACATGTCTTCTCTGCATGATAGAGTATGTCTATGCACTAGATAAAAAATCTACAGCATCAATGCAGAGCTGTTAGAAACATGACCCAAGCAGTGCAATGAGCCGACTGGGCCCATGTGGAGAAGGGGCCTTAAAGTAGTTGGAGCTCCAATAGCATGTCACAGACAAACTGAGAATACAGATGGAAAAGGGGTACTCAGTATGTGAAAACTTTTGAACATTAGCGATTAAGCGCATACTCCTGCAGTCACTGAAATCAAGTAAGTGGACCTGAGACAAAATAGTGGACCAGAGACAAAATATGACCTCTTTAGTGGATGACAGATCTGCAGAAGCAGCAGATGGGTGGAAAAGAGTATTAACCACAGCTAATTTTATTGGTAAAAAACAGGCATGAATTCTAATAAGCTGATGACACATTTTCAGTAAATATCTTCCAATAATGATTGACTCTGGATTGATCAGGGTATCTTTTATTCATGAAACAGTCCAAGTTAACGCTGGATTGCTTGTGCTGTTGTCGAAGTATATGTGTGATTTGGAAGAAATTGAGTGATGATATATTTTCCTGTAAGAACTTATTTCAATGTTAACAATCTGTTGGAAAGCCTACATTTAGAGTGTGAACTACTTAATCTGTATTATAGTCCTGCCTGATATCATCTGCCTCTTATTCATTGTCTTTATGTTAAGTGCGTTTCTGTAAGCATGTGTTGTTACAAAGAGACACATTATACCTTAGGAAGCTGGTGTTCTTTATTTTGCTTTATTTCTATACATGTGAATGCAAAGTAAAAACTGTATGTTATAAGAAATGACATTTTTTAAATGAAATGCAGTACCTCAGAGTGTATAAGACCTGTAGTGGGTAAATCCCTTCTTCCTGAAGCCCACAGACTGATCCTCAAGGTAGGAGAAGCAGCTCCACGAGTGATTGAGAACATAAGGAAAGAGAGTGTGCAGACACAAGTGTGGAAATTGCAGGGAATGAGAGTTTGGATTATTGCATCTCAGCTGGGCATAGACAGATAATTGAGGCAGAGTGGGACTGGTGAGACCCTTCAAATGTGTGTCGGAGAAAGATGGATTGGGAAAAAAAATAGCCAGAGTGGCTTCAGCAGAGATTCATCGTCCCTCGTTGCAGCTGTGTTGATAATGCAAATGTGATGAGGATATTGACTCTTTAGTGTATCCGGGCAGTGAGTGGCTGCTGTTAAAAGAGTAATTTTCATGTATTGTTCTGTAGCGGGTTATCTGTTAGCTGTGACCAGCAGATAGTTCATGTTGAAATAACTGTCTGTAGATGTATCTTCCTTCTGGGCTCTGCCTCAGTGAGTAAACCAAAAACCAGGAGAGGGACTTGACTGCAGACTTTTGTGATTAAAGTCAAGCAGAGCACTTTGTGCAGTTAGAACCTGTTTGCATGTTGTGTTTGAGTCAGACCTAAACCAGAATTCAAAAATGGATGAATCTTCATAGTCCGACCAAAATCGTGTTAAAAACTGTAAACTGAATATCTTGGATCAGGCTGATGCTGCATTCAGTTGGATCTCAAAAGTGAGAAAATTGGAGTTTCCAGTTGGAAAGGTAACCAGGAGTTCAACTTTAAGTTGGAAATACAATAAGGAAAGTCCGAGGATCAAGAGCAGGGATGTCCAAGACCAAGGCCCAGGGGCCAACTACGACCCATGGGTCGATTTTGAATGTCCTGCAACTCAGACAACACTACAAAAGAAAACATACTTCACAAATCACACACAAAACCCAAAGAAGCGTTTATGTAGATGAGCTTCCAGCCTCACAAACATCATGAATACAGCAGAAACAAATATCTACTTCATCCACAAACAGTATAGTTTGATTTAAGAGGCTATCAAATCCAATTCCTCTTGATACAACAAACTGATAGCAGTAAAACCACAGGCCAAAGTGGTGATAAAAAGCAAAACAAGGCTTCTGGTTCCAGAAGACATCTCAACTCAAATGAGAAATGTTGGACATTCAAAAAACAGGTTAACCTGATTCCCTAAACAAAACAGCTTTTTCTGTCTATAGATGAATGATCTCTATATAAATCTTATATAAATCTATATATCTTCTATGTGATTTGTACTCAGTGGCAAACTATTAAGAGGAGAAAAATGGATCTTATTTACATCTGTGCATTAAAAACTGCAGATTTGGTACTTTTGTCAGCATTGACAAGAGTAATTGTTATTCTATTTAAATCTTGACTTACTCAATTTTGTAGGAATAAAATCTTTATTTTTAAGCCCAAATGTCCCCTCTCTGTATCATTGCGCATAAATGAATAAAAGAGCGAACTCTTTCCTCAGCCGCCTAAGGCAGTTTTGCTCGGAAGCCACTGTCCTCAAATGTCTGATCCTGACTCCAGTTAGAGTGAATGGTTCCTCCAAGACCAGCCTTTTAACTGCATTGGTTGTCATGTAACTTCATAGATTTGTTACAGTAAATTTGTGCCACTCTCAATTCAATTAAACAGGAAATCAGTTAAGCCAAACAGAAGCAGAGTCTCTGTGCGATATTTTAGATTTGTTTATGTTAACATGATGTCATTTCACTTCAAATGAGTCACACTACATTCTTTAAGAGGTGGGTCTTATACTTGTCACACTTAAAGATTAATTGCATTTAATGTTTTTTTTCATATTTTCATAGAACAAATATGATAAACTCTTACCTTTTTATATAGAGATCATTCATTTATAGACAGATAAAAGTTGTTATGTGCAGAGAATCGGGTTAATCTGTTTTTAAATGTCCAGCATTTCTCATTTGAGTTGAGATGTCCTCTGGGACCAGAAGCCTTTTTATCACCACTTTGGTCCTTGTTTTACTACCATCAATTTGTTGTATCAGGAGGAATTGGATTTGATAGCCTCTTAAATAAAACTCTACTGTTAGATATTTGTTTCTGCTGTATTTATGATGTTTGTGAGGCTGGAAGCTCATCTAAATGCTTCTTAGGAGTTTGTTTGTGATTTGTGAAGTATGTTTTCTTTTGTAATGTTGTCTGAGTTGCATTACTTAGATCAGTAGTTTTTAGCGGAATCTGCATTCTCAATATATATGTAGGTATTTTTATCTGTACAGAAATGACATAAACTACATTAATTCTGAAATAAATTCACATGGGCCAGATACCATTTCCATAGGCTCTTCTATCAACAGCCCCCAGCCCTATGTCTATATACATATATGCGAGTGTTTGATGATCTCTTATCAGAAGTTTTTCATCATGACCATTGAAACAAGTCTTAATGTAAATGTTGAGAAAAGACTGAAGCCTTCCATTTGATTTTTTTTTTTTTTGCTAAGCTGGGAGCTTGGAGAAGGATATTTACTACTCTACATCAAAATGACGGATTTATTCATCTTTAAAAATTGTATGCATAATTTCAGAATAACAACTGCAGAAACTTTGCTTCCCCTGTGTATCTAAGGCTACCTTCGGAATTGACCATAGAGCTTATGTACTTAATAGTCATGCATATTGGATGACATGTTTCCTGCTGCAAATGTGCTATTTATTGCATAAAGGAGGATGCCCTGGTAAGTCCATGTCCCGGCAGTCTTGGTACTAAAGCAGAACTTTCTAGTGTGTACATAAACCTGAAATATAAACATTACAAACAATATTCATAGTCTTATCATTTGATGAAAATTTAAACTCTTCAGGGTCACCATAATGTAAGATCATTCAAGGATACAGCTCTTCACCATATGGTCATAAAAGTAGTATACAAACACAAATACAAACACAGAAGCCCACAGACAAGAGACGTTAATGCATATTATCCTCTTGCAGTAGAAGCAACAACTAGAGCAAAGCAGAATGGTAAAGGAAAAGTCTCCCTAGAAGTCACCTTCATGTGCATGCACTAGTCAACTCATGATTCGATATGTAGCGTATCTTCTTTTTAGTTCTGTCAAAATAATTTTGATCCATTAAACTCAGGTGTATTAGCTGCCCTTACTGATTTTTTTATTTGAAAAGTTGCCTCTGGCTTACATATTAATGCAAACAATATGTCAGTATAAAATGCTCTCCATCAATCATATGTTAAAATTTTATAGTATGCTTTTTCATGTTTTATATACCCTGTAGTACATGTCTTCTCTGCATAATGAATGCTTCTACATGCAAGACGTCTGCTGCATTTAGACTTCTCCCTCCCTTAATTTGGACAGCTCTCGTAGCTGCCTGAAATGACTGGTCCCCCCAGGCCTACCAGTGTGATGTCTTACCACTGTTACATCAGTAGTTTAAGCTCATTGGCTAAGGACAGCAAGCCCGATGCATAGTATAGACAGTAGAAAGGATGCAGAGCTGCTAAAAATAGTGCTAAGCTCACCAATCTAGGCAAAGTCCACCAGTCAACCAGTCATAGCAGACTGGCCTCATATTTGTTCACTGATTCAAACAAATATGAAAAGATCTGTCAGTGTAATGCAATACTGGCAGAATGTAAATGTACAATAATGATTTACCTCATCATTGCTAAATATCCATGTTTATAAATCAAAAACAGAATTTTTAAAAAACACAAAAATAAACTGTCACCACAGAAGTAACAGGTCAGTTATAGTTAAGTGGAGACTTTGTGCCTTTAACAAAAAAAAAAAAAAAAAAAGTATTTATATCTGTATTGAAGATCTTGAGAGCTTGGAAATATCTGCATATTGAAAAAAATCAAATATTGAGCATCCCTTGGAAATGATAGATTTTTAAGGCAATCAAATACATTTTCAGTTTAAAACTATAAAATACATGTATTTAGTACAGGACAGGCAGTTTCCGTTGTGTTTCTTGTTGGATTTGTGTTTTTAAATTAGCCACTGAGAGCTTAACAATGGAGTAACCTTTGTTTTTCTTATTCATCAAACCTGAAATACAACAGGCAGATTTATGTGTTTCTCCTGTGTCCTATTGTGTGCTGCTGTGTGGTCATCTTATTGTGCAGCCTGTCTGTTTTTGGAGAGGGGAGCGGACCCTTGAGCCCTGGTAGAAGATGGTAATCAGACGAGATGACAGCCAGTGGCCCACAGAGCAAACTCAGTCCATTGTTACATTCAGAGGGGAAAAGGCCTCAGTTGGGCTACAATATGTCACTTTGGTGTTGTCACAGTAAAAAAAATCAGACCAGTGTGCTGCTGGTAACACAAGAAGAAGCTGAATTTATGTCAGAAGTTTCTTCAACCACAGTGACAGTTAATGTGAATAATAACACAGCCAGATGTTGAAAGTGAGACTGTAAATTTGTCCCATTAATCCACCAAAAGACACCAGTGAGGAAATGAATCTTGTGTGTGTGAGCAGCAAAACATGTTTGTTCGGTTTAAACTCTGCTCACTAGAGCATGATTTCTGGTCTGAGAAATGTCACTGACTTTCTGCTTCAATGTATATTTAGATTTCTGACTAAGGGCTGATTTGCAACATCACAAACAAAAATATATATGATAAAATTGTGACTCACACTTTCTGATCATTAATTCTCAAACTGGTTATTTTTTTATATCATCAGACACTCACCTCTTTTGTTCTGCCTTTTTGTCACTGAGCTCCAGTTTAAAAGTGTTCAGAATAACAGATATGTGGGTGCTTACAGGCTGCACACCCTGCACTTTTATGACACCTTAGTGCAAATCTTTCTCTAAAAAATACTCATAATGTTTAAAAGTTTGTTTTGTAACTTTTCTTATTATTTGTCCTTGCAAACACTCTTTCTGTAAATCTGATATTTTCATATTTGAATGTAAAAAATAAACCAAAGATGATTGCATTTTACAGGGGCAGATTCAATTACTGCAGGGACAATCAATAACTTTGGCTTTTTGTGCAGCACAATATTGTTTCAAACAGCGAGCATGATTGAAGCATCAGATATTTTTTACAGACTCTATCACTTAAATTAAATTATAGAGATCAGATATTATATATGCCAGATGGTCTTGCTTTTCAGTTTAAAGCAGTTATTGATTTTATTTGTTTATTTGTTTGACTTTGAAAAATTGAGGGTTTCTCTCATTTAAAATGATTTTTTTATCAAGTTTTATTGCTCAGCTGTTTGGAAGTAGCCTGGCATTTATCAGTGACATGCCATTCGGTTAAAAGTTGCTTTTAGGATGAAATTAAACATGCAGGTTTTTGGCGAGGATTCATATAACACAAACATTATGACACCAAAGAAAAATAAGTTTAAATCATTAAGCGTCCTGTTTTTCTGCTTTCCTGTTTTTACCTCATGAAAAAAAAAACCTTTTTCAATGTTTGCATCAGAACAGACTTAGTGAGATTTATTGATGTTTTGACTTTGTCAGGTTCAGACCAAGAATGAAATAGATTTGCTTTTTAAATTATCCACGTAGTTTGTAATATCAATAATGACCACAACAATGATGTTTTATTATTACTGTACCTGTTGCTTTTGTTGAGCTGTGTGAGTCTGAGTGTGTTTGATTTTGAAACTGCACTGCTGCCATTCTTGGCCAGGCCCCCCTTGAAAAAGAGATCTTTGATCTCAGGGGGACTAGCCTGGCTAAAAAAAAGGTTAAATAAATTTAAAAAACAATATTTTCATAAATTACAATAGTAATCTTTTTTTTTTTTCAATTTTTTTAGTTTTGTTTCATTAACAATGAAAAATTGAGACACTCTGTTTGCCAATGTATTTTACAAAGATACAGGGTAAACAGATGTTATTTAGTAGCTAGTAAATGTAAATATATCAAATTTCCTGACAATTTTTGAATTGACCAATGTTTTTTCAACCATTACCTTTTAAATAGGTGCTAAAAAAACATCAGGAAAACATCAGTTTGTCTCAAACTTGGGTTGATTTAAATCCCAAAAAAATTCATGTTTATATTTATGTACAAATGCTGTATGTGACACAGGAGAGTCCTTTTTTAACGTTCTGTCTCAAAACCTGTGCTATTAAGCTGGTACATTCTGTCTGATTGTTTTCTGTTCACTTCACGTATTTTATGTTTTTTTTCCTATTGTTTTGCATTAGCCCATTTCACCGCTCATTTTCATTACACCTCGAGACATTCAAATTAATTGCATGATAGCGCAATATCTGTGTCAATTCACAATGTGACATGGCATGGCTGTGCACAACACACCATGTGCTCCCCATACACACAAAGGCAGAGCCACTCACTTTTAGTTCTCCTGTCTGCTACTGAGTCCATGTGTCCCCCTCTCACCACTTTTACGCCTCTGATTCGACCTCTGAGGCGAACCATCTCAGGGCCATAAATATTACAGCATGAGCGTTAGTTTGAGCAGGGCTAATGATACCATTGACAATGTTTATTATTAATTTTTGTCTTAACTCTGCCTTGACAGCTTGGAAGAGGCCTCTCAGTGAAATGATGCATTGTAATTTTCACTGTCACTGACAGATACTAGCATTGGCTCATAAATATGTTTTTTTTTGTCTCAAACTATCTTAACACATTTTCACATTAAATTTTGTTCACCATCACACATTAAAAGTAAGTAATTACATTGTAAACAAGTGAATAATGATACATAAACCAGATGGTGGATAGCTGAATGAATGTTGGTGAACATTGTGCATATGTACAGATATATTCACTTGTTTGCGTTTCGATCAATACATTCAAGTAACACTGTTTATAAAAAACACACTAATAAATTTACAAAACCATAGAGACCTACAAAAAACACATAAACTAACAGACGCAAAAAAGAACTGAGGTTTTCATATTTTATTTGTCAAGGGGACTCCAGAAATAGGTTCACACTTTCTTTAACATGTAAGATTCAAACATGAGAAAACACTTCAAGACTGTGTCTTTAATAATTCGATAAGAACTGTTTAACATCATTGTGCTCTGGTTCCTCAATACCTTTGACAGTAAGAGTGAATATAGATATATTGTTTGTTTTCTGAACTGTGTGAGAGGTCTTGACTGAGTTGTGTGTCTCTGTGTGACAGGTATGGAGGAGCGGACCAGCCAAGCGTCTTGGGCCCCAGGTGGCGAGTCCAGTCCCTCCTATGAGTCCTCCCGGGTAAGATGACCTTTCTGCTCCACAGCACATCATTTAACACTCATTACATCAAAGATCACGATGTTTTAGTTTCTCCTTAAACCACTCATGTTGCAGTGGACTTGTTTCTCAGTGAAAAAGAGGACTGGTAAACGTTCTTGGAAGGAGAAATCATTGACAGGTAGAAATTCTAACTGGATTTAATGTTTGAGCTCCTGTTTAGTCATACAGGGCTGTCATTTTATTTTAAATGAAGTTATATGTTGCGGCTGCACACCATAAATGTTTTCCTTGATATTTAATCTTATAATTATGAGGCAATGAAGATCTCTGAGAGAAAAGTGTGATTTTTCAGTATTTGTAATAATTTCTGTGCATTACTGGGAATACCTTTGCAGAAACATATTGTGATGTCAGAAAGGAAATCAGTGGCATTAAAAGCATGCTTTTAGGACAAACAGTGAATGCATTTTAGCTACATCATTTCAATCTTAAAACTCTGAATGAAAAAACCCTTGCTGCTCTGCAAAAGATGCCTAAAAAGTCTCAGAACAGAAAAAATATGTGTTGAGTGTATGAATATTTTTTTAAGAAAAAAGCCCTTTAGTGGCCAAGGTTATAAAAACTGAACTGAACCATAAACTGTTTGTGGAAAAATTAGGTACGTGACGAACTGTGGGCTAAGTGAGTTGTTGCATCCCTAATGTCTTTACCTGTGCTACTCCTTATGTTTTACCCAGCACTTATAGTTGTTATGTAGTTCCTCTGAATCTAAAAGAACTCCAAAATACTTATTATTCTCCTCTAAATTGGCACAGATAAGGCGAGACGTAGCTCATAACCAGCTTTAGCTTCATCTGCTTTACAAGATTTTAAAACAAGCTTGTTATTCTACACCTTGAGAAATGTTGCTTTACCACGTTGACATCTCTTCCTTTTATACCGACTGTTGTGATATGATTATTGTGATGGCTATATCAAGATAATGATACATTTGTGACTGAGAGCACAACCCTAGTGGGCACTCAACATTAAGATAAAGATAAAAGAACAAGCTGGACTACTTACAAACAAAGCAAAGATAGAGAGGAAAAAAATGTTATTATCTGGTTATTTCACAGCAGCAGCCAGGCTCTAAGGAACTTAGAGACACACCAACACCCCTTCACAAATGTGCAGGAAGGTGCAGGGTTTATTTGGTTGATATGAAGTTGCACCTCTCCCTTGAATTGTCTCTCCTTGGTCATACATCATAGTCTTGAATCCAGTAACTGCTTTCTTCAACACTATACTAATCGGTTTGGGTTTGTCCCTGTCGGCACCTCGTTTAGATTCATATGTGTAAATTGCTTCATACAGAACGCAAAACAGAACAGCCGTTTTTTACATCTTTGGACAAGAGTAATCGGAGTAAATGCTTGATCAGAATAAAAATGCATCATGTAATCAGGACAGTCAGAAGATTCTGATCTGGTGCAGCCTGTGCAGAGAGAAATTTCATCCTAAGTGAGAGCGATGAGTGCAGATGATATACACAGAAGTCTTCATGTAAAAAACGTATCCAGAATGTGTCTTTCTGTTTCTTTCTTACGCCTTTCCTCCCTCTTTTACCGCACATCAGAAGCTGTTGCTGTAGACTGTTCTGTAGCCCCAAATAAGCTAGCTGCTGCAGGATGATTTTATTTAGTTCATCTTTGATTTTATTCAGGGAGAGCATCATAAAAAGAATCGTTTGCGGTGCATGATTTGGGTTTATTTTGGAATTTCAAAAGAAATTCAGATGTCCAAAGTGACCTATGGGCGCTCAGGGGAGTGGTTGGGAGGAAATCTGTCACACAGCATGGGATGAGTGATGAACAATAGATGCTGTTACTAGATGAGGAGGAGTTTGTGATTCTGTTGTGCCTATCTAAATCTAAACCGTGTAGTAATGCAGGATTAAACACAAAGCAAACACTTTTCCATCTGCATCTGTGAACAGACACCCATCAGTTACATGACCTAATTACACATCAGTTGTTATTATTTGTGATGCATTAAAAACCCACTTTAGATGCAGCAGTGTGTGTTTTAATCCTCTCTTTTAAAATATATTCATTTTAAAAGGAATTAAATAAAATGTGTCGGCTTTGTGAAATAACATTATGGATGATGTAGTACATGCTGAAGAGCATTTCTATTGTTGTGGCCAAGTGAGAACATTTCAGTGTTTGTGTGAGTGAGTGTAAATATTTCTCTCCCATTTGTTTGTCCCTCACACATTGGCTGTTCTGGATGCCCTGTATGAATTTCATTTAATGTCAATCTCTTGTCACTTTCTATTAGAACTCAGTTAAATGTCAGAGCCACTCGGGCCACGTTACCTTGTTTATTTCTCTGTGCCCTTCCCAATTGAACATCTACAGGCTATGGTAACATAGGCTGCTTGACTTGAATTATAAGACAGAGACGCTTGAGATATCTTCGCTCCAGGTGCATATAAATGAGTGTTTCTGACATTGCAAGGCACAGTGTCAACCAGCAGACAGCTGTTTGCACTTCCATAAGGCGTGCACGCAAACAATCCCATGCTCACCCCTCACACTTACAGATACACACACAGCTGCACACATACATTATACTCATACAGACCTGATATACTATGTGCAGCAGGTGAAATATTATATCATATATTCTCTACATATAAGTAGTGAGTGGCATTTAATAAACCCCCTGCTGTCTACAGTGAAATTTTACTGTCTAGTTCTTCTTGGAATCAGAGAAAAGTAGCAAGTTCTTTCTTGGATTTTGTTATTTAAATTATTTCCACAAAATAACTGAATTAAATGCATTAAGTTTCTGACCTTGGCCTTTGATCACATTTTTTTTTGCTCAAAATTGATGCTTTTAAAAACTGAATACTATCTCATGTCATGTCAGTCACGTTTTCACACTGCCCCTGAATCCTTCCTCCATAATTTTTATTCTGATTACTTTTAAGAACAAGATTGATTTTCTGCTTTCATCCCCATCCTTCTTAGTTGTTTAGTGCGATGGTTCCCAGAATAGCAGTGTGCATCTTGTAAGAGCAGCCATTATGGTTTTATTTCAAGTCAAGCGTGTTTCATCTATGTGCTATTAAAATAATGGCTAAAATATTTAGATAGTTTCAATATGTACACTGTGTTTTTTTAAAGCATCTTGTGGCCCCTGAATATAATTTTTAATCAATACATAGTGATACTGAAGTAGATGATTCTGCATTGATGCAGGGACAGCAAATAATAAGATAATCTAGCAGAGGCTGCTGCTAGACTGCAGTATTCGTTTGGTTTTTGAGGAGGGAAAAAACTCAAGTGTAGGCAGACTAGACCTACAAAATGTATGTATTACGCTTTACAAGGAAATTATAATTTTGAAAAAAATGATTTTAAAATCACTTTCTAAATGGTCAAGAGTAGATTAACTTCTTAATTTTAATGCAGTTTTGATAGAAACATAGCCATGTGCAGGAAAGCAGAAAATCAAGGATGCTGCTCAATGTGTTGTATCCTGATATCAATGAATTGTGAGTTGTGAATTGTGAGATTAGAGAAAATGAACGGCCCTACTCGCAACCCCTTGGTGAGTGCTATCCTCTCACTTTGAGAACTCCTCTTTAGAGAACTGTTCTTTACTGTGGCTGTTACTGAAGCTTACACTCGATTTTGTGCCCATTATTTGAATTTTAACCATGGAGCATAATGGATAAAGCAAAGTTTGTGACCACAACCATGCAAAACAAGAAAAAAGGAACCAAAAAGATGTGTCAAATCTCTCTAGAGGGCTCTCATAGTTCTTAACACTGTGGCACACAAGCGAGTAGGAATGATACAAATATACAAAGAGCTGTGTCAGGAGTAGACAGGCACAGTATTTTATTGTTCTTGTTTTAAGAGGGAAAAGTACCACAAAATTATCATCGCTGCTTGATGACTCAATGATGCATTGCATTGTGCATTTTGCAACAAGTAAAAAAATAACCCTGTTAAAATCAAAACGCAGGATTTGTGAGCAGAGAGTTTTGTTTTGATTACATATCAAAATAAACATGTTAATGAAAAAATGGCCATCTCTGAAATTACTTTTTATGCAAGTGAGAGTAGCTGATAAAAATAGAAACGTAGTTTGAGTTTTGCTTCTTCGACCGGGTGTCATCACTCCTTTCAGATTCATTTTCCGTGCTAATTTAAGAAGTGCTGAACTACTTTAAACCCTCTGTCTGAGCCTACAGGTGGATGCTGGGGTGGTGAAGGGCTAAAAGGAGGAGTGCAGTACTAATACAGGGAAGAGCTGTCAAAGCTAGAGCAGGGGAAGAGAGGAAGTCTTGTAGCTTCATAGTCCAAGTGATTTGTGGGATGTTTGTAAGGAGAGTGAATGAGACATGCCAGGTGTGTAACCAGTGCAGCTTAAGTTGTCTGTCTGGACAAACTGGCAAGTGTTGCCATATTTAATGACATACAATACAATAGTACATTTCAGTTTTCTGGGATGCTGCCTGTAACAACATTATAGTGGGAAATAAATCTGATTATCCTTCAGATCCACAAGTTATGCTTTGAAGGGACAATGTGTAGCGTTTTAAGTAATTTATGAGCTAAAAACAATGTGTACATTCTACATTCATAAATATGTCCTCATTTGTGTCAAATTGCCTCTGCCAACAATCTGATTTGTCCTCCTGAGCGAAGAATTTCTTGTCTGTATTTACATAGACCAGTTAAGTCCTATAGAAGCTTCCATTTCCTTCTGCCCCATAAAAGCTATGAACAGCCGAGAGGGACATAAAGCACTACGTAGTACTACTGGCTAAGGCTAAAAGCGTTCTCGCTCAGAGCCAGCGCGACTGAAACGGAGAAGGAGCACAGCAAGACGCGCTTGTCACTGCCTGGCAAATTTGAAAGCCTGCACTGCACTTTGGTATATAATGCAAGGTCATACTTATGCCGCGCCACAGGAGAAGGAATCCTCGTCAGCAAAAAAGCGAAGACAAAATACAGTTTCACCACTAGATGGGAGAACAAACTACACAGTGTGGCTTTAATAATTATAGTTAAATGTAATAAAAGGCAGTAATATGTTTAATTATATTGGTTTAAGTTTTTGAGTGTTTTAAGACTAACTATCTTACAGTCCATTACATGCTACTTTGGCGTACTGAAAAGCAGTGAGCAAAAAGCAGGCAGGTTGGTTTAATTTAACGTTTTATGTACTTTTTGTAAGACTTGATCATACACACTGGGCAAAATGTTTACATTTACATCCATTAAAAAAGTTTTTAAGTTGTCATTTGTATAGATTTGCTTTTTCAGTATCAAGCATCATTTACGTGTTACTTATCATTTGCATATATGATGGTATTTGTACAGTTGTAATGTCCTTTTTGTGCTGTTTTGACTTGTTTTGTTTTAACAATGCAGCAATGTAGAACACTCAGGTCTTCTTTTCTGAGGTAAAAAATAGTGTTAATGTGGAAAATGTGATTAACAGGATGATATTTATTTTTTAGATGAATGAACATAAAATAATCAGTTTTTTAAGAAAGAGCTGTTCTCTAACATATCCAGCATGATTCTCTATTTACTGTATCCGTCTATCCCTCCTCAGTGCTTCATCCCTCTGTCTGGTAAGGAGGGAGTTCAGTCTTGTCCCAGAGCTTGTTTGAGCTGCTGAGCTACGAGTGTGTGATCAGTCGACTGTGAACAGTCCCGAGCCCCGCCGTGCTGACCTTGGCTCCCAGCCAGCCGCTGTATCCTGGGCAGCTGTGGCTGTAGGCTGGCGGTCTGACAGCCGGGGCTGTGCCCACCACCACCACACGACAACCCCCACTTCCCCAGTGCCCTGCCCTGACTTGATACTCGACCCCACATGCATCCATCACGACCATATCATCACTTCCTGAGCTGCCACATGCAGCCGCTTGTTCACCTGGGATGCAGCTCAGAGTGCCAAGGAGATGACTTTTAAATGCTGTGAGGAGTGATTAGGGGACAGAGTCTGAGCACCGGCCTGCTTGTTGCCACAGTGATCTGTCAGTTATTTTGCCAGCACAGGCATGGTAGCCCTGTGGCGGCGATGACGCCTTGTGTTAGTGTCTCACATATGTAGACCACGAGTGTTTGTGATGATGAGGGATTTGTGAATGACGCTCTAACAGACATGAAGAAGCAAACAATGAGAGACATAATTATCCCATTGTCAAGTCTTTATTTTCACCAAGTGCTCTTTGAAACATTCACTTTAAGGGCTTGTTTAACATTTTTAGAATTTGTGGCGGAGTAAGTGATAATGAAGGTGAAGGTTTCATCCAGGAGTAACAGTAAAATCTGAGTAACAGCTAGCTCTGCTGCTCACTCATTAACACATTTAATAAAAGTGATAAAATGACAATTAAGCATTTCAAATTAAGTTGTATGCTGGGCTTTCTGAAAGCAGTTGCCAGGCAACACGTGGAGACTTCAGGAAGTTTTTTGTCCCAGCCAAGAAATAGACTGGCACATAAACCCCCGTAATGTGGAAAATAGATGTTTTTTTTCTATCACACTGTGCTTTGTACTGAGTGAAAAAAATAGAACACAGAATATCATTTGATAATAAAAACATTACCTGATAACATAACAACATAACAATAACTTTACCACTTGAGTCTGTAATTGTGCCATAATATGAAGGTTTACAAACAGCACAGAAACATCCAGAAGCACTTAAAACAACAATAACAAAACTGTATGTGTGTGACTCAAATTTGGCCTCAGTTGCGAGTGCATCTGTACCTGGTTGTTTGTCACTATAAGCCAGCTCTGTGATTTATTGGCAGCCAGTCAAGGGAGTACCTGACCTTGCTATTGTCAGCTTTGATAGGCTACAGACCCCCACGACTCCAAATGGGATAAGCGGTATCGATAATGGATAGTGGTATTGATGGACATCCTTCTTTTTTATGCAATAACCCTTATCCTAAAATAATTTCAGATCCAAATATATCCATCCATCCATTATCTGTACCTTTCATCCCTTTCAGAGTTTGGGGTGCTGGAGCATATCCCTGATGATAGTGGGTGAGAGGCAGGGTACCCACTGGACTTGGTTGACATATACAACCATATACACACATTTACACATTAGGGCAATTTAGAGTCACTAATCAGCCTAATTAGCATGTAGCTGGTCTGTGAGGGGAAACCAGAGTACCCGCAGAAAACTTATGCATGCACAGCAGGAACATACAAACTCCACATAAAGGCCCTGATCAACCATGGAGTTGATTCAGCAACCCTCTGACTGTGAAGCACAAGCACTACCTGCTGCACCACTTAGAACAAATTCTAACCAAAGCATTTTTGCTTATTTGGTTAAATTCCAAGTTACTGTGAGTGTCTTATTGAGAGGGTCCAGCAGTTTATAACAGTTTGGCCCTCTGACAATGAGAATAATGTTAATATAACCTCCTGGTCACTTAGGCTGCACATCCTTGATCTAAAGTGAGCTTTAGAGCTGCTTGTTGGTACCAGGTTTGTTGTTTAACCTTGTTTTAATTTTTGATGTCCAGTGGTGCTGTAAAAAAGTTGATATTGCGTGTTTTAGAACTGTATTATCTCTGTTGTTTTAATGTTTGATTGTGTCACAATAGCAGGAGTGGAGAGTAACTAATCACAATTACTCAAGTGACTGTAATTGTATAGCTTTTTTGTGTATATGTACTTTTCTGAGTAGTTTTAAAAACAGTACTTGAACTTTTACTTGAGTTTTTTTCTTTATGCATTGTTTTTTGATAGATTTGTCACTATTTTAAAGTAATGAAACTGAGTAATGAAAAATTAACTTGATCAAAGTTTCCCATCAACGCCAGCTAGGGTTGCCTTCTTGTTTTCGTTCAACACAGAAATACAAGTTTGGGTGCTGGTTTGGTGGAATAGTAAGCAATCAAACATGTCCCCTATATGTTTCTGCAGGCTTGGGTTCGAATTCTGCCTGAGGCCCATTTACAGAATGTCTTACTTGCTTTCTTTCATCCCCTTTCACAAGTCTAACCACTGTCTCTCTCCTCTAATCAATAAAGGCATGAAATGCCCAACATGTTCTTGAAAAAAAACCCACTGAAATAACAGTCAATACTGAGAAAAAACCTCTGAGACTGAAACAAAACTGTCTCAGTACCCAGTGGATGAGCAAAGGACTTATGGGTTGGTCACATTTGGATTAAAAAATGGATGTTTAAAGAATACATTTACAATTATTTTTTTTAATTTAGTATTTATCAGGGCTAATTGTCAATCTAATTTCATATATTTGGCTTTGTGTATTTGTTCAAATACATTGTACTTATGCAGAACTATAACTTACGAAGATTACAAATGCATTTTCACTGATGTCTTTAATAGCTGATTTCATATATTGCCGGACTTATTGCAAATCTATGCTTGTACTTTATCTTTTGGTTTAAATGATATTATTTACACAATTGTATACTGGTACAAAGAACTGGTTGGCCTTTGTACTCTCGCTCTCCAGCTGTTGTCATTTTTGCACGGCACAAAAAATCATTCTGAAAATACTCAGAAGTAAATTTTAAATTGATTATTTTTTCTTTTTCTTGGGTAGATTCGTAGGATGCTACGTTAATTTGTACTTGAGGAAGATTTTTTTAAAGTAACTGCACTTTTACTTGAGCACCGTATTTTGTTGTGCAAAATAATAATTAAGCTCTTTTTTTTTTTTTTTTTAAATCTATAGCTTCCCAAAGAGAAGAAAAAACTTTCAGTGGTAATACATCTAAATTCACAGGTCATTGTTATGTGAGGACGCTGTCTGAATTTTGACACCGAAATATTACCGGCATGTTTTCGCAGTTTAGACAGTGTATGAGTTTGCTTACATATTTGGTGATTAAAAACAAGGATTTATTTAATGTTGGACCCAAGGAAGTCCTATTTTTGCTACCATGGTATTAAACCAAGAATGAATTTGTAATTTGTTTTTGATATAATTATATTTAAGTTTAAAAGTTTAGTATTACTACAAATCAATGCCACAGCCATGCTTGAAGTTTTAGCCTTATATTTGAATGACTGTCACAACTATGGGAAATTAGTTTTCTCAGCCACCTAAACAGGCCAAAATACTATTTCCTAAAATATTGAACAATTCCTTTAAGTCTTTAAGTTGAAGCATGTTCCTTGTTTTGCATCAGAAGTGAGAAAATGTTTTTTGCAAGTGTACGTGAGCTGTGTGAGTGTGTATAGGTCTGTGTGTTGTGTAGCTGGAGCCTCTCACAGGGCTGTTGTTATTGAGTTTGTTCATGGTGTGATTAACAGTGTGTGCGGCCTGGCAGCGGCACAATAGGGAATCTCTGAGGGTTCCCTCGACACAGCACAAACACTCCACTGCCTTTGAAATTACTCCATCACCATCCACTCACTGAGAAAAAAGATGGGTAATAAGATTTACTTTTTTTTACTGTATGTTGAATGCTAAGGCTATGAGTTGGTTGAAATAGCTCTATAGAAATGCAAGCCCACCGTGGCTCGGTCCCTCTGCTGGGAGTTAATGTAGTTTGGGGAGATGTGTTTGACTGGAGCACGGGGGATTTTCACAGGGCTTGGGATTAGCACTGTAACGGAGCATCTTTTATTACATGGGACCCCGAGTTTTAAAAAACCACACTGTGACCGATATTTAGACCTAAGCCCTGAAGCTGATAACTGTCATGAAAAGGCGCTGTTAAGCTGCAGGAGAAAAAGGCAATTTTTTTAAGCTGCAGGTACCTGGGAACGAAGCAGGATTTCAGCTCTGTGTTTCTAATGCCTCTTTGTAACAACACCTTCTTAGGAACTGTGGGTGGGTCTATAAGCCTGTTATCACAGAGATATAAAGGTAGATTAAAGGTATGACTTTTAGATAAACACAGGTGTGGATGTCATTGCTTTTATGAATAATATACATAAAGTCAAACGGTCGACAGGCTCTGTGTTTTAGCAAGCATAGAAGATACAGTGTGTGAAATTTAGACAATAGGAAAGTGAAATGTACTAATTATTTACAAAAATGATTAGTTGTAGTCTTCTTAATTCATCTTTAATTTTATAGCTGCAGCAAATGTCATTCTTTGTGGTGACCGCAATGACAGAGCTGCCATGACTGACACATCTTGTTTGTTTATTGTATATATATATATATGTATATATATATAACATATATATGTATATATATATGAAACATATATATATGTTTACACAGATAATACTAATAATATAATATATATGTATATATATGTAAGTATATATACATATATACGTATGTATATATGTATATATATATATACACACACATACGTATGCATATATATATATAAATACATATGTATGTACGAGTATATATACATATATATATTTGAATTTTCAACAAGATTCTCTTCATCAACAGTTGTAAATGAACATGTAGACATTTTCTGAGATGACCAAAAATAAACTTCACCTATTTTACATAAACTCAAACATTTTTGTTTGTGTACAGCATTTAGTGTCCATGTTACAGCCTGTTATATTAGACCATGTC
The DNA here is from genome assembly GCA_037902135.1 of Cetoscarus ocellatus. Taxonomy (NCBI): domain Eukaryota; kingdom Metazoa; phylum Chordata; class Actinopteri; order Labriformes; family Labridae; genus Cetoscarus; species Cetoscarus ocellatus. The sequence goes on from JBAMNC010000387.1 coordinate 6,022,444, forward strand.
CAGGCGTTTTTTTTAGTGATGGTAGTCCCTAAAGTAGTTCCTGTCAAACTGAAGACAGACATGTCGACATTTCTTCCTCCAGTATTTCTAAAATTACTATTTATAGAATCCATAAAAAACTAACTATGATGAAAAAGACGATCAATGACAAAAAAGACGGTAAAACGGGAAATATGGCAAAACACAGAGAAAATACAGCAAAAGAACGAAAAGAAAACACTCCAGATTGATACTGTTGTTTATACTATTTAACATTATTTACACAGATAGTACTAATAAACCGCCGTTAAATTGCTCACATTCGGTCTTCTTCTGTCACCAGCGGCAGCTGGATAAACACTGAAAAAGTGCACAGTGCACCCTACTGGCCAGGAGGTGAACTGATTCAGAGGATTTGCTGAATCAATATTGAATTGGGAGGGGAAATATTGCAATGCATTGATGAATCGATATTTCTACCCACCCCTATAAGTAGCTACATAGAAATTAATCAAAATCTGGTTGAAGTGTATCAAGATATTTAAAAACACATCATACAACGATGGCCACTGAAGTTAAGTTTGGTTTGATTTTGCTATGAAAATACTTTGCCAAAACGTTAAAGGCAAATGTTTTCACACTTTTCTCTCAAATATGGTATGACATGAACGGTGCTAATTGAAAATCCCATTATCATCTCTTAACCAAACGTCATTATCATACATTGTTGTATGTAATAAGTAATGGTGACAGAAACGAAAATTGCAAAATAAACCATTAAAGAATTTGTCAATCATGCCTTGTTTTGCATAATTATTTGCTTGTTTCTACTTTTTGTTTTTCCTTAATCACATTTTTGCACTATATATGTGAAGTATGTAGGTTGTTTTAGTGTTTTATGCCTTTTTATATGTCTTCAGGGTTTGGTTACTATAAAGACACCTTCATAGATTTCTTTCAAATCTACAGATAAGCTTGAATGATTTTTTTTCTTCCTATGTGTTGAATGAATAAACAAAGAATTGCTACACAAATGGGAAAAATAGCAGGGCGAACAGATAAATGGTGCTGATAGGTGAACACTAATATCATTATCATTACCACTTCCAAATTAAAATGCTAACTGAAGTCTTTAAAGACTGCACATTTTAGAAACATTAGCGAGGTTAAAATAATGGTTCTAATAATGTCTTTAACAGATGCTTGAAAGACTCCGTTTGTGTAGCTGTTCTCATTTTAAGACATGAATAATCTTTAGGATGACTGATCTGTGACAAGGTGAATAATACATAATATCAAACACATCAGTGAGTTATAACAGAGTCACTCATTAATTTATCAATGATAGAAAAAAGAAATGGATTTGTCTGTGGGCATAGAAGACCAGTCATTCTGTCCTCTAACTAATTAGTGGTTTGTCATATCACTCAATTAGCGAAGTTGCCTGATAATGTGCTTAATATTCTGATCTCTCCCCCCAGGGTTTTGCAGACAGCCCTCATTACAGCGATCATCTGAGTGACAGTCGATTAGTGTCCCATGAAGGATTGTCCCCAACACCTTTTATGAACTCCAACATAATGGGTAAGTAAGTGATTCTCCTCTGGTCACCCCAAACACGCCCTGTGGCTTTGAACGCACTTCCTGTCAGAAAATTGCCCGATGGACGTAGAGACACATCAAGCATCTAGAGGTAGCAGTGCTGAAAGGCTCGCAGGTCTACAGGGCTATTTTTTCCAGTCTCTTGCTGTGTTTATTCCCTCTGTTAATCCCCCTCCCCATTCTGTATCTCCTTCTTCTTCCTCCTCTTGCAATGACCCTCCCCCAGGCTAGAAGTCACGCCATCAGTATAGCTTTCCATCATAAGAAGCTGTCTCCTAGACATCAAAAGCGCCCACAGCTACTTCATTGGCAGCAGGCTTCAGAATTTTGGATATGGAGTTAAACAGGTTGGAGGATGAATGTCCTGCTCATGCAAAAGTTGCAAGTTTTAGTTTTTCTTTTTCATAAATAATAACGTCTTCATTACTCAGCTTCCACTAAAGCTTTGTTTTATGCTCATTGTGTACTTGGTCTTTGCCATATTTTTGGAGTTATTTGTTTTTGTGTTTTGTTTTGATCTGCAGACACATCTTTAACTGATAAGCTTATGTACCCTTTCATGGACAACACCAAACATGTTCCTTAAAAGCAAACATTTTCAAAGGGTGATACTACACAAACCTACAGTTCAACAGTAAAGTCAGGCAGAATAATCTCTCACAATGAATACCTATGAGTACTCTAAAAGAAGTTTCTAAATTAAAACACGATGTCATCTCTTTATTGGTAATTTTCCAGGATTGCTCTACAAGCTCTTTGTATCTCCCCCTTTCAGCCTGTGGCTGTACTGATGCTTTTGGGCTGCAGGTTTTGTTGTGGTGATAATTCATCCTTTTAAATCCAAGACAAGTATGGTTTTATCAAAGATTTTTTAAATATTAGTTTATCACACACTGAATCACAAAAAAAGCCGTTTTTTCTTGTATGTATTTCTGGCCTGGCTTAAGCCCTAGTTAAGCAATTCAGTGCATTTAAGTAGGATTGTTTATTCAAATGTTATCATCTCTATTTGAGGATTTAGAAACTTAATGACTTTTGGGACATTTTGAACCAAAATAATTTCATTTGTTTTCTTTCATATCATAATCTACAGTGCAGAAAGTAAAGATGTTAAAATGAACTCTTTTCCGAAATCGCTCAGTCTCATACAGCGTTAATTAACCTTTCAGTTGTCCAAATTTTACTTAAAAAAAAAAAAAAAAGAAGGAAACATTGATGAAGAGGACAGAAAATTGTCTGCCGGCCACTGGTTGAGCTGTTAAATTCAAAGTTGGTTTCATTTTCAATCGGAGCATTTTTTTTTTACTTACTTCATATGGTGCTTAACAAATTTATTAGATCACCTGCCATAAATTACTGACAGGGTTAAGGTTCAGATTTTTTAGAGCCTTAAGCATTTTATCATTTTATTGTTTAATAGTTTTTTATCTGATTTTATGGGTTTTAATTGGGGTTGGCATATTTAGAATGTTCCTCTGTTCTGCTGCTCTGGGTTACTTCTGTTTTGTAATTTGTGTGTTATGATGGATGTTTCCATCTCTCTGGCTGCAAAACAAGTTTACCCTCCGGTATAGATAAAGTAATCTGAACCTAAACCTGAATTTATAAACCAGGAAACATAGATATTTTAGAAGTCTTTCAAAAACAGGTTTTAAACTGAAGATGTTATTTTTATTGGACATACACTTTGACCAGGAATGAAGAATTTCAAACTGCATTCACCTTTTCAGACCCAAATCTAAGCCACCTCACTGAGTGTCTCTGTGAAATCAGAAATTGATCAAGCATAACAGTTAATCACTAAAACTAATTTTACTCTTAAGAAAGTAAAAAAGTATAATTTGACATCTTCATCAAAAAATAATATTGTGTTTATACTTTTTTTCTTATTTTTGTTAAACAGTAAATATGGAAATTCATGGATAATAATGATAATTATATTTTGGCAAAAAATATCATTGTGGTTAAAGAGTTTCCACGTATTGGCGTATTAACTATAACAGAAACATAAAAAACTATTTTGGTATTTACAAATGCTGTTAATTTAGAGTACTGTGGCTTAAAACCTACATTGGATGGTGGTCTAATAAATTTGTTAAGTACTGAACTTGTGCCAAGAAAGAAAGAAAGCATTGTTCTCATGGTAGGATTTTCTTGTATGTCATGGTTTTACTGGATGTTAATTCTCCACATGCGTAAGAAGAAACAAGTGCTCAGAAGTTAGTGGTTGTTGACAAAAAAGTCAGAAAGAAGACCCACCAATGCAGACAGGCAAAAATGTTAAAAATGTGTGCCAATACTTCTATTATTTTGTTTAATTGGTAGCACTGTAAATTAGTCTAAACTAAGTCTGAGAATCTGACACACAATGCATATTGAATGATATGATATTGAAGAACCACTCCATTTTAAACCTGTTTTTCATCTTTATGTGAGTGCCTTAGCCTCTTACATCTTTGTAAATAGGTCACTGTGTACTTTAATATGAACCTCTAAATGTTAAAAAGACATTTTTATTAATAACTGCTGCATGGTGATCTAATTTTGTAAATTTTGATATGCGTATTTTTGGTTTACTCTCTAAACATGCCTCTTCTTCAACTTATCCACCACATAAAGATGCCTGCTTAAAGAAAGGCTGAAAAACCATTTTTCTAGTTAAGTGTATTTTGTGTCCCGAAGTTTAATATATCAGTGATTTAAACATTCAGTACTTAAAAATGTGCTCCGGATAACTCACAGTGAGTCGGCCACAAATCCTTTTCTCATGGTGGGATGATAAAAAACATGAATCATGTCAGTGTGTGTGTAGCCACAGTAAACACTAAGCTATAAACATTTTCCTGTTAAGATACATTTTGTTTTGAAAAAGGCGAGCTGCAGTTTTGGATCTGAAAGAGTGAGAGGAGCGAGGTTTAAAATGTTGATAGAAGACAGCTGGCTACGGGAGCCTGTATATACATGTAGAGTTAAATGTTGCAAATTTGTCAGACGTGTAAGTTGTGTAACACCTTTAAGCTTATTAACATTATTTTGCTTTGTATACAACAACTAAGTTATTTCTTTGCCAGGTTAATTTAAATTTGCTTTATATAAGGGGTTAATCAACGGACATGAACCCACCGTTTCACTCTGTCCATATTTTTGCCTTTGTAACATTTTTATAGAGGACAAAATGATACAGGCAGTAAAAACCACACCTTGAAACGATAATATGAACAGGCCAAAAATATGTTCCTAACTTTGGTTTGAATTTCACCGTTGGCCACGTATTTAAAGGAAAACAGTGAGTTATTGTTTTAAATCAGTGCCAAACCATTTGCTGTTTATAGTCTTCAAAGTAGCTCAGACCAAATAAAGGTAACAGCTTAAATTTTATCAACAGTTATTTTGTTCTCAATAAAAGAAACTTCTATTTCATATAAACAAATTCTACTATCACCTAACACGATGACAGGGCTTCATTTCTTCTTTATGTTTGTAAGATATAATTGATAAAGCTTCTCTTTAAATTCACATTTTACTGCTAATGCTAATGATGTAGCATTCAATCAAGTCTTGTTCAACTATGGACCAAAAGATAAATGTTTTAATCTGTAATTGCTCTGGAACAGTTTTTAACCTACTCACTTGGTATTCCTGAGTATTCCTGTGCAGCTGATGATGAATGTAGTTCATTGGATCTCACTTTATTCTGCCTGACTGAAAACCGACTGTTTGTGGGGGCTTGTTTCACATCCGGTTGCTTTAATTGTTTAGCCACAGGGATAGCCGACAGTTCACGGCCCTGACAAGAAATAGTTGGATCTAATTACCTGCTTAGATATTTCCTGGTGGTGTCAGCTCAATGAGAGGGAGCCTGTGGGGGACGTTGATTTCAAGCAATCTGGGCAATTACCACAGGCGATGAGCTACAACTGAAAGAGCTGCACTCTGCTCCTTTGTTTCATGCTGCACAGTGACTGCATATATTTAAGTGTGTGTGTGTATACTGCTTAATGTTTGCCTTTTTGTCATTATTTACTTAATGGACTAATGCTGTTTTCCACCAAATGTAGAAGGGCTTTTATAATCTCAAGCTGAACGTCAGATGAAGCTTTAAAGTTGCTAATTAGCCTGAGAGGGTGGATAAAGCTATTCACAGCTGTCATTAGTCACAGCTTGTGCTCCTTTTATTGGAATAAGAGAAGGAAGAGAGGCTAATGTTTTAAAGGGGCATGTACCTCTCCTTACCTTTGGCTTTCAGTGGCTGTCATTTTTTTCTCCTCAGTTTATATACTTATGAGTGTGTGTGTCAGCTTCCCCACATTTTTGTGAATAGTCCTTGCATTAACTTTAAATTTTTCTTAATAAAAAACACATGAAACTATTTCAGAAAGCCTTTCTAAAGGTTTAGATTATATGACCCATGCTAAAACAACAAAGTTGTATTGCTTTCAAGCAACAGAAAAACCAACAGACCACTGTCTGTATTTCTGAGTATTTTTTTGTGTGTGCATTTTTCTCTCTCATGACATAGGCAAAAAAGGATAGACAAAGGTTTGGACAAGTTTAAGCATCTATGCCAATCATAATTGTCAAAAAGGACTGATTGATCACTTCTTTCACATTATAAATTATGTTTAAATTTATATTATATATTTAAATTATATTTCAAGATATTCATTTGTCAGTATCAGCAACCTCCTCTAAAATGATTTTCATGTTGGCCTCCATTGCATCATTGTCGCTACTAATGCGCCAGCATCACATTTTTTTAACCCCAAGGCAGGGTTGGATACCATTTTGATGATTCAGGTACTTCTTCTTGATTCTGGTGCTAATCGGTTCTTCCTTTTGAATCCCAGATTTTAGGGGCATAAAATAAGATAAATAATTTAAGAATAGAAATCTGCTCACCCTTATTGTTATTGTAGTACAAGATCTTAATATTGAGATGTTAATGGAAAATATTTTTCTTCTTTTAACTGAGTACAGAAATGGGCATTTCTCTTTTTGATGTAGACAGATCAACGCAAATAATTATTCACCAAAGCCACTAACTCATTAGATATATTTTGTTATAATCTGTTAATGATAGTTGTTCTGTCAGCAGATTCTAATGAAATATGGCTGACATAAAAGTACAAAACCATTTTGAAATCTTTTGATAATATTATGATAATATTATGGATATCCAAAAGCAACCTTTTACAGAGGCATCCTTCATCCACTCATCCACTTTATACATCACCAAGGTAAACAGAGTTACTGCACTTATAGGTCTATTTGTAGTAACAGGAGTTGAAGAGGTGCCTTCTGAACTCTTTTGGATTAAATGTCAACATGGTTTCTTTACCTAAATAGAGATGTGAACATGAGTTCAGCTGTGTTTTTACCTGTGCCTGTTGAGATGTTTCTGCACCTGTTACCTCTCACTACTTTTCCTCACATTTACTGTTTTGGAGATAATGCTTTGCTTTATCAGAGATGCTTTCTTCCCTGTAATGTCTTTACTGCAAGAGTTGTTACTATCTTTTTGGTATCTGTTGGGAGCCAAAAAAGGAACCAAAGCTTAGGTGCTTTCTCAAATCCATAAATCTTTGAAATTTATAACTGGTTCCAAATTGGACCAGGATAGTAAAGCCTGTCCATGTGCCTAGAGGTGTGATATCACAACTGCTGAGTTGGACTTTCATGCTCACGTTTCTCTAGTGTGCTGAGTACACATCACCCGCACAGATTTAGTCCTGCATAAAATCTAATCAGCTTTCAGTCATCATCAGTGCTCATCTGCAGCCACATGCATCCTGCTCACAGCTTGTCCACATACACATGCGACTTTAATGTGACTAAAACTTACCTGAGTGCGATAAACTGTAATTTGGGTTTATCCTTATTTAGTCTCACTGTACAGTACATCACTCCTGCAGCAGAATTTAAGTAGCTGTGGCTGATGGCTTTCATCCTTAGCCTTTGTGTGCATATGTTGGTGTAACTGAAACTCAATAAATGTTCAAACACAACTTCTTTATTATTTTACATGCTATTGATTAGTAAACAATAATGCGTCTTGTAAAATGTGGATACTTTTCATCCATGTCAAATACTGCAAGGGAAGGGCACTGTGAGCCATTGCTTTTGCTCAGTATAGCTTTTTTTATTGCTTGTATATTTTGGTTCTTTGTTTCATTTGTGTGAATGAAGATGCACTTTGTTTACCTGTATTTTAAACGGTACTTTATAGAAAAAGTTTTATTATTATTATTATTATTATTATTATTATTATTATTATTAGTATTATTGTTGTTTTTATTGTTAAGAATCTGATCTCATTTTTTAATAATAAGATCAGTTTTACAAAGTATATCTTTCAATATTTTATGTAAAGAAATAACTAAAAAATAACTATATATGTATGTATGTATATATATATGTATATGTATATATATATATAATATATATATATATATATATATATATATATATATATATATATAAATGTTTAATAATGCATCAATATATATTCAGACTTCGTATATTATTACCCCTACTTACCAATAAAAACAAAAAACAAGTAACTACGTTATTTTACCATATTAAAATTCAGTGAGTTCAGTGATATGGTTGTTTTTGTTACTCCTCTTTTTGAAGCGTCAAATCAGTCATCAGTATTGGCAGACAATTGCCTTAAAAATGGATTATCTGATATTTGCTTGTATTTACAGACAGTAATTTTGCCACGCATATTAGTCAAAGATATCCTGTTTATTGGCAGAACAGACAAATGTACCATGGTGATTTCTCATCATCATTGAATATCCACTTTAATGAAGAAAAAGTCTGATTTACCAATGAATAAAATGTTTTTTTTCAAACTTCACACCTTTTTCTTTAACAAATATCCTGTCACCTTGAAAGGAACTGGTCTGTCTTGGTAAAGTGGAGGCTTTGTGCTCTTGACAAAAAATATTAGTATTGATTTCGGTATTGACAATTATAATTTTGGAAATATTGTCATATCTGATGTCTTCCACCCCTAATATACACAGGTACGTATTCTCTTCCTTCATTTGGCTAGCTCTTGCTCTGCAGCAGAATTAATCTCTTTCAGTCTCGTCCCTCTTTTCTTGAAATGTCAAATCCCACATAATAATAATAACATTATTATTATTATTATTATTATTATTATTATTATCTATATTTATATAGCACTTTTCAAAGTCAAATTTCAAAGTGTTTCACAAGGACAGAAATAATTAAAACAAAATAAAACATACAACACAACACAACATACAACACAACAGGCAGGTTATAAACTCATAGGGAAGGAAAAAAACCTTTAAAATATAAGGATCATTTAAAAGAACTTTAAAAGAAATTCCTCTCCATTCTTCACTCTAAAGAAACTTTAAAAAACGCAACTCATTTGAAATAAATAAAAATAAAAACAAATAAGAAAAAAAAGATAATATAAAATAAAATAAACTGCAGTGAAATCAGGAAAGGCTTGCCGATAAAATTATGTCTTCAAAAGAGATTTATAGAGATCACTGACTCAGCTGACCTGATCTCCTCTGACAGATCATTCCACAATTTTGGAGCCCTCACTAAGAATGCCCTGTCCCCTTTAGTTTTTAGTCTGCTGTGAGGAACAACCAGAGGACTTCTTTCCTGAGGATCTTAATGTATGAGATGGTTCATATGGTATTAAAAGGTCTGAGATGTAGCTGGGAGAAAGGCCGTGGATGGCTTTAAAAGCAATCACTAAAAACTTAAAATCCATTCTAAACATACAGGGAGTCGGTGTAAATACGTTGAAAGAGGAGTGATGTAGTCATATTTCCTTGTTCTTGTTAAAAGCCTGTGAGCTAAGTTTTGCACTGTCTGGAGTCGATCTATTGATTTCTGGCTCAGGCAGGTTGAAAGGTTGTTACAATAATCGAGATGTGAGGGGATAAAAGCATGTAAAATTGTCTGTGTCGTTAAAATTTTAAATAGATCAGATTTTTGAAATATCAGTCCTGCTACAGTTAAGTTGTAAAAAAAATGACATCCACAATTTTAGACAAGCAGTTATTTATAGAACTAAGTATACCAGGGTTTGTTGATGTAATGGGCAGGTACAGCTGTGTGTCATCAGCATAAAACTGAAATTAAACATCGTGTTTGTTTATGATGTGTCCCAGGAGGAGCAAGTACAAGGAAAATAAAATCAGTCCTAAAACTGACCCCTGAGGCACACCATACTTTACTTCAGCAAAAGCTGATACATAATTTTTAATACACACACAAAACCTTCTGTTTGATAAATAGGAATAAAAACAATGTAAAACTGTACCTGAAGCCCATTGCCGCAGTCTGTCCAAGAGGTTGTTATGGTCAAATGTGTCTAAGGCAGCGCTCAGATCAAGAAGTACTAGAACTGAGCACATGCCTTGATTTGCAGCCATTAAAAGGTTGTTTGTTACCCTTAATAAAGCAGTCTCAGTGCTGTGAAACTCCTTAAAACCAGACTGAAATCTTTCAAAGACACAATTATCATCCAGCACAGTCAGCAGCTGCTTTGCCACATTTTTTTCTAAAAACCTGGAGACAAAGTGTAACTTGGAGATTGGCCTGTAGTTTTCAGGCAAGGAGGGATCCAATCCAAGCTTTTTTAAGGGAGGGAGTGTACAGGCAGATTTAAAATAATCAGGGACACAACTGCTTGACAGAGAACTGTTGAAAATGGAAAGCAGGCAGGGCATGACAGAATCCATTACTTAGTATCACATCAAGAGGGCTGGAGGACACTCTTGTGTGATTTCTAAAAGTTCAACTAAAGTAAGCTGGACAGAATTGATGAAACCGATAAAAGTGGTTAAAACCACCCTGTAGGAGAGGGGAGTCAGAGTGATTAAAATTTGTTGTAACTGAATCTCTGATTAAATCCACTTTTTCAGTAAAATAAGTAAAAAACTTGTCACAGTCCACATCATTAAATACTGGGGCACATGGATGGTCTGCGTTTACTTGATGATCAACTGTCTGAAATAAAATCCTGGGGTTGTGCTGATGTGAGGAAATTAATGTGGAAAAATAGTGTGCTCTTGCATTCTTAACCAGTGTGGTATATTGTGATAAAAACTCCTTCATGATATCAAAACTTATCCGGAGGCCAGATTTTTTACACTTCCACTCTGCTTTCGTACAGTCCCTTTTACAGCTGCAAATAGTTTTATAAAACCATGGCTGGTTTCTTTTAGTAAATTTACATTTCTTTCTAAAAGGTGCAATAATATTTAGTGAGGACAAACATATAGAATTAAAATGCTCAATTGAACTATTTTGTCTGTATTTACAGATGTTTTGTGAATTTGCTTTTCAAACACTTGGCAGAACTTTGACACACTTTGTTCATTAAAAATGTGACAACACATGGGTTGGAGAGGGCAGTATTTAAGATGATTGATTCATAGTTTGCGACACTTGTGGTCTGATATGGTAAAATTATGTAAATTCATTCAAAATATGTCCATGCCTAGAGTAAAAACAAGATCTAAGGTATGACCACGAATATGTGTTTGTCCATCAACATGCTATTTGAAATTAAAATGGCTGGAAATATTAAAAAGTCAGTTTTCTGAGTACAATTCGGATCATCAACATTGATATTAAAGTTACACATAAAACAATTCTGTCATTATTTAAAACAAGAGTAGATTAAAATTGAGGGAGTTCTAATAAAAACCAGGAGGATGATAGACAATAACAGATTAAACTGGACAAGGACCTCACAATTTAGAACTGAGAATTTCAAAGGATAAAAATATAAAACTTACTTAGAAACATACACTATATTACCACCACAACCACTCTCCCTTGGTTGATTAAAACAACCATAGTTAGGAGGGCACAGTTCAAAAGCAGGCTATAGTCTGAAGCTTGTAACCAAGATTCTGTTAAAAACATGAAATCGAAGTTAATTTTGGAAATAAAATCATTACAAAAAAGGTCTTGTTGGACAGGGACCTAATGTTAAAAAGAGCCATCTTAAATGCGTTTGTGCTGGATGCTGAGAGAAGTTTATTAACCTGGATATTTAAAAGTTTATTTTGGCTCCTGTGTGGATTGTCTATCTTTCTGTAATTCGTGGATATTTATGTTTTGATCACAGGAATACGTGAAACAGCGTCTGCTGTAGGTAATTGGTTGATCCTGTAGGTGGGACTAGTGGGCAGATGGTTGTGTGGTGGTGGCAGTGAGGAAGCGGTATGGACTGTGGCCAGGGCAGTGTCCAAGTGTACTGAGTTACCGATCAGTCATCTGCATTGGACTGTGGGGGTGGTGTAGAAAATATATGCTGCTAAGGCTTTTGTACCTGTGGCACAAGGGTGAATTCCATCTCTGCAGGTATGCTCTCATAAAGACTAAAATTGCTGACAAAAACAAAGCCGTGAGAGGGACATACCTTCTGAAGCCAGGAGTTCAGAGGGAGCAGCCTACTGAAGCACCTCGATGGAAGAGGGGGGGACTTGAGATAAAAACATTTTTTTACTGTCCTTGAGCATTTTAAAAACACTTAAAATCCTGTTTTAGCATTTCGGACTGGCGGTTGGATATGCTTTTGGTTCCAACATGGATACCAATATCTCTGAAGTCACCATGCTTATCCAGCAGAGATGGAATTTAGGAAGCCAGGTCCAAAAGTTTGGCACCGATCGCTGGTGGCTCAGTCGCTGAGTGCGTGCCCTCACCGATTCGGTATCCTGAACTGGGGGCATTCGGAAACAGGATGAGGAGTGAACTGCACACAGACAGGCTGTGCAAACAAGTAGCATTGTTTTGAGTGGTTATATGGTTATCTGGAGCTAAGGACGTTTTGGACATCCCAGCAGAGAGTGGCTGCAGGGACAGAGGGAAGTGGGGGAAAGTCCCTCTCATGAAGGATGGGAAACCTGTCGTTCAGCTGGAGAGCAAGAGGTGTACGAGTGGGTGGCTTTCCACTATATTTCCAGTGTACTGTCCATGGCTCTCTCTGGCTTGGAGTGGAGCTAACTGGGGCCTTTGACTTGGTTCTTAGTGGCACCACCCACAACATTAGCCTCACACAGAACAGTTGTTGCCAACAATCCAGATCTTTGGTGGGAGAGGTGTTAAAAGTGGGGCTCAGGGCAACCAAAGAGTCGATGATCTGTTCTTCATCCCTCAGCTGGTACAAAATGGTTATCTGCCCTTCGAGATTTTCTGCGCCAGGCGGAGACAGCTGATGCATCCGAATTGTTAGGTAGGTTGTGGCATAGACTCTGGGAACCAGGGTTATATCTTGGGAAAAAGCAAAATCTATGGCCAGTAAAAGTTGTGTAGGCGGGGGCTGGTTGACAAGAGTCTCAGTTATTTAACGAGCAGTGTTGCATCGTAGGGTGGAGCCCACAGTAGAACGTAGCTTTGAAAAAGGTAGCCTAGTTAGGTTGGGTCTTGTTTGAAATGAGACTTACCGGCATAGGCCCAAAGACTGGAGCTGTTGCGGTTTATCTGCTTCTGGTAGGCGGGGCTTTCAGATGAGGATATTCAAAGTGCTGTAGGTGCTCTCACTGATGAAATGCTAAAAACAATCCTGATGCTGACTGCTGAGCCAAGGAAGTGCCAAACTGACTTATTGTCACTGGATCAGTTAAAATGATTCTGTATTATGTCTGGAATCTACAGCTGTATGATAAAGTCCCTTGAAATAAAAAAGTAAAAGTGTAGTGTTAAAAGACACATAAAAACTGGTTAAAAATGTTAAATACTCTCAGAGCTTCGTAGCAGTCAGGTACAATCATGCTGGCTTCCCCAGAGTGCTTTTACTAGGGCAGGTGTCGTGTACTAATGCTCTGTCCCATGAGGAACCCTTCTTAGACCCTGGCTGTGATTGAGGCCAGGTGCTGCTCAGGTGTGCACTCAGTCTTCACTGCTGCATGGGTCACAGGTGTTGACAATGCTGCTCCTCATCATACGCACACATACGCACACATATGCACACACACTTTGACTATATTGCAGGCTTTAGCGGTATGCACTGGGAACAGTATTTTCTCATGGCTTTTCCCAAATATACATATTTCCTGTATGTAAAACAAGAGCACAGAAGAGAGGTGGAGGAGAGGAGAAGGGCTGTGGTACAGTTTAGTGGATGTAGCCAGTCATTATGCAGAGCTGCAGGGTGTGCTTATCTATTACCGTGGTCAGTGGAGCATGAAGAGCTGAAGACGAGCTGAAAGGGCGCAAATCCCTTCTCTTCATCCCCAAGCTGCCCACGTCTCCCAACACACCCCAGCTCCCACCCCTCCTTACCCCCTTGTCCCTCTCTCAACTCCCCTTGGCCCTGGCCGTGCCTTCCTTTAGCCCTAGCCCCCAGCATGCAACTGGCGAGGCCTGCCAGCTGCAGAGGATCAGCTGTAGTCTCAGTCAGCCTGGGGGGCTGTCTCTCCAAAGAGAAGGGAAGAGCCGGGACATGGTGAAGGTGTGATGACATAACAAGTTTGTAGGAAAGCAGCTGCAGGGTTCAAAGCCCCATGATTGTGTTTACAGTCATGTAGAAGATATTAACATGTAGATGGATTGACAGGCATGTTGTGTGATTGATTGAATGATTGATTGATATCTTTACTTTGAACATGTCACTGAAACAAAAAAAGACAATAATTGAAAAAGGGTAAATAATAGGGCTGGAATGATATGGCTTTGTTTTGATTTAACTTAATTAGGTTAATTGTATGCTGATGTGCTTTAAACTGCTGTCAATAGCTGCTATGATTCCTTAAGCATCACAGTTTATTAGTATTCATTCCTGCAATTTTCTTCTCCTTTGTTTAACTACAAAAAAGTGTAACACGCAATGGGAGCAGAACTCAAAAGTAGCACTTCTAAAAACAATGTCACTAGATGTCAGTCACCCAGTCTGTTTTTTTATCTCATATTTTTCTTCTGTTCTTAACCAAACATGCAGGCACACATCCAGGAGATCTGTTCCCACATATTCACTGTCTCTGTGATCACCTTACAAGCATCTTTTGCCCTTGTTACCTCAGCATAAAGATCCACCCTGCCTACTATTGGAGCTTTTCTACTACGTGGTATCTGCTCGACTGGGCTCGGCTTTACTCAGTTGTTTTGGTTTTCCATTAGGGAATTTACCAAGTACCTTGCAAAGGTTTTCATGTGACCTCGAGCGAGGTTCCAAGCGCGCTGAGCCGAGACAAAACGTGATGTGGAGACACTGCTGACCTCTGACTGTTCAGAGTAACTCTACAAGTCAGGGGCATCGACGCAGAAATGAAACACCCCTCGCTCTGGGATGCAGTATGACTTCCCAGCCTTTTAAGTAGCATCTTGTTTTGTTACTTGCAACCGTCTTAATTTTTTTTCATAGACGGTTGCCATACCATACCATGGTATGGTATACCACAGCCAAACAAACTCTAAACAAAACCTCTGATCAATGAAAAGATGCTGATTGCAGCAGTGGCCCTTTAACATCCAAACAGCTGATTTTGGATGGGATGCAGCAGTAACCTTGTAGATGGCACACAGAAAAAGATAAAGAAGAAGGTCTCTGGCAAAATGAGCTTCACCAAGTCCTGCCAGATGACTTGCTCAGCATGACCAAAGTTTTCTGTGTTAACTCTAGGTCTGACTGGCACAATGACGGGTGTATTTTGAGTTTCACATAACACTCACTGATGAAGCTCAGTGCCCCCTCCTCTCCTCCCTCACTGTTTATGACTGTAGCAGGCAGCTGATTGTACTCACTGCAGAGGCTTCTTGCTCTCACATTGATAGAAAGCAAGACGCTGCTACCCCTTTGACTGTGTCATTCCAGTTTTAATAAACTCAGATAGTGCAGCAAACAAATCAGAAGTGATCTTTGTCTTTTTCATGCAAAACATTTCACCCTTTCCAATCCTCTAAACTGTTGTCATTCATCTTTTTTATGTTCCTCTAAAATTAAAGCAGATTTATCCAGAGAAGAAGTAAAATATACATAGAAAATCACAAAGTCAAAGCATAGCAAAGAACAGATGAGACATATGATGTGTAGATGACCATAAATGTTTTCCTGTACTTGGTTATTTACATTGATTAATAAACTAAACTGGAGCTCCTAAATAGTGTAAATTCTGACACATTAACAAAAAATCACTGGATATCAGTGAGGCATTTTGTACATGCACTCCCGCAAATTTCATTTATTTGCTGTTAAGTCATCAAGACTGATGGGGCTTGACACAGATTTTTATTTGTGACATAAGCAGTTTGCTGTTAGAGAAAACAAGGTATACATCCCCCCTTTGCTTTTCATGGTTTATTGCGCTGCTGTTTAATCAGCAGATACACTGATACAACTATCAATCCTAAAAGAAAAACAAACAAAAAAAAGTTTTTAAAATCATACAATAAAAAAATCTGTATTTCAGTGAATTGATTGTTTTGCCACCTCTAATAAAAATGACAAATATTTGAACCTAAGCAACAGTATCAGCTTTTGTATTCCTTATGAGGCAAACAGCATGTGCTCTAAATTGAGTAGCATCTAGTTTATACTTATTTTTTCCTGCTGCACTCTTTTCTATTATATGTAAAATTAGGGTCAGGAGCATACTGATTTGTTAGTTTAGCCTATCAGACTTGTGCAAGATGCCCCTGCATCAGTGTCAACAAATATCTGATATGGTTTGGCTATAAGAGGTCAAGATTAATCATATATTTTCACTAAGATGCCATGTGCTTGTTGGCTGTCTTACATATCCAATATCCCTCTCTCCTTTTACCGTCTTCCTCCCTCCTTTCTCCCCTCCCCCCCTCTCTCATCTCTCTTGCCTCGTGCTTCTTGCAGCTGATGCCAAGAAGAATGTTTGTAGATTATTTAATACAAGCTAAAAGGGAAATGATTCATTCAGGAGAATTGCTGTTTGTGTAACAATCAAAGTCTGCTGACTTCAGCTGCCATTTCTGACAGCACTGAACATACTTTTACTTTAAAGCTTAGAAACTCACAGGAGAAGCAAAAACATTAACATCACTGTTTTTAGTCTTGAATCTGTACTTTCTGTTTTAAATTGCAAACAAAGAAACAGAGTATTTGATTTAAGATAAAATTGGATTACAGGACAAACATGATCTCTATGTGTAGAAAATTTGTTGTTTAGCTTTGAGGCAGTTTTGGCTCTGTCTCTAGTTTCTGCTGGAATCCACAGATGTTGTCTTGAGAGCATAAAAACTAAGCTACAGTTGTTTTCAATCAAGAATACATAGCTGTGTATCCAAAATCTAACCTGACATTTGTCTATAGCTGAACACATCCATCACTGGTGTTTTAGAGAAAACTGGAACTGTATTGCTTTTTTAAAACAAGGAACACAAGTCTATTTGTTTTTCAAATGTAAAGTGAAAGAGTGCAGGAGGTATGCATGTACAGAGGGTATGTCAACAATCCACAGTGAAAACTATGAAAAGTTGAAGGAACATAGCACTGTCATATCCTCACAAAAGTAGACCATATAAGTTCACTTCCTCCTTTCTTCTTCTTGATTCAGTTCATTTAAGAAAATGCTTGAAATTGACCCTCAATCCTTTAAAATTGTTCTAAAAAATAACTGGCCTTCTTTATACTTCTATTGCGACTTTATTGCAATTATTTTAAGTAAATTTTAAAGATGACTCTATCTTGCCATTAGCTAAAAGTACTTGCCCAGTTAGGCACCCTCCTCTCTAGTCCAGAGATTTCTTTTGAACACAGTTTCTCAAACAACATTTTTATGGGACTTTCTTCAATCTTTAATTGGCTTTACTGACTGAAGGATAAACCGAAGATGTATTTGAGTTGAAAGTTTAAGGTCAAGATCATGGTTTCTTATGGGCATCCCTTTCTTTGATTTGATGTCTTAAAATGCCTGGAGGACACTCTCTCTGTCCGACTGTCCATCTGGTGTGTCAGGTTAACTCTGACTCATAGATGGACAAATAAGATTTTGGACTTAAAGGTTTTTCAGCCTCATGTTCATCCCTTGCTCACAAGATTTCTAAAGCTTACATCATCACAACAACCACCCTAGCCCCTCTTATGGACCGTTCACTGAACTTTTCTCTGTTTGATACTTGAATGTCTCTCTGAGGCATAAAACTACCAGGTGGTTGTTCTAGTCCTCCACAGTCACAACTTTTGCATCTTGTGTTTGCGCAAACCAATTGCTCGACAGTGTTACTTTCTATCTCATTGGACTGTGGTGGATTGTGATCGGTTAATAAAATGCAAACATTTGTTTCTCCTTCACTCCCACGTGATGATGCCTGACATTTTCTCCTGCGCTGGCACGGGCCTAAGAGTGTGAGCTGTGGGAAGTGTAGAGAGAAACATGGCTCCGTGACACTTTTTCTTCACTGCCAGGAATACGGGGGTGGGAAGGTGCTTTTGAGTTGACTTGAAATCAACACAACTCATTTATGTAGCCCCCCCAAAGTTTTTTTGCCCACAAACAATGCCAATGCCTCAGAGAGCGCCCTCATCAAAAGATTTATTCTCCTTCAGGCTTTTGTTCTTAAACTGTGAAGCTCTCTGGGTTTGCAGGGGTTTTCTGTGTAAGGAAATATGCCCACAGTTGTTGGAGCTGGACCAGCATTCCTAACCCATGTGTGTATCCGTCCTCATCCTTCACCTCGGCTTTCTGTTGTTTCGCTGTTCAACAGTTGTTTGGCATCTTATAGCAAACATTAACACACTTTGAAGTCAATCACTGCCTTGATTCTAATATCCAGTGGGAAGAAATTTCTTTAGCTTTTTAAACCCACCCTTGTCTCTGAGAGGACCACAGTCTTTCGACCTGATGGAGACGATGTTGGCGTTCTGATGGCGATGCAGAGGGAACGTGTTGGTGTCCCCACCCAAGCATCATCCATTACAGTGTTGGTGTTCACATGGTGGGACACGTTATTAGGGAGCTCATCGCCTTCTCCCTCCGAGAGAATGGATGTGTGATTATGAAGTCATCAGCCATGAACCAGTGAGGCTGCGGAGAAGCACCCCTCCTCACAGGTCCTCGGGGTGCCATTGATTGGTGACCATGTGTTTGTGCCTGATAGACTGTGAAATGGTGTGTTGCTGCACGGCTGTGTCACACCTGCGTCCCACCAAGGTGATTGATTGGTTTGGTCATGTGGAATGTTCCCATCTGGTCCACAGTAATGCATTTTTTTTCCTCGTTCGTGAATAACAAGCGCTGGCAGGAGAATAGTTGGGCTTGGAAAAAAAGGCAAAGGCCAAGCGAAAACATTTTCCCCTTTACACCCTCCCCCCCTTTTTTTCCTTTTTACTGACTTAGAAAAATCCAAATAGACCGAGCCATGGCACCTGATTATCCGGGGAAGGGATAAATACAATCAGGAAATCCACATCTCCTCGCTGAGAGATGAATTTCCAGAAAAAATAAACAGTTTAGAGAGTGGGAGGGGCGGCAGCCCCTGATTTTAAAGTCATACTTTAGGGCTGAAAAATGAACTGTTAAATGAGGGACATCTTTGATCTTGCTGAGAATTTACACTTTTTCATTGATGTATTCACTGGCTTTATCTTGAAGTTGTTTGGTTCATCTTTTCTTCCCTGAAGTGTCTGTGTTATCCTGTTTGTCTTTCCTTCACCCCTCCTGGTTTGATTTCTCTTAATCCTGTTCCCTCTCCTTTAATTGATCTATTCATTCAACCTAATGGCTAATTACACATCAGGCTGCATGAGCAGATGCATTAATCATCATAGTACGTAATAAGCAGTGACATTTCAACAAAGAAAAAATAAATATGCAAATAAGAGCTCATTAACATTTGCTCTCGCTGTTTTGAATAATGTCAGCGCTGACAAGGCTTACATGAAGAAATGGATGTTGAGCTCAGGGCAAAAGGAAGACGAGTTTCCTCACTGTTTTGTGGCTCCATCATGTTTCTCCGGCATGATGTAGTTACTGATACTGGGCTGGTTTGGTACAAAACCTCTGTTGGCTGTTTCCACATCCACACTGGCATGACCTCTTACACAGCCTGCTTTCATTTACTATCAAACAAAAGCTGATGGAAACATCAAACAGCTGTGGCAGGGTGGATGCACACAAAGTCATCACAAAAAACCCCAAAATGATACATTTTAACAAGGCTGTTGATAGGGAAACTGAAAGTGTATTTTATTTGTCCTGTTGCATTTGGTACATATGACTAAGCACAGTAGGTATGAAAGTTCACAAAAGGCAGCTAGAGAGGCCCAATTTGATTCCATAAAAGAGCATGTTTCCCCTGATAATGTAATACTCTTTAGACTATAACATGTTTTAAACACAGACTTGTCCATACAGTATTGCTTAGCTGGATAATACCATTTTCCTGCAGGTCCATACACTATTATCAGTTCCTGGTGCCTAACATTCACTTGAAAAATACTTTCATATCAATCAAACTTTATGTGTATTGCTCATTTCAAACTAATTAAATTGCAGTTTAAGCTTTATTAGAGAATAGAAAAGTGATAGACAATAAGGTAGGTCAAGAAGAATTTGGAAACTTGCAGCTTAAACTAATTAAATGTCTACCTTCATAAAATTTTCAATGGAAAGTTTCAGTAGAACATTTTGGAAAGACCACCCTAAATCCCCCCGTACAGAACCTGATTCAGAGACAAACTGACTCAGAAAAACTGAAGAATAAGAGTATTTTGCTTAAACAAGGGAAGTTTATCCATAGAAATGTCAAACTGTGCTTTTGCTTTGAAAGGCATAAACAGGAGGTAAAATTAAGTTTTGTCTACCTTTTTGTGACATATTCTACAAATATGAAAGTACATTTCTGCTAGCAGAAAGTGGTATGGCTCTCTTTTTCATTTCCCTGTCTCTTTTAACCGGTCTACATACACAGATGTTGTAAAAGGTGATCCTCCTGTTCTCAAGATTTTCAGTGAATTCTCTGACTTGATAATATGCTCACTGAAATGTCGGTTGGCATGGTCCTCACTGCTAAAATGCATCCTGTGCAAAAGTGATGTAAGGTGGTATGAATCCTTTTATAAAACATGAACTAGGTTTGAATGATAAAAGTGATAGAAGGCAGTGCAACAAAATCATAGTTGTGCAAAGAAGAAATGGCAAAAAGCTAAAAAAGTTTAAAATAATGATTCAGTTAACCTTAGTTGTCTTATTAAAAAAGATAAATCAGAATGTCATGATAAGAAAAACAAAAGACAAGTACTAAAACCTTTACCTCATCATCACTGAGTGTCCACTTTTATAAATAAAAAGTGTCATTTATTACAGCATAAAGTTTTGTTTTTCTTGCTTTACATTTCTTTCTAACACAAGTAGATTGTCACCATAATAGTAACAGGTCAATTTCAGCTGAGTAAATGCTTTTTGCTCTGGACAAAAATGATAGTTTTTGGCTGTAATAACTTTGTAAATGTCATCATATTGGATATCAGCAAAAACACAATATTGTGCATCCCAGATTGTGATGCATCATTATCGGGGATTGGTATTGTTATGTTTTATATACGTACACAAAGATAATCTTGTTAGTACTCCCTAACAGGCCAAGTCAACATCAGGTCCACTACTGGTACTTTCCTATTGTTTGGTAGACAAACATGGCAAAAATACCAATTTACAGCAACTGATGGAATTATGTAAAGAAACTGAAAAAGACACATGATATAACAAGCTGTCTGTTTGTAAAGTTTGACAGTTGAAAGATGCATTTTTTTTTTGTTTATTTTGATGCTCATTGATAATATAATTGGAGCTAATGCCCCGCCCCCATTAAGAAAAAAAAAATGCTATGTCCACAGTATTCAATAGCTCAGTATTCAATAGCTCAGTATTCAATAGCTCAAGCATAATTGATTTAGCAGGACTGAATCTTAACTGTCCTGAGTTTCAATCCCCATTGCTAATCATTATATAATTACCCTGCAAAAAAAAAAAATCATTGTGAGCCATGTAGTGCATTGTATTGTATTATAATGTCTTGTCTTGTATTATATTATATGGTTTTGTAGTGTGTTGTATGTATTGGGGATACCTATCAAACCCCTCACCTGTGTCTTTTGTAAGGACATGTCAATTGAGTTTGTATAGGGACTGCTGTTTTGTGTTTCTGTGGCATGCAGGTCGTCACATGAGAACATAGACATAAAAAGTCCAATAGTAAACAGTTGTGTGCTTTTAGAGAAAAAAGAGCAAGTGAGCTGGTTTCTGCATTAGCACAGTTCTTCTTCCTGTGTTATGTGTTTTACATGTTCTTGGCTTTTCTCTTGGAGTGAGGAAAATTGACTTGTTTTGTAGATGGAAAAAAGCAGCTCTTGGAATGTATGTGAAGGCGGTGGAGCACACTCACTAATTGGCTGTTTATGTGGTGGCAAAGGTTTTGAATTGATCCCCGTAGATGCTGAGGTCACTACCTCTCACAGAATCAAAGTAAGGGACTCGACACAGCGACATGCTTTGCTGTACTGCAGACCTGTAATCGATAAGGAGGCATGTTAGTCTTTTTTAAACTGAGGTTTCTGCACTGATGTTTCTTGGACACTTCATTAGCTCTACACACAGCCAGCACGGGGTGAACTGGACTAAAAATACTTGATAACATCGTTGTACAAATAGTTGAATGTATTGTGGTTTGACAGTTAAGTAGTTGCTGTTTTATTTAATATTTTATTACACATTCTCTTTATAAAGGCCAATATATTAAAAGCTTTTCAAGTAAGCATCGCCCCATATTTACTCACACATTTTTTTCTCCCTGTTTTGTTTTTAAAGTGATTGAAAAACAGTCAAACTGCACATTAGTATCCAGTGTGAATTGTAGTCATTATGTTCACGCTAAGATGAGGTGCACTGGGAGATATAATGCATGCTTTCACAAAGTTTTATCTTAAATTTACTCATTCAAACTAAGTCTAGTTGAAAGTGAAAGTTTAAAAATAGCTTTTTCTCTAAATGTCTCCTCATGCAAAGCATCAAACATCAGCATCATTTCCTATTACTGTATAGCAGCCACAGAGATAAACCAGAGTTCATTAAGTCATGAATGTCAGTTATATGGAAAATTCTAAAACAGCAGGCAGATTTTATCATTACTTAATGAAAAGTTGAATCAGATCTACTTGTAACAAAAAATGGAGACCAAAAATCTGAAGGGAAGATAGAATGATAAATAATAATCTGCTGGAAGTTTGGTATATAAATAAGACATAACTGTAATAGCAGGAGTGTTGAAACTCACCTGCTGACCAATGGCAAAGGATGGTAGACTGACATATGGAAGCAGAGGAAGAGTAAAAGCTGCTTGGTCCAGCTAAACAATAGCTGAACTCCAATACAAAGTACTATATTTAGCAGAAACTGGGCATGAAGCACCAAACACATGATTGGACTGTAATAGAATCAGTCTGTGTTGTGATTTGCCAGATTCAGGCAAATCATAGAGGATGTCCTGCTTCAGACTGGCACAAATTAGATTTCTGTTTTTGGTTTTGATAAAACTGGACTTCAAGCATCATGAGCTCTAGACTGAGTCAAAACGAAGATAGCTTTACAGCTTGTACAAGAAAGTCCTTTAGTGCTAAAGTTACAGCATTATTTAAATACCTCCTAAATAAGTCTGTCAAAATTTTGATATTTTGATACTTTTTCAGTATCATACGGGGTAAACAATAAAATATCTTTTTAATGTTCTGTTAAGTTGAAAAAAACAATGTATGGTCTTATTCTCACTCGAACCGAATTGTGATGAATAAGATATTGAATTGTGGCTTTTTCAGAGTAGTTTCCCGATTTTTACATCAGTAAATATGTTTCATGAAGTTCCTTTAACATTGTCTTCAATGAACATGTGTTGCTGAATTTGTTGCAGAGGAACAGAGACCAGAGGAGAGTTATCTACCACCAAATTTTTTTAATGTCCAAATCTGAGAAGTGATGGCAGCTTTTCACCACAACACAAACACTGACACCTATTAAAGTGCCCTGAACAGAACAATTAGAAAAACAGACGGCATTCATACACATCTTGGGGATCGTAAAAGATAATTCAGAGGGAATATTTTATTTGAAATAAAGGCTACATTATTTTTAGTCTGAACATTTTTAAAATATTAATTTGCCTTGTGTTTTATGACCCTGTCTAATATGCAGCATGGAAGTAGACATTATCCACCCATGAGATCATTGGTGTTGAAATGGTATCTGAATATTGTTTTTTAATACTTGCTGGTATTATTTTGTGACTCAGAGTTCTCGTTTTGTGAAAGCTACTGTTTACCTTTAAAAACTTTGTATTTAGTTTGACTTCATGGTAGCTTTTCTTGTGTACTCTCCATCCAGCATGCACAAGCCTGTGGAAATCTGTAGATATTAAAAACAGGGGTCTTCAACCACTGGGCTGTGAATCAGTACCAGGTCATGATGGGTGTTACTGAAGGATGCACAGGGCACACAAGAACAGCCCAGTGGTTGAAGATGTCTTTATCACAGTAGCTGTTGAAAACTTGAGAATGATCCTTGTGAATGTTTCTTTATTTAGTTGTTTATTATGATGTCAGAATGTTTTATTTTATGAAAAAACAAACTCAAGCAAACATGCATGCACTCAGTCATGTACCCTATCACTGCTTGAACCAGGTTTTTCATATGAAGTTTTATCAGGAAAACAAGCTCCTGGCTCCCACTGATCCTGCATTACTGTAGGCTGTGTTTATGATGCACATTAAGTTTTTTGTTTTTGTGCTAACAACCCCTCAGCCCACAAAATGACTGCCAAATCCTGAAAAGGTTGTCTTACATGGAACTGGTCTACAATACACAGGGTCAGGACCTGCTGTATTAGAATATTAGAGTTGTGTATTTTTTTTCCTGACGATCTGGTCTCCTTTGGTCTTCAGTGACACTTTTCATAAGCAATTAAGACACTTTGGTGTTTTAATTTATTTTTGTCAAATCACTTGATTTTGCCAAATAATGATCAGAATGGTGACTGAGCAGTTGTCATACTTCTATGGCTTCCACATTTGTGGTTTTTACCAGGATGTTTTGTTAATATTTATTAAATCTTTAAAATTAGACAGAAGAAATGCTATACTCTTTAGTCTCTGCTGAGTTGTGAGTAAGTGGTTTACCGTCCGTCCGTTCCAAAACAAGTACAAATCCAAAAAGAAAATGTCAGAATATGACATTCGACTTTAGAAACACAGCAGAGACCATCAGCTAAGATTGTTTGACTCAAAAATATGTTGAGATTTCCTGAAGGGATGTCAGAGAGCACAGTCCTTGATTTTTCAGATTCTTGTTTGACAGTGGTAACAAATTTACTCCCACAAATATAAACATGATTTTGTTTTTTTTGATGTGATGTGCATGTGATCTGTTAGCACATGTTGCTTGTTTGAATGTAACTGTCATCTAGGTAGTAGTAAACCAGCGGTTGCTGAAAGTTTTAATTTCTTGTAAACTGATGATACTCGATTCAGAAAATTAAAGGATACAGTGTGTTTTTGTTCCTTGATGTCCCAGGCCTTGATAGAAGAATTTTAGGTGTACTGGATATTTTGTCTTTTTTCTTCATTTATCAATCTTTTAGGACACAAATATGGGATATACCTCAGATTCTTTTGCAGTGAGATGCTTTAAAATCATGTCAATTATCTGCAAACCAGCAGCTTTACCAAATATTTGAATCAGAATAAGTTATTTTCTTATTGCATATGTTGACATCTGCATGCTAACACTGACATTAGTCATGGTGATTGCAGTAATTAGGCCGCTTTACTCATGTTGCTTTTGGCATTAGTATTTTACATCTTTGCTGTTTAACAACAGATAATGGCATCCACTTCCCATCAATCACAGCACTTTAGGCTCATTAGTAGCCCTCTGACACCAAAAGAAAATCATGTTCAGCTCAGCATAGCTCTTCTCAGAATAAATGAACCTACTCAGGAAATAATAATGATGAAATGAAGTTGCTTTTGTTGTGAGGCTGTGATGTCTTTTTGATCTGCTCAGAGGAGGCCATGAAACAATTACTCTGCTTTCATTTGTTTCCCTGACTAAACAGAGGATTTGTCTTTGAATTACATGCTCGCGTTTCAAACTTAAATACTTCCATCAGGGGAATGAGCAACTTATTTTGAGTTATATTGTTTTTATTTGGGAGTAAGGATTATTTTAATGTCTCTCTTTCCTTGTAGTGAGTCACAGTATTTGTGCAATAGACAGGAGATTGTGTCACTGCACTAGATGGAAATATTTGATCCTGCTAATTCAGGCCGCTGGCTTTTAGTAGTGGCCAGCAAAGCAGTTTTCCTCCTGATATATCACCTTGTTCTACTTTACTTCAGCATCATAAATATACTTTCTCCTGAAAGTTGTTCAGAGATTCAGCTGTTAGTGGTGTTGCTTCATCACAATGCTACTAAACATAGACTCAGACTTTGCTTCTCCAGTTAACAGAGGAAAACAGCTTCAGAAGTGACACTTGACCTTTGTCATATCGTTTCTTTAATATTTCATTTTTCTGATCAAACAATACAATATTCTTCTGTGAGTCATCAGCAGGGCTTTGAGAATATAACAGGAGAGGGCAGAAGGGGAGATTTGCATGACATTAAGACATCACTGTTTCTTGTTGTAACTATAATATTCAAATCACCTTTGAAATCTGCTGATTTACAGTTTCACAATATCCTCTGCTGCTCTACTCTCTTCTGGTCACTTTAACCAGCTGGAGGGGATAATGCAGTAATTAGTGCTAATTTTTGACAACAATTTTTGTGTGCTTAACATAGACCTGCAATAGTAAATAGATTAATGGAGATTTCTCATTTTGAATAACCTCAGAATCGCAGAGTTTGTGAATCAAACGGTACATGTCTTCACCTCTAGCTAATTTAAAAAATAATTTCAGATACTTCTCTTAATAATATGAATGTGAAAATGTCATTAATGAAATTATGTTTCTGTCTGCTGATCCAATTCTGTCTGTCAAGTCAGAAAAGACAGACCGTGCTTTGATCTCTCAGGGATTTAGTAAATCCAGACTAACTCTGTGTAGAAGAACAGGATTTACACTGTAATTTTAAAGAAAGAAATGATGTAGGACATTTTCTGGGTTGATGTGGAGATTTATGGAGAGAAGGAATCAGAAAGAAATGTTGTATGACGAAGTTTGAAGACTGGATCAAAGCATGGATATTGGATTTATCAGTTCAGTTTTAGATGAAAATTGCCGGTAGTTTTTATATGGAAGTAAAGGAGACACTGTGTTTGCTTCAGCAGAGTTGATTCTAAGGACATGACCTCTTTTTATTTTGGGCCACATACAGAAAAATATAATGATGATGGGGTCACTTTTATATAGCTTGCCTTTATTCAAAAATCAATCTAGTGAGGGAAGATATGCTATATAATTGAACATGCTTTAAGAAAAAAAGAACAGTGTACCTCACACATTTCCGTTATGGTTTGACAAAGCAAATAGCCTATCATTTTAAAGGATTTTAGAAAGGCCAGACAGATTCAAGGGGACACTACTCAGTTCTGACTTGCACTGGATCGTCCCTGTTTGGGATGAGGGGGACACTTAGAGGAGCAGATACTGTAGGGGGACACACTGAGGACTCATCTCCACTTTCAGACACTTAAACAAGAGGAAACTGTTTGAAACTGCTTAACTTTGTGGAAGTGCTTGTATCTCAAGATTACTACTCAAATATTCTTTTTAAACAAAGTGTTTTGCTTTGTGCTGCTGTAATTCATCTTTCTTTTTTAAGAGTCAAACAAAAATTGTCATATTGAGTGTGGGCCATACTGTCTATCACTTTATTTTCAGAATTTACTTTGGGCCCATAAAAAAGTGAACCTGGAGCCACAGTTGGCCTGCAAGCTGTAGTTCGGACAGCACGCTATAGACCCTTTCATATTCTGTGTTATAAGAGAGACTTGGTTGTATTAGCTAGAGACAAAAAAGAGCAAAACTGGCAGTAAACATTAATCACCACAGGCTAGCAGGCAGCACAGGAGTCTGACATACTGTATGTTGTTTTGTTGTGTTGCATGTCAGAGTAGAGGGAGTCATTTTGCCAGTCTGCTCTGGTCATCAGTGTTCACTTGATTAAGTAACACTCTACGTTCCGGAGAGTTAGTGACTTCGACTTCAAATATTCAGAGACTTGAACTGTCTTCTTCCATTGTTGAAAACAAGCCAAAAACTATACTCCAGTCAGCACTGGCTTATATGTGTAAAGGATTGTTTTGCCTGAGCCCCGTCGACTAAATAAATGTCTCACTCTTTACAAACACAAAAAGTCCTTACCAAATGCCAATATTTCTTTGCTTATGACTGTTGTGAATGCCTATGGTGTGGTTTTATCTTCTGTGATTTCTTTATTTGTGTTCATTTTGGCATATTCAAAGCTTGCTAAGTGTGACATTTATGATAATGCTAATTAGTTGTCAGTTTGTTCAGGGCTTTGTTTCTCTGTTTGGTCGGACAGAGGCATGATTTTTACAAACTGCACTTGTCTTCCCAGGTGGGCTCTGAAACTACAACAGTGATCATCAATTATTCACATAGGACACAGTGTGTGTGACTAAACACATGCTCCAAATGAATATTTAACTCATTGACTTGAACAGTCTTTTTCAGAAAACAGAAGAAACCAGGGAGAATTTTACTGAGCTGCCTTTAGATATTAGACAGGAAATAAAGAAATTAAAGTTTTAGTCAGAAGAGGTGTTTCATCATCCTAATGATCAGGAGCGTTGGTGGTAACAGGCTGCTTAATCCTATTTGCTTTGCAGTGTCAGACCTATATCACATCATTGTTACAGGAGAAGCAGCTTTGCCAGTGAAAGCATCTCGTCTGATTTCGTTGGCTTCCTTTAGTCCCCAGAGACAGTCTGCTGTACAGAACAAGCGTCTCCTGCAGGACTGCTCAGATAAGCATAAGTGAATTCTCTCACTCGTGTCTCTGTTCACCTGTGCCTATGAAAGCATCGTTCAGATCAATCATTGTGCGACAAAAGATCCAGGCTGTGCAAGTTTTTAACTCACCAAGAAGATATTTACCTTTTCCCCAGAGCAAACAGAATTTAGTCCCAGTGCTTGTGTCTGTGTTTATAATGTTTGGATGTCTGACAAAAATAAAGCACAGTGCTGTTAAAGTTATTCATCATCGTCCCCATGGAGCTCTCATTTGTTTGTTTGTTTGTTTTTCCAGGGGAGTGAAACTGCTGAGTGTGGATGTCGTGATGAATATGATTCATGTGTGTTGTACTCTGTGTTTTATTTTGCTTTTTTAGACTGCTCAGGAGCTTTCCTTTGAGGCATGCAACCCTGATTTCTCATTGTTAGAATGAGTTCCTTACAATTATCTATCCATGATACACCCCACCAAGAAAGTTTGGAAAAGTTACTTTGGTTGATTATTTCTCCCTGTTAGTAATACTAATTGGTATAGTATTTAAAAACATCCCAAGATTTATTTTTTAGCGGGTCATCCAATACAATACAGGCTTGTGAATTGCTGTATTTTCAGCTTTGTGTACAACCACCATTATTGTATTTTTCTCCAATTAGACTCTGCTTTGTACATGTCTGTGAGCCAGCCGGCCGGAATGAGGAAGCTCCTGCTTGTGGGTTGATATTAAATAACAATGTGTTAAAGAATGGGTATGATATCACAAAATCTTTAACATGCCCATTAGACCATTGCACAAAGCTTCATCAGTACTTGCAGGGTAAACATAAGATCAGAGTACACCAGAATGTATTTCATTAAACCAAATTGCTGTACCTTTCAACTTGTAGTGACAAAATAGAAAAGTCATACACTGCCAACTACTACGGTACTTCTTCTACAGTCACTTAAATTTCTTATCTCCTCATCTTAAATTGGCCACGCCAAGCACACTTTAATCTGTAAATCCTGATTGTTATACATATTAATCTAATATTGAAATCTATTTTGAAACAGTAAGGATAACAGTTTTAATTAACTATCATAAAAGCTGACATGCAGGCACTTTAAGATGCATTCAATGTCTGCTCAAAAAAGTGACCATTAGTTTGTAAAAATGAAACACGTTAATAAGATGCAGTTAATGAGATATTGGCTGTCAGAGCAGACACTTGTAAAAAAGGGGTGGTTATTAACCAGTGGGCTAACTGTAAAATTGCATTCAAGTGGCAACCCCAGGTGTTCAAAAAAGTCAAAGCAATTTCATTCAAAATAAGTGTAAGACAGCTTTGTCAACATGGTATTTGCTGCTGATTGGTCCCCTTCAGTAACCAAGTCGTGTAGTGTAGTAGTGTAGTGGTTCTAAACTTGTGGGTCAGAACCTCAAATATGGGTTGAGGAGTTGTTTACAGAATAGACCTTCCAGAGTCATTCTAATGTTTTAAGGGCAATTTAAGCCCATTGGCTTGGGACAGCAAGCTCAATGCAGAGGAGAGATAGTAGAATTAATGCAGAGTTGTTGACAACATGACGTTGAGTGGACCTGTCAACCAATCAGAGTGGACTGGGCTCACATGAGGGAGGGAGTTCTTTCAAAGGCAGGAGCTCTAATAGAGTATTTTCCACAGAGAAGGAATACAACTGGATAGGGGCGCTCTGTACGTGAAAACAAGAAGGTTTTCTTTGAACATTAACGATTGTGGACATATGCAAGCAGTCATCAAAAATGAATATATGAACCAGAGCTGAGACAAAATCTGTGCTTTTTAAGAATGGATGCTTTGAAATAATGTGCCATCTTTGGTGCATTAATTTGTCCTGTCTAATTAGCTGCTAATTTTAAGATGAAATTGGTTAAGGTGATTATGGAGACGCATATGCAAGATTTTTCAAGTATCTCTGTCAAAAAGACTCTAAAACTATTACATATTCTGTGTTGCATTTCTGAAATTAAACATAGTTTTGACTGTAGTTTCCCTTTTTCCACAGGTAAATCAGAGAGGGCTTCATTTCTTGACTTTGGGAGGGACTCTGGAGCGTCGGGCTGCCAGGTGAGTTTTTCATCAGTCATCATAGCTCTGTTAGTGAAGACCAACCAGATATAACCCTTTTTGAACTATCGTACTTTAGTCTTCTCCAAAAATTAATGTGTGAGAAGCTGTGTGGAAATAGTTGCGCACTAAAGATAACAAAAGGAGAAGTAAAACCAGTGATCCCTTATGTAATGTTAATGCTTTGGTTGAAGATAGATATACTTGGAAGACGTGATATTCTTGAGTTAAATATGTAATGGACGAAGATGGGTTATCTAGTCTTTTAATGTATTTTAAACCAAACTTTTCCTATCTTCCATCCATATCCAAAGATGAATCAATGCCTTTATTCAATCATAGTTCAATCACTATGCAACTCCGTTTTTCCTGTCCAGTTGAAGCTCTCTTGTTTATAACCACAACAAACATGTCAGACTTAATTTTCTCTTGAGTGGCCTCTATGACGTGTCTCTTATCCCCTCAATTACATCTGAAAATGTTTGTTCCTTGTGGACCTTACAGCATCCCTAAAGCCATGCAGTCTCACAGAGGGGGTTGAAGAAGAGCCTTTGCTGCCTGAAAAATACTCCATTTTCAGTTTCACACTGCTTTCTGATTTAAAAAAAAGCACTTGTTCTCAGTGTAGTTCAACATAAAAGATTATTGGCCTTCTCAAACTTGGTGCTTCACAATAAAAGTTGAAGAAGGATGCCTCTTGTCATAAAGCATTTTCAGAGGGAAAACCATTCAAATAATTCTGAGTGGGAGTTGTTGGGAATGTTTGCACATCTGCAGCTGCTGAGAGTAAGATTAATGGACAGGAAGTCTTAAAAGTCTGCCTCCCTCCAAAACAAATCTCTGAAGATGAATTATGGCAACCTTATTTACAATGAAAATAAATAGACAAAAGCTGTTTCAAAACATTTAAAGCAAAGCAATTTGATAGTCATCAAACTGACAGAACTAAAAACTTTGATGAGATTCTGCTAAAATCTAATTTTTAAACCTGAATGATACCAAGGCCACAAAAATATGAACCCCAGGCAATTCAGTATTTGGCATTGTACTTTTTTAAATAATTAAAAATTTTTATATTTAGGTTTTTCAACTTTTCTGTACTTTTTTAATACAATCTGTTTCAAAATGTCCTTTAACATAATAACTGGTGTTTACATTAATCCGTCTTGTTTTAAAGACAGAACGGAGAGACCAATGTTCGCATTGTATTGATACATGGGAAACACGTCAACTTTTGGAACATTGTCGGAACTGGCGAGGGAAATTCTCACTTCTTAGTTCTTGTACTTTCACAAATGAGACCAACGTTTGTGTGCAATCTAGAAAGTACACAAGCTCCACATTTTGTTAATTTAAGAGAAAAAATTATCTAACATTTGTGTCTAGGCCTTGAAAGCATAATTGGATTTTTACTGATAATGTCTTAATGAAAATATCAATAATTAGATGACTATGTCCCTTTGACTAAACATTTCCAATAGATTATCTTGTGGTTAATAAGTTTATTATTGTCACTGATTCTTATTGTAAACAATCAGAGCTTTAGGCCTAGCATTCCAAGACAACAAGACAACATCAATATAAACATATCAACATAAACCAGGGCTGAGAAATTGAAAAAAGAACTGTCACAGCAGCTTTTCTTTTCGTAATGTAGTGTGTGTTTTTTTCTTATAATAAATAAAACTACTTGTCATAAATACAGTTTAATTGCAATGTACATTAATTGTTTTTTTTAATTAATTAATTAAATGATAAATTTTTGGTGAAACACTCTTATTTGGGTCCAAATTTAGGCTTCTTTGTATTTGAAATCTGAGTCCTCTCTCTTTAGCCTCACACTCAATGCAGTACTCTTGACAGTTGCGCACACACATACAGAGTATAGAGAGGAAAGTGGAGATATAGGGAAAAGGTGGAGTGACACTTTTTGTATATATTATACTTAAAAAAAATGCGTTTCTCATTATTGTGTTACTTTAATGCCATGTACCATATGTTAAGATTTTCTTATGGTCTTTTCTTGTCTTCTTTGCACTGGGAGGACAATGAGTAGATTCAGGAAGTGGGAGTAGAGAGCGGGGGTGACATTGGGAAAGTTATCTTTGTCCTGATTTGATCCCAGATTGGCCACAGGAGGAGAATATTCACTAGATAAAGGGCACTTGGTCATATTTGCAAGCCCACTGGTGCTCTGTCATCAGTCATTTTTGAAGATGATAAAAATTAATATCACTCTACATGGCAGCTGCTTGAGATGAAATGATGGCTCACCTTGTTGAGGTGCCTGTGACTCTCACACCAGCGCACAGCCCTGCAGCTTTGTAATTTACTTAGAGGCCTGTTTGGGCCACATATTTTGTCAGAACTATTTCAAGCAGCAGGACACAGTGCTGATGTTCAGTATTAAGACTTTAGATCAGCCTTGCTTAACTGAGTGTCTACCCAGCATGTCATGTTGGTATGTCTTTGACACCTTTTGAAGCCTACAGCCTGAACGTAAATACAGGAGGCAAACAGACTCTGCATGCTCAATGTTCTGCTCTCTGACCGCTATGGCTGTTAACACACAGACTTTAAAAGATCATCAGTCATTAAAACAATAAAAATTGCGGTGTTGATTATCATCAAACAACACGTGTCTCAGCATGACGTGCACCAGGTTGTATGACTCCTGCCATGTCAGTGTTACACAACAGCAGAAAGCATAAAAAACAACATATTGGTCAGATCTTAAATGAACATAATTGTCATGCTTTATACCATATGTAAAATAATTTTGGAGAGTTGTATAAACAAAAATACATTGTCCAAGTCCACTATACTATATACAACTGTCCTTTCTGTGTTTTCAAATAAAATTTGAAATAGTTGATCTGGTCATGTTTGTTACCACAAGGCAGGTAGCAACGTGAAGCCTCTCTATGTTCTGACCTCCAAAAACAGTGATTAAACTCAGCCTCAAGCTTGGAGTAGAGCCCTGCTGCAGTTTTCTTTCAGTAAACCCTCAGTTCGGCCCGGCAGTGCTCAGGTGCACATGAAATGAGTTGCAAATTATTTTATTAACATTTCTGATCTTAACTTCAGAATTTCTGTGTTGAAGCATACCTTTATCTGACTGTCTGTCTAATCTGAAGGTGCATGACTGATTATTGAGCTGCAAGCCTCTCGATCACATACATTTGAACAAGCATCCATATTTGCCTTCTCCTTATTGATTTTCCGCTCAGAGCCTGTGCTGCGTGGATTTTTCAATCTTTTTAAACAAAGAGACATCAAATGTGGGTCTGTGGTACCAGTGCTGTGGTTAGTTAGTTTAGTTTATTTGTCCCCGTAGGGAAATTAGGGTGTGGCAGGGATCACAGACATTTGGCAACAGAATCACTAGAAAATACAAAAACAATGCACTCACAAAGAAGAGAAAAAATAAAAAAAAGAAAACACCTGGTTTATTTTTGTCTTATAATATCTCTTACAGAAATTTTCTGACCCACATGTGATGTCAGATAAAGTAATCTCTGGTCTTTAATAACACTGATGGCATTAATTCTTACTGTTCACTTTATCAGAGTTTATTTTGGATTGTTTTGAATATGTCAGAACATGTGTAGGATTTATCAATCAGGAGTCAAAGCTGTTGGAAAGGTTACCATGTCAATCCTCACAGTGGTGTAATCCTGCAAAGGGGCTTCCAAGAGGGCACGTGAGGCGACTCTTTAAGCCAGCTACTACACATCACCTCACATGATCCCTGCTCTGCTGCTCTGCAGCCGATTACTCTAATTAGACCAAGCCCTTAATTGGCCTCATAACCCAGTTTGTTGGGGTGTAGAGGTCAAAATAATGTTGGTGATAGGATGATAAGCTCTAAAATCTAATTCTATTTGTCACATATTTCCTAAGGTCTGATATGTTTCCCATGAAGCAGTTTCTAAATTAACAACCATCAAAATGTTCAATCCTCTTGATAGAATGACATTTTGCATTTACAGTAAATACTGGTTATTTCCTTTTTTGTAATGGAGGATAGCAGTTCTAAACATAAATATAATTTTTCAGGTTAAAATAATGCAATTTTAGGGATTGAATTTATTAAATAACTGATTGTATTAACACAAATATCCAAAGGAAACAAATCAACCCCAATAACAAATCTAATATTTCCCTTATTGTTAAAAAGGCTTGTGCTTGTTTTTTCTCTTTCAGTCTTCTGTACGACCAGATGTTTCGGTAGCAAGTCCAAGCCCAGTCACTCCATCAGGGAAGTCTGCGGCACCATTATACTCCTTTTCTGCAGCCAATCCCAGAAGACGTTCCCTTCAGGATGCTCCCCCCATCGGTCAGTGCCACCTCCGTCTTTTTAAGAAAAAAAAAAAATGACAAGAAATGATCTCTCACTTTACTTTGAAACAATTGTGTTTTTGCAGTGAGAGTCAAGCATACATTCTCTGTGCTTTATTATCTGCTATTGGATGTAGCAGCTGTGTGTAAGTTCAAATGTAGCAGTGTTTAAATGCTAGGGCTTACTTATGATTTAGTCAATGTTCTGCTTACACTTTTGATCTTACAGGTCCTATTAATTTAATCAGGGATAAACTTAAATCTTAAACCTAGCTCCTGTGGGGTAAAATCCTTTGTAAAATATGGTTGTCAAAGTGTATTTTTTGAAAGGTTGAAAAACTCAAAGAATGAGAGTTTTTGTCAGCAGATGGCACCTGCAGAAAATTCTTTTGATAGATTACACCGATTTAATGTATAATGTCACTTTCGTTTTTGTTTTCAACTGTTGGACATAATTTTATCAATCTTGCAATGCAGAGCTAGAAGTTACTTGATGAAGTTTTTGACATTTGACCCCAAGATATCACTTTTGCTCTTTTACTTTGTTTTGGGGGTAGATTATTAACATTGCTGGTGCAAGCAGTATAATAAACACAATCAAATTGTTATCTTTGTGGAGCAATATCCCATAACTCCCCCTATTTTCCATTAAAAAAACAACCAACAAGTTACTGTGGACCTTAGCTATAGTAAAACGTGATGGCAAAGAAAGTTAGGACAAAACAAATAAGTTCAAGAAGCCATAATTAAAGAAGCCCTGGGAGTATGTAAATGCTTAGATTTTTATTTTTCTCTGTCCTTTGTGAGGGGAATTAATAACACTTTGATAACACAAGCGCTGTCATTGATTCTACTCGCCAATCCAATTGTCTTTTAATTTTCATATTCATTCCTTTGGATTTTCTTTGTTGAAAAAAAGGCAGCCTACACAGGGTTTCTGTCAAACAACTTTGTCAAACACATGGCTAACCTGATGTTAAAGTATTTTGCTGTGTCAACGAATGCACTAGCGCAGTGGTTCCAGACTTTTTTTAAGCGGTAACCCAGCCCCCCCTTAGAACGGTTATTCCCAACCAGGGGTACATATACCCCAAGGGGTACGCAAGCACATTGCATGTATATGGAAACATTTAATAATTTATTTCCAACTTGGAAGTACTGAGATAAGTCTGTCAATAAAATGGTAAGTGTGCGCTACTACTAGTTTCCCCAGGGAGAAACTAGTAATTTCTTCTACAGACACTTCTCAAGTGTTTGGTGTTCTGGTGTCACTGTGACTGGGCTGGCTTCATTGAGTTATTCGCCGGGACTTCACCGAAAAAGAAGAATTGAGCCTGCGGTGGGTCTGCAGACGTAGAAGTGAATCCATATAAACCAGGTTGATTACGCTCTTCTTTTGAAGAATCATCAACACATATGAGTGAGGGGGTTCTCGTGGTATGACAAAAAGACTCAGGGGGTACACAAGACAAAAAAGGTTTGGAACCACTGCCTTAGAGTTAAGCCACCCCCAGGATCTACACGATACATTGCAATTTAAACCAAAATTTGACAACCTCAAAACTGAATGAGTCCTGTGCGCCTTGGGAACCAAGGCTTCCACATATTACTGCTCTTTATATTTCTGCATTACATCACACAGTAACAGACATTACAGGTCGCACTTTTGACATCATTTTGTGTGATATTAAGCCACACTTTGGACCTGCTAACTTGATGCTGACTGCCTCTTGTGAAAGCATGATGCCACTGTTTTCCAAGGCAAGCAGAGCCAAGTTAAAGTCAATGGTGAGAGATTTGTTGAGCATATAGCCAAAAGATGCTCAAATAGCTAAAAATCTGTGTTTAACTGGAAAATATCGTATGTTCAATTTGAACATTGGTCATAAAGGATTTGCAAATCACTTAATTCTGTTTTTATTTATGTTTTTCACAGTCTTTGACTTCCATCCCTGAGTAAAACAACAAAATCTTGATTGTTTCAAAGAAAAAAAATCTCAAGAAATTAACACATACTATTGCAAAACCATTTTTTTTATTCTAGGCAAGAAGCTAAATAAGATGAGGAGGAAAATCAGACCTGAAAACATCTCTATGACTCACTTGAGGTTTCCAACCCACTAGATGAGAACCACTGTTGTGCAATATTGTATTTAGAGTTGTAAGCCAATCTTTGATGTCATTTGAAGCGACAGTATCAAATGATGTCAGTCATTTATTTTCCTTTTCACCTTTCAATGACTTGAAGTGCTTTCATCTTTCCACAGATCCTCTACAAACAAAAAAGGTTCGCAAGGTCCCTCCTGGCCTGCCTTCTTCTGTGAGTGGAAGAACATCTACCTTTCATATAAATAGATTTCACAGTGAGCTTACTTAAGCACACAAACACACACACCCCTCCCTCTCTACACAAAGAGTGCTCTTGACTTCACTTCAGCATCACTTGACATCACAAGCGGGAATTCTTTTCTTTTTTGTAGGCCATGTTCAGCACTGACATTGGTAGTGCCTGTTAACTTTAGAAGTTGTTGGATGTTTACATGCTAATATGAGAATGTAAATGTAAAGGCCTCATTTTTCTGCTGGGTCTGTGTGTGTGCGTGTGTGCATACACATGTGCACCTTGAGGTGATTGATTTTCAGCGCTGGCCTGTCACAGTGCAGCCTCCTCACAGCCTCTCCTGGGAGAGAGAGGGGCTGTCAGAGCGGATCCCCAGCTCTGCTCTTTTGATGTTTAATTAGTCATTACGTAGCTGAACAGGGGGACAGACAGAGATTAATAGCACAGAATATCTGAAATTTTCTATTGGTAAAGATCCCGGTGGAGCAGAAACCATTAGGATGCAGAGAAGAGTGGAGCTCAGCTTGCTTTCGCTTAGACAGCGGGTGCTGGAGTTCATTAATATGCATAAATCACTAAGTCAGATGTTCATTGTTAAAACCCTGGTGGATTGGCAAAGGTTTTATTAATCCTTGCCTTAAAAATTCAAGAATAGGTTCAAGACAAGTATTTTCTAAAGACACAACTGGTTTACTAAAATCCCTCCCTATCTTTCCTTAAACAATGAAAGGGTTTTCTTTTTTCGTTTTTTTTTCAGCCGAGGGATTCTGAGACTGGATTTGCGTATCAGAGCTTTGATAATCGTCACCTCTGCTGCTGTTCCTCTGAAATCAAATATGGAACAGGTTGCCAAACATAAAAGGCTGGCATGTGTTTTGTTTCTGGATTTGTGTTTGAAAAGAAGTTTGTCAGCGCATGGCAGGGGAGAGACGCAGTGGCAGGAAACGTGCACTGCTTTTTCCCCCTCTCTTAAGTAAGTGATATATTTGAGGTCTTGTCAGAAGGAGGGAGAGAGGCGAAGAATTGCTGCCTTGCGGGTTACATCTCTTTGTTGTGTAAATGGACGCTGGGCTTTTATTTGTCAGTACTTAACACATGGGCGCAGGTGCGGTTGTGTGACTCATAAGAGTACAATCAAGCGCTACAATGCAGGATGGGAAAAACAGTGACAGAGCATAGGATAAAATGCAGCTTCGTCTTGTCACTCAGTGGTACTCAGGAGATAAAGCCTAGCGCTTGGAGGACTTATCCCCGTTAGTCTTTGATCCCATTTGAAAGAATAAAGATGGGAGTGTTGAATGCAAGGCTATAGGTCTCTGCTAACCCGCTGACAGAAGAAAAAAAACATAAGGCTGGTTTTCTGATAGGTGGCATATGTGGAAATGTTTGAGTGGGAGGTTGTCTGGCAGCTTTTAGGAGGTGTTTGTATCGGACTGATAGGGAGCATAGGTGATGTTTTAACTATTTTATGGTGTAAAGAGCTTTTTTGGCCTTCTAATATGTGTACAATGACAGGTGCAGGAGGTGATCATGCACCTGAAACCCTTGGTGGCATCTCTGGCCCCAGTGATTCACCAAGGGTGGTGTTGGAAAAGCCTAAAGGGGGAAGGTGCACCTGGAGCCAGAGCTCCTTCGCCTGAGGCAGCTGTGTGAGCAGCCCGCAGCGTACCTGTACAACAAGAATGCAGCTGCAGCCGCACACTGAAAGCTTTTGCTTGTGTAAGCAAGCGTGAGAGACCTGAATAGCTGCCTAATTTAAAAAAAATCAACACAACTATTCCTATCATTATGTCTACTGCTGGAAATTTTCTTATTTATTTGTTTCACTTTCAAATCCTCCGTTTTCCTCCGTGAGCTGGTATCCTGCGCTTCAGTCTAAAAATAAATGTAGGAGTTTTAAATCACACGGGTGTAGTTAAGTCCCAAGTTCATGATTTGTGTGTGTGTGTGTGTGTGGGTGTGGGGGTGTGTGTGTGTGTGTGTGTGGAGTACATGATTGAGCTGAATCAAAATATTTACCGGAGCACATCCTGTGAGCGTTTAGGTTTTGACACTGTAGAGCTCCAGGATGTGAAGGCTATCTAGACCGGCCAGCTGCTGATTTGAAACATTTAAATGTTTGTAGTTTCTTTTTCATGTTACATACAGAGACCCTCCTCCCTTGCCCACACACGTACACACACACACTCACATGGACTCAACTTGATCCTGCACACATGATTGTTATTGTGTCATGCAGAGGTATAACGAAACATCAATATTTGCAAGTATTTTAAGGACTGTATGTCCCTTGGTTCTGCAACATTGTAACTTAAAAAAAGAAAAACTTTTCTCTAGGGAAAGACAATAACAGCATAATATTAGTATTGGGCAGATATACAGGCTGTGTTTGGCAGAATGCATTAAATTTGTGGATTAAAAGAGAATCAAAAGGCCAACCTCAGGTCTCTCACTTCCGTCTGTGCTTGAAAAGAAATGTATGTGTCAATCATGGCAGACTCAAATGTCGTCTGTGTTGATTTTATGACTCATTAACTAGCTTATTTATGCTCCTTTTACACTCAATAATAGATCCTTACCATGAATCTGTCAAATATAGCGTTTATCAAGTTAAATATGTTACTTTGCCACCATAGTTACAATCTACACATATGCTGTAACCATATCACAGGGTGTTATAAGTTAGTCACACGTGGGGGACGGAATTGATGAGATTTTATTGATCAAAATGCTATTATTGATACAGTTTGTTGTATCAATAATGGCGATTCTCTTATTGACTCCTGTTGATTTCATATGTGAAAAAAGTCAGCCTAGACAGCTTTTCAGTGGCAATAGTGTCAGACATGTTATTCCTGATTTTTAATGCTGTGCTACGTGAAAAGGTGCCTCTGCAAGTTGCTGGTGTTTCAACCCTTGCTTGAAATCACACAGACTCAGACACTGGATGTTTTGCAGTTAGCATAATTTTGTATAAAATCAAGCCACAATTTTGACCACTTCTGTCTCCTGTCTGCCGTGATCATAACTTGGACTTCTCTGTTATTGTCTCTGCTGACTGCCTCTGACATTCCTCGATTTGCAAGGCATGGAAACAAACTGGAAGTAATTGATAAGGGAATTGTTCAGCACAAAGACAAATAATATTGATTCATTGAGCTAGTTGCCATTGATTCTCAACTGAAATTGTTATTTGATTACCATCCCTTGTCATGCTGCATGAAGCACGTCATGGTGACACGTCTGCATTTTTCAGTAAAAAACAAAAAATTAGTTGTTAATTTGTTTTCATGACTATTAATTCATGACAGTCTGTATTATGTTTGCATAGTCAAATATTTAAACACTGTCCATGCAGATTTGTGTCCTGTATGTGCCCTGAGGCTGCAAATTACTCTGGTGCCATCACAGGCCCACCAGCATGACACCCAAGGTAGACGCTCAGTTTCACAATGGGGATCTTCGGTGAGTGTTCCCCCCCATATGCAGTACCTTGTTCTGCTGTTTGTTGATTCTTTAATCAAATATATGGTGTGTTATAGGCAGGAACATGCCACCAGAACTGTTTATTTTACTGCTGCAGTCATGCACTGGTGTGTGGAAGAGTCTCAGTTCCATACAGTGAGCTTGAATGATCAAAGATGTGAAAGAAAAACACAACTAAGCAAATCACAAAGTTATTTGAAACATTTAACCTAAAAAAATCATGTTGTTTTACTTTTTTTTCTGTCATCACTTTATCTCCTCCTATGTGTTTATGTGGGAGACAGGGCTCTGACAATCTGTGTTACTGTTGAATTTTGAAATATGAACTAACTTAAGATCCAAATGAGAGTGTCCCATATGAAGAAAAAAGTAATTGCTTGGTAAAAAATCCAGTTTATTTACTCAGAAGTTTATTGCATTCATCTAACGTCTTTTGCTTACTTTCTTCCCCCAAAAAAGTAGAAAATCACAATACGTGTTGCAAAAGGAAAGAAGTATTGCAGTTTAACAGTTTCTTCCTAATATCATTAAGCTCTAGCCAACATTGTCACTTTCCACAAATTCATGCACATCCTTTAAGTGGGGGTAGATGTTAAAAAGATTTAACACCAGAGGATGCAAGCTCAGATTGACCATTACTTACCCTTCACGCCTATTTAACAGCCCATTCTTATCCCTGCCAGGCTGTCCTGTTGTAGCGGAAGTCACAATCTTCCTTTGAAAAGTGGGGTGTTCTTCTAAAGAACTGTATTCTGTTGTGTTTTGCTGGTCTAGCTTGAGCTGCTAGGAACTCAACAACACCCCTACAATTAATGGTGTCATTGCAACATTTGGTCCATATCTGTAAGCTTCCTAGAGAGCTTCCCAAAAAGTTGACCAAACGTAGGCAGTACATGGACAGAAGGTTCTGTGTCATTCCTTCCTGACTGCCTGTTGCAGTGAACACAGTGGATATGTCTCCTGGTGTTCCACTCAGTTTGAGATCTTTTGTAAACAAAGTCACCTGAGCGACTTGTATGCTATTTATGTGTACCCACTACAAATAGTGCACAGTAGCCGGCGTCCGACCTCTTTGATCTTCTCAGGTCCAAGTGAGGTAAGCATTTTTTATGTCATTGGTGGTTGTCATCCTGCTGCTGACTTTATTGCCCAAGTGCAATTCATTGCCCTTTAAGGCTGATGTTGACAAACTATCCTACGTCTCCTTTATCATCTGGAGCGGGCCAAGCGAGCTGGCTCACTAGCACCA
This sequence comes from Cetoscarus ocellatus, assembly GCA_037902135.1. Classification (NCBI taxonomy): domain Eukaryota; kingdom Metazoa; phylum Chordata; class Actinopteri; order Labriformes; family Labridae; genus Cetoscarus; species Cetoscarus ocellatus. The sequence goes on from JBAMNC010000387.1 coordinate 6,064,479, forward strand.
GCTGCACAGACTGCTATTAGTTTGGATTCATCCTTCCAGATGCTAGTAAAAAAGTGTCTTGTGTCTGACTTTAAGCCTACCTTGTTAAGTTGCAAAACACAGCTTTTTATAAGTGATAAGTGTGCAGGATGTGTCAGTCCCGTCCCGTGGCTTGCCATGGCTCTCACCTGGATGTAAGGATATTTGGTATAATTCAAAGCATTGGCTCAGTTGCTTTGCAGTTTTGTGTTGACTGCTGAAGGTTCTGATGGTGCTCTGTGGCCAGCCACAGTTCTAGTTGGATTGCCTGGCTGTGACAGTATTTTTGTATAGTTAGTAACATTAGCTCAGTTAGCTTTTGCCCTTTTTATGTTAACTGCTGGAGGTGCTGATCGCATTTTGTGGCTTGCCACATTTCTCACTTGGATTGCCTGGCTGTAACTAGACTCTGGGAACAGGTTGTAGCTAAGACATCCCTTATTTTTTTAAGACATCCTTTATACGTCTGTCATGGGGAAATTCAATTCTTAAAACTCTGTTGTTGAAGCATGCTACACAAACACAGGCTGAAATACACATGCACATGCAAACAGGTCCTACAATCATGCATTAATGGAGAGAAGTCAGAGTGATGGCTTGCTGCTCCTGAAGAAGCGCTACCGAGCAGTTTGGGGGTTAAGTGCCTTGCTCAAGGGCACTTCGGCAGTGCCCAGGAAGTCCAGACCAACTTCCAAAATATGGTTTGGTCAGGACTTGAACCATCCACCCTTCGGTCCCCAACCCAAGTCCTTACAGACTGAGCTACTGCCACCCCACAAGCTCATTTTGCTTGCTGGCTAGTTTAGAGGGTTTTTTTGGACAAGAATTTCTGCATCGTGTGCTGTGATCTAGCCACAGTTCTGGCTCAGATTTCCTTGCCTGTTTTTCATTCATTCATTCATTTTCTATACCGCTTATCCCTTTTGGGATCGCGGGGGGCTGGAGCCTGTCCCAGCTGTCATTGGGTGAGACCCAGTCGCCAGCCAATCACATCCCTTTTTTTCAATTTAGAAAAAAAAAAAGATTAAAAAAAAAGAAGCAATGTTGGTGTGTGCCTCTAGTGGAGTTCAGCTCCAGGTGGAGGATCATCCCAAACTGTGCTCTAAGTGACTTGGTGTTGCACATCTTAAAAAAGCATTGTCTGATCCTTGTATTAATTGCAGCATTTCGCCGCTTTCTGTGAGAAAGGAACGACTGTGTGAGGTGAAGGGCCTTCTTTTTAGAAAGCTAGCTTCCTCCCTCTGGGCACGCTTAAAAGGGCTTAGGCTCCTGCAGTCAACGTGAGAAGCTCTGAGGTAAACCGTTCGTGATTCGTGGTAGCCCAAAGCACAAAAAGTTGACTGTTGAAGGTCCTTCTCATCAGGGTATAGAGGTGTTGCGAGCTGAGATTGAACAGCTCAGATCCTCCAGCTTCTTACCATATCAGTAACCCTTTTTTTCTGAGCTCTTGTAGCCACACCTTTCGAGGTCCCTACCCCTGCCGGCTTTCTTAGAGAAGCTTAAACATTGCTGGACAGACCCCGGGGCATCTGTCCACTAGGGCAGAGATGCAAGGATCTTGGCTTCCATGCGTGGGTCAGGCACCTATGTCTGATGATTGCAGGCAGACACTGCACAAGCTTCTGGTTGTGCCTGGTCAGCTGTTTGGCCCTGAGGTCAAGAGGGCATTGGAGCTGAGAAAACATCAACTAAGGCTTTAAAAGCCTGACGTCATCAGAGTGGACACATGGGCTCCCCTGCCCAGTGGCACATCGGTTGGGTGCCTGTTGGGGCAGATGACATCCAGGGCCCTTGTTCACTTTGGAGCACTGGGGATGTCAGTAAATCGGGACAAGAGTTTGTTGCTCTCAGCTCAGCAGATCACATTCATTGGCCTGCATTTGGACTCTGTGGCAATGCGAGCACACCTGACAGCAGAGAGGGTTGGGGCGAATTCAACACCTACTAAAGTTGTGACTGTTAAAACATGGCTAAGTTTGCTGGGGATGTTAACAGCTGCATCAGCAGTCACACCTTTGGGATTGCTGTATCAATGTCCGCTGTAGAGATGGTCCAACAGCTTCCACATGGATCCATGTCAGCGAGATGGGAAGTGGTGACAACAGATTCCTCACCCCACGGTTGGGAGGGCGTCTGGCAGAAGAGGTCAGCCTAAGGTGGGTGGACTTCAATGGTGTTTCACAACTAACAGGGGGGCACCAAGTCTTTGCAGTCCCTGAAAATAACACAGAAGCTGCTAACTTGCGCATCCTGTTTGCTTCCTTGAGGGCAATACATCTCTAAGGCATCTTGAACTTGGTAATAGACTATCTTTCATGTCAGAAGTTGATTTTGGAGTGATATGGGGAAGCCAGGGTAGATCTATTTGTCTCAGAATGCACGACCCGTTGTCCGCTGTGGTTTTCCCTCATGGAGGTCAGATGGGCAGTGCTCCACTTGAGATGGACGCTCTTGCCAATGAAGTCTCCTTCATGCCTTCCCTCCAGTTCCCCTTATTTTTCAAGTATTTCACAGAGTCAGGTTATCAGATCACAGAGTCCTTCTAGTGGCCCCTAAGGGCCATCGAGGATTTGGTTCACTACACTTTCTAGTCTGCTGGAGGGGGATCCCTGGCAGCTCCCGGTAAGGACAGACCTCCTGTCCCAAATGGAAGGGAAGGCCTGGCACCCATCTCTAAGCCGTCTTCAGCTTTGGGGGTGGCCCCTGAAGAGAGTCAGCCTCTCCTAGTTTACCTTGTGTCCTCAGTTTGGGAAACATTGCAGAATGCCATAGCTCCTTCCACAAGAATAGTATATAGGAAATGCTGGACTTTGTTTACTTCATGGTGCAGGGGCAGGGGTCTTGATCCGGTAACCTATCCAATGCATAACATCCTGCGGTATTTTTAGTATCTTGGCTGTGCTGCCTCAACCATCAGGTTTCATGAGGCAGCTATGTCCATAAACCATGACCATATTGATGGTACGACAGTAGGTGCTTAACCGCTGAGTGACGCAGTTCTTGTGTGGGGTTAAGAGGCTATGTCCTCCCTAGAAGAAAGCAGACTGTGACGTGGGATTTACCAGTTGCCTTGCAAGCTTTGAGCAAATCGCCACTGAGAGACATGTCCTTGAAGACAGCTTTCCTTTTGGCAGTTACAACTGTTTAAGCGCGCGAGTGGGATCCATGCACTCTCAATCAGTCCTATGTGCCTTTGATGGAAGGCGAATGGCTTGGGGGTGACTATGGTCAAATTTTGCCTTCCTGCCAAAAGTTTTGTCTTACAGACATATTATAAGGCCATAGAATTGGAGGGGTACTATCCTTTAGATCTGAGATGGAGGAGAGGGCAAATTTGCTATGTTCAGTTTGAGCATTACTGTTGTACACCGTGGCAACACAGAGTTTCAGGTGCACAGACCAACTGTTTTTATGCTACAATGGAAAGAACAAGGGACAAACTTTGTCCAAGCAGAGGCTTTCCCATCAGATTGTTGGGACGATCAAACAGGCTTATGAAATGACAAGTCAGCCTGTTCCCTCAGAAGTTGTCTGTCATTCTACCAGAGGTGTAATCATGTCCTGGACAGCAATGAAGGGAGTGCCACTATCAGAGCTTTGTGCAGCAGCATCATGTTCAGCACCTTGCATTTTTTTAGGTTCTGTCATCTAAATGTGGCCTCTGGTTCCACAGTGGGCGTCATCCACTCTATTCACTGCCACTGGCAATCAAGAAGGAATGAATCCAGGAATCCACAAACCCACAATTACCTTTGTATCTTCTATTTTATATGTCAATGTCCATGTCAGCTTTATTTATATAGCACTTTAAAAACAGCCAGTGGCCTACCAACGTGCTTTTCAGTAAAATAGGCAGAAACAATGAAAACAATAAAACCAATAAAAAAAACAATTAAAAAAACAAAACAGAGAAACATAACAAAAAAAGACCCAATAAAAGTGACTATATTCCGCCAAAAGCCAAAGTAAACAACTGCATCTTGAACAGTGTTTTAAAAATGGAGAGGCTATTCACAGTCTACACAGTGAAAGGTAATACATTCCACAGAGTAGGAGCTGCAACTGTGAAGACTTGATCTCCTCTAGTTTTTTAAAAGGATCGAGGAACCTCCAAGACCTTCTGATTACCTGACCTAAGGGCTCAGGAGGGCTGATGTATCTCAGTAAGGTCAGACAGGTATTTCAGGGCCAGCCTATTCAGAGACTTAAAAACAAATATAACAATCTTAAAATGAACTGGAAGCCAGTGAGGTGAAGAGGCACTGGAGTTATGTGCTCGCGTTTCTTTGTCAAGGTTAGGAGACAAGCTGCTGCATTCTGAACAAGCTTTTGCTTTCATTTAATTTTAAGAAGTTTAAATCTTTCCACGTTTGAATGTCACTCAAGCAGTTAAGTATGGCCTCAAGAGAATCTTTGGAAGGGACCTTTAATGGCAAATAAACCTGCACATCATCGGCAAAGCAATGAAAAGGAATACCACACTTCCTAAAAATTGACCCCAGAAGTAGAATGTAAAGGGAGAGCGGTAGAGGGTCCAGGACTGACCCCTGGGGGACTCCGCATGTCAGAGGGGCCATGGTGGAGGAAAACTGGCCCATGTGCACAGAGAATGATCTCTCAGAGGAGTACAATTTAAACCAACTTAAAGCAGTGCCTTTAATGCCTACACAGTATTCAAGGCGTGATAGGAGAATTGTGTGATCATTAGATCATTAAAAACCTTTAAAAGAGCATATATGCATGTCCTCTGTAGAGCATAAATAAGCCCCAAGAGTCCCAGGTTACTTTTTGTACAAGAGAGACTTGGTGTTCTTTACAGGGGAAAAAGAAATGTGTGTATACTATATTCTGTAGCATTATCGGTATCAGCCAAATCAGTTTTAAACTCTGGCATATTGTACACTGTAATGAATCTTCTGTTGTGCATCGCTGTTTTCCCAACATTTTTGTTAGCATGAAAGAGTAATATTTTTAAAGCTCTCAAGTTCAACATCTTTCTTTTGTTTTTGTGCTACAGAAGACACCTTCGCTATAATTTGCACCCCGCATTATTTGACTGTATAAAGCAAGCAAAGGACAGAGCATGCTGTCATTGGACAGACAGGCGGCTGCACTGAGGGATGCTGATGGGCAGCTGCGTGGGCACCTGTCTGACAGGAGGACTGAAGATGGAGAGGGAAGGAGAGGGGGTTTGTGGCTCATGGGGGAAAGTTGCATCTTGTAAGATATTTATGGGAAGCTGCAAGGGCATAGTGTGTATGTGTAATGTGTGTGTGTTCATGTCTGTTTGTTTGTGTAAATAGTGCTTTCTTCCCCCTCCCCACAAACCCTTGTCAGAGGCATAGCGGCTTGATGTGACACTTCCTCCCTGGCTTTGGTGACGATATGGCTGCAGGAGGAGAGAAAGAAAGTGGTGGGCTGCGATCCAGCTCGCCTCAGGGACTTTAGCAAGCGAGAACCCTGAGTGTGGATGACAAAATAGATTGACATTTGCTTTTGACAGATCACTCTGACACCCTTGTTTCTGAGAGATTTGTACTGTGCAAGCTGTAAGAAAGAAAAGTCTGCTCAAGGCTTTGAATCTTAAGACCCAGAAATGTTCCTCGCAGTGCTGTCTGGTGTGTGACATTCAAAGGATACATGTTCTGTCTCTCTCTACGCATCTGCCTTTAACAGCTCAAAGACAACACATCAACACATCATTGCAACCTAATGTTACCCCTTGCTGAGAAAGCAGCTCCTCTTTTCATCCTTCTTTTAAACCACAGCAGGCCAGGACAAAGTAATAGGGCTTGGTGAATAGACTGTGGATGAAATGCATCAGTAAAGCTCTGTGTAAACATTAAGCACGGGCCTTTATAAGTCTCTCTGCGAAATTAGATTTTAGGTCAACCCAGCAGAGTAATAAAAGCTGCATGCTTCATATTCCTATCTTTTTATAAACAAAAAGATTTATCATTGATGCTGGGATGATTAAAGACTATGGATAAGTGCATACAAATACATTACATATTATATGTTGGAAAGTCCACTGATTATTTTAAAATGTTTTATATTTGACAATAATCTAAAGACAGATCATAACTGTGTTTTTGTGATGAGGAATATTAAAGGAGGGCACTTCAGGAGAGGAAAAATTGAGCAAATAAATAATGCCAGTGTTGTCTCTACAACAGTTTCAGATGGTCTAAACAACCTCATGTACTTTTCTGCATTTCATCAGTCAGCTCAGCAAAAGGACTGTTTATGGCATTTATATTATAACCCTAGTTATTAACCTTGAAACAAAAGGTGAACAGTTTAGATAATGCTAGATTTAGCAGTAATGTCTGTGGGCACTGTGTACAGAGGCTGATACATGGATTTGAATCCAGCTTGTGGCCTCATCCATGTAACTCCACCCCTTTTTCTCCCTTGTCTTTGAAACTATCCACTAGGGCTGCTTGACTGTTTATTTTGATAGATATTAAGATCAGGATTATAAAACACAATTGCTTGATGGCTTTACAGGGTGCACCCTATGCAATCATTGAATTTAAATATTTTTAACACCATCAGTCTAAACGTTAAAGGACAAACAATAAATGAAAATATATCTGAAATATACAAATACCTAAAAATAATTATAGACAATTCAGTTAACGTTATCGTGGGAGACAGAAGATTTAATTGAAATTGAAACTTGATCAACTGCCCAGCTCTACTATCCACTGTTCTCTCTCTATTAGATAGAAGTATCAAAGCCTTACAAATAATTGTGAAATGTTTAGAGTTGAAGCAATGATAATATTCGTTCATGCATTGGTTATTTATGCAGCTCTGAAAAGTCATTGTAAACTAGGGACTTAAGTTTTAATTACAGGTACATTTAAAAATCTGGAGCTGATCATAATAAGCCTTATTTATTTTGAATAGGTGATTGGTTGGTAAGAAGTAATGCTTGTAGTTACCAGTTTTTATCACTTAAAATTAATAGTCCTCTGTTTGGGTCAAATTGAATGAAATACATCAGTCTTAATACGGCGTGAAAACTGCTCTGTCACCTCATTTGCTCCTGCTGCTCAGTCATTGACACAACAGCAGCATTGAACTCAGTCCTATTTGTTGAAAATGGAAATCTAATGTTGAATTGAGGTGAGAGCCATGCTAAAGACCACAGAATAAAAGCTAGATGGTTTAATAATTAACGTGACATTATGCCACATGATGCTTTTAATATCCTTGGGTACATCACTCGTGGGTGATACTTCCAAATGAGTCTAAGTGATCTAGGTCCTAAGACCTAACCCTTTTTCTTAGAGCTCCTCTTACTCTTATTTAAGAGAGACTGAGCCCCCAGGACCCACATAATACATAAAAAGCATGTTTTCCATCAAAAACTCACCGTCATTTGAGTTTTTCTGTAAAAAAAAAAAAAAAATCCCTTAGAATAGGCGTTTTCTTATTAAAAGATCTCTGTGTATATAATCCTGTTAAATTTTCTTTCAGGATTTACTTGTAACTTGCAGATTTTTTCTTTTTTTAACCTTATAGCACAGAAAGCCCAACAAAAATATAGCAGTGGTTTGCAGACTGTTGTGTTTTCTCTTTATTTAGAGAAACTTCACATTTTAAGTGATTCCATATGTGCTTTAGTTTTGAAGGTGTGTAGGTGTAGGTGCAGATTTGTTGGGGATTTGTATCAAGCAGCTTATAACAGTTAAGGTGTTTTGTCTTTTTATTGTTTTTGTAGCAGGAAAATGACTGAATAATATCTTGGTGGCAGTTTTTTAGTGTTTATAATGACACGGTTGGCAGTAATGACTTTCAGATCTGTTATTTTCAGGTTAGAGATGTGTTAGCAGAAGACAATTTTTTAGGCTCTGACCCAACCCTGGTTAGTGAGCTCCCCAGAGACCCCGCCTCATCAGATGGCTGATTAGATAGACACCCTCGGTTTGACAGGGATGATGCTGAACAGTCACAGCCACCTCTGGGACCCTGGGCCTTGTGTTTATCTTTGTATGGGTTGTTGAAATTTACCACTGACATTAGAGGCTGCAGATAAAGGAACAGGCGGACAAGCCAGAGGCCTGACCTCTTTCATGTGCGAGGAGAACAAGGAGTTAAAAGGACAAAGAGTAGGAAAATAATGCACAGATTAAAGTCATTACTCACACTGTGGCCTGTTGTAAATTATTCATGTAGGGCTTGCGTGAGTCCCCGGCATTAATGCAAACCTTGATTTTTAGATTGCTGGCAGGCCCGAGAACACAGCCTGTCAACATTTACTGAGGTAGATGTTTGTTATTTAGAAACATCCAAACCAGGCTGACGTTACCCAGAAAATGCATCAATGAACAATACAAGGCTTTTTACTTTGGGACTCATAACAGATCAGAGTACATGTGTAATGTAAGGTGTCAGGAAAGTGAAGGTAGACATCATGAACAAACTCCAGTTAAGAATTGGTTCCAGTTAATTTAAGTTTGATTGTCCTCCCGTGCAATCTCTTATCAGTGCCTTTCACTTACGCTCACAAAACAACAATATCAAGGACAACCAGTCACCAGTCATTTTTACTGCCAGGATTTCCTCAGTTATGCCATCTCTGAGTCCCTGATGATGGAGCAGTTGTCTTTTGCTGTGATGAAGGAGTGACTGTGTGCATTCAAATTCTGATAAAATTATCTTTACTACTACTTATCAGCTCAGTCCCTCCACTTCACCCTATGTGCATCTGTCTTATGCACTTAAGTTGTTTATTTCCACATTTATTCTTAAATGGAAAACGATTTTAGTCTGGTTGTGTGCATGAGAATATAAACAGGCAAGGTGGTTGTCAAGAGCACTAATATTTTATTTTTAAAAAGTAGAATTTTTCCTGCAAATGTTTAAGGACATTTGTGAAACAGCTGTGTAAAGAGGGCTGGAGATCCTGAAAAAGTAAGAAGAGGTCTTAGAGTTGATATTTGAATTTTAAGGCCACAAAGAGTGTTGTTTAACTTTAAAGTAAATGGTCTTAAACTTAAGATGGCACATTTACTTTGTCTTGATCAAGTTTATTTATGATGTTTGAAGTGCTGACTAAAAACACACACAAAAAATATAAACGTGACAGTGCCTCTTTTACTTGCGTGTGTGAATCCTCCAATGGGTTACAGTTCAATGCAGTTCTGATTAGGAGTGTCACAATGGTTGATTCAAACCCATTCACCATTCACAGTAGGAGAAAATGTACTACACATGAAAGGAAGAATGTTTCAAAATAGGTGTATAAAATTAATTTATGGACATTCTGAATTGGTTGTGAATGTTTTTGATGAGAAGAATTTGATTCAAATGCACATCAAACTTTTCTGTTCATGTGCATACTCACTTTTTTGCCTTTATTGATAGTGCAGAGACTGTAGATAGACTCAGAAAAGGGGTGAGAGAGCTGGCGCACGGTTGCAATGCCATATCAGCAACGAGTTCAGTTCAAAATGTTGATATGTAAATTTACTACATTATAGCTGGTTATATCAGGCATTATAGTCATTGGTAATTACATTTCCTTTACGAAGACATGTTCAATAACATGTTAATAAACAGACAACATGTCTCTTAACCACTACAAAATTAATGGTTTCCAAGATGATGGTTATTTGTAAGAGAAGAACATGTGACTGAGGAAACCTGTTGTACTTGCCCAACAATTCATATTTGAAAAAAGCTACTTGCATCTAACTGGTAGCTAACTTTTTTAAATATAAGCTATATGGCAATTGGTTTGACATGTTTTCTCCATGAATATACCACCTTAAACCTTTAAATTCAATTACATTGTGTTTTTTCTGCTGAATACATCGGTACAGTATACTGAGTGGACTATACAGTGGGTATGATTTTTTTTCCATTTTATTACTTTATAAATAGTATAGTGTTCATGCATATAGTATTCATTCACTTATACTGGCTGGAAATGTTTAAAGCAGGAATGAGGCCAAGCATTTATCAAGGGTCAGATTCAAACCTACGTATGTACGCTGGGAGGATTGTAGTTTTTACATGCTGGGTGAACAGAGTCTAATTGGCACCCTAATGTACTTCTTCTAAATTACTAGGCAGGTGTCAGTCAACCATTTTTTAATCAACATTTTTGAAGGTCATTTTGTCTGCCCAAAATATGTGCACTGATTTAATTTCAAGCTCTTCTTAATTTAGAAAATCTCATCTATTGAACCTAGTTTAAGTGTGTGAGATAGCTGTAGGTAACAGCACACCCTGATGCTACATAGCATTTTTGTGAGCTACAAGTAAAGCTGCTCAGGAACATCTTCATTCTGTACATGATAAGTGAAAGAAAAAGAGGAATGAGCTCATGGATTGTTTTTTCAATCAGACAGACAAAAGTCACAAAAGTTCATTATGTAAGAGTATTTAACATGGCATCAAAACACTGAATAATAAAGAATACAACTTTTGTGTGTTTGATATGTGAGTGATCTAGGCCTGTTATAAAAAGGATATCCTTTACTGAATTATTTGTGTGATAGAAAATTCCAGTTTTAAGCAGTGGGAGAGTGTCTAAACACCTCAAGAATATGACTGTGATACATTCATTACATTTCACTCTTGTGCTATTAAGAACGTATTCAAAAGTATAAAATTAGCCTTTATGGCCATGATGAGACCCTGAGTCATCAGTCTTTGAATAACTCCTCTCATGATCCAGGCTGAACTTTTTTGGATGGTGGGGGTCTGGATCCCTCCCCTTCTCTCCCGAGTCAGCCTTCTCTAATTAGGAGCAGAGCTCCTTACAGGAAACAATCTTCCTGTCTGATGACATCATCACTAAAGCCATGCGTGAGGAGAGGGTGACCTCAGCCTGTGAGATTTGTGCTGTGTTTTTCAACACCCAAACAAATCCTAAGAAAAGCACCTTGTGATGACTTGAGTAGACAGTTGGGTGGAGATGAGCCAAACCACGTGTTTCTAAATGTTTGTCTCAGTGTGCCTAAACACCTCACAACATCACTTCAGAGCATTGTTATAGTATTCACAGGTAGTTAACATGGAAGAGATGATAATGGATATTAGACCATATCATTATTCCAAGAATAAAATACGGTATGTTACTAAGATATTTTAAGACATGAAGAAAATGTTATAGTTGTTGAACATAAAATTAATACATTTTCTGCCAACTTCATCTCCTGTTATATTTTTAATCGTACTGTAAAATACTGGGGACTGGTATAAGATTTACTGTTGGCTAAAACTAGATCACGTTTCCCCAAATTGGTGCCATGTAGGGCTGAACGATATGAACAAAATTTCATATCTCAATATTCATGCCAGATATCTCGATATCGATATGATACAATACGACTATGGGTTCGGTGAAAACCAAGCATTTTTCAGAAAAATAAAAACATCATAATACAAAAGAATGTGAAAAGTGCAGTTTTAGCGCGGGGGAAATCTATATTGTTTATATCGTTGCTTTTCGATATTAATATCTTGAATGTTCATATCTCGATATCGATACGATAACGATATATTGTTCAGCCCTAGTGCCATGTATGTATATCTTCATTGTATTTATTTGATACTAAGGAAAACTTAAAATCGGTGGGATTGTCTTTAGAATCTGTGGTTACGTTTTGGCCTTGGTCTTCTATCTATGTCAAAGCTGCAGTGTGGCAGGTTTTTTCTGGTCATAAGAAAGACTGAAATTATTATTGAGTTCTTCTCACGACTGTACAGAATTCACATAACTTGTACACCTCATGGAGGTTAGGGTTAGGGTTAAAAAAATATATTATGAAATATTATGAATATTATGAATAGTACACTGAAATAACAGCCTTTGTTTATTTTTTGCAGCAGAGATTTGCAGTAAGTAAGACTTTTAATTTAAAAAAAAAAGTATGATTATCTGTAATCATGCTTTTGAACAGCTGTTTTAAGCAAAAGATGTGAACTGATTTGCAGTTGTGAGTGAGCCATTCATTTGTGAGCCATTATTACATTTGTAGGCAATTTGTATTTAATAATGGCTCCCAAACACACAACTGCAAATCGGTTCTCATCTTTCACTTAATAGAGCTGTTCAAAGACTCGACTCATTCCGTTTAGAGTTGCTGAAGAGTTTATCTGATGACTGTAGGCAGAGGCACGCTAGCGCTACCTGTTGACTCCCAGTATTTGAGCTAAGCTAACAAGTGGTGGGCGAGCTTTGGCTGTCTTTTCCTTGTTACTGAATGCACAGACGAAGAATGGTGTCTACATGCTTGACATGGACTCAGGATTGAGGCAAGACATGAAAACAAAAATGTTGGCGAGTTCCTTTAAGGCATGGACAACTTTACAGCTCTGTATGCTATGCTATTAATATGGAAGTGGTGCTTGTTTTTGAGGCTGTATGATTATATCCACAGGCAACCGCTAAAGTTTCTAACACTGGGCTACACACCTATAGGTCAAAACCCGGTGTGCGGATTGTGTAGCATGGTCAGAACACTGGGGCCAGTTTAGGTCAGATTGTGATGTATGTGTATGTGAAAGAGTAAACTGATACACAACAACCATATTACATGGGAGTGAGTCAGTTCAACTTTTAAAAAAATCAGCTTTGTTCAGTTCTAATCAGACTTACATTTTTTCATGTTTTGTATTTTATAAAACAGATTTTAGTCTGACAAAATAAATTCACCTTTTCTAACTGCAAATAAACTTACTGAGATGTACATGGGTCATAACTATGAATAGAAGGAGAACACTTTGACACAAAATATTACTGCCAAGCTCCAATCTACAATAACTATGAGTGGCCAAAGCAGCACAGCCCAATCAGCGTCCTTAAAAGAAGGAAGAGGTGGGGACTAGGAGCGGACGGCAGCAAGAAGTGACTACCTGTACAGAAATTAGCATAGAGGCTAACAGCTTCAGTAGTAGTTTATCAGATCTTTCTTTATTAAATGAAAAGCAAATAACACTGAGAGATTTCTCTATAAAAATGATATTTTCACTCTACTTTCAGCATGTTTTGGCAACCTTCTACATTATCTGCGTAGCTTGTAATGAATGGGATTGACAGAACAATTGTCAGATCACCTGCCAGATACTCTTCTAAAAGGCTCTGCCCATTCCCAAACACTTTCTATGGGCTGTTGTCCAGATGTACTACTGGAATATATTGAATGCTCCATCTGGTGTGTCAGGTTAAAGCTTTACAGCACTGAGCACTATAGTCAAAAGTTTACTGTAGATGCACAATTGTACATCAACATGTTCTTTTCCCTGGAGTTGATTGTGGACTGACCAAATCCCTTGTTAAAGGGATGTCTCCCATTTGGAGGTGGTGACATATACTCTTACAACATTATTGAGAGATGGAGTAAACAACAGGGGGAAAGAAAGGATTTTTCAAATGCGGGGGAGCTGTAGACAAACCATGGGCACATATTTCTGTATAAAAACCATTAAAAAGTGTATTTTGCGTAATGTAGGACCAGCGAAACCAAATCATAATTTTAGCACTAGATACCCATTGTTAGGTCTATGAGCCCAGTTGTGCCAGTGATAGATAAACTTCATCCACATCGTCCTACATCATTTAGTTTGGGAGTGATACGTGTTCATTTCCCCAGTGAATGCCCATTTGCCTGTGCTTTCATGTGTTTTACTTCTAACACTGTGCTGTGTGTCTGGACTTGTTTTAGACCCCTTCAAACACTTCTATCATTACCATTCTCCTTAAAGCATCAACTTGAATCAGTGCCAGATTTAAATCAGAAACCGCATGTAGAGCCAGTGTTTTTGGCTGAGTTTGAAAGAGTCCTGGAGAAGAAAGGGGTGGATAAATAATAACAGCACTAAAAGGGAAAAGCATAATAAAGGCCTAGTTTTTCTTAGGGAAGTGGAAGCTTTCATCTTTCTATAACAATGATGTTCTCAATGAGTCTGCAGGCCTGTGTTTAGTCCAGGAGGCTCGGAGTGGTAGACATGAAAGGGATCCAGTCAGACTGTACAGACCAGGCTCTCTATCTATCCCATACTCCTCTCCTTTCTTCTCTCCCTCCTCCTCCCACATGATAAAGGTAATGGGGAGCTGTGTGGCTCGCAGTGACCATAAACCATGGCAAAATGGCTGTCGTTGTTTGGTCCCCCTCCCTTCTTCATTTCTCCCCCTGTCTGAGGCCCCCAGGGTTTAGGAAATGGAGCATTATTTTCATGTTGCGACGTCACCAGCCGGCCCCTTTGCAGCTGTTGCATGCTTCACAACTCTGTGTTTACAGCTACTTCTCAGCCAAATGTCTCTCTACCAGCACTAAAACTCACATTTTTCACTTTTCCTCACAAATATCCTTTTTGTCCACCCTTTTCTTTATTGATTTCTGGATTTTTGTCCATAGGTTTAGGCAGTTGTTACCCACCTTACATCTTCTCTCTCTCTCTCCCTAATTGTTGAATGAGCCTTGTGTGGGGAACAGATAAATGCATCGTCAGGTTGTTTTTCCTTTCCAAACCCTATATTTTACCACTATGCAAGCCGGTAGACTCATTCAATCATCTCAAAAACAAAAAGATTAGACGCTTGGGATTAAAGCACTTACTCATGCACTCATTTGCTCTGCTTTTAATTACTCATATTATTGTTTTAATCCTTTCTTAGGGTGAAATTATTTTAGTTCCAGTTTGTTTTGGGGGGATCCCTCTGCAGAAAATCTGCATTTTTTATGCCTGGAATTAATTTTATTTTCTCTCTCTCTCTCTTTCTAAATCCGCTCACACATTTGTTTTCCGTCCCGCCCACTTCCCTTTATCTTCTCTACCCCCCCTCCTCGCCTCCCTTCCCCCTCGTCCTTTTCCTCTCTGCCTCAGCACTCGGAGGCTTAAGAGAGAGGGGGGACGTACCACATGAGCCACTCCCTTCTGACTCCCACCTCCCCCCTCTCTCCCCTCGCCGTGCCATGGTACAATCCTGCTTTGCATAAGTTTCCTCTGAGTGGGTCGTGTGTGGAGGCCAGGACTGAGGAATTATTAGTCCCTTTTGAGCGCTTTGGATGTACACAGAGAGAAGAAGTGCTGCTGAGTATCTTTGAAACAGTAAAAGCTAGAATGTATTGCGCCTACCCTGTCCCTGGAATGGGCAGTAACTCTTTAATGTATTACTACAACGGTAAATCGGTGAGTAGACTCTTTGGGAATGTGTGCGTAGAGCTGGAAGAAGTGCTTGTGTATTCAGCTTGTGCATCTGACTGTCTCTGTGTCAGTAAGTTTTTCATTTAAGGATATTAACGCTGTGTTCCTGTGTGTGGAAGCATGTGCTCCAGGCCTCTCTCTCTGATTTTCCATGACATCAGTTCAAGCTGTGTGACATTATAGTTCAATAAAACATGTGTCTTAACTTTTGCAACTTTTTACCCCAGCTGTGAACAAACTGGTTATTACTTTAACAGATATATACATATTCTCTCCTCCTTTTAAAAAATAATACTTTTCCTACAGTGTGGCACAAAAAGTCTCTCACAGCCTTGAATTTATTTTTACTGGCTGGGCGCTCGAGCTCTGAGACGGGGCTGAAATAATAACAAGTGGGAGTCTGGGAATGATTAAGGCAAAGAGGCTGCCTGTTGAGGTTAGACTTTTTCCTGTTTGCAGATTGAGCTCCAAGCACCAGTGTTGCTGTTATTCCATCTGTTTTTAATCAACGTCGGCATTCTTCACACCACAGGGAGCCTAATGTGATTTCTGAACTTCTCTGTAATGACCGCTTTGATTTTTGCTAAGTCTGAGAATGTTTTTAGCCCAGAAACTATTTTTTGTAAATCTGTGGACAAGTGAATGTGAGTCTGTCAGTGTTTCAGTGTGTGTGTGTGGGTGTGTGTGTGTGTGTGTGTGTTGCACTCAGACTTGAGTTGTTTCTGTTCTGTGTAAAGTTATTGATGTAAAGTCAGGCTGTGAAGGTCAAAGCTTCAGAAGTCGTGAAAATGCCATTGTTTATTAGGGAAGCACGATATTGGATTTCTTGCTGTTTTCAGATATGTTGATATTTCCAAGCTTATGTCAGTCGATACCAAAACTGATAATGAAAATTAATAAAAGTGTTTTTTCCTTTTTGAATTACACTGTCATTTTTGAAAAACGTATTTTCATCAGTAACAGTAACACCATGTTTTGTTTGCCATTTTAAGAGCTACATTAACATGTAATGACCTGCTGACAGAAGATGGGCTGTTTTATGGTGCTTTTAAAAGAAAAAGTTCTTCTAATTTAACCAGAGGTTTGACAAAAAACTCATTTTTTTACTGACATAAAAGGCCATAAGAAGTAACATTGTCTGTAAATATTGGCAGAAATTTTCAAATTTGCCAATACTGATACTTAACTTTTGAAGAAAGGATCTGCTGATGCTGATATCAGACAGATAATATTGGACAACTCTGCTGTTTTTATGGTGAATGTAACTCTGTGATTACCAATCAGCTTTCAGACAAGGGATGCACAATTTTGTTGGCATGACAGAAAGTAGAAGACTAGAACTTTCAAAGTTAATCATCGGTAATAACTTTCAAAGTTAATCATCGGTAATGGCAGACTGAACACCTCTGCCAACAACGAATACTTTGGCAGCACGTATTTGCAGAATGCACTGTTGCTTCAAAGTTCTACACTTTGTAAGGTGAAGCATCAGGTCTTGTGGAGGGTTGTGTTCAGACAGCAACAGATCTACATCAGCTGAATTTTTTTTGTGTTCTTTTTTTCATCCACATTTCGAAAACTTAATTGAGAATTCTAATTGTGGTTTCAGACCGAAATTTAAGCTAGTTTTTTTTTTTTTTTGCACTTGAGAGAAATGTGTTGTTGTTTTTGTCGTTGTATCAACAGGTTCCTAAAGGTGCTTTAAATCCTTCAAACCACTTGATATTCAATGAAATGTTTCCAAGGTCCAAGAAGTGCTTGTTTGTGGGTTAAACTGCTTGAACACTCTATGTCGTGATAAAAAAGAAAAGAATAGCATTGATCTACTCCTTCGTAATTTGTCTTTAGAAAATATTGGTTGTGGTTATGGCAAAGTATTGATAAAAGATTGATAAAAAGGTTGTCTGACACAATGTTTTGTTATTTAGTCAGACAAACAGAGTTAGTCACAAAGCATTTTAAAACCAAAGAATAATGGATGAAATGATGCTGGAATAAAATATATCTATAATTTTTATTTATTTACCTTTTTTTTGTTTTTAGAAAATATCAGTTATTAGCCATTTAAAGTCCAAATATCTGACTCCATTTTTCATGATAATCACATTTTGATCTTTATATAAGACATTTTGAAAAGGGAAGTTATTTGTTTAGGCTTTTATTCTGTAGAGTAAGGTAAGTCATATTTCTATTGCTGCTACTGTAAAAGACAATATTGTTTCTTTATACCTTAATATTGGTTATCATGTTATAAGGAAATAATAATTTTATTCATATGTAGGGTATTTTTATAATTACATGGCCTTACTTTTCTGCCAAACCTTGTATTTCACTTTTTCATGTTGTTCTTTTTTCATAAAACATTGCAGTAAGTAACCTTTGTGGTTGGTGAGTGGATTTGGCAATTTTTTAAAGAGTTAAAAGAATGAAAATAATTTCCATTTATGAAAATAGAGTTTTCATTCATACAGTAATGTGGTGTTTTTTAAATTCCGGGAAAAGTGGCTGTTTTGGGGATACAAGGATTTATAGCAACAGCGATAAAATCATACAAAAGATGTAAGATGTTGGAAAAACTTGCAAATGGTCCTTGAAAGTGCTTGAAAGGTGCTTGAGTTTGACTTCTAGAAGGTGTCCACCTTTACCCTTTTTCAAGTACATGTTTGAGGTTGTCTGCAAACCAAAGGAAGGATTCATTTCTAATTAAGATTATGATCTCCTTGAAAGGGGTCAACATTTTATTTTTGTGCTCTAAACAGCTCACTGTCTGTTAGCAGGTTGTTACTGTCCTTGGTTTTAATGTAAAAAACAACATTTTTTTGCCAACAGTAATTGTACAATCTAAAGAAGTTCATTCTTCATAAAAAGAATACATCTGTCATTTATGGTAGAATCAAATGTTTCTGACCTGTTTTTTATTGTGGCAATCTATTCAAAATTGAATAGATTGCCACAATAACAGTTCACATTAACACTTGAACAGAAGAGACTCTGTATTCTTTACAGTAAAAACAATTTATGAATGTATGAAAAAAATTTTTTATCAGTATTGGCAAAAATGAGTTTGGAAATACTGGCAGATCAGATATGGAGAAAATCTAATTTTGTCATTGCTGGGTGATTTTGAAAAGGCTAAATGAGACCAGTGCTTCATGTCAGTAATTCTGGAGCAGTGATCCCATCATAAGCAAATTACAGCAGCCGATTTCCACCTGTCTTTGCATGTGCTGCTTTTGCTATTACATAAAGGGCTCATAAAGGAAAAATAAAGCTGTTTAAATGATGTTGAATTGTAAAGGTCATCCCCCTTACGTGAAAGTTCCTTTAAACCATTTCCTCTTTGTTCCCTTTGCAGAAAAATGACTTTGATCTGTCTTTTATATTAAGTATTAACAGGCTCGCGTTACAGTCGCTGATGGGGAGAAAATTGATCACATGTGGACAGAGCGGGCAAACTGTATGATCAAAAGAACTTGTTAAACTAGCACCAACTTTTTTTGTTTTCATGACAGAAAAGAGACTTTTTTTACATCTATTGGGTCCACATTAATTTGTTCTTATGCAGAGCTGCATTGCAGGCTCACCATCTGGAGCACTGGGAGAATTCACAGTGGGCCATTGGCTTGTGTGCTAGTGGCACAGAAGAACCAATACAGATGGAATAACTCACTGATCTTTCAGTGGCCTGTTAGTGAAGAAGAAAAAAAAGTCAAGTGAAAGCCCTGTGGTGATTGTTAGCGTTGCATTTCCTATTGTTTTGATTCACAAAAACATCCCCCACCATGTCATAAAATTAGATCAGAAAATAGTACAAAATCCAAAAAGACAACATGTTTTTGAAGTTTGAATGCTAATGTTCGAACTTCATTGTTGTTTTCTGGCGCTGCAACAGGTTGTCCCACGCTTTGTAGGGGTCAGCACTCATTGCCTGAAGCTAATCCTTACATCCCCCAAATGTGCACATGGGCTGCACATGCACTGCAGCATGCGTGCTTGTGCAACACAGAGTCATAGAGGGGGTCATGTGGCTGTGAGTGTGTTGACTAACATATAGTAGATTAGGAAGCTTCACATGTTGTGAGTAGATAATGAGGCTGCATTTATGCCAAACAAATTTTTATGGTATTAACGACTGGAATGTTTTGTTCTGTTGAGTAGAGGATCTATTTTAGTCTCGGCTGCTCTGCTGTCAGAATGTGCATCACGATAAAAGATGTTTGTGATTTACTTGAGAAGAAGAGAAAAACAAAGATGCTGCATCTGTCTGTAGTTTAAAGGAAAACTAATGATCGATTTTGACAAGGATATATGTTTCCTGATTGAGGTTTTGATTAGTGATTAACTCCTTAAATGAACAGCATAGTTAGCCTGTTTGCATACACCGATAGTCTGATTATTATCAGACTTTTTGACCAGCCTTAAGTCATGTAAACCGCATAATCCACTAACCCTCTTCAGGTAAAGGCCATTATTGGACTAAAGAAATCTGATGAACACACCTAGATTTTTGCCCATTAGTCAGATTATTCAATACATGACAGCCGGAAAAAAAATGAATAAACTGCTTGTGTACTTGAGGGGAGAAATTAGACTCTTAACAGAATTATGTAAACTAGTTTTTTTTTAATATTCATTTTTTGAGTTCATGTAAGCACGTCAAATCAGACTATCATTTCAGTTATCTGATGAGTGTGTACATGTTAACAGGCTTGTGCTTTTGGGAAGACACCCCAACAAACATAAATAGTCCATGAATGACCACATTTAGCTGGCACCACACCAAAAGGAAAAATACAAACTCAACACCCTTAATTTAATGTCCTAACAGTATTTGGACATCCATAATACAATCAATCAGTAATAAAAACATTACAATGACCCTACCAAAAATATTGCCATAGTTTCTAAAAGTCCAATGCCCACAGATAAAATTGACGTCACTATAAAGCACATAGATTAATAATTTATAATGACCTGCCTTGTTAAAGGTTTGGGGTTTTTAGAGCTATTTTTCATCTGTGTTTGTTGTTCTGCTTCTTGTATACTTTCAGTCATCAATAAGTGTATATGAACAAGCATGTTTGTTTCCAGTCATATTTGTGAACATTCAGCAGGTTTAAATTTATATTTATGTAGGTCCAAAAGTTTATTTTGACAGTGTTGGAATGTATTGAGGTTTCATAGTGAAATATCAATATTTTTTCAGCTTATGATTTATTGAAATTCTCAACATCTGTGTTGTATTGTATTTGAGCATCAGGCTGTGTGTTGGCAGCATATATTATATTATATTATATTATATTATATTATATTATATTATATTATAATTTTAATAATAGTAATTATTGTAATGAAATAACTTGGAGCACTGATGATGTTAAGATAGAAAAGTTGTTTACATTCAGTGTGTATAGGTCGACCATAGCCAGAATATGTCAGGCTGGTTTATTTGTAAGCTTATTTACAAAAAGGCTTTTTTGTTAATGCATATGGTACAACAACAAAATTAGACTGATCAACTTTGTCATAACATCAACAAGAGAAGAGCAAATGGATTAAAATTAATTAAAAAGTTTTTCTTTTTAAATGTATATATTTATATGTCCTGTCACACAAAGTCTTGCCTTTCACATTCCCAATTTCCAATGATCTCATCTGTGAAAATAAACAAATTGACTGTTGGTCTTTGTTAATGTTCAATTTTATGTGGTGATTTTATGGATGAACTACAGATCTCCAAGCAAATATCATGAACAAATGTTGATTAACACCTCTCTAAGATGCTGAACGAGGCATGAATTTCAGAAGCCACTCTGTGTTTTGGCACACTGAATCCTGTTAAGAGTGTGTTAGATTTAAACTTAAAACAGGGCACTACAGAGAGTGATGTGATTTTAGGTAATGGCATTCAGTATAAAAACAGGACTTCTTATAAAAGCCACATTTCCAAACTCTGATATGTCGTTGGCCAGATGCCTGATTTTTCTTTGTCTGTGTACTGTTGTTGTTTTAGTTCTGTAAGTCAACAGCTAGTGATTTAAAGGTTGACATTTGATGGTATACCATAGGCATACAAAAACAGGGAGAAGTCTTACAGGATTCGTTCTTACTTCTGAGGCAGGTTAGTGCTAAAAGGCTGAGCAGATTTACAGAACTGAACCAATGACTCAACACAGCACCGCCTTCTGAAACAGGGAGTTATTTCTCAAATCGATGACCATTTCTCTTCTCCCTGTTTCTAACTCAATTTGAGCCTCCCTTTTTTTTAATAATCAGTCATGCATTTGTACTTAGAACAGAAGAGAGCTGTATGCATTTTTGTTAACGACCCTCACAAATGATTTTATTGTAATTTTGATAATCTTTAGGTTTACCTTTTTTATTGTGACACCTCAGCTTATTAAATATAAACTCAAGCGAAAGAAAAGAAAGATTATTTTGAAATACTGATTTTTTCTCATGCTCAAACAACTGGTATAAGCCTGTGTCAGTGTGCTGATCTGTGTGAGTGATGGCTTTTAATTAATGGCCTTGTAAAAGGAAACCCAGGCGGGCCCTCTCCTCCGCAGGCTGGCAGTATGAGGCACCCAGTGTTTGGGATGGTTTATTAATGCTTTGACTGGTTAGCCCAGGGTAACAAGGGACAATTAGCATTATCCGCTGCCATATGCTGCCCATTGAACGCCTGACAGGGGCCAAAGACAAAAGCCCGAGCTAACCTGAGATCTCCGTGGAACTACTATCAACCGCGGTCACATGTGTAAGCCAGAGGACCCATGAGAGCCCCACCCCTCTCTGAGACTTTAATTACACTCCCAGACAACAACACACTGGAGTCAGCAAAGCCCAACAGCCCTGAGTATCTCTCAAGCTGGGTCCTTGAGCTGATATTATGTCCACGTGTGTGTGATTACTTAGTGTATATGCTTCATTTGTGTGGCATATTTTCCATCAGCATCTTTTTGTAAAACAACCAGAACATGTAAACAATCTTTCTGAGCATGAACGCATCCCCAGGCATCAGAATCAGATCTTTTATATACATATTATTAACTTTATAAACAGGACACAGGCGCAGATGTACAGGTGGATTCAGGCTCACTGGTCTGGCTCTGATTAGTTGACTGTGGGGCCATCCAGGCGAGTTTGTGGGAGGGAGAACTTGTTCAAACCTTCCCTTCCCTCTTCATCTGGACTGGATGAAGTCAGAGACCACATCACTGCTGTTTGGCCTCCACTCTCTTTGATCCCTCGTGTAGTTTGGCACAAACTACCAGCTGTACAACAGCATGCCCATTGTGCCTCTGCTCTTACTGTACCACCTCCAGCCTGCAGGTACAAACTTAAAGAAAAGCAAAGCAGGCTTTTTTGTGCCTCTTTTTTGATTCATGTCTCTGGTAATCCTGTAATTTAGCAGGCATTTGGTATGTGCATGTACATGGGTATCATTATACTCCCATTAGAGGTGGAGTTGATCTGAAATGCAAATACCCCTAATAATCCACTCCTCCTTCATGAGCTTGATTGCTAGCTCGTCATTAAAGTATGTGCGTGTTTTAGGGCCACATCTTTGCTTGCGAGATTACATACTTTTATGTGCCTAAATATTTTATCATGACTGTTTTTGTAATTGTGTTAAAATGTTTACCTCAGATGAGGAAGCTGAGAGTTTTTATCATACCAATAATACTTGTATCTTCCCTGCAGGTGTATGCACCATCTCCAAACTCAGAAGACTTCAACAGAGATTCTCCCTCATACTCCCCCCCTAAACCCTCCAGCAGTATGTTTGCAAGCACTTTCTTTGGTAAGTTCAAAAGCAAGAGTTGGATTTACTGAGAGAACTGTTTGATGCTCAAGTTTAATGGAGTCTTACATCATAAATTTATTCATAGTACCCAACCACCAAATAGGTTTTATGATTAAGGGATTATATTCTATTATGTTTTCACATATGCACACAACTAAAAAAAATTACCTAAGATTTTGGGGTGAGCTGCATTTTGGACGACTAGAATTTTCACCACTTTTTTTTTGCTAGCTCCATTTCAAAATTGTTGCTTGATGGGTGATAAGACAATGGGACATATTCATGCCAGCCTCAGTTTCTGGATTTGACTTGATTTAATCAGAAAATAAAAATATATTTTTTGTAACATTTGCAGCCAAATTTTTCAGCCTTGATATTTAGATATTTAACTTTCTGCACAGCCTTTCTTTGCAAGCCCCCTTTCTAAGGTCTCATGTTAATGTCAGGGGGGAGTGATATGTTAGAAAAAACTCAAATTATTCTGGTCAGCTTTAGTGTCTAAATGTGATTTAAATTCTGAAAATCGCTGTCATAAATGTACGTTTTTTTTCTGGATGAGCTGCAACTGCATGAAAACAAAAAGCTAAATTTTTCATTCTGATATTTATTTCTGTCAAACTCCTTGATATTTAGCTGAAATTTTTCTTACAACCTTTCCTTGACTTTTCTGTGCTAGACCCCTTTTAAACTTTCCAGTTGATGTCAGCAGTAAATATTCAGGACTGCTTTAATATGTAGATTCAACTTCGTCTAAAAAGAGCTTCTGAAAATGTCCATATTAGCTGCACGTGTCAATGTAAATGTAGAGCCATTCAGAAGAACCCTGAAAATTGTATGAATTTACTTAGTCAAGCTGCATGTGTGAATGATAACCCAGACTTACCCTGAAATTTTCTTCCTGTCCCCCTTGTATTTTTCTGCTCACCACCCCTCCATTGACTAACAGAAAAACTGCAGTTAACCTTTCTGCCAAAAAATTCTAGTTTGAAAAGAAAAGTCAATAAGTTTTTAGAGGAACTACCCAGATATTTTTTTAATTCCTGGGTTTCCTGAGTGTAAAGTGCTGTAGTGTCTATATTTTACTATCTTAAAGATGAGTTTAAGTGATGATTGACTTTTCAGTTTGTTTAAAGAGGCCCGCTTCTAAGCAGTTTGTCCTAGAATTACATTTTCTGTCAAATTTTCCACAAAATGTCAAATATTTGCTGGATTTAATGTCTTAAATATTGAAATTTGCTCTCTTCTTTCCTTGCTGCAAAAATTGACTAGGGATATCCTTTTCTTTGGTCTTGCATAAGCCCTTTCAATGTATGTAACCATGAAATTTCCCAGAAAACTTTAGGGTAACCTATATAGAAAATTTCTCCAACATACTTTTTCACATTTGTCCCTCAGTCCAGCAAGGAAATTTCAGGGTAGTATCTGGGCAAAAACCCCTCTGTCTGTGTTCATATATTCAACTACTCCAGATGAATACAGACAGTTTAAGTGCATGTGTGAATGGGGTTCTTTGTAGTAATTGAAGACATTGTTTGGATCTCAAGAGATTTGTCTCATTCATTCTGTGGCATTTAAGAGTGAAAATGGGCAGATGTTTAATAAAAGTAGTTGTTAGTTCTACCCTTTTCTCTCTAAAATTCAAAATCTTCGTTGTAAGGTTTGCTCTAGTATTGAACAATTATATTTTAGGGGGCTGCGATGAAATTCAGACGAGTGACAGCAAGTATTGAAACCTATCAGCTTAATTCAGGCTTCATTTACTGTTTTATTATGGTTTTTTTACTATGTAAACGAAATATTTGAGCATCAACCTGCTTCATTTTTTAGTTACATGTTGAACTGCTAATAATGACTGGTGAACAGAGGAGCAGGTCTTTTTCCCAGATATTTTGTTATCAGTTATCTACGTCTGCTGGCTGAATTATAAGCCGTTCCTACCGTTCCTAAATCCTTTTCATGGGAAAGTGATAGGTTTTTAGATAATAGTGCATTCTTTAGATAAAGCCATTTTCTTTATTATGATGTTAAATCCTAACTTTTTTATCTAATGTTCTTTATTCAGTCCTGCCATTTTATTAGAATGACATAAAGGAGGCTAGTGTGAAGTTACCAAAGTAGTTTTGATACATTTTTTAGCCTGTGTAACACTATATTTACTCAAACAAGATGTAGATGGAAAAGCAGACAACTCTGTTGACTTTAGCTGTCTGTTTTAGCTTTATATTATATTATATTCAGCTGTGTTCAGAGCAAAGATCATGTTTCAGTCCTCAGAGCAAAACTGAGGGGTACTCCTTTGGATGACCTCAAGTTTTTGAGCCAAAGGTTAAAGTTTGTGTCATAATTCAGGGTCCATGTTGTTAAGAAGGACTTGCTGAAATTATTCATTCTTTATCTCTAGATGGTACCCACAGTTCATCCGACCCCTGGAACTCATCCAACGGCATCAGTCAGCCCGGCTATGGGGGAATGCTCGCAGCATCTTCATCTCACATGCCACAGTCAGGAAACTACAGCAGCCTGCATGCTCATGACCGCTTGGTAAGATGATTGTCTCTGCTGAAAACAATGATGATTGGCTGTAAATAGTTGTTATGCATCACAAAAACATCAGAGATCTCATTTGTATTGTTAAACATGTGCAGAATGTAAATTATTCTCAGTCCTAAATCACCTCAGTGTAGCAGCACCCCCCCACCCAGTTGTACAGGGAGTGTGGTCTGGTTATTATCAGAGGAGACCCTGCTGACCCTTTTTATGCCCCTGTTTTATGTGCTCCGGCCTGCTTCATCTGGCTGGGCATCACAGGGAGCCTGCAGATGCTGCCTGCCTCATCTTTATTACCGTCCCTCCCCCCTGTAACTTTAGTTTCATCACAGCCTGGGGAGTCATAGAAATCAGAGAGTAAATAAACTCATTCTTTCTAAAACACACACACACAATTGTGACATGAAATAGAGCCTCTTTTATATTTTTTATTTTCCAGAATTACCCTGCACACTCCGTCTCTCCAGACATCAATGCCAGTCTTCCTCCCATGTCCAGCTTCCACCGGAGCAACACCAGCACTTCGCCATTCGTCACAGCAGCACACACCCCGTCTGCCAACGCAGCCGACGGGGTCATGGGTACGCTCTTGAGTTAACAGTTCAGCTACCTGCTCAGAATGACTAATTCAGTGGGTCCTGATGTAATCATTGCTGTTTAATTATTCATTAAAAGCAGTGAGTCAGACATTTTGACAGCTCCATTGTGTACAGTGGTTGCTCTTCACTTGTCTAAGTTTGCTCCAACAAAAACTCCCTCTGTGTGCTTTCTTAGCAGCTGCAAATCGAGGGAACGCCACTGGAAGCTCACAGACTGGAGATGCCCTGGGAAAGGCTTTAGCCTCGGTGAGTTATTGCCTTAAGAAGGACTCTATTTCACTGTGCATTTCAAGAATGGCATATTTATAATAAACGTCTGCTGTGTTTCTTGGTTTTATGAATAAGTGATTTTAAATTGCATAT
The DNA here is from genome assembly GCA_037902135.1 of Cetoscarus ocellatus. Classification (NCBI taxonomy): domain Eukaryota; kingdom Metazoa; phylum Chordata; class Actinopteri; order Labriformes; family Labridae; genus Cetoscarus; species Cetoscarus ocellatus. The sequence goes on from JBAMNC010000387.1 coordinate 6,090,987, forward strand.
TAAATTTTTACATTGAATATTATAAAACTGGTGAATGATAAATGGGCTTGAGTTGCACAGCACTTTTCTCGTCCTGTACAAAATTTACTCACTGATGATGGAAGCTGCTAAGGAAAGTGGTCATTAGTGATAAGTTTCCACTCTAGCAATAGTGGAGGCATTTTGGGGTGTAATCCAAGGACACATTGTCATGTGGCTGCTAAAGCTGGGGAACCCCCAACCTTACAAGGATGTAGTAACCAATATGTATCTGATACACCGAAGCAACTGATCATATGTCTGCAACTGTGCTTTGATTTTTCACCACCTATCTCATTATTTGAGCCAACAAAGGATATTCAACAGGGATGCAACAATCCCATTTTTTAAAAACAACTGCTCCAACTATCCTTTGAGTTTTATGTTAATTAGATGCTCATCAATCCTTCTCTTGACATTTAAAGCAACTCTATTCAGTTTGCCCTACAACACTCCTGATCCAAATCTTAGGAACAGTTGAAAAATTGCAAGAGTTAGCATTTTGCACTGTTGGATCTGAAGAAGGTTCTCAGAAGAGCTTCAAACTGCAAAAAGAAGAAATGGGAGGGAGAGACAAAAATTTTAAGCAGAAAATTGTTTGAAAACAACTGAAGTAGGCTGTTCATCGGCTGATCAAAACGTTATTCTCATGGAATAGTCATTTGTCAGGTGGGCATTGTGATCTGCAGTGTTGTCCTATAGAAAATCCCAGTCATTACCACACAGACAAGGGCCCTCAGTCATTCATACACAGATGAGGGTCTGCAGTCGTTACCACACAGATGAGGGCCTTCATTCATTACCACAAAGACGAGGGCCCTCAGTCATAACCAAACAGTCGACAGCCCTTAATCATTACTACACAGATGAGGGTCCTCAGTCATTACCACACAGATGAAGGTCCTCAGTCATTACCACACAGACAAGGGCCCTTAATCATTACCGAACAGACGAGGGTCCTCAGTCATTACCACACAGATGAAGGTCCTCAGTCAGTACCACAAAGACGAGGCCCTTAATCATTACCACACTGACGAGGATCCTCAGTCATTACCAAAAAGACGAGAGTCTTTAGTTAGTACCACACAGACGAGAGCCCTCAGTTATTACCACAAATACCAGGGGCCTCAGTCATTACCATACAGACGAGGGTCCTCAGTCATTACCTCACAGATGAAGGTCCTCAGTCAGTACCACAAAGACGAGGCCCTTAATCATTACCACACTGACGAGGATCCTGAGTCATTACCAAAAAGACAAGAGTCTTTAGTTAGTACCACACAGACGAGAGCCCTCAGTCATTACCACAAAGACGAGGGCCCTTAATCATTACCACACAGACGAGGGTCCTCAGTCATTACCTCACAGATGAAGGTCCTCAGTCAGTACCACAAAGACGAGGCCCTTAATCATTACCACACTGACGAGGATCCTCAGTCATTACCAAAAAGACGAGAGTCTTTAGTTAGTACCACACAGACGAGAGCCCTCAGTTATTACCACAAATACCAGGGGCCTCAGTCATTACCATACAGACAAGGGCCCTCAGTCATTACCACACAGAAAGGGGCCTTTAGTCATTACCACACAGACGAGGATCCTTAATCATTACCACACAGAAGAGGGTCCTCAGTAATTACCACACAGAAGAGGGTCCTCAGTCATTACCACACAGATTAGGGCCCTCAGTCATTACCACACAGACGAGGGTCCTCAGTCATGAGGGATGCCCCCTGCAACATCTCCATATAGCCAGCTGCCGTTTGACACCCTTGCACATCCTGAAGCTCCATTGTTCCATTGAAGGAAATAGCAGCCCAGATCATGATGGCGCCCCCTCCACTGTGCCGTGTAGAAAACATCTCAGGTTGGATCTCCTTGTCATGCAAGTAACGTTGGAAGCCATCAGGACCATCAAGGTTCATTTTTTTCTCGTCAGAGAATAAAACTTTCTTCCACCTTTTAATGTTCCATGTTTGGTGCTCCTTTGCAAAGTCCAAACGGGCAGTTTTGTGGCATTGAAGGAGACGAGGTCTTTAAAGACTTTTTTGTTTTTCAAGCCCTTCCCTCGCAGATGCTGTCTGATGGTTACTGGGCTGCAGTCAGCACCAGTAATGGCCTTAATTTGGGTCGAGGATTGTCTGTGTCTTGATGGACAGCCAATTGGATCCTCTGACTCAGCACAGCTGAATTTATTTTGGGTCTACAACTTAACTTTTTTGTTCCATAACCCTCAGGATCTTTTAAGAAATTTAAAATGACTGTCTTACTGCGTCCAACCTCAGCATAGATGGCGCGTTGTGAGAGGCCTTGCTGATGCAGCTCAACAATCCTATCACGTTCAAAGACAGAAAGCTTTTTTTCCTTTGCCATTAGGAGGTCATGACAGTGTGAATACCTGACAGAAAATATCATTGAATCCAGATTTTGGCTTTTAAAGGCTTTGGTCTTAAACTTCTGATGAGCTGACAGAAGCATTTTTGAGTTTAAAAGCAATTTTCAGTAAATTGCCTGCTCATATTTTTTTGTCTCTCACTCCCATTCCTTCTCTTTGCATTTCGACACCCTGCTTAAAACCTTTGTAAGATCCAACAGTGCAAAATGCAAATTCTTGCAATTTCTCAACTGGTCTTAAGATTTTGATTGGGAGTGTATATGATGATATGTCACAGTACTGCAGACATGGTTCTGGCTTTGTCTATACCTGTGTAAAAATTACAAATTTATATGCCATCAAAAACGAATACTGTATTGCCATTGTCTTCTGGTTATAAGTACAAGTTCTTGTCTTGGCAGAAATACCAATGTGCAATACTAGTATCTGGCATTTCTAATATTATGAAACATGGAAAATCTAAAAGCACACTTTGCTATGTTCAACAGGAAGCATTCGTATTTCCGCTCTCATACTCAGATAGGGACACTTTTGTTTTCTCTACTACTGGTAGAACTCCAAAAAATAATAATAATCTGGATAGACATACACTATGGCAACGGCATTTTTGACAATCAAACAGGGGTCACTGCAGGTTCTCTGAAGCCTGCTCTCCAGTGAGCGGGTTAAAATCATGTCTTACTTGTGTTCATTCCGGACGTTCTGATTCCCTGCAGAAAAAAATAATGGACTGTTTCTGTCTCTAAAGAAGGTGACCTCAGTAATCATGCAGGGAATTAAGTGCTATACTGACTGCTGATTAAAAAAGCCCAGAGGACTTGTTTGTAGTTGTTTTTTGGCCTAAGCCTGGATAAATGTGGGCTTAAAGTAAGAGTATTCAAGAAAGAGAATTGTACATTGAAAATACTCCTAAAGTCCATGGATTACGCAGAATCGAAATCAGTGACATCCTTTAACATATCAGTGTAATTTTCTTAAACTCACAACAGTTCACTGACATATGTGTATCACCTGATTTACTGCCCATTATACTTAGTAAGATGTCCTTGATCCCTGTTGTTTGAAACCATAAACGTTACACTGTATGATGGCTCAAGGGATTAGTTAGACAAGAGACTGGTTACCAAATATGACGGAGCAAGCTTTGATTATCAATCTTCCTTTTTTTATCAAGTAGGAGAAATTTTCATTTAAGAAGAATATTCTTCTTTCTGAAGAATCCAAGTTTTCCTGCTTTGCTTTGTCAAGGTGAGACTTGCTCTCTGCTTTATGAGAAGCTGTTTTGACAGTTTCCAAATATTCATTAAATACAGTAACACAGACAACACATGTGTGATTTATACTTTATCTGTTTGTGTAAAAGCTGCACATGTAAATGAAATATTTCTTACTAGCATTAGGGGAGAATATGAGATTTTGGGGATGGTAATAACAAATTAAGTCCTTTATATTTGCAGACTCAGTTCTATTAGCATGACAAAGCTTGAGTGAAATGGACACGGTTGGACAGGGGTGGGGGCAGGGGGATGGCGTGGGGGGGGGGGGGCACAGGGGAGTTTAACACGGCTGTGGCTCAACTCCATGGGCCACCCTTTGTTGGGCTTTGTTCTCCACCCTTTTAAATTGGCCGTGCTTATTGGCCCCATGCCGCCTGCGAGAGCATAACTGATGATGAGGCGGGACTTCATTTATACCAGTAAAATGAGTAGTGTTTCACCCTAAATGCACCATAATAAAGAAAGTGATATATCGTGGGGTCACGGTTATAAACCTCCTTTCTTTAGAATAACAAAAAATATTCAGAGGATTATTTGGAGTCTTGCTGGTCACTGAATATTAATCCTTCTTACTTTTTGACTGAGTTGCATGTCTATGAAAATGCCGAGCAGAGAGAAACACTGCGCGCTCAGATTGCAGAAAAGCATGAATAATCATTCCTCCTCTTCCAAAAACAGCCAAACCTTCCTCCTCCTCACTCTGTGACACACTTCAGTGAAACCTCCACCCTGATACTCCAAGTTGATTGAAAAACTAAAGCCCGGAGATCAAGATTGAATGAGGAGATTATTAATAATGAGTGCGTTCTATCATCCCTGCAGAAGTCAAACACTTTCCTGTGAGCTCAGTTTTGTCTTAAATTAGATGAGAAATCTCTGTGGATCTGCAGGTTTTTTTTCCTCTGCTAATTAGTCAGCATCCAGCAGTAATACCTGGACTTCTCTTAGACTTGCTCCATTATAGGACAATATCCTCTTATTGCAGGGGAAAAGTCAGGGATGTGTTTGTGCTTTAATCCAGCATTTGTTTAAACAAATGAAATCCCTGCAGAAGTTCTGAGGAGGTAATCTCCTCATCTCCTTGTGATTGACATGTCATCCTGAAACTCAGTGACCTCAGGAAGTAACATACAAAAATATAACAAAGCTTTTATTGCCCTCTAAAAAGAGTTCAATATAAAAACATAAACAGCATATTATTTATTGTTCACCATACAGTAGCTGATGAAGCCTGAAATACAGCTCCTGAGATTTACAGTTGTTGGCCGTACAGATGGCATATGTCAGTGGTTTAAGTGACCGATAAAAGGTCAAAACTCTAGTTAGCCGAAGCTATAAAAAAAAATACCATTTATTATTCCATTTATTATTTTGATCAAGAGGACATGATAGATTTTGCTTCAGAAACACTAAATGCAGACCTCTGACCGTAGCTACAGGTGATCATTAGGGCTTCAGTTCATACTTGTCCTATTCCTGTTATCAGAACATGGTAATTATAATGATCTGACACCTAAAGATATTTTGCTTCTCGCTCTAGTTTGTGATAATCTTGCAGTATAAATCTTGACTGCAAGGCGGTGCAGAAGTTAAAGCTGTTTCCCTACATCAAGAAGGTTCCTGTTTTAATCTTACCTTTCTTTGTGGAGTATGCGTGTTCTCCCCATGCATGCCAAGCTTCTCTCTGGGAACTCTGGTTTCTTCCCACAGACTCAAAGCATGCTTGTTAGGTTAATGTGTATCTTCAAATTGCTGCAAGAGTGAGTGTGAGAATGTCTGTTTGTCTCTATATATCAGCCCTGTGATTGGCTGCTGACGAGACCTGCCACTCATCTTATAAAAGCTGGGATAGGCTCCAGCAGCATGTCACCAGACAGGACAAGTGGGGGAGATCATTGATGGATGGATGGATAGATGGATGGATGGATGGATGGGCTGCGTGATTTAGTCACTTTAGGTGCATTCACATGAGGTGATTTTTGTATCCCTTGTGTGCAAATGAAGTCTAAATAGAATCTAAAATAGAAAATTGATTAATGTGATGTAAGTAATTGTCAGTGCAAATTAACTGTTAAAAATAGATGCCAAAGCTTTAATAAGCAGGAGAATTTAGCTAATATTGTTTTATCATTGTAGATAAGAAAAGAAATGACAACACTTTGGTAACCATATAAGTTCAGTCAAGATGTATTTTTAGAGAAATAAAAGTCAAGACTGTTACATAATATAGTTTACATAAGTTGATACTACAATTATAGATTAAAGAAAGGAATCTGTTGAGAAGAGTGTTTATTTGGCCCTGCCATTCAGCATGGAGCATTGTGATAACGTTTCTTTTGCCGTTCAGGTCAAGGTGGGGCAGACTTGTGATGTCAGATGAAAAAACATAATTAACAAAGCCAACAGTTGAAACATGAAACACAAAAAGAAGTGTCAACAGGTGCTTATAAAAAGAAGTATGTTGATTTTTCTCCCACAATATTTTAGAGATGTTGCTTCAGTTTAGCTGTTATATTTAACACAATACGAATAAAATAAAAGTCCAGCTTTTTAATGTTTTGACTGTCATCCGTCAAAGACATAAAGTTGCACTGAATATGAATATTATCAGTCTCTTGGTGTTCATCTTCCCCCATATTCCAGTGCCTTAAAGAAATGGATGCATTCACACAACATCAAAGTGAATATTGTTTATGCTTCATTTTGCAAGGGCCGTGCTTTGAGCACAGATTACCCTCACAGCTCATATGTATGCACTGAGCATTTTAACAACATCCTGACTGTAAAAATTATTCATCATTCATCATTATGAATGATACTTTCCGGGTTTGGAGATGGTAAAGCTGTGTAAAATGTAAAGAAACAGCTGCTGATGGTGTATTAACACTAAATCTCATTTGTCTTCCAGATTTACTCACCTGATCACACTAACAGTAGTTTTCCATCCAACCCATCGACACCTGTGGGGTCTCCTTCACCTCTTACTGCTACAGCAGGGGCTGCCACAGCGGGGACCGTGGTGATTGCATCCAGCACCCTGTCAGGAAGGCCAGGTAGAGAACCAGAGTTTGATTTTATTTTTGCACATCACCAGATATCAGCAGTAGAGGAGGGCAGATTCTGCCCTGAAAGTGCTGCTTAGAGAGGCTCTGTTGTCAAAGAGTCTGAGTGACACACATCAGATTATTTTAGAATTAGGCCTTGACCTGAAATAGCCGAACTAATTAAGAGGCTTTCATGAATATGACTTTCATTAATGTAATTACTTTTATGATGTAGTGCATTAGTTGGATTAATTAAAGCCCAAGCAGAGCAATGTGTGTGAACTTTTCCTAAAACTTAATTTAATATCCTTTTTAGTGGTGAAGGAGCTCTAATCATTCTCTGGTCATTCTTCATGCTTTATCTATGTCTGCACAGTTAATGCCGTTTTTACATTAATCCATTCCAGGAAAGCCCAGAGTAGTCTAACTTGAGCCACGTTGAAATAAAAACAACAGTAATAGCAGGTATTTGAATTTGTAAAAAAATTAAATTGATAAAAAGGTATCTGTCAAGCATTTCATATGCAAGCAAAGAGGGAAACATTTTCGATATAATTTGTGACTATAATTTGTGGCTAGTGTTTTTTAGCACACAGTAATATTGGCTGCACTAATAAGCATGAACTCAGAGTGGATAATCTGTCTGCACCTTCACTCAACTAATATACTGTCCAAACATGCCTCACGCAGACTATTTTTAAGTCAAACTGACTCCTGCTGAGACCACAAACTAGTTTTGGCTCTGTTTTTCAGAAAAGTCTCAGATCTTTTTGACCATTCATTCAGTCACTACCTCTCAGTTTTGTCTTTAAAGCCAAGTGAGAAAAAATAAGTTTTAAAGACCTGAATCCCTGAAATGACAGCACAAATATAATGAATTGAGAAACTATGGCTTTCGGGGCACTCAAGGATTTAAAGATCTTGTAATGAAAGTGTCTGGAGTGGGATTTGAATTAAATTTTTGAAAAGCTTTTCATTTATTTATTTATTATTTGTTGTAGAACTGTTATCCTAGTTTTATTGCTTGGAAAGGGGCTCATGGAATCTGCCCTGCTTTGTGATAAGAAGCGATTTTAGGGAGTAGACTTTGGGTTACATAATCCCTTTTTTATGTATGCTTGATTTTTGAGGATGAACAAACACACGGCTGTCTAGATTGTTTTTATATTGTGCATGATTGGGGGGAGAAAAAAAACACATAAAAAAAGGCGAATTTTCCAACCAAGAGTTTCAGTTTGTAATATATTGGGCTTTCAAATAAAGTGAAAAGAAGAAAAAGGTGTGCAGAAGAATTTCAGACAGGACGACAGTGTGGGGTGTGGAATGGAAAGGGAATGACTGAGCAGGACGGTGAGGGAAAGCCCTCTGTGTTGTTGTTGTGTAATGGAGTGGCGACAGCTGTCTCCACGTATGCCCCCCTCATCATCAGCTGTTGCCCTGCCCCATAGACAGCTGTTCCCCCCAACACACGCGCACACACACGCACACACACACTCATACACACCCCGACACACACAAACACAGACTCAGGCCAGGCAGCAAAAGGCCTTGTTTATCTGCCAGTGGGTGAAGCAGGGTGGCTAGGACTCAGCTGATGAGAAACTGTGACAGTCTCACACTGGGAGATCCCCCTCTTGACCCATTTACAATTCAGCATGTCTCACCTGGCTGCATGACAAAATGTTTTTTATGTTAAGAATTTGCGCATTATCTCTTTTTAAGTAGTGAAATTTCATTGATAAAAGCCAAAACTACAAGTTTTTAAGTCCAGTCTTTCACAACAACACATTTTTATGTGGCAGTGCACTGGAAAAAATCAATAGTTTTGAAGCTGCATGGCCTGTGTAAGTCCTCTAGGCTGGGTTGGCCACAAGTATTCATAATGTAAGTACTAATAAGGAATCAGTGTGCCACTCATTTTGGGTGTGTGTGTCATAATATTTGTGTGATCCAACTTAGATGCTCGTGGTACTGTGCATGCTTCCCACACACACAGAGGCAGAGGAACTTTCAGCACTTCTGTCTCTCACTGAGCCTGCATGCCCCCCTCTCCCCAGTATTATGCCCCTGATAGTACCTCTGGAGATAGAGCAAATGGATGTTCAACTTACTACCCCATCCTATCTCCGCAATTTTCAGAGTGGGGTTGAAGGATCACAGGGCCTAAATTTTACAGCTTGAAATGGCAGCTTGAATGGGGTTAGGTATAATTCTTCCTCTTAATTGGGGGGAAGGGGAATGAGTATTTCCATACACTTATGTAATATCTGCATGCACAGATGTATTAATTGAGTCCACTTGTTCCAAAAAACTGAGTATCTTTAAAGTAAACATACAATACTACCTCTTGTAGTTTAGCTAATCCAATTTTTCCATGTATTTCTTAGGTTGATTTACATAGAAATAAAAACATGTCGTGGCAGGAATACACCTGAGATTAAGGGGAATTGATATCATTTGACTAATTATTCACTCCTAATAGGCTTCAGGGGTAAGAGGAAAAGAGGATAGTTTGAAATTGGCACAAAATTTGGCTCTCTCTTGAAATTCCATTCATCATTAGGATTGCACCAACATCCAGCCCATTACTCAAGACTGGTTTGTTCAATTAGCCCTCTCTGCTTCATGAGGGGACCAGAGGCCCCCAGCTAATTTTTCACAGCCAGCAGCCAGCAGAGGCTCGCTCAGAGTTCCAGTCTCACTCACCTGGGAGGGAGCTGAAAGCTTTTTCATTTCCTCCTCCAAAGTCACTTTTAATCGCCTTTTAATTAAAGTCTAATTTTCCAAGACTGTGAATGAAAAGCCAGAAAAAAACTCACAGGACTTTAGTGAGACATTCAATGGAAATGAACCAAGGAAAAACTCATTTCAACTCATTCCCTCAGCCTGAAAAAGGTGCTACTTTTTGTCAGATACATACGCTGCACATTACCTGCTCTCTCTTCTTTGTCGTTGAAAATAACTTTTGCTTGCAAAGTCAATTATGTTGAGTTAAGTGGTTAATCATTTGGTGGCATTTTGTCCATGCTGTTATTTATCTTAGTATTTTGGACCCTTGTTTGGGTATCCGCTGTCTCTGCCAATTTACAAAATGTAAAATAAGTGACCCCAAATGTCTGCCTATGCCTGGAAACATGAAATCTGATGGTCTGTTCAGAACCTGGGCACAAAAGTTGCATTACTATAATTTATTTGATAACATCTGCCCCTCACCTGGTGTCTCCAGACACATTAAAGCACACTCTTGAACTAGAGACAGTACACCCCCAGTAGAAGTGGGGCAGAGTGAGAGGGATCTCATCTGCACTGACAGAGACACATCACAACCAAGCTTTCTGTGAAAGGCTACTTAAAGCTGATTTATGGTAAAAATGCCTTTGGTAGTAGATCTGTGTGAAATGTTGACCAAAACATGACACAAATGTTTTATTTGCTTCAAAGGGAACTAATTTAAAAGGTGGAAAAGGAGCATGATATACCTCTTAAATGTACAGGAGCAAATATTTTGAATCAGAGCACCCACAGGTATCAATCAATCAATCAATCAGTCTATATTTTTATAGAGTCAAATCATAGCAAATTTTATCTCAAGACATTTTACAAAAGAGGAGGTTGATGCCATACTCTTCATTTCATAAACATTTTTAAGTGTTTTTTTTATTCATTTATTTATTTATTTTCATTCCAAATCCAACATGAATCTACCATAAGTATAGCACTTTTGCACAATCAGTGACAGTTACAGTGAGAAGAAAAAAACCTGTTTAGCAGCAGGAAATCTTAGGCAGAACCAGACTCATGTTAAACAGCCATCCATCAAAGCTGTGTTGGGGTGATAGTGGGTGGAGGGAGAGAGGTAAGACTCAGAATGACAGGATGTCAGTACTCACTTGCCTCTGCACAATAAATGATGACCTGCATGCAAGCCTGAATGTGTAGCTGTTTAAAGGAAACACTTCCTTAACTGTTATTTTTATTTTTTGTATTTACATGAGATGATGCTGAGGCAAGAGATGTTTTGGAAGTAGTGGAAATGTTCATATCTCTAAGAGTAATTTGATGAACCTGCACAATTTCATTTATTTCCCATGGAAACAGCTCAGAATAATCCTAGTTTTTAGAAAAGTTTTCCTGAAGAGTTTTTTGTCATCTCTATTCAAGTTCAGGCACGAATGGAAACTTCAGTAGCAAAGCCACAGGTTATTGGTCAAGAAGAAAGTAAACAACATTTGAGTAAAACCAAATTAGACAATACCACTACCAACAGCTTCAAAACCCTTGAAACAGCTCATTTTTGCCATAAAAAAACAACTTGTAATTTTAAGTATGTTCTTTTCTATGTCAGCTACCAATTTTTAAACAGAAAACCAACACAACTCTGATCTTCATCTTCTTGAGCATTCTTATTGATGACCTTTCCATCAGAGCTGTGTGCTACACAGGAGTTTATGAATCAGAATGAAGACAGGGTCTGACATCTGTCCGTCATTCACTTCAGACAGGAAAAGAGCAAAGGAATCCATGAACTCACAGTCCCAACCCACAGCAGGGAAGGGCTTCTGCCCTCCTCCTCACTCAGTCAGCCCACAAGTCAACTCTAGAAAGCAATGAATTCTTTCTTTCTCTCAAAAAGAACATGACACATCTACCATGGAGGTATAGAGAAAAAAAGCTGGCTGGATTTCTGTTTAGCTTATTAAAATAAGCATTACAGTTTGCATTTACATTTAATTAAAGCAAGTGCCATGAACTATAGTTCCTCGAGTGTCCACATGGGCCTGGCTGCAGGAACCCTGTAGGTTACATGTGTGTTGGAAACAAACAGTATTTGCAGCCTAAAAAAACATACTTACATCCTGGTTCAAAAGACAGCTGTTATTTAAATATATAATACATCTAAGTGCTATGACTGTACAGGGGTGAATCTTTTTAGATCCCACCTGTTTCTTTGGTTTTAGAAATTAGGGACATTAATAAATGGATACAAGTCTGTGGGAAGTCACTCTTAGAGGACCTGAAGTACTGTCTGTCTGAACACAGCCTCTATGCATGTGAGAAGGTTGCTCTAAAGTTCAGTTGAGATGGCATGTACAGTGTGGCAGTGTCCAGAAATATGCATCAACAACTTCCCAAAGGCTCCTTTGATAATCAAATGACTGGTGTCACATGGCTTTGTCCAATTCTTTCTACATTCAGTGGTTTAAATGTATAAGTCTTTAGACAAAAACATTCTTATAAAAGGTACATTTGCTCTTTTTGTTGGTTAAGTCGTTAGAAATGTTTAATTTAAACTCTTTTGTAATTTGTATTGTATTTGTCCCATGGACAGTAATTATAACATTAGTTTGGCCCTGTCTGTAACCAAAGTTGTGCTCCAAATGTGTACCTTATCCTATAAATAAACAAGGAATGTTATTTATTTATATCAATGTCTATTTAGATCATGTGGTTGTATATTGCACGGTCTTGAGTTGATCATAGCAGGCAAGTTTCTTGGACCTGAAGCAATGTTTTAAAAAAGTGATGTTGAAGTGAAAATGGAAATGTGATGAGCAGATGTGGATTCCTTTCCCCTCACCATTAATTTGCAACAGATTAAATCAGTTTGAATTACTTTCCTGTATTTGCCTGTAGATTTGCTTTTTGGCTGAAACAAACGTTCAGAATTCCCTCTGAACTCTTTCCAGCCAAAGGTAAAGAGTGATCGCCTGTGCAGAGGATCTCACCTTTCTTTATTTATAGATTAAATGATTGACTCAATTCTTCATTTAGACTGGAGTTTAGTGGATTTTATCTTTATGAGACACTTAGAAGAAATTTAACACATGTTGCCAGATGTGCACACTGTGAAATACAAGTTAAAAGGTGTTTGATTCACAAAAGGATTGGGAGAAAGAGAGAGTAAACCAAGCAAAACAAATAATGTAAGGCACAACTCTGAACTTGATCTAACCCAGATGTTTGGCGTGTTTTCTTCTTTAAACACCCCAATGAAGGCCACGTGCTGAAACACAGCTCGACCACTCCTTATTTTTGATCACTCTGTTGTGTTTCTAGAAAATCAAAGTTTGCAAGAGAAAGGAAGTAAAAAGAAAAACTCAAACTCTTATTGTTCTCAAGCCTCTCATAACAATGCCTGTTTGTGTGCAGATGTTAGGGGTGGAAGTGGGTATTAGACAAAGCTTCCTGCAGCTCATGAGGCAGGATGCTGACCAGTCATCAGGATGTGATGCAGTTTAGCCCCTTAAAGATAAAAATGTCCCATATAGAACGACAAGAAAGCATAAAATCAGGATGTCAGTGCGTTATGACTGCGTGTTATTGTGTTTGTCAGCTAACCTCTGTGTCATTGCAGGCAGCAGAACAGGAAAACCACTATCAGACGTGTTGAAATTTAGTCAGAGTATTGCTATAAATGACCTCACCTCACGTCATCCTCTTTCTCTCATCAGGTACCAACCAGTGGCCTCGCACCAGTGGACAGACACCCTCCTCTCCAAGTTATGAGAACTCCCTTCACTCACTGGTAAGCCACTTGCCAGCCTCTGACTGTATGATAGATGCTCACTTTACCCTCGGCTAGCATTACAGAGAGATTCTTGTCTGACAAATGGAAAGTGGGGGCAGAGAAATAACCAAACTGAACAATACCTGTCCCTTGGGGCGCGCCATCTGTCCCCTACTCTGCAGGCCGGGACGGAAATGACAGTTGGGGGAGGGGGTTCGTTTAGGAGTTAAGGGGGCCGCCGGTGTGGGGACAGCAGCTGTTTGCTGAACCACTTCTCCAGAATTCCACCGCTGCATTGAGATTCGTCGATACAGATCGGCTTTCACAAGCACGCAGTGGGCCTCAGCTGGTCAAGTCTCTGGACCCACTAATATTTAATAAGAAAACACAGCATAATTTAAAATACATTTCAACCACTCAGATGTATTTATTGTAAAATTTTGCAGTTTGGACCTCAGATGAACCAGTACATATGAATGATCAGAGACAGGACACAAAAAACCTATTTTAAATGCTAAAACCAGCTACCCAGTTATACCAAGATATCACAACACATACGTAGGAAACTCAAGAAGACCATGAGAAAAGAACTCATTGTTTCAGCTAAACAGAATAAAATTAAATATATGAATTCACTGGCCACTTTATATGGTACACCTAGCTAGTTCTCGGTTGGGCCCCCTTTTGCTACACTGCTGTCTTTATACTTTGTGGCTTAAATTCAAAAAGTTGTCGGAAATATATTTGTGTGATTTTGGTCCATATTGACATGATAGCTGCAGATTTGTCTGCTGCACATACATGATGCAAATCTTCCATTCCATCTCATCCCAAAGGTGCTCTATTGGATTGAGATCTAATTACTTTGGTGGCCACTAGAGTACGGTGAACTCACTTTTATGTTAAAGAAACCTGTTTGAGATGATTTGAGCTTTGTGACATGGTGTGTTAACCTGCTGAAAGCACTCTGTGATCTGAAAGGGATGGACATACTCAGCAACAATATTCAGGTAGGCTGTGGCATTTTAACAATGCTCAGCTTGTATGAAGGGGTCAAAGGTGTATCAAGAAAATCTCCCCCTCGCCATTAGACCTCCAGACTGAACTGTTGCTTTCATGTTGTTTATGCCAAATGCTGCCCCTACTCTCTGAATGTTGCTGCAGACATGGAGAATCAACAGGCAGCGTTTTCTCCAATCTTCTATTGAGCAATTTTTTTGAGCCTATGAAAATTTTAGCATCAGTTTCCCGCTCTTAGCTGGCTGGAGTGACACTAGCTGTGGTCTTCTGCTGTTGTAGACCATCTGTTACAAGATTTGACGTGTTTCATGTTCAGAGATTCTCTCCAACATACCTTATTTGTATGCGGTGGTTGTCTGAGTTATGCTGCCTTTCTGCAGATTCTGAAATATTCTGACAAGCTCATCCGTGTTCAAAGTCACTTATATCGTCACTTGTTTTATTACAAAAAAATGTAGTGTCACTTATCATCTTTCTTCTTCAATGGGATGCTTAGTTGGAACTTCCCCTTGGTGATGTCTACATGCTCAAATGCATTGAGTTTCTGCCATGTGATTGGTTCATTAGCTATTTGCATTGATAAGTAGTTAAATGGGTGTACCTATAAAGTGTTAAATGAGTTAATAGGGTTACATTTGAAACCCATGGATGAGAGCTTCACTACCCATTGTTCTGATCCACCAGTTAAGAACCTCAGGTTTAAGTGGAAGCAAAGACCATAGAAGGATGTGTTTGTAAATGTTCTTTAAAGGGTTTCCTCATTAGAATTAATGTACATTTAAATTGTTAACTACATTGGTGTTTGAAATTATTAAAGGTTTTTTGTTGGAGCTCGAGGAGCAGGGCAGCTTTGTCTGCATGCCCCGTGTATTAAGGATGTTGTTCACCTGCATCAAGTTGTCCTCCTCTCTCTTTACCCACTTCCCAAGCCAATCCACTGTCATCTCTGCTACATTAAGGGCAGGTTAAGTCGCCCCAAAATATATTATAAATAATAGATGAACAAAATGTAATTCTGTAATTCTGATTCAAAGTCTGTAATCATGCAGGTCCATCTTGGCAAGCTCCAATCTACAACCTGTTTGTGCTCGGCCCAAAGCAGCACGGACTGCTATGGGCAAGTGACTGCTCTTATAGAGATTAGCATAGATGCTAACAGCTCCAGTGGCAGTTTTATCAGATTTTTTCAGCATTTTTTTTGTTAAATGAAAAACGAATGTTTGTTTCTATAGTGGAATTAAAGTAAGCAAGCTGACTGTTCTGTAGTCTCAGGAAAAGAAACAAAGAGAACATTTTGTGTAGTGAGAGCAATGTATTTGCCTTCAGTTAAGAGTTTCAGTAATGTAATAACTTATTATAATTCAAAAACAGTTGATGAATGTGATATTTGACTTTAGTTTTTATCAACTATCTGTTAAATTAAGCATGTAAACTTTGTTGAACAATTTTAACTAAAATTGGCATAAAAATGCCCATTGACATGTACAAAATGTCAATAAATACTCATTAACTATGATCTGCAATTAGTACTTCTTTCTTGCAGGTGGAGAAATAAAAACTGGATACTTGTTTTCATTAAACCTTCATCACAGTTACTTTTTTTCTAGATATTCCTTTAAACTAAGCTGTAAAAACAGAAATCATAGTCTCAGGACCTTCTCCCAGGACTCCATATTTTTTTCCATTAAAGTTATGAATCAATAAATCATTCCTCTGGCAGGTGGTGAAGCAGAGTTCACATGATGACATCTTCACAGGATGTATTTTGATGCTGTAATATTCCCTGGTAGTCTGTGGTTGAGTTAAAAACTTTTAGAAAACCCAGTTTGTGCTTGAAATCTGTGATGAATGACAGTGTCAACTTGCAAACCCAGGAGTAGATTACATACAATATGACTTAATCTGTTAGTCAACATCTTCATTGGGCCCCTAATGAAATTTACTTTAACCTTAGATGAATGCAAATCCATTGTTGTAAATGAGATAGTTTTAATAGTCCACCGAGCGTCCCTGCAAAACCCTATCTTTGCTTCCTAACACTTGGATATACAGTACATAAAAATACAGTTGTTAAAATGCTAGAATACAATAAAGTTTTATTATGGGCTGTATTTATGAGGCATTAGGTTTGTCAATGCAAATGACTTTTACTGAATTAGATGTCTTCTTTCTCAACAAGAGACAAAAATTGTGACTTGGTGTTGTCCTTATTCTAAGATGCTGCATATGAGCCTAAAACAGCACCTCATACAAACTCAAAAGAGAACAAGAAAAGGCCAAGAGTGTAAACATGGTTTCCCAGTGCTCACACCAACATTTTCATCCTTTCAAAGTGAATGGTCAGCAGCTGTGTGCTTCCCTCTAAACCCTGCCCTTCTTGTGTGTGTATTTTACAAAAACAATCTCTATCCTCTGAGTGTTTTCCTGTATTTAAAGATACTGATCTCTCTTCATAATCCTCTCTTATTCTTATTTAACTTTTGCCAGAAAAACAGAGTTCATCAGCAGTTACATGAGCATCTCCAGGATGCCATGTCTTTCTTAAAGGATGTCTGCGAGGTACTCTTCAGATGAAGACTTGATAATCTTTACATGTTTCATACATCATTCCTCATTTTGTTTTCTCTCACGCATTCAGCTTGCAGTCTACATTCCTCACAGTGAAATGCACTTTCATTTTCATTGCCCTTGTTGCCATAATGTCATGTTCTGTTGTTCTTTAAGCTGTTACAGCTTGCAGTAATGACTCAAAATTAATTGTTTGAATGCTCTAAGACCCTGTTGTGCTTCAGTTAATTATTTAGATTAATAGAAATGGTTTTGCAACTCGAGCTGAAACAGCTGACAAATTGATTTTGCATTTGAATTGCTTTTTTATCTTCAGTTTCAGATGAGTTTTGTTTCTTTTTAAGTCCACTCCATACAATCAGTATTTTCATTTTTGGTCCTAATGTGCTTATACTAAGCTGCTCTGTCCTTCTCCTCCTCTCTTCTCCCTCTCCCTCACCCCTCCACTCCTCTCTCACTTTGGTCCTCCCAGTCTCGAATGGAGGATCGTCTGGACAGACTGGATGATGCAATCCTTGTTCTGAGGAACCATGCCGTGGGCTCCACCGCCAGTCTGCCCAGCGACTTACACAGTCTGCTGGGACAGGCACAAAATGGGCCAATCGCAGCCATTGGAGCAAACTTCCCTGCCTCTGCATTGGCTCCAAGTCGGACAGCAGCAATGGTGCGTAAACTTTACATAAGTATTTGGAAAAAAGTGTTCAAGTATAAAATAGGACAACTAATTCTTTGCAGTGTTATTCTTCAAACTCCCAAAAACAAAGGCCTCTGCCATATTTGCAAAAACAGGTCTGTAGTCATGTTTAAAAATGAGACCTTTTTCACTCTAAAGCAGCTGAATTTATCCTGACATATTTTCCATAAGTGTAATGGCTGGCCTGCGACTCACCCTCCTCCTTAGAGTCGCTGTGTACACAGGGGTGAGAGAGAAATGAGAAAAACAGACGTGATGGAGTGAAGTTGTGTTTTAGAGTAGAGTGTTTGTGTGTTGCAATTCTTCAAGGAATTCAGGTCTCAGTATAAATCATGTGCTCACCCATCCTCCATCGGAGCTATTTCATTCTAAAGAGCCAAGAGATTTGGACACATCTGTGGTGGAAATTAAATGGGGCGACTCATCCAACTGTAATCCAGGGGTGTTTTGAAATCCTTTTGGGAGTCATACACCATTGAAAATAAGGATATTTAACTATTTGTGTTATGATTGGTATTTCTTATTTCATATATTTCAGTCCCCTGGAAAGTGCAATATTTCCTCAAAAGTAACGCATAATTATATACTACCTTCTTATCAAAACTAGGCCTGCATGATATAAAAAGTATTTGATATGTGATACCATTGTTCAGAATTGTGACTCTGATATAAGTCAGATAAAAAAGCAAAATTAAAGAGTTTGTTAAAGCTGTTCCTCACAGTTTCATGTCTATCTGTTTTTCTCTATTTTAAAGTTGACCTGTTGTTGCATTATTTAAAAGCTTTTTTCACCAAATTTAGACCAACTTATTTGAGGGTAGCTGATTAACGCTGAGGTCAGACTTTAAGACTTTTTGGTCTGTCTGAATGATCACTGTGTCAGATTGTATCCGGCAATCATAGAGCCAAGAATCATGTAGTGATTGGCAGACAGTTATGACAGACTGCACTGTTTTACTTTACAAAATATTATATTACAGAGGTAAAGATGAAAGAGGGAGGTGACATTGTAGACTGAAAACATGCTGTCTTTACAGTACTACAGTACTAGGTCTGGCTTTAATCATGCTTAAATTGTGAAGTCTGACCTTGGCATAAGAGCTTGGTGTTGAGCATTGCCATAATAAACATGGATATTATCTATTAAGTAAAATGTAGGCATCCTTAATGATAAACTGTTGTTTATTTCTAGCAATGTCTCTTCATTATTGCACTACTTTCAGGCTTTTGTGCTTTTTGCAAAAGCTTATACCACTTTAATAACTAGAAGTGCTCATAGAGCACAACTCTTAGCCAACGTATGTCTTACATTCTGAGCCAAGTTACCAGTGAAAATGTGGAAAATTGCCCCATCATGCAATGTTAACAAATCCCTCAAAAACTTCCTAGATCTGCATCTGGATTCAAATCATCACTAAGATTTTACTACTTCTTCATTGTGCCATAACCAACATTTCCTGTAAATGTAATCAAAATTTGTTCATAATTTTCAGTTATAATATTTACAGACAGACAAACGCTGGCAACAATATAACTTCCCTGGTGGCGGGTAATGATGCTGTGAAGAGCTGCACAGCTTTAACCAAGACTTGATTACTATCTATCTATCTATTTTAGATGTATAAGTTCTTTTTTTCAGTGTCAGCTTCTTGCTGGACATTTAGTATAAGTCACATTCTTGCTTATAAGTTGACTTTAACCATTGTTTATGACTGTAATTGAAATTGAAAATTAAAATGTCTGTTCATTGTAATTCAAAGGAGGTATTTGGCAGTGAGAAAAGTAAAAAAAAAAAGAATTTATAAAACATACACTCACTGACCACTTCATTAGGTGCACCTGTTCATCTGCTTGGTACACTAATAGCTTATCAGACAAACAAATAGCAGCAATTTAATGCATTTAGACATGTGCAGATGAAACCACTTAAGACTTCCCCACTTTCCCTGATAAAGTCTTGTCTGGTCCATGGCAGTTTTGTGATGGAGCCTGTCCAAACTGACAGTCATAAACTGTAAACTTAAGTCCATATTTTGTGGCTCAGAGGCTATGTGTTCTTGTGTGGGAAGAGCCATCTCATGGAGACACCCTGCAAATGCATAAATGTGCATGTTTTCTGTTAAATTTAGGCACACCCCCAGAGAGGTGGGGGAATTCTGGTGGCTGGAAGTTGGCTGGTAACTGGCTGGAGGTTGTCAGGCATCTGGCTGAGAGGGGAAAATTGAAGCGGGGATTTGTAGACATGGTCAAGACGACCTGCTGAAGTGCTAACAGAACCTCAGAATGGAGAAGAAAGGTGATATTAGTTATTTTGAATGTGGGATGATTGTTGGTACCAGATGGGCTGGTCTGAGTATTTCAGAAACTGCTGATCTGCTGGGAATTTTACCCATCTCCACTGTTTACAGAGGATGGAAAGGGGGAAATATTCTGTTAGAGACAATTCTCTGAGCCAAAGTGACTTGTTGATACCAAAAGTCAAAGTAGAATGGCCAAAGTGGTTTGAGATGATAAGAGAGGCAGCAGTAACTGATGACCGATCATTACGATCAAAGTATGCAGAAGACCATTTCTGAACAAACAACATGGCAAATCTTAAAGCAGATGGGCTACAGCAGCAGAAGACCACACCAGGTGTCACTCCTGTCAGCTAAGAATAGGAACCTGAAGCTATGATTTTCACAGGTTTACCAAAATTAGGCAATAGAAGACTTAAAAAAATACATGTAATCTGGTCTTATGAGTCCCGATTTTGGATGCGACATACAGATAATAGGGTGAGAATTTGGCATTAAAAACATGAAAGTATGGATCCATCCTGTCTTTTATCAGCAGTTCAGGGTGGTGGTAGTTGTGCAGTTTTGTGGATTCTTGGCACATATTGGACCAATGAGTACCAGTTAAGCTTTTTTAAAACACCGCAGCTTACCTGAGTATTGGTGCCAACCATGTTCATTCCTTAATGCCCACAGTGCAGGTACATGCCAGGTGTAACTAAGGAACTGGCCAATGAGTGGATATGCAGGAGACTGAAAACATAAGATGACACTGATTTGATTAACTGCAATAAATAAAAATACAAATAGAGATCTATGAAAAAAGATTGAAACTGAATGAGTTCTGTGATCTTTGTGTCATCAAAGACATTAGTTCACTTGTACAGTACTTTCATAGCGCTCATTTTCTCTGTTACCCCAGCCTCTGGCATCCACTAGAGATGACACTTACACATTCAGCATGTTTCAAACTTAAAAAAATCACATTCAATATACAAAAGTTTTTTTTAATATCAATGGCAAATCGAAGACTGAAATGGTTTACTGCACTTAGGAGTTTATTTTTCACCAAAATGATATCACCTTTTCCAGCATCAAAACTTAAACTGTTTGCTGGATGAAGGTCCATTATTAAAATGATAAACATGAATGTTGCACAGTGTAAAGGATTTAACCTAAGACCTTTTTTGGCATTACTGAAAAGCTTTTCTGTAATTTTGGATAACTTGTGTTCGTCTTAGTTGCCTGGCTTCAAACCTTTTTTGTCAACATGACTTGATGTGAAGGACAGTATTTCGTTTGTTGTTTGTTGTGCAGTTTTGTGTGCACGTCTGTGTGTGTTCTGTCATTTAGTGTTTTCACTCAGCTGCTGAGGCTGCTGGATCTTAGAGTGTTTTGTCCTCTAACAAGAGTGTCTGTGTGGCTGTCAGAGGAGCTCAGTTTGATGTAATTGTTACAGAGAGCTTAGTTGTGGCAGTGATGTTGACCGACTGTGACTGTGAGATAGAACATACTGTGTCTGCGCTAACACAGCACTTCCTGTGTGGGGATCGGTCCCCTCAGACAGAGCACACCAGACTCACTACAGGCTTTTTCACTTAGCCCTCCACCCCCCTTTACCTCTTTTCATCACTTCTTTTTAACAACCCAGGAAATCTGAATCGCTGGAAACGTGTGTCTGAACCCTAGGCCTTCACCCAAATAAAAGTCCCTCAGCTGTATGGTAATCAAGCCCAGCCATGAAAATGGCAGCCTTCTTTTCTTGCCAGAGCCCCCGGCCTCCCTCCTCCTCTTCCAGACAAAAAGTTGTTTGGACACCTGTTGAGAGCACAGCAAAGATTAGCGAATCACTGAGGAAGGGGAGGGTCTATTGGTGGTGGGGTTAACAGAGGCCAACAGTGACTCGGGATCACATTCCTTAAGAAAAAGAGGGGAATACCCTCAACCTTCTGTGACGTTTCCCTCTCCTCTACCCTGAACTCAGAGGGAAAATCAGAAAGCACAAGATCATGAGGAAGACCTCATGAAGGAGGGGCTTATGGTACAACACAGTGGGAGTTGACCAGTTTATATGGTGTGACTGTGGACAGAAAAACAAGGAAATGGTCAGACTGTGAAGTGGCTTCAGCTTGACAGCTTTTGAATCTGAACACAGAAGGATTTGTCTACTTTTAGACATGAGAAACAGACACAGTGGTCTCAGTTGTGGTTACTGAGAGCTGAGGCTAAGAATTCAAAGCAGAAAGCAGTGAATCATGTTACAAGCAGGGGCAAAAACAGACATTTATGATGATTTTGGTAAACAGTTCACTTCAGAAAAGTAGTGTTAAAAATAGGACTTTAATTGTTTTAATGTTGAGACTTTAGACATCTACATTACATGGTTGCTTAAACAAATCAACAAAGCACCCTCATTGTTGGAAAACAAAGTGACCCTCCGTGGATTTCATGTTATCCCCACGCTTTGATATACAGTATATTTGCTTCCAGATGTCACCCTTCTAGGTTTTACCAGAAAAATTCAATAACTGGAGGTTGGTTTGTACTGTAATCTGTACTCTTCTAGTGGGTTGGGACCCAAAAGTGGGTGGGGGAGCTGTTTTCAATGGGTCACAAATGTGTGCCTGAACAAAAATTGTGGTAAAGAGTTTAGGTGCAAAAGTTTTAAGCAAACATACACCCACATATTTTGTTTTAACATGGTTTGCTAAAAAGGAGTAAATTTGGTTGTGTTCAAAGTTTTGACTTGTTGGTTTGGTAAACATGGAACACAAATACTTGTTTTCCTCTGAATGTGATGATATGTTAATTCATCAAAATCTTCAGAAAAAAGTAGAAATTTACATGTTGTCACAAGAAGCTGGATAAAATAAAGTTTATGCAAGCATGTTCTCTCAGGGCTTCAGTATTGATGTGCTCTTGAACCAAGTCAATCTAGGATCCAAACTGCAACATTTTTTATTAACAGATTTCAGTGCTATACATTTCCATAAAACCTGGTATGGTTTTTTCATTAAGGAGGAGTTGATGTGTCCTAAGGCTGCACCAGTTGAGAACCACTGCTTTTAAGTATATTAGTACAACTTTTTCTAAATCATTATCCTCCATGAATCCACCATAGTAAAACAGTCCATCCATCCACCCATCTTCTAAACCACTTGTCCCTTTTGGGGTTGGGGGGGGGGGGGGGGGGGGGGGGGGGGGGGGGGCGGAGCTGGAGCCTATCCCAGCTGACATGGGAAGGAAGTGGGGTACACCCTGAACTGGTCACCAGCCTATCACAGGACCACATACAGAGACAGAAAACCACTCACTTTCACACTCATTCCTAAGTGCAATTTAGAGTAAAAATTAGCAATATTTGGGAAGAAACCTGAGTGTTTAGAGAAAACCCACACAGACACGAGGAGACCATGCAAACATACAGGAAGACCCTGGTCAACACAGGGAGTTGAACCAGCAATTTTGTTGCTGTAAAGCACCTGCACTAACCTGTTGTGTCACTGTGCTGCCCTCTGTAGTAAAAAAATCAATCTTACTAATAACATCATTAGATTTTTAATGTTCTCCAACTCTTTCCTATTCAATTTTATAAAGCAGTCTCCAAAATGTCAGCTCCCCCTCAGAACTCCTTCATCCTTTATGTTTGTGTTTGTGTTGTAGCAGGGTGGTGCCCATGCTGATGATGCCGTCAGCCTCACCAGCAGCCATGGAGGTCTGCCTAGCGCCGGCACCACATCGAGCACAGAACTCAACCACCAAGTGGAAGCATTCAGAGGTCTGATTCAATCTTGTTAACTCGTTATATGCCTAACAGATCAATGATAAAGGCACAGCATGGTCATGAACAGTCCTGTCTTTCGTTCTTCATTGTCTCCTGCAGGTCTTTCTTCAGCCCTGGCTGGCCAGGTGCCTGCCACCCTGGAGCTAAAGGTGGAGAAACAAGACAAGGATGAGATGCAGGAAAGCCTCACAGCTGATGACCATTCTGATGATGAGAGTGATAAAAGAGACGTGAGGACACCTAGAGCAGGCACACGCACAAGGTAAGAAAAATCACACTATCTCTGTTTCAAAGTTGTGCAGACTTTGGCCCAGAGGCCAAATGTGGCTGTGGTCCATTTTTTTACTGGCCAATAGCAAAACTGGAATACAACATGGCCTCCATTACAACATAAAGCTTGTACTTAACTTATGAATAAAGACAAATGTGTTGGATATGACACACTTCAAAAACATGAGATAGCAGCTCAAACTGCACTTTTGCTGCATAATATTGCTGAATCCAGTGGTGGCCCGGGCTTACTAAGGCCCTTTAAAAATCTGACTGGCCAACTTAACAATAATTGTCTTTGAGCCTTTTCAAGCCTAATGTGATATTGGTTTTATTTATTTTTTTAAAGATATTTAACTAAATAGCCCCAGAGGTACACTGGACTGAGTTAACAAACTCTAATACACTAGAGATGAGGGGAATCAAAGTGGCCCTGTTGCTCTTCTATTTTTCTGTATGTGGCCCTCAATGAAAAAAGTTTGGACATTAAAGTTAATATTTCAAAAGTGTGAAATAGTTTACCTCTTGACTTGGATTATAGAGGCAATAAGAAATATTGTGAGGAGAGGGTGTTGGTTTACTAGTGGTTGTGTTTGTCTGCTCAGTGCACAATGGCTTTTGTCCTTCAAGTGTTTGTGTTGAGACACTCTCATTCATTCTGCGGGAATGTAGTACTAATGTCACTTTACAGTGCCATATGGCTTTGTCGGAGCACAAGAGAGCACAACATGGTGCATGTTTCACAAACACCCACCCACACCACAGGCCACTGTCCCTCGTTGAGTCCGTGTGCTCCCCTCTTACCAAGATTGCACCTCTTATACTACATCTAGAGGCAGACCTAATGGGGGTCAGCAGACCCATGGGAAGTCAGCTTGCCCCCCCAAACTTATTGCCCCATGTCAGGGGCATTCACAGTGTAGGGGAAAGTTACAGGGGCGTAAATGTTACAGGTTGAAACAGCATCATTAATGGGGCTTATATCATTTTTATCAATTAAATTGGCACATTTGATTCAAGGTTTTTGCAGAGTATGGGGTGTTTCATGAACAATTTAGCTAGTCTTTAACATAAAGAGTTATTAATCATATTGACTTACCTGCTTGTTTTTTTTTAGCTTCTCATCCTGGGACCCCTGGTGTTGATTGATTTAAGGCACATACTTTATGTTGGGACCTCTTGGACTCAAACCTATTTATATATACATCTGTTGTATATTATTTCAGCTTTTCTCTTGAAATGAAATGAGCCTAACAGTAATTCAGACACAGGCAACTTGAATTTGGACTATTAGCAGGAATGTTTTGGTGGCCTGTGTCAGTACCAGAAAGTAATTGTTGAGTTTAGAAAGTAACTATCAAGAAATCACTTTTCACACTGTTGAGCTGCAATGAGCTTTCATGTTTTTGCTCAGTGGAAGAGAAAGACTTCTATATAGAGCTCTAACAGCAGGTGTATTTCTCCTTCTACAGCATCACTGAAGATGAGGACCTGAATCCAGAGCAGAAAGCTGAGCGTGAGCGTGAGAGGCGGATGGCTAACAATGCACGCGAGCGCCTGAGGGTGAGGGACATCAACGAGGCCTTCAAGGAGTTGGGTCGTATGTGTCAGCTCCACCTGAAAAGCGAGAAGCCTCAGACCAAACTGCTCATCCTCCACCAGGCTGTAGCTGTCATACTCAATTTGGAACAGCAAGTTAGAGGTGAATATTGATGATCCGTCACATTGAATTAATAAAAGCTTCATATTATTATTCCTGTGGGCAGTTTGATTTTGATATCACCTATCCAGAGGAGACTGTAAATATAGAGATGTAAAAAGGACTGAAGTAAACAGAGCTGTGCTTAGATTTATAGGAAGTTATTTTACTGACAGAGCTGCCAAAGAAAATATCAGCCAGCAGAGAAAATACTGGGAAGCCATTCAAGTCAGCAGTGGTAGTAGACTATCTTTGAAATCCTTGTCTGCTGTGATATTTTATTTATAAACTGAAAAGTAATCAAGATGTGGTTTGACAGTGAACCTCTAAAGTGTTTTTTCTTAAAGAAAAAAGAATCAAGTTTACTAAGAGTTTAATTTGTATCTGTCTGAACCCACAGAGCGGAATCTGAACCCCAAAGCAGCTTGCCTTAAGAGAAGGGAGGAGGAGAAAGTGTCCGGGGGCACTGCTGAACAACAAGCTCACACAGGGGTCCATCCAGGCCTGACTGACACATCCAACCCTATGGGCCACCTCTGAGGAGCAGACAGGTACTCTCACCTCTTTCTTACATTTGCAGAAATATTTTGTAAAGATTTATTATTTTACTGCATGTATTGAATTGTATTTTCTTTGCTCCAAAAGGCATTTTCTTCAGTTAGTTTATGTAGTTATGATGACCAGGAAAATGATTTACTGACTAGTTATAGTCCTAGCTTCATTAAATGTATTGTGAATGGAAAAGGTCACTTTCTGTTGAGCCAGGTGTGTAAGCACAGGCAGAAGAGGCCTTTCTCAAACCGATTCCTCCACCCTCTCCCCACACACTTCCACTACATTTACAGACTCTCTAAAACATTCTGCTCCATCAAGTGCTGTTGAAAAACTTGCTATGAGAAAGGAGAGTAAGCAGTTAAGCACATGTAAAACTTTTATTGTTCCTTTAAATAGAAGTTCTGTGAATTAAAGGTCCGCATTACTTCCTGTAAAGCCACTTGAAAAGCTTCGGAAATAAGTGGGCCAGTCTCAGATGTGAAAATTTGAAGTTATTAAACTATCGATTTAATTTTCAGTTCTTGAAGACTGGAAATGAGTTTTTATGAAGGTGTATCATGTCTGCATGAATTGAAAAATATTAGAAAAAATGTGAGATGCTTAAAAGAATTGGCTAAATGGTAAATTGACCGATTGACCTGCACACTTTCACTCCACAGGTGACACTCGGCATTTCTCTCATGTTCCTTCACTAATGGTTCTGTGTTTCTATTTAAGTTTTCCATCAGCATTTGCAAATCCATCCACACCCTTTCATATCCATTTACACACCCCTGATGCAGCATGGGCACAACTATGGATTAAGTATCTTGCCCAAGGGCACATCAACATGTGACAGCTGGAGCTGGGCTTGAACCCTCTGACTTCCATTGTTGTTAGATTGTACTATCAGACCACCAGCCCCCCAGGTTGTTGACAAACATGAGATATTTTTCAATATTGTTTAGTGATTTAGATGACTCTGACAAATGTTTTTTATACAGAAAACTCCAGGGGTGTGAGGGGAGTTTGTCCCAAACTTGCTGTTGGCTTAAACTCTGCACCTTAACCCATTTGACCCCAAGTTCACTTAAAAAGAAAACCTCAAACCAGGGATCATCAACAGGCGGCCTGGGAGCCACATCAGGCCCCCCCACAGCTTCCCATCTGGCCTCCAGAACACTTTAAAAATTTGAAAATTTGAGGAAGAAAACTGTGTTGTGTTTTGAGGGTATCTCTTTGTTGTTATATCCCTGTAACTCAGTCAATCTTTATTATTATCAACTATATTACCATGAACACAACCCCCAAAACAATTGAAAATGAAAAAGTTTTATCAGGAATGACTTTATGTTTGGTAATACACCTAAAAGTCTTTGTTTGCTAGTTTTTAACCAGGGCAACAGGTGAATTGAGTCAAAACATGATGGAATATATGTAACCCCCAGAAAGCAGAAAGCTTGTGTGTGTGTCACTTGGCTGGAAGGTTGAATCATCTGCATCTGTGTGTTATTTAGACCTAAATATTTTCATCTTTACATTGTTTTTGAAATCCGGCCCCCATAACATCTGTCAGGCAAAACAACACTCAAATGTTACCTCAGGTAACAGAAGGAGCTTCACTGAAAGCATCTTCTGTCATTATTCCTGTCATTTCAAGCTCAGGAAACACTCTTCTAATCTTTCCCCCTCTCTCTCTCTGTCCCGCTCTCTTTAGATCACAGTGATCCGCATCATTTCTGTCCCGTTTGGGCTCCCCAGTGACACACAGGACTCTCAGTTTGTGATGCCAATTGAATGAGACAGACCATTTGAAGGAATAACTATGAAACTAACACAATCCAGTCCAACGATTAAAGAAGAAAACCAAGCATTCAGCTTTCAAAGTCCAGTTTTTACCTGCAATTTTTTCCCCACAAAGAAAAAAAACCCTTCAGTACATATCACTGTCTGCAAGAAGTGTGTCGCTTCTGAACAATCAGAGACTTTGCAATCTCCTCAAACAGTTCTTGGAATTTGCCTTGTGCCTAAACTGAATTGACGAATGCATTGTAACAGCAATTGTTTTTTTGTTTTGTTTGTCTGTTTCTTTTTTTTCCTATTTATTATGTTATTGAGCTATAAAGTGTATGTCTAAAGGGAAACTTAAGCAGATTCAAAGAGAAGTATGCAGCTTTTCAGATGATCTATTGTTTGCCAGTGTCACCGTTAAAACCGAGCACTCCCCCCTCAGATCTTTGGCTCCTCTGGAGATGAGGGAAAAACATTTGGGCACTGAAAAGATTAATTTATTGGCCAGTTTAGAGTCATATTTATACCCAACTGAAGGTTCATTAGCTGTTAGGAAAGGAGACCTTAATGTGCCCCATTGTTTTACAGAAGATGATATATTATTTATATTTATATTGTATAAAATCTGCCACTGGCCACATGCGTAACCAAAACTACCTATGTTTGTTTCTGTGTAGTTTAGATCAGTTTCTGTGCTACTGACAGGCCCACTTCATGAGAATCAACTGTATTTCTACCAAGGTGACAGCAAACGGCAAACTCTAGGTTTACTGAAAGCTCAGATTTAGTTTTTTTTCTCCTCAGTAGTGAGCAGTGAAATTACAGAGAGCAATCTACTTGCAAACATTAGCATTCCCTGCAGTTCTTAGTGTCTTAACTAAAGGAAGAAGGGGAAGTTGTTGCCCTCCTTTGCCATATGGTGTTAAACAGAAGCAGTGACTTTTTAAAGTCTTTGATTAGCGTCCCGACAGTTACTCGCTCCTCCAGACGTCAGCACTAAAGTGTTTTTTTTCTTTTTGTTTTTTTGTACCTTTCTTTGCCACCAGCTAATCAGAGACTGCTTAATGAAGATGTAGTTTTAAAAAAGCAAACGACGACCACTTTTTCTCCTGGCCTGATGAACACATAACTTTATTTTACGCTCTTCATATCTCTGAACATTTAATTTCAAACGCAGTTATTCTTTAGTTATGCTTCTTTATGTTGTAGCAAGTCATTTTCTTTGCACTTCCAGCATTATAATGTCCATTTTCAGTCAGAGGAGAGAATTGTTTTAAGTTATTTTTTTATTATATTTTGAACCAAACACTTCATGCAGCCAGACTCGACATTTCACAGATTTTGTTGATATCATAGAAGTGTAGCACAATAACGAACAAAACTAGGATTTTCTTTTTTTTTTATGGTCATGGCTTTATTTTGTTTTCCCTCTTAGTGTGCATGCTTTACATTTCTCCCTTTACAAAGTCTTTGGTCTTAAGACTTGCTTTTTTATTCCATTTATTTCTTTGTATATTGTCGTCTTTCATTACCTACACCTACAACAAGGCTGACACATTCAGAGGGACTTTCCTCCACTAAAAAAGGGACTTAAATTCACACAAAATATGCCACACAAAGAGTTTACATCACAGATTTATCATTTGACCACTAAAAACCAGAATGGTGTTGTGTATTATTGGACTGAATGTGGCCTTGTTTTTCATTTCAGTATTTACAGGCTTGTATTCCTGTCGGCAAACTTTGATTGAGGGTATAATGTATGCCACTTCCTGCTTTCTTTCCTTCCTTTTTTAATTTCTTGTTTTTTCTTTAATTCTTTGCTTCTCTGTTTGTCAACTTAGACTTTGCTGTATTCCCAGATGTTTTCCCTTGTATAATATATGAAGAAAAAAGAAAATCAAAAGGAAAAAAAAATGGCTTATTTTTCACGGTAGTTAGTCTTTTTTACAATAATACTGTAAGAATATTTCTTGAATTCTAAATATTACTCTTTCTAGATTTTTGAAAGCAAAAGTTTTGAGTAAAAAGTTTCTTACTTTATTTTACTATATTAGATAGTAAAATGTACGGTTATTTACAATAACCTGTCCATTACAGGAAATTTACATCTCAAGAACGTGGCTGAAGTGTTGCTGGTTTACTCCTAAAGGCATCATATGAGCATCAGATTTTCAAAAGAGAGACCTGGATCTTTTCTCTGGTCTCATTGTTGATTGGTAATAACAGATATGTTCGTGTGTCAAATGAAGAGGTATTGTCGATGCATAAAGTACATCACAAAACTGCAGCAACAGGAATCTGAATTTTCTGTCTTTTTCAACAGGAAAATACGATGTATATAACATTTATGTTGCAATAAATGTGCCATCTTTTTTTAAACTCAATTGTATGTGCATTTTTTTAACCCTCACTGTTTCGTTCTTGTCTCCATGTTCACATTCTCTCCTCTCCATGGCGTTTTGTTTTGTTAAAAAGGCACAGGAAGGAGGAGGTAGACTGAGCTCAGAAACACAGGGGCTGATAAATTTCTTTTCTGAGGATGTTTTTACAGAGGATTTTTGGCCAAATGAGTGTTTTATAGTACATTAATCATTTTTGAAAAATACCAGTGGACCATTTTAGTCTGTATGGAAAGTGCTCTGAATACATGTTTCTATTTTTAATAAAGTGTGATAGCAGCGTGCTCTACATGTGCGGTTCTCTCACTCTGTTTTCCCTTTTTTCATTTGTGCAGGGAATATAATTTATATGAATTATAGATACAAGATAATGTTTCATTGCTAATATCCATAACGCCAATGCTTCCAGTCATTTTAGCCATACATTTAACACCATATACACACATCTTTGTTATTGTAAAGAACACAAAGCTGTATCAGAATTTACCTGTCACACTTACTGTGCCTGTCTATTTTGGATACAGACACAACACAGAAGAAAACACATTTGAAAAATCAACAGATCATATATTAAGTCTCTTTTGAAAGTCAGATATGTAGTGATCAGACTGGGATTTTTTTGGGCCACTGTTGGGAAGTTTCAGTCACTACTGAAGTAAAGCATTTTAATATCTGAATGATGTTTGAGTAGGTCCTTTAAGCAATCCTGGTTTCAGTCATTGGATTTCTCAGGAGGGTTACTATCAGGCCCACCTTTTAAACAAGAATCAGACCTGATGACTTTCACAGAAGGATACATCTTAGATAAAGGGAAGAACATAAAACTGTGAGAAAAATAAAAGGATGTTTTTGAGTAAATTCAATCAGGTCACTTTTGTGTGAGCTTGTGAAAATTAGAGTTTGAAACTCTTACTTTGCTGTAACTAATGATATTTGAAAATTTTGAAGATCACTTGAGAGGTTTCGCATTGTATAATAAATATTCAGACCTTTAATCCTTTTAATTATTAACTGGGTGTAAATATTTAATAAATACATTCAAAGTAACAATGTTTACATTTCCCACTTTAAAATGAATCATTGAAAACAATTGGTACTTTTAGTGCCATTAAATTTGGCAGTGCTTCACAGTCCTGTCATGAGAAGCTGTATGGCAACAGCTCACACACGTCCATCAGCTAAAAAGAAGCCAGTTAACCCATGACTTCTTTAAAACGAATCAGGCTGAGACTGAGGAAGATGGTAATGACAGCTTTTTTTAAAACTTTTAACTACTTCAAGGTGGAAATATTGTATGTTGTTTAATAAATAAAAATAAATATGAATTTGCACTGTTTAAACTTTGATGAACTGTTGATCTCTAGTTGGTTTGTTTTTTATAATTTATTTAGTCATTTAAGGACTTTGTACATTTTATATGAATCATTTTTCATGTGACAGTGGGTTAACTTTTTTCTTGTCTCACAATATCTTGACATTCCCTTATTTTAGGGGCCAATCAACCCTGGTTTTTACATCATAACCACTAAATCTCTCCACTTCTCAAGAAAAACAAATTAATTTGACTCATCATCACAGGAAAACGACAAAAAATTAGATTTTTGTATGCATGTCCTTCCAATACTTCTGTAAAACTCTAACCTGAATTTTCCTGCAAATGTTTCTGGTGGCAGTAGTTTTTATTTTACTCTGTGACAGGAGATAATGAATCCCAAAAGTTCTCTGAGCTCTGTTGTGTTCTACATCTCCCACATCTGCACAGAATTATCCTCCTAAAGATACAAGCATGACAGCTCTCATCACATCCTGAGCGGCTGATGGTTCAGTCCTCTGAGGTGACACTTGGTGAAAAAAAATCTGCTGACTGCTCTCCTGTTAGTGCTAAATTCAGGGATCGAATGTAAATCATAGCTGTCATCTTTGGATTATTTTCTGCAGGGTTTGAACAGACCGTGTGAGGGTGTTGTGAGGCTGCTGCTGGAGATGGTGGAGGTGGTGGAGGTGGTGGGTGTGCATGTGTTCTGTAGGAGTGGGACCACCGGGTCTGAGGGCTGACTTCCTGTCATGGCTACCCAGCCAGCAAACAGAAAGTCCTTGGCTCTCATCCTTGAAGCTCGCTCAGAGAGTCTGCTGCTCCTCCTGCTCTGAACACTGAGATCATCCAACGCTCTGCTGCTCTCTGACTGCAAGATCTAAACAGGACTCTTCAACTCAGCTTCTTCTTCAAGCAATACCTTATAATGCTCCCCAGGAAAAATCAAGAAAGTACTACAAAACTGTTGCAAAATACTCAGCTTCCATTATTTTACATTATTATTACAGGTATATCCTGCCTTTAAACTCAATCTTTAAGGTACACTGGACCTACATTCAGGACAAATGCAAACTGCACCTCAAGCTTCCTTTAACATTTACGTCTTCAAACTGTTGTATAAAGGTACAGTTTTGAATCTCCTACTAACTAAATACATATGTGTCTCCTCAATTTGTGGTAGAAATGTGTTCTTATTGTTAAAAAACCCTCTAACAATAACAGTTCCCTGATCAACAGTTCCTTGTCAAGAAGTCAGGGATGCAAAGAGTTAAAGAGTATACAACTCGTAAAGATTCCATTGCTTGGCTTAAGTCTGACTTAATTAGAATCAAAACAACTACTGATAAAGCTATTTGATTAACAAGAAGCAATTTGTTTTAAGTTCTCCCAAGTTCTTGTTTATTTCCTTTAGTTAGTTAGTTTGTAATGTCTTTTTTCTATGTGTGCATAGGGGTGTATGTTTTCTGTATAGAAATTAAGTATTATATTTAAATGAAAAAGTATGTGCACATTTGTATAAAAGTAGTTTATTAAATATTTTAGTCAATATACTATAAAGACCACCAGTTCCTTGATGGATGGTGAATACTGTAAATATTCTAAACATGGAGAAATTAAAAAACTTAACTGTAGTACAAGGTAATAAAAGGGGTAGGATCAGATAAGTTTATACTTTTTCCTGCTCCTTTTCAAGCATGTAAACTTGTTCCACAAGCAAGATATTGTCAACAGTTTACCTTTTTTTTCGTTTGTTTTGGTTTGTTTTTGTATATGCATGTATTTTTTATGGTGACCACCCATGTTTGTTTTCTTTCTTCCTTTTTTTTTTTTTTTACATGTTTGAAATAAAGCATTCAGTTCAATTCATTTCATTTTCATTTGTGCCAAAGACGGAAGACTGAAAAGAGGCAGAAGAACGTGGACTTGCAAACAGGTGGAACTAAAAAAAAAAACCCTGAGAGCTTGTAAAAGGAGCCCACATTAATATAAACACTACAGAGTCCTACTAGAACATAACATTATACTATTATGCCAATATACACTCACAGGCCACTTTATTAGGTACACCTGGTTAGTACATGGTTGGACTCACTTTTGCGTTTAGAACTGCCACATTTCTCCATGGCATAGATTCAGCACAGAGATGAAAAATTCCTCAGAGATTTTGGTCCATATTGACATGATTGCATCACACAGATGCAGCCGCATCCAAGAGATGCCTAATGTCTGGAGTGTGAGAGCCACTGGAATACAGAAAAAGTAGAAGAAGACATACATAGAAATTCAGCAGTGCCCAGGGAGTCAGTTGGCACCTCTTCAGCTACAAAACCAACTTATAAAAGTGCTTTGGTCAGGACTCAAACTGACCACCCTGCAGTCCCCAGCCCAAGTCCTTCCAGACTGAGCTACTGCTGCCTCTGAACAGGTGAGGTGCACAGATTTAAACCACTTGTCCACCAGCACACCAACTGTACAGTGAACTCATTGTCATGTTTAAGAAAACAGGCTGAGAGGGCATGTGATACTGCTGGAGGTAACCATCAGAAAATAAATACACAGTGGCCATGAAGATATAGACATGGCCAGCAACAATACTTGGGTATGCTGTGGTGTTTAAAAGATGTTCAGCTGGTAGGAAGGGGGCCAAAGTGTGCCAAGAAAATATTCTCAACACCATTTCGCCACCAGCCTGAGCAGTTAATACAAGGCAAGATGGTTCCCTGCTTTCACGTTGTTAATTTTTCCAATCTACTATTGCACAAGTTTGGTGAGCCTGTGTGAATTGAAACCTGATTCCTCTTCTTAGCTGACAGGAGTGGTACCAAGAGTGGTCTTCTGCTGCTGTTGCCCATCTGCCAGAGGATTTAATGTGTTGTCCATAATTGTCTTCTGCAAACCTTGGTTATGACGAGAGGTGATCTGAGTTACTGTTGTCTTTCTTTAATCTCAAACTGCCCTGATCATTTTTTTCTGACCTGTGGCATCGCAAAGGCATTTTAATCCAGAGAACTGACCCTCACTGGATATTTAATCTTTTTGCAACCGTGCTCTGTAAACCCTAGAGATAGTTGTGTGTAAGAATCCCAGTGGATCAACAGATTCTGAAATACTCAGACCAGCCAACAAAGCCATGTTTAAAGTCACTATATCACCTTCCATGCCCTTTGTAATGCTCGGTTTGAACCTCAGTAGGTCACCTTGACCATTTCTACATGCCTAAATGCACTAAGTTGCTGCCATGTGATTGATTGATTATTTATTTGTGTTCATAAGCACTTGAATGCGTTTACTTAGATACTATATAAAATGTAGTGATGTAAAAAATTCCACTGAAATAACTCAGGTAAAAGAAAAATAAGTACATTGGAAAACTACTTCAAAATATTGTGAGTAAATATGATTTGTTACTCTCAAACCCTAATAAATTATTAATATATTTTCAAAATGTCGTCAATTTTGAGATATCTGACAAAAGCATTTACCCCTGATATAATCATGTATTTCAGTATGCCACCACAACCCTTAAGGCCCTACTCTCCTAGTTATTAAAACCACTAAACCAGAAAGTAAATCATTATATTAAACCATATTACATGGGCATTTAATATGTGTTGCAACTCTGCTGTTTATCTGTAAATATCCAGTCTGTGAAGCTAAATTTATTCTGATTTGATCCTCAGTAACTGTATCCTGAAGCACAGGTTATCTTCCTGGGGTCCACTTTAAAAAAGAATGCTTTAAAGCAAATAAAATGTATATTTAGAAACATGATCAGACGAGATCTTTGAATAAACACTGAAATGAGAATTAAAGTAGTCAATAAGGTATAGTGTGTCTGAGATGTCTCTGCTGCCTGTAAGTTTAGTTTTATTGCGCACGATAAAGCACGCAGTCCGTCTCATAATCAGGTTCAGACTGAGCTGAGCATGCTCAGAAGTCCCAGCTGTGGCACCTCAGCAGAGAACAGAGAAGTCATTGTGTGCTGCTGTAACCCAACACAGAGGCAGCAAGTTCAGATTAAAGGCTGTGGAGCTGTGCTGTCTCTCTGTGGACACAAACATAGACGGTGGGACTCTACAAAGACACGGCCTCAAGGTGAAGTAGCTTGTGTTGAAGAGTTGCGATTTAATAAAGAAACTTCAGGTTTATCATCACTTCAAATATTCTAAGCCCACTACAGTGAAGTATATGTTTTTAAACCCATGTGCAAATTTGAGGTTTTATACTTTACATCAGATTTTTACCGAGCAACTGAGGTATGTTTGAGATCATATGGAATTATCATATCATAAAATGCATTGCTGCAATATTAAATACTGAAAGACTTAATTAACCCTCTTGTCCATCAAAGAAAGTTATACATGACACATTACCTCCAAAAGTTGACATCTCAAAAAAGTGCCAGAAAATTTTCATATATTGATATAATATCCTACTTTCACTTTATCAGATATTTTAAGCAAATTCAGTCCTTTTCATAGAATTAAAATAATATATATTTTCAGAACTTTAACCCTTATAGACCTATTGTCATCATGTCCATGACATTTACATGGAAAAACACAAATGAGCCAATATTTCAGATATACAAAATTCTTCTTAGGAGAACTTTTTTTTCTTTTTCACGTTCTTGGGCATGTCAATGATCATCAGCTACACTGATTTTGGTACACTTTCAATTTATGTGTTGTGTCAGCTTAAACAAATATTCTCTATACTATTGGTCACCAGGAGAAATGCACTCTTGTGCCCTGAAGTGCTGAAATGAGACAATGGGGATCTCCACTGGAAAATATTAAAAACTATCAGTTTGAAGCCTGGACTGTAAATTAAAACCATTTATTGGGCATTTTGTAATTGTTATGCTACAAGGGCAAAGGCTTTCATATCTTGAAACATGCGCTCATCCCATTGACTGAGAATAACAAATTACATTACAGTTTAAAAAAGAACATTTCAGTTGAAAAAATAATATTGAGAAAGAAATGTATTTGTTGCTTTGTTGAACTTGAAGTAACACAGAACAAGGTTTGCACTGCCGTAAAGCCACTTAAATGTGGTGTGCCATGTCATTTTCTGTCAGGTATTCATATCTTCTGATGGCAAAAGCAAAAAAAGCTTTCTGTCTTTGAACGTCATAGGATTGTTGAGCTGCATGAGCAAGGCCTCTCGCAATGTGACAAAATTTGGAGTATTACTAGAACAGATGATTTGAACCATACTGAAGACCCACAGTCAGGGATCTTTCTGAACAGTGTTGGATACTCTGTCCCTTTTCTGATATTTAAAAAAGACCAAATATTGCAGGACAGAAAGCACTCCTCCAAAATAACAAGAAACAAGCTATCAAACAAAAAAAAAAAAGAAAATCAAAATATTTCAGTCTGGTCAACAATTTAAAAAAAACATTAATAAGAATGGATAAGCCCTTTTGAAAATATTGTTAACCACAGCAGAAACATGAAACTGACTAAGAAAAAAATATTATTGTAATTATTACTATTATTATTGATGTTTTTGTTATTACTTATATCTGTTAATGATGAGTCATAAATATGCTGAATTGTAAATGTTTTTGCAGTTGCTCTATCAGACATATTCTATGTGCATGCTTTATATAGGCCTGGCATATACTCCTGCTACTATAACACAGATTATTTATCACTGCTCACACTGTTTGCTTAGTGTTGCACTTCTTCTTTAAGTACACCACAGACACTTTTTTAAATAACACACACTCTCCAGAACATTCATCAACATATCCTCGACCCACTCAGCAGTGTTTCTTTAATACCATTACTTTACTTTATCAACTCTGTGCATCACACAACATGTCAGTGTTAAAGGTCTATCTATGTGAGGTACAAGCGCACACACAGGCAGCAGATCACAGCTGTCCACATTCAGGTCAGCTGACTATCCACTAGATGACGCTCTCGGTTTTAAAGACATGCATCTGCAAATTGCACACATGCATTGTATAATTAATACAATAACCAATGAGATTTAAAACCTGGATTTGTTACTTGTTTTATAATCAGAATGCTTGTGGGATTTATAGAAGGGTGTTGTAAGCCTATTTCTAAAGAATACGGCCCAGTCAGTCTACCTATTAACTTTTCCTACATAGAGCATTGACTCAAACCTCATCAACTAATGCCATTTTAATGTTTGTTTACATTATATAATTTTGATATCCGAGTTCCTATCAATAAATAACAATATGCTGTCAGTGATTTTTTCTCTGTTTACCAAACAGGGAAATAATTACTTTTTTTGTTTGTTTGTTTGTTTGTTTTATGGGCAGCCGTCAATATCAGAAATTAGAGAAACAGCTGAATATCATCTGGTTTTATTCTCCTTGTTGCTTTATTATATGGCAAACTATTTTGCGGAAAAAGATAAACCACAGATAATGTAAAAGTATTAAAGAAGTTGAAACAAGTTAATATCAAACTGCATCACGGGTCCATGTCTGGTGACCCACACAGAGCTTGTCCCTAAAGGTCTCACGCTGCTCCTTCAGATTAATATTTGGCGCCTTGACGCTGATTTAGTGGACAAATTCCCAAAAAGTCGCTGGTAACTAGTTCCCACTGCTTCGGAGACCCCCTCCCCCGGGCCCTACAGAGCTGACCCAGGAGACGAGGGGAAAGAGTCCTGCTGAAGTTGTGAAATCAGTTCCGAGACCAGCGGAGTGGATTTAAGGTGGGTGGGCGGTAAGTGCGCTTGATTCAGGAGGCGGGGCGGCCCGGAGGGTCGGACGTCCTTCTCAAACTGCCCTGCTCTCTT
Source organism: Cetoscarus ocellatus (assembly GCA_037902135.1). Classification (NCBI taxonomy): domain Eukaryota; kingdom Metazoa; phylum Chordata; class Actinopteri; order Labriformes; family Labridae; genus Cetoscarus; species Cetoscarus ocellatus. The sequence continues at coordinate 6,129,374 of JBAMNC010000387.1, forward strand.
CTCAGAAAACAAAACAGGACTCAATAAGCTAGCACGTATTAGTCAGGGCACTTTGCTTTACGCGTTTATCTTCTGGGTAAACTCTTTTAAACAAACGGTCAGAACCTGCGATAACTGAACCAGAGAGGAAAAACGACGCCGGTGAGTAACTTAAACGAGCAAAGAGCGGTCATTGTAGGCTGATGTTGGAGCGTTTACAGCCGTCAAACTTTACAAGCTAAAACTAGCTAAGAAAAAAAAAAACAACAAACGCGCAACAACAGAAGAGCAGCTTTAACCCTCTCTAACCTGGCCTTACTTCACACGCAAGAAAGAGTCAAAGAAACTCCATCGTAACTTTTAGAGAGTGTCAATCTCAGACTTGTGTTTCGTGCCACCTGTTGCACCGAGAGCCGCGATGTGAAGTTTGCTGCGTCCTCTCAGACTGCTGCTGTGTGTTCTTCACCACCAACTTAAGTACAGTCAAATATTACTGTATAGCTCTGTTTGACTTCTGTTATTGACTCATTAATGAAGTGCTGTGATTTAATTGCGCTCACGTTGCATTAGCCTGACTTCTCCAGATTAGTGAACCCCCACTGTTGTTACATAATGTAATATTTTCCCACAGCGTAAACCCTCATCACCCTTTAATACCTTTTTCCATGAAATCGCTCAGTGCGACTTTAAACTGCCTTATTTCGCTCATGTGGTCATGTGAGTGAGGGCAGCTGTGTCAGGACTCTCTGTGACACAGTAAACTACTGAGTTCTCATGAGGAGATAAAAATCTGCTTTGTTAAATCTTTACAAAGTCTCCCTTCAGCACTGATCAAACAGACCTGACATCCAACCTGTGCTCTGTGCTGACCTCTGTGCTCTGAGGCACAGGGGTCAGTGAAGGCAGCACGGCCACTAGGAAGGGCAGTGGGCCATCTCAGTGTGGGTTTCCTCCTTTTGAAGGAAAAAAAATTCAATGAAAGGAAGAAAGTTGCACACTTGTTGGAGTAGTTTGTGTTTTGGTTACATGTGAGAGGAAGGATGAAAGAGTCTATTGTGTGGCCTCCACATTTACTCTGATCTGGACAGCAGCCTTCCTGCTGGACAGGACACTTCACCTTCTTCTTTCCTTTTTGGTGGTTTAGAAATGGTGTGATGCTACTTTGGTTTGCCACTCACCATATTCTAGAGTATTAATTATTGCAAAACAAATAGATTTTGCTCTTATGGAGCTCTTACTGGTTTACTTATGCAGTGAATAAGAACCAGGCAACTTTGCCTCTTTTAACAACAATTTCACTTAAATTAACATGCCAACCTGTACATTTGGGTAAAAACAATCACTGTTTTATGCAAAAAACAACAAGTATTTATCAGGATGTAACTACTTTGCACCACCTAACTGTAAGCTAGGGCTTCACAAAGCTAGATTTTTCTCTGATTCATTGATATTTGTAAATTTATTTAAACTGGTACCCATATTAGTACATGATAATATCATTTTATGTAACTGTAAACCCAAGTAACATTTAAGAGCTACAAACAGCATGTAGAATTGGCCTTGTTTTTATGGAATATAAGTTAAAATTCTTCTTATTTAGCCACAGATTTGCAAAATCTTAACAAACTTGATTTCAATATATAAAGGTATAATATCAGCAATAAATATCAGCAAAAAGGACAATATTTGCTAGTTTTGATAATTAACATTTGAAGGAGTCACCTTCCAAAAGCAATTTCATAACAATAATATTATTCATTTGTGTTGTAAACCCATGTTCTCTGACAAATTTCACAAGCAAAGCATTCATTTTTGTCTTAAATATCCTACTTTGTTATTTGTATGCACTATATTGTTAAAAAATTTTGAGTTTTAGATACACTTTATAGTATTTTACATGTCTCCTCTATATGATAGCGTGCTTTTATGCACAAGATAAAAAGTCTGCGATGCCAGGACCACTCCCTCTCCCCCTGTTGTCAGTGCCTTTTGCTAGCTGAAACAGCTTGTCCTGCCCAATCGTGCACTGAATATACCCACCAGTATGTAAAGCATGGGCAGTAGACTGAACACAGTGCTGCTGAAAACATGGTGCTGAGTAGGGCTGAAATGACCAATTACCACAGAGCAAACTGGTCAACCAGTCAGAGTCCCATGTCTCTGATTGAAAGAATTCCAACGTGGAAATGCCATCTTGCATTATTTGCAATGATTGTCGGTTAATAAAGTAAATTTACCTAAGTACTGTACTTGACTACAATTTTTAAGTATCTGTACTCGACTCGAGTATTACATTTTTGGTAAACTTCCTATTTTTACTCCATGAAATTTGTGATTCAAAAATGTTGCCTTTTATAAAATGTTCTTGTCTATTGTAACCTTAAATATAGGATGAATTTTCTTCCTTTCCAACATCTGCTCTGAAAGACAATAAACTGCATTTGTTTAAAGGTTTAGCCATACCTGTGCTGCGTCGCATGTCTCCATGGTAGCATAGAGGATAAGACCCATATGAGATGCGACTCAGGTCAAGCCCTCTAGTTTCACCTGAGGTGGTGGTAATGATGGATGATAACTCTTTAACCCCATGGCAATATTCTGAGCCCATTTTTGAATCATCTATTTCTTTTGTTTGTTTTTTTACGATTGTTGGGGCAGAAAATCTTTAGCATATGAGTTTTAAATTTTTTTATGATGTTTTCTAAATAACATTATGCAGTAGAATGTGCAGCAGTGTAGTCTGGACTTTTCTAATGCACTGTTAAACAACATTTAGAGTTTATTTGAGTACTTTTAACACATAAGAATTTTTAAAGGCAAACACTCCAATACTTTTACTCAAGTAAAACTACGACTGGGCAACTTTCACTTGTATTGAAATAGTGTTTGACCAGGAGGATCCGTACTTTTACTCAAGTACTGAAATTGTGTACTTTGTCCACCACTGCTAATTTATCTTATCTTTGCAAAGCAAACATGGTTTTTGCATCATAGAGTGTTTATTTCTCAGGGTCTCTTGAAAATATTAGGGATGCATGATATTGGATTTTTTTCAGATGTCCAGTATGCAGAATTTTCCAAAGTCATCATCGCCAATACCGATATTATTACAGATATTTTGTGTCAAGAGCAAAAAGCTAATTAAATGTACCTGTTCCTTTCATGCTTAAAGTCCATTTGTGTTAGGAACTGATTTGAAGCAAGAAAAGCATCAAATCATTCTTAATAAATGACAGTTTAAATTTTTCAAAGTTGATACTGAGTGATGATGAGGTAAACATAATGGTGCAATTGGACATTTTACCAATATTACAGCCAATCTATGGGATATTTCAGGAAAAATTTGTTGGCCAAAGCTCAGCTGAAATTATCTGCAAACATCAAAGATACCTATAATCAACTTTTAAGGCAAATGCTAGTTGATACTGATATTGGTCTGATATTATTGTGCATCCTAGAAAATATAGAATAAGATTATCATGTTTTCAAGGAAAATGAAGTCAAACCAAATGTATGCAGGTATGGTCTTTTAGGGCTTCTGTAAAGATGCACATTTTAACATGCTGTTTTGTTCTTTCTCTTTGTGCAGTCATGTTTTGTTCCATCCAATGTCCAAAATACACATTTTTCATTAAAGTAATTTGAGTTTCACAAATTTGGGTTTTTTTTTGTTGTGATTTCTCATCAAGAAATGGATGGCGAGTCCTGAGGCAAGGCCAACCAAGAGACAACTGTTCTACATAAAATCTTTCAAGGCTATCTATACCCCTGGATACCCTGTTTAATGCTGATGTCCTATATCCGGCTTTTTCTTTTGTAGTCTGTCTTATCAGCCTCCTCCTTGCAAGCCCATCTTTGCCTTTCTTTGTATTGTTACATCAGGTAGAATGGGTCGCTATCAGCAAGGCAAACAGGAACCTGCTAAAAGGCCATTGTTTGATGAAACACATGGTGGCTGCTGATGGCTTTGTCTCTTGGCTTTCCATACAAAAGCATTTCCAACATTCAGAGGCTTTTGTTTACAGTTTTATACTAATTGTAAACTTTGTCCCTGTTAACTGTTAACTTTTGAAAACTATGTTGCTATTTCAGAAATGCAACAAAAGTTCACATTTTTTATGTTTTTTTTTTTCTATTAACTGGAATTTCCCATGAGTCTGGGTTGTAAATTACAATATACTGCCTCTTACAAGTATAACTATGTGTCTATGTGCAAACAAATGCACACACAACTCACACTCACTGTATACCTAACCCCCAAGGCTGAGTAAAGACAGCAGAGGTCTGACATTGTTCTCTGGTCTCACCGACTCATGCTGGTGTATTATCTTTCTAACCCTGCCTCTTAACCTGTTTAACCTTATATTCTTTGTTATGCTCAGCAAACAGTCATTTAGTTATACCTTACCTGTTAGTCACGCACCTGTGACACCTTTCTAAACAGCAAAGGTGGTTATCTTTGTTGCTTGAAAGAATTTGACTGGAGTTGACTCGTGCTTTCAGAGATATTAAGGGTTCTGAGTTGTTATAGGAAACTCAGGAAGCTTATTTGCTCATTCTTCATGTAGTCAGAGCTCATTAGCCCAGCAGTTTGAACGATAAGGTCTCTGTGGAGAGAAAGCACAACATTAACAATGAAAAACATTTAAAAAAAAAAAAAAGAAAATGAAAGTAGGCGACTTAATGAAATGCGGCAAGGCTTTAATATTTCATAACAGGCAGAGTGTAGATCTGGGAAACATTTGTTGTTATTACTGAATTATGTAGTGCCTCTATCCTGACTAATGCAGCCTGTCTTAATGTTTGCTTGCAGAGGAGAGCCACCTGATCCAGGGAGAGGGATTTATTTTCCTTCTACATTCCTGATGGAGTCGTACAGAGTGACTGGCATTCCTCACAGTGGACCACAGCCGGGCCACACTCAGCCGTCCCGCCCCTCCAGGCACCACAGTAATGGAGCGGGTACATATGGCCTCAGCATCCGTGTCCAGGGCATAGATGGACACCCCTATGTAGTCCTTAACAACCAGGACAGGGGTCCACATTCCTATGTTGACCCTAACAGTAATGGATACTTCGACTCAGATGGCTCTTTTATTGAGAACTACCAGGAGTATGATTTCCAGGTAGGGAAAGAGGCTGGATCCAACAGCCCCTTCATGGAGTACAGGTCTCAAAAGATGATGCATCACTCTGGTTCTCAAAATGGTGTTGCAGATTCACAAGGGAAGAAAGCATCCTCCCTTCTGAACTTTCAGAAGCACCCCGAGATCCTGCAGCCATATGATCCTGACACCAACTCCCTGAACCTGGATAGCTTCCACAGCCTGCCCTCAAGGTCTCAACCTCCAGCTGAGACTGGAAGCCATTCCCAGGTATCTGGCGTACCTGCTCTGCCCCATACCAAGTCATCCACCTTGGACCAGAACAAAGCTCCCACACATCGAGAGAAAAGGCAACCTGAGCCTGTGCCAAAGTCACAGTCTCAGCCTTCAGTTCAGCGTGCTCAGCCTCATGGATGGCCTCAGTCACAAGTGGCCCAGCCTCAGTCCAAACCTCATGTCACCAACCTTAGTCCTACACCGTCCAAAACAGGCTCTAGAATTCAGCCTCCAACACAGCCTACACTCCCTACTGTGTCAAGTCCCACAAGTGAGCAGAGTAAGTCCTCAGGCAGAACCCCCAGCTCTATGAGCAGTGCCAACTCCAGCCTGGAACGTACCCGCCGTGAGCCTGATGTACTTCCTCTACGTAGGACAGATTCCAGTGGGCCTGTTCTTCAGACGACTTCGCGCTCCCGCCACTCTTCCTCATCTTCCACGTCTAAGACCCCATATGACGAACAGATGGAGGCCCTGTACGCTGACGCCATCAACCGCCATGAGAACCGCCGATATATCCCTTTCCAACCTGGTTCAGGCAGAGACATTGACACAGGCTCCATACCTGGAGTTGATGAGCTAATCGACAAGTTTGACAGCAAAGATGGCAGCCAGCAGCGCAGGGGCAGGGCAGGCCGCAGGAACAGAATCAATCCTGAGGATAGAAAGCGCTCACGCAGTGTGGACAGTGCCCTCGGCCTGCGAGAAGGCTCAAGCTTTTTGGATGAGTTTGGCCCCCGAAGAGGTACATCAGTGGAGCACGTCCTGCGACCCTCACAGCTACGGAAATCAGTTGGCAGTCAGGACTCATGGGTTTCTGCTGTGGATGGCAGGACTAACTCTAGAGCTTCATCTCGTGCAACCAGCGCACCAGGTTCCCCTCAGGGTACCATCTCTAAAGGTGTTGGCCTCATACAGGGTTACAAAAAACCACAAACGAGCATGACTTCAGTTGAGAAGACTTCATCAGTATCATCACTGTCCGCATCGCTAGCAAAGCCGTCCTCTGTGGCAGACAAAAAGTCCAGTGCCGAGGCAGATGTTCAGGTAAAAGCTAGAGGTTATTGATGCTTCTCTATAGATCTTTTCACACATGCAGCCCTCTTTAAACCCTTTCACAGGTGTTCACACTATTCCCCATGGGGTGTGGGAGGGACACGGCAAAATACAAGGGGGTCAAGGAAATTTCAGGGTTTGGTCTGGGCATAAAATACTGCTGTTATCATTCACGCATGGATCTCAAGAATATTATTTTAGGATAATACTTTTTTTTTTCTGCATGTATTAATGGGTTTTGTCCATACCTGTCCCTCATTGCAGGATGTTTTCTTGCAGTTTGTAAGTCAGTAGAGGTGTGTTTGTGGTAACCTGGACACAATGGACCGTTCAACATATTGGTGGGGGGTAGAGTGGTTTAGAGTGGTTTATAGTGTTGGTATTTGTTTTTCATTTCATAAAGAAATGTGGTCTGGATCTGATAAAAGTTGTTAGTATATATGCTAATCCCTGTACGTGCAGTCACGTCTTGCTCGTAGCTTGTTCATCTTCCTGCTCTAAAGGACTCTGATTGGGCTGTGTCACTTTGGGCTGCTCACAGTCATTGTAGATTTGAGCTTGACAAGATGGTTCTGCCTGATTACAGACATTGAATCAGGCTGGTGCAGCTGCTGTGCAAAGTAATGTATGTGGGGTTATGTGTGCTAGTTTACACTAAGCAATCACAGCAGGAAGTTTTGTAACAGTTTATGTTGATGTATGTGTGGGGAAGGGGACAACTTGGGGGCTTGCTATGGAATTTCAACAAACAAAAAAAAACTACCGTTTGGATCCAAACATGCAGTCAACCCAGGTAAATTCTGGAAAATCTTAGGGGTTTTCTGGAAGTGTGAATGGAATTTATTTTATTTTTTTTAAAGCTTGTCAGACATGAACTGTCTGTTTGACTTGTTTTTACTGCCCCCTGTGGATAAAGTAGTACCTCTAATATTTCTGCAGATTTTGTTCTAAACATCAGGAGTAATGTTTTCTGGTTAAAATTATCATCCTTTTTTTTTTTTTTTTTTCTTTTTTACAATTATCTAAACAGTCTGTGGGGTTTTGCTTTGGGAAATGTAAACAATGGTGTATCTGCTATTTATATCCCTTTTAACTAACACCCATATTTGTTGATTCAAGTAACTCCTCACAGGAGCTTTGACGATAATGTTTTTTTTAGTAATTAAAAGTGAGGATTTGTGAAGGAAGAATACTGTCATCTTTTCTTTTTGATTCTTTCCTACATTAATTTCACTCTTCTTTTACATTTCTTATCATTTTCAGGCCACACCTGATCTCCTCAAAGGTCAGCAGGAGCTGTCACAACAAACAAATGAAGAGACAGCAAAACAGATTTTATTTAGTTACCTCAAAGAAGGGTAAGTTAATTTTGAATTCCTGGTAATGCATTTTTTTTTTAGCTTTTAGTCTTTATTCTCATGAAAGAGAAATATCACTTACGTTAAATTCTGAAGTTGCACCGCAAAGCCTTGCATCATAAGGGAGGAGGCTTCAGGCAGAGCATATAAATGGTTGCTATCAGAGCTGGACTGCATGTGATTAAAATGAAAGAATGTGCTCTTCTTACCCTCCCATGCAGGCTGGGAGTGCTCCAGCTGTCTGGAGTTTGTTTTCCTGCAGAGTCCCACTTTTCTGTCTGCCTTTTCTTTTCCTTAGTGTGAAATGTTGGGAAGACTTTGTTTGCCTCTGTAATCAGACACTTAGAGCGAGTTAGGGAAAGGCATGTGGGGTTAAAAGGTGAGATTACGTTGAGATTATAAAGACATCAAATTTGACGACTTTATTGCATTCATAACTGTCTCTTGATAGAGGTAAAAAGTCATTGCCAAGAGTGTTTAAGAAGAATTTCTTCAACTCAAAACACTTGTTTACTGCAGAAATTAAAACAGTAGTAGGCAATTTTACAGTGAGCAACAGTTTGCAGGTTTTTCTATGATGTAGAAAAAGAACAGGAAGCTGTCTGGGTGTGTCGGACCACAGGTCAGGAGTCACAGGACAAAGGAAAGGAAACACAGATGGAAGTGCTGGAGCTGAAACTGAGCTACATTCCCAAGGCTCAGAAGACAAACATTCACCAAGGGGGGTTATAAACGTTAAATGGAAATCATCTGTATGAACAAAGGAGAGGTTCGAAGAGGGGTCGGATTTCTGTATCTTAGCTGCAAAATTTATTGAAATGATACATCACTGCTGTCATGAGAAAGTGGTGCAACACCAGTCTTGTAGATTCTGATGCTTTCACTTAAACTGAAGGATTAAAAATTGCTCTGTGGGTTGAAAAATCCTCCCATCTGTGGTGCTTTCAAATGTCTGGCAGTAAACTCAGAAATGCTTAGTGTTAAAAGCTTGAAAAACAAAGCTGCCTTTCTTAACACTTGAGATGTTGATGTTTAATAACTCTGGAGGTTTTTCAGAGCAGAACAATGCTATGACTTACTCACAAGTTTTATTTATTATATTTCTGGGTGTGGTTGGTTTTGTGTGCAACAGTGCTGAGAATTGTGGATTCATCCCAGTTCTGTGTTCATTTCACTCATTAAAATCTGAACAAAACTCTTGCTTGAACAGAAATGGTTCCTCCTTAGCATAATTTCACAAAGTTAGACTTCCATTACAGAGTCCATATGTTTGATTCTCCGCTCATGTGCTTCACGGTTTACTGAACGGGTGTAATGAAGCTGTTGGTGCCGAGAGGTGACACATCAAAGCAGCATGATCCTTTCTGACCCTCTCTAAGCAGAGATGAATTACTCTGTTCCCAGAACAGCCTGGAATTAAGTCCTGATCCCCCAAACACAAAGAAAAGTTATTTGCTTAACTCTTAATAACTTTGATGTGTTCACTTATTGTTTATGTGTGTTTTTGTCAACAGGAGTCACGACAGTGATGAAACGACCAAGAGAAAAGTCAACCTTGTCTTTGAGAAGATACAGACCTTGAAGTCTCGGGCCACAGCGAGCGCACAAAGCGATAACAAAGTAAGACATTTTTGTTTTATTGTTATTGAGAACCATGAATAGACAAAGAACAAATCAACTTAAATGTATGGTATATATGTTTTAAATGCTAAACTCTTGTCAAAGCGCCATCTTTCCGTACTAATATCATGCATTCAAAGACCTAGACTGTGTTCCAAGCGTGTGTGTCAAATGTCATATCACACAGCTTGAGCATCGTGCAGCGTTGCATGCCTGTTGTCCACACTGCATCCATTAAATAATAAACATTATGACATCATTTAACATAAATTCATACTTTGTACCAGTTAAACCCATTGCAATGGCAGTCCTCTCCAGATTATACTCATTATAGATATTATTTTTAATATTAGATTTATCTCTCTCTCCATGATTGTATTGTTCATACATCCATAGTAACTATCTTTACAACCATATAGACATCACCATATTCACTTTGGACCCTAAAGACATCGTCATCTTCTAAAAACTTCCCTTTTTCCAGGCACTGGACATCTCTGCACAGACCAAAGCACTCCAGGAGCAAAATGCTGAGCTGGAGAGGGAGATGACTGAAGTCAAGAAACAGCTTGAGGTATCAACAGTCAAACCACAACTTCTACGACAACCTGTTTATGCTAGCACTTTATTACTGCTAGCTTGGTTTGTTGATAACCTGTTTTCAGAGGATATACTTTGAGAAGGGCTTTGCTTAGAAAATAGGTTTAAAGGATTAAGGTTGAACTTGTTGAGTTTAAAGAGACATTAGTTAGATGCAGAATTGGCAAAGCCCAACTCAGACGCATATTTTAATGGAGAAATAGAATAAGCCGGCTGTTTCTTTTTAGTTACTTATTTTCTCCTTAAATGATGATATTGCAGTGTGCTAATACTATGTTAAGTTTCAATGAAAGTGGAAATTGCTGATAAGACTCCAAGAATCTGAAAAAGTTTTAAAAAGTGATGTACGTTTAAATTATGATGGCTCTGTGAAAAAACTTAATGTCTGTGTATTTAAATTGTAATGTTAATGCTGATTTTTTTTTTTGTCTGACCATCAGAAGAATCAGGTTGACAGGAGGGCAGCTGCAGGTTTGAAGGACCTGCAGCTGGAGCTGGAGCGGAGTCTAGAAGAGTGCAAACGTCTGAAGGAAAAACTTGCTAAAACAGAGGCAGAGCTGCAAAACACAGTCGAAGAGTAAGTGCGGTCTGACAATTTTTGGAAATGTTCTGTGATTGAATTTAGCATCCTAGCATAATCAAGGTTTGAAGTCTTTCATTTGTCAATTGCAGATATATTTTCATAATATCTAACTGTTACATAAAATACCATACATGATGTTGGAAAGCTGATGTAATGCGCTTGTCCAACTAATTTTTTGTGGGTCCTTCGTAAAGAAGAATGCATTGGGCTTCTTAAATTTAGGAGTACTGCATCAGAAGAATAATACCACATGTAACACATTCCCTGAGTTATTTAGTAACAAATACTAATAATAATTAGCTGGATGTGTTATTCATTCTCTGACACTTCAATGCATTGTAACATTGATACTAGAGAAGGACAACTGTTGTTGAAACCTCTCAGATGTGTTGATAGTTACTGAAGTGGTCACCATGAACAGTTCATCATGTCTCCTGCTGTTGGTTCAAGAGAGGGCTACTCAGATTGAATGACTATAGAGCCTGACAGTGCTTACTGTCCGCATATTTCTGTCCAAACTCAAAACGTACCTCTACTGTCCAGAGCTGCTCAGTTTTTACAAAATCACAGTCATGATTAATCTCTCTGATACTGAGTTTATGGTTGTTAAACTCTATCATGTATTGATTTTACATCAGCTACATCACATACTGTCAATGCTTATGAAATAAGCAAATAAATTAATAACCATTTTTGGTGCTGTGATGATGGTGGCCTAAATATAACAATATTAGACATTTATAACATATGACAAAATGTGATGGTAAAATGAGCACAATGGACCAACATTGTCTCTTTTGTTGGCATTAGAATGTAATATTTTTGCCTTTTGGATGGATTATAGTAAAAAGGAATAAGCTGTCCATCACTCACCTCTGAGTCTCTTTTTGTAGCAGGGATATATGCTTAGGTTCCATCTACATTACTCTGTGGTGAGATGTTTGAGGTGCCTCACATCACTTATCACCCTCCTGCTCTGTGTTGTTGTCATGCAGAGACAGTTTAGGCATCATTGCTTCACCAGGTGCAGGTTTTCATTTTAACCTCTGTGCTCTGCAGGCCTCATATTCAGACCCTGCACAGGTGCTGCCATCTGCACGTGTGAATCAGGGTGCAGCTGTGCAGGTGTGAGTGTGCACATGTACTGTATGTCGAGTATCTTCACTGGGTTGTGACATGCTGTGTGGTTTGTCAGGCTGTTTCAGGTGAAGATGGAGAGGGAACAATACCAGACAGAGATCAGAGACCTGCAGGATCAGCTGTCAGAGATGCATGACGAGCTTGACACGGCCAAGAAGTCAGCCACAGATGGAGAGAGGGATGTCATTATGGCGGTAATGCACAGTGGTGTTTAAGACAGAGATTGTTCATTGTTTTTTGTTGCTGATGCGCATTTAATGCTTATACTCATTAAAGTCCCAATGAAAGCTTATTTTTCGGCCCCTTGAATACATAAAGTTATGAACTTACCACAAGATAAAGTTTAACCTTGGAGTGATTTAACATCACCATGTCGTTGAACAGTTAAAATTTTTAATTATGTGCAAAATGTATAATTATTGCACTTTATAGAAGGATTGGTAACTATAATATCCCACCATGCTGATTATTATCAGTGTTTGAAAGTAACTAACTACATTTTCTCATGTTCTTGTAATGAAGTCTTTTTTTGTTTACTTTTTTAAGACATTGCTTTTACATTTATGTTGGTAAGTTTAGCATGAAATAATTTACTTCACCACGTATCACATAGCATCTAAGTACTATGTAAAAAGTACTAAATATAACATAAGCTAATTGAAACCTTCCATCAACTGGTGTTGATCAAAACTTTAACTTCAGTACTTATATCATGTTGTGTGGCAAGTTGCTCAATACTGAAATGATATAGCCCAATACCCAATGGATTTTATTAGGAAAGTCACAAGGGTTGGTCACATTTTGTATTTGTAAATATTAAAGTTGGTTAGGGTTTGGGTTAGTAAATTAAAGTTAAAAAACCCCTCTTATTTCAAAGTTTTAGTTATTTAATATTAATTGTCTATAAGTATTAGTAACAGTTTCAATATGCAATGTGATGACTCACAGAGAATGTTTGAAAGATATCTTTATTGTCTTATTTCATATAACAGGGTTTATATTTTCTTATTTTGGTTCAGTGATGTCACTACTACTACTACTACTACTACTACTACTACTACTACTACTTAATATACCCAAACAAATAACTGTTTGGCTCATCACATTTGGCATGACACAGAAAAGTGTACTCAAAATACATAGTGCTTTAAGTGCACTTTATACTAATGTACCTTTACTTGAGAAGATAGGGCTGGGGGATAGCTGTAGGTAAAAGAACATGTTTTTTGTAAGAAATGAAGATGAACATTGTAAAATCACTCTCCAGATTTCACTTCCTATTGGTGGTACTCTTCTCATGGGTAAAACTCTCAAGGTTTACATGACAAATAAGCTGGAATATAACAGAATATGATAACACTGGAGTTTTTCCACCCTGATATAATCATGGCCGCTATGGGGATAGGGTTCATTTACTGTGCTTTGCATGGAAAGAGACAAAAAGACCTTTGAAAATGAGTTCATAAATACATTAAAATCTTGAGGAATAAAACTAAATGATTATTAGTTAGATGGTTGAAAGAACTGTTACAAAATAAGTCTAAATGAAATACAAAAACTGTTACAGGGTAACAAATTTTATGTTGATTTACAACATAAGTACAGGTAATTTTACTGTGTTTTGGCACACAGTGAATCAGGTTCACAAGTACTTAGGTTCCTCTCCATAAATCTGCAAGTGATAATAGAATTAGTGGCTTGTTCCTAAAATAAGTTACAAGCTGACATAAAGGTTTGTATTCTGTCTTTTATTATCTTTAACATTGTAGAAATTACTTCCTTCAGCAGTTACACAATGTTTTTTGGAAGTGACTTAGGGCATAACAAATACGAGCTACTGTAATTTAAGTATGAACATTTTAAACATTTAGCCTCTGCTGGTAAACTCAGGTTTGATATCACAGATTCTGCAGCTTATAGAGCCAAAATCCTTCCATACAGGACATGATGCAGCTTAAAGTGGAGATGCAGGAGGTTCTCATGGCCAAGGAGGAGCAGGAGGAGGTGCTGAGGAGGCGAGAGAGAGAGCTGACGGCTCTAAAAGGAGCTCTGAAGGAGGAAGTGGCAGCTCATGATCAAGAAGTGGACAAGATGAAAGAGCAGTATGAAAAGGAAATAAGTCGACTGCAGACATCTTTAGAAGAAGCCAGAAAGGTAAACAGACCCTCATCCTACACTCTGTCTCCCTTCTTCTCCAGTGTGTTCCCCTTCCCTCATTTCCTTCACTTCCTCCATAAGTCTATGAACGCACCCTGTTATAGAAAAATCACATCAGGGGAGCTGTAACTGTGTGTCTTGCAGTATGCCATGTTTTGTCACCAGTTGTTTAAGCTTTGCTCTGAAGTGACATAATTTACATCTTTTCACTGGTTTCACATCTGTGCCACTGGGGTATCAAAACACTGAGGCTCAGGATTCAAAACACACAGGCAAGGTTTGGCAATTTTAAATCAGTAACACCTTATTTCTGTGAAAGGATTTACCAGAAAAGAGAGGAAAGAGGCTTTTCTTTGGCTGTTTTGTTTGCATGTGAAAGTGTTGAATTAAAGAAGTCATCACTCAATTTACCAAAACAGGAAAAAAAAGAGAGCAAGTACAGAGCTGAGAGAGAGAGGAATATTTAAAATTTAAAAACAAGATGTTTGAAATGTTATCCACCTGAATGCAGTGAACACATTACTCTTTGGTGTTCTGGAGCTAAATACATAAGCCCTTGGGATATCACTGTGGCCTTTCGTGTTATACAGGGTGACAAGAAAGCTTTGATGGTTCAATATTTACAAAGTTCCTCTACTATTTATGCAAAACTATGAATATGTCTACCTTCTCATGCATAAGTTTGAAAATGTGATGAGTAGATAGTTTTATGCCTTTCTGTACATTTCTACTACTTGTTAATTCATACTTTTAGAGAAAGATACCTATGTTTTTTTCTTTTTATTACCTCCGCCAAGGAGGTTATGTTTTTGCCGGCGTTTATCTGTCTGTCTGTTTGTCTGTTTGTTTGTGTTCAAAATAACTTGATAGGTTCTGAACGGATTTGGATGAAATTTTCAGGAATTGTCGGAAATGGGGTATGGAAGAACTGATTAAATTTTGGGGGTGATCCGGATCACCGTCTGGATCCAGGAATTTTTTAAAGGATTCTTTAACATTGCCAGATAGGACCATTTTCGCCAAAGTGGACCGAAGCTGCTTGGCGGAGGTCTGCGCTCTCTGAGTGCTTATCTAGTTTTGTTTTTTGGACTCTTAATTTAGTTGTTGAGACATGACAATTGATAAAGTGGGAAAAAAATTGAGACACTAGCGAATGGCATGCAAAAAGGAACTATCTGAACCAAGACTGTTGCATCAAGGACAACTCAGTACATGAGGCGTGCTGACATTTCTGCTAGGCTACTGGGAACCTTTCTTATTTAGTTTTGTAATGATTTACTTTTGTCTTTGTGTAAAAATGGTTGTTCAAAGATGCAATTAGCATAGTACTAATCTTAACTTAGGTAGAAAAAAAATCCCCTGGTGGAAATCAGGCTCCACTGAAGTTCACACACTTTAGCCAGGTCAAGAACAAACTGATAAAATGAGTGTGAAACATTGTGTAACATTTAAAAGCAGCTCGTCATCACTTTTCATGGGAAGTCTTTCAAAGCAGTCAAGTGTGGAGGTGTTCTCTTATCTCAACTTGTGTCTCTAGGGAGGAACAGTTAACAAGAAGAGGGGTGTTTTGATGATACATTTAGAGACATTTATCTGTGTCCTAAACTGTGAGGGGCCACTGGCAAGGTCAGTGCTTTGCTTTGTTGCTACAGTACAAACCACGTCTGAGTTTCAGATAAAGTTCATTTTTTTGATTTAGCAAAAATAAAACTTTCATAAAAGTTTATTATCCTTGCATCTCCCATCATAAAAAATACTTTTAGTTGGCATATCAGGAGAATGTTTAGAAAAGAAAGTTGAAGGGAGATGATTTACAGTTAATTTTCTTTGTGACAGAGATGAAAAATAAATGAATTTAAGCTAAGATAAGACAACCAGCAGTGCCTTGCAGAAGAGAGAGCCTCTGCAAGAACTAATGAAGAAGCATTGTTTTTCAGCAGGTTGTTGCTGTGATTCAAGTGTGTCCTGTTTGTCTCAAAGAGTGGAAGCAGTCCTTGTTCTGGGCTTCCTGCAGTCTGGTGGGGGTTTGTATGCAGGAGTGTAGGGCTGCAAGAGTTGAAATGAGAACATTTCCTGTAGTGAAACAGAGGTACAGTTCCCCCTTAGGGGGGTCTTGTTGTCAGGGGTTTACCCACAGTGCTTTGTAAACACTTGGAAGGATAAAGCTATTGTTTGTTTCTTTTTGTAGATATGAAAGAGTTGACCAGTAGGAGCCTTTTGTTTTTGTTGCTGTCTAAGGTTTTCATATGAGACGGATTTCAGATCAGAAGGCTATCATTTTGCCTTAAGTTATGATCAAGATTTATCTGTAGGCTTTTATACCTTTGTTTATAAGTTAGGACAGTGCCTAGCATCGGCAACTAGGGGAGACGGTGGAGGAACAACATGTGGAAAAGAGGCAACAGGCAGGAATCAAACCCTCACTGCAAAGAGGCCTGCAAAAATTACTGTTAAGGCCACAACAGGAATCCTATTATAATATTAAATTAAGAGAATGTAGGGAGAAAAAATGTGTTGTTGTTATGAGTTCTTTTTCTAAAGGTGACATATTTTACTCCCTTTCAACACTGGCTGCAGATGTCCCTCAAAAATATTTTCAAGGTTTCTTTGCGCTAATGCGTTCTGTTCCATACCTGCTCAGCACAGGCTGTTTTAATGTAAATTAGGGATGCACAATATTATTATTATTATGTGTTATACTATCAGTTCATATCGGTGTTGGCAGATTATAGCTTAAAATTTTAAATATCGCTATCTGCAGATATGAAAAATTCTGCTGTTATGTACAGCCGATATATTGACAATAAATGTTGGCCATACATATCACCTATATCGGCTGAAATATTGGCAAAATGTGTCAATGTAGCCAAATGTTTCACTACATTTTTACTTAATGTCCACACCAAGACACCCGCAGTACCATTTTAGAACGTAAAATGCACACATCTGTTTCTAATGCTAATAAAATGTCACAGAATAAGCAACAGGTCAACTTTAGTTAGGTGAAGACTGCAGGCTTTGTCCAAAAAAAAATATCTGTATTCTCACCACGGCCCTCTAAGGAAGTGGATGTGGTTTCAGTTTTCCAGCACTGTACTATGATTTTTACTGTGGCTGCACATGCCTAGACATATTCTTCCACTGGATTTGTCTGTTGGCCGAACAAATCACAGGGAGTGTCTACTATTCAGAGGACGTGACTTATCTCCTAATGATGTCAGCAGGGGATTTTTTTGGGACAGATAGTTGAAGCACATGTTTTGAAAGCTGGAACAAGCAACAGAGGGAAAGGAGTGTTTTTCTCATGTTGTGGGGGGGTTATGGACAGGTCATTGATACTTAATGTTTTATAAATAGCATTTAAAAGTGTATTTTGCATAATATGTGACCATCTATCCCTGCAGCTGTTAAGTTAACCTCAAAACAATTGAGATTGAAACGGTTTATCAGGAATGACCACATGTTTGGTCTATTTTACAGAAAACCACCTGTCAAATCTTAACCAGCAAATATTCAACCAGGACTAAAGATATATTAGTGTCAAACTCAGAGATGGACAATATGGCAGACCCAGAGATAATGAGCCAGTATGTGTGATAGGGATTGATCTAACAATTAAGGTCCAAGAATTACATATATTTTGAAAAGAGATGAAAATATGTAACCCATAACATGTTACACTGATAATAATATTACATTTTCAAAATTTATTTTAAAACAGGGCCCCCACAATGTCTGTCAGGAAAAGATTAACTGGCAATTACAAATACAATTGATGGTCCTTGTGTTTGGCCATCTACGTCCCGTTATGTCCTAAAGTTTTCTGTAAGGTTGCACTATTAATCCTTATTCCTACACAAGACTTGTTGCTGGATTATATGAATGTAAATGAAATTATCTGAGTATTCAGCATATAAAAGACATTTTAATTAAATCATTAGTGCTCCAAGCTACATAATAAGAATTTTGGAAGCATGTCAGTGATAAATTAAGGCTTTCTGTGTAATAAAAATACTCAGTGTGATTGGCATGAACACCAGAGCAAACAAGGAAGGAGCTAAATTAAACCCAAGCTCTTTGAAGTCCAAAATTTTCACAGCATGTGGGTAGTTGGCAGAGTAACTGGCTATGAGAAAGTCTTGCATTAAAGGGGAAAACCTCTGATTATCTAATGTACACTTCAACATTGTGTGAGGGTGTCAAACAAGGAAAAGAGGGCCAAAGTGAACGGTGCATCCTCTGCCCCACCTCCAACCAAAGTGCTGCTCTCCCCCTTTTGGTGGCCCTGACGTTTGCTGTGACCATGTGGAGAAGAATGCATAAAACTAGAGCACTGAATTGCTCTGTATTCTAGTTAATTGCAGTGGCAAGGCATCACTAATCTAATGAGCTGCCGTTCCTAAGTTGCGTCGTGCCCCCCCCCCCCCCCCCCCCCCCCCCCCCCCCTTCTCTCTGTGCCCAGAGAGAGTGGGGGTAATTGTGGACCTCAGTTGATAATGAATGATGAGTTTGTTTCACACAATAATAGCAGCGGGGGTTGGGACATGCTGAATAAGTGGGTCAGTGTGCTGTAGAAAAGGGGATGCGTGGATGACCCCCTGAAAAGAGCGGGGGGCCTGTTTTGTGTCTTAAATTGAAAGCTGCGTTGTTTTTTCAATGAACTGCAATGTGTGGAATTTCATCAAGGTTGGAAAATCTTGGTCATACTTTCATGGGAAGATATGAATCTGCTTGTTTTGAGGTCTTAATGCTCTCTTGCAAAAGATGTCTGCACAGTTGAAGGTGGACTTGATGTTAGTGTGTCAGCATGTGCTGGTATGCAGAGCCTGTGGAAAGATGAGGTGCGGTGAGAAAAAGGAAGGTCTGTCTCCTGGAATGTGGGGGTCAGAGTGGAGAATGCGCTCCCTGCAGACCTCTTGCTTCGTGCAGTTCCAGCTCTCTTACAGTGCTCCTGATCTGACCTGCTGGAGAGGCTCAGATTTGTTCATTTCTTCCTCTTCAGGGTGCAGCAGTTGCATCCCCATCGCTGCAGAGCTCCATTTTCTCAGTTTTAGAGGCTTAAACTGGCCTCAGCTGAACCGCCCTTTCCTTGATGCAAAGACAGCCTTATGTTTATCACTCTATTTCTTGATATGTTCCACCACCTGCCTAAAGCCACATGGCCTCATTGTTATCATGCTCTCATCTGTAAGCTCAATCCAAAATGCTGCTCTTTTTCATTTCTGAACTCCACAGTCTCCACACAAGACTCTGCAGTCTTCTCTCTCTCAGATAAATGCGATTGACTTCTAGCCTGTCACAGCTGCTCATATCTTAGTCTGTCTCTCGAGTAATCTCTGCCAGTGTGTGAACTGAAGTCTCACTGTCTGATCATCAAACTTCCGTAGCCTGGAGGAGAGTTCCCCCTCAGGCTTGTTTTGAAAGTAGAGACTCCTGCTCGAGTCTGCGTGTTTGATGATAGGGCTGTATTTCACAGCGTAGCATCAGGAGCTGATTTACCAGGCAGCTGGAGAGAGGAGGATGGAGATGTGGGGCAACAAGTGAGGACAGAAACCATGAAGAGTTTCTGGATTCTTACAAAGACACTCAGAAATAAACAATTTAGATTGATTGAACTCTGAGGTTAACTTTAATCAGAGATACCCTAATTAAGCTGAAGATGATCATTGTCAGCCAATATTGACTAAGAATACGTAACTGATGAGACTTAATTCCTGAAGTTACCAATGCAACCACCTTTTTTTTGATAGACAATACAGCAAATTTAGGCATCAAAACAAAGATATCCAAAAGTCTGCCTCTGCTGCTCTGTCATCCATTAAAAAAGTGTTGTAAACTTAAAAAAAATGTAATTCTGGTAGTGAATATATGAATCCAGTATTGAAATCTGTGCAAACATGTTGGGATAAGAGCTAGTTAGTGTCTTGGTGTATTTAAGCTACAGGTGTAGCATTATGATTTGCTAATGTTGACTAGGTAAAATGGAGGTAAGTATGTGATGTGTTTAAATGTAATTTCAAGAAAAGGAAATGTAGGTTTCGGCCAGGAGTCAGTGTTCTAAGACATATGGCCTTTTATTTATTACACTTTTTGTACTGCTTAGCTGATTGGAAAGGCTTACTGTCTTTTTACAGTTTAGTAATGATTGTATCAATTAATTCACTTAAATATGCATTTGTAATTAATGAACTATCTTGTGTCATACAGTGGTCCCACTGCAGGATATGTGGCGCATTTTCTTCTTGAGATAACTTTGTAGCACTTTTCTTAGCAAACACTTAACCAGTTGTTTGAACAAATCATAAAACATGATTGGTATCCTTATTCGTATCAGAGATCGGTGATTGGTATCAGCAGTAAAGAAAAAAACTGAGCAGGGCATTCCTACCTTAAATGGTAAATGTGAGACCAGACCATGTCTCAGATTTTTGTTCTCATTTGTTTCCTCTGAGGAAATCAGTACTTAAGTTTATTAAAAGTGTATTTTTTTTTTATATAGTTAGTAGTTGCTACATAGTTTTTTTCAATAATTGAACCATTTTGAGTTGCTTTGCTTCTTTCACTCTTATTTTGTTGTAATAATAAGTCATTGAGTTGTTTTCTTATTTATGTTCTGAATGATTCAACAGTTTTTTGATCATTTATGTGTAAAATTAACAATTAACAGGCTGGACATGTATTAAAACTTTTTAGTGAGTTTCTGTTGTGTGGGATGTACTTTTTGGGCGTTCCTTCTCTTGCTGTCCGGTTCAGTCAGACTTTGTCTACTTTGGACCTTGGCCTTGAAAACTGAGACGTGGTTTTTGCCCCCCACTTCTTTGTCTTTCTGTGTAGACATAATTGAGTCTTTTGGACTTTTTTATACATTTGAAAGATTGTAGGAGGAGAACACTCTCCTACAAGCTCTGGAAAGTAACTACAGGTCAGTTTTAACCCTGGCTCCCTGCTAAAAGACCACTTTGACTCACCTTTTGTTTTGACTATTTGTGCAGTCTTTGATGTTCACCATCCATATTTACACAAACGATTCAGGATATGTTGGTCTGTGCTTAATGTTTAATCAAAGGCTGGAGACAAATCCAGTCCCAGGAAAACAACATAATAATTTTTTTTGCTTGATGATATTCTGGACAGACTAACATCAACAACCCCTCTCAGCCAGATGCACTCAGATTAAGTAAAATTAATGATATCTTTTAACCTACTTGCTTCAATGACCATTGAAGTTGTCAGGAGAACAGCAGAATCTACAAGACTCAAACTGACACATTAGAAAAGGGTCCCGGGACTGACAAGAGCAACGATTTTAATAGTTAATAGTTTTCTTAGACAGCCCATTTTTGACCTGTTGTCTCTTAAGCCCCATTCACACTTGTAAAAAACCCTGAAATTATCTGGGCATTATGTGGGTGAGCTGTATGTGTGAATGCAAACAGCCGAGTTTTCACTCAGACTTTACCTGGATAATTTCCTTGCGTCCTCCTATTATTTTATCTGCCCAAAGTCCGAGTAGGCTCATGTCTGAATGCTACAGGGAATTATCAGGGGATTCGCTGAGGGACACGAGGAGGGCTGATGACCTCATCCTGCGAGACCGGTGCAAACCAGGAAGAGAGAGACTCGACAGGACAGATAAAAACGGCCGCTGCAGCAGGAGAAGTTTGTCTGAATGTAAGGGGATAACACAAACTCAAATGTGCATCTGGACATTGGAAGTGTTGTTTCTATTCACATCATCAAAGTTCTGAGGAAGAACATCTGCTCCAAAACAATCATCAGCGGGTTTCTCAGTCTCACATTCAAAGAGCTGTCCCATGCTGCTGTTGAACACGGATGAAACCCTGCAGCTTTTTTGGCCATTGTAATCGTCCTGCATGTAGTGACAGTGCTTCATATTCACTTCTGTGTGCTTCAGTGCTCCTCTCAACTCTGTAATTGATGCTGTTGATACACTTTTTAACATTAACATTAACCAATGGGTTAAATAAATTTTAACCTTAAACATAGGAATATACTCCAATTAAATAAAATAAATACAAAATAAATTAGAAGACCCTGAAAAGTAACCTCAATAAATCCAATAAAAACCAAAACATATATTTTTAAATTGCAAAATAACCACTGTGTTTAACTTAAACATTAGTATATTCTACAACTGAATTAAATAAATAAAAAATAAATCAGAATTGACTGCTTGTATCGGAGTGCTTTTATTGGAGATTTTAGATGCAGGCTGATATAATCCGATATTTGTTTTTTTGCTGATATCGGACCGATATCCGTTATCAATATTGAATCGGGACACCCCTAACTTACCTCACTTTTAGTGTATTACATTTGGATAAATCAATACAACTTGGGTCAAGATATAAGAACGTAAAGAAAAAACAATGGTTTTCATAATCACAGCCTTGTTTAATGGGGCAAATTGCCAATCATTGTTAGGACTTTGTGGTGGCCAATGAGATTTCAAGGGCCTGGTTTCTATGGTTTCACCCCTGGTCAGGTTCAGAACAACACTCTATGCAACAAGGAAGCTGCTGATGGCTCATGCAGGGCTTATTTCATCGAACTTTTAGATCAGTGGTTCTCAAATGATGTGGTCCGAGCAAGTCTAGGTGTGCCTTGGGGCTTTGTATGAACATGTGTAATTAAAACAACTTTTCTTAGCCATTTGTAGAAGAAAATTAGAAGTACTCAGAGGGCACAAAACTCCACCAAGGCATTTCTCACGTCCTCTGTCAAGTTACTAGTAAAAATGTGGGAACTGCTAAATCTCGCAATGTTAACATATATTTCTTTAAAAATCTGGATTCGCATCACCACCAAAATCAAATATTTTCTTCCATTGTGCCATGACCAACATTCCCTAAAAGTTTTATTAAAATCCTTTGAAAACTTTTTGAGTTACTTTGCTCAGAGACAGACAAAGAAACACCAGCAAAGGCCTCCTGTTCCACATAACCTTGAGTTTAACTAAGAATTGCTATTGTATTTGTAATACAAACATACAGTTTGAAGGTAGATAAAATCTCTGAAACTATTAAAAAATACTTTTTTAACAAAATAAAGTCAGATAATCCTTATAACAAACAGGAAATTATAATCAAAGTATGATGGGTTAACAGAAGCTCTATTTTATTATTACAGGTTTAAATATTCCCAACCAGTTAGAGTAAAATACAAGTTTACAACAGTTAGAGTGCTTGTTGGTGTGTCTTCAGACAGGCTTAACAAGAATTAAAAAGGCTTATTTTAGCCTGCCATGCATATTTTAGCGTCTTTGCAAAACTCTAATCACTTTGTTTAGTCTCAAGTTGCAAGGACAGAAATTAATAACTTGTATTTTGATAAGAAGTCATGTAACAACAGAAGAACATTTTTGTTGTTACTACATAGGGCATATCTTGTAAACAAGAATACGAAAGTTGTGTATAGCCTGCATACCCATTAATGTAAGAGTTAGTGTAACATTGGAGCGATGTTTGTTCAGAGGCAGCTGGAGGATGTTGAGTCTGATTGTATTAAATCAGTTGACGACAACCGCTCCATGAGAAAATATTATATTGTGGTTTTTTGGACACAGGAGGATTTAACTCACGATAGATGAAATTTATGGATGAGCACTGACACCGCAGGAAGAGAGGAAATGACTGAAGACTGAAAATGTGTGAGTGAAGTCTGGAAACAGGAAGGATGAGAGGGAGCTGCATATGAAAGAAGGTGACAGGAGATGTGAAAGAAAATCATGTTCTACTAAAACGTCTGTAAACGCTTCATTTTGTATCAGACAGTCAATTTGTCAGTGCTGCTGTTGGTCTGTTTTTATAAGTGAAATCACAGTTAGCAAGTTTTTGCAGCTGCAGGAGCAGGAAGTCATGTTTCATGTTTTCATCCCAGTTTGGAGTTCCTTCGACTGTGAAATAGGAAATGAGGAACAGCTACATTCAGATGTAAGACATTTAAGTTGATGTCAATTTATATATATATATATATATATATATATATATATATATATATATATATATATATATATATATATATATATATATATATATATATATATATACACACACACGCGCACACATATATGTGTGTGTGTGTATATATATACATATATATATGTATATTTATATATATTTATATCGAGAGAGAGGGGAATGATATTGATTAATATAGCAGCATCTAATTAAACTACCATGAAATTGGGTTTAACTGGTCTAAAAGTATGAATTTCTGTTAAATGATGTAATTTCTGTTGATGGTTGATGTAGAATAAAGCACTTGGAATCAAGCAGGTCCATGGCAACAGGTCATTCATGATTGTTTGTCAAGCGAACACCAAAATATGTGTGGTGTTTGCAGGAACTACCATGTATTTAATTTTGTTGATCTCTCTGAGGTTAATATCAGGAATTGTAACGATAATTGAATGGTGCTAAAGGAAAGCCCAAATATTTGTATTTGATGTAATTGAACCTCTATAGGTCCACAGCAGCAGGCTGTCCACATCACTGATCCCAGGCTGATATCATGAGTGTTTCCTCATGATATCAGAGGGGAAGCATATATAAGGAGAAAAGAATTGGACCTAGCACAGAACCTTGAGGAGCTCTGTAACTGACTTTAGTGTACACAGAAGACTTAATGTTCATACACACATGAATGATGGATGGATTCACTCTGAGGACCCAAGTACTCTCAAAATCAAAATCTGGTTCATGCAGTATGTGGGAACACAGGCCAACACAAGGGAGGGTTGGGGGCGCAGAAGTGCTCAGACAAAGTATGATGAAACCAGTCTCAGTATGAAAACATCTTCAATCAAAATTAAACATTAAGTATATTATAATAGCTGTTAAATTGAGTTCTGAAAGATTCAGATGTGTTTTTGAGTATTATTTATTTGAGTTTAACATGAATAAGTTCTGATCTCACTCGGATTAAATATGAAGATAGACAAACCGTCAAGAGGAGTGATTGCAGCCTTTGGCATGCTTCATTATGTGTCATCTTGTTTGAAATATCATGGGTCAAAAGTTTTTAGAGTTTTTTTGGACTAAGAAACTGTGTAAGATAAATAAAGAATCCAACATGTTTTTTCCTACATGAAAGCAAATCATTTAGAGCAACAGAGCAGAACAGGGAGAGGAACATAACATGATGTCTAATGATTTTATTGAAAATGTTTAAATTAAAGAAACTGGTCTTTTGACCTTACACAGTAACTATAAATTCTTAAGACTTGTGGACTGCCTCAGATTTGTGTTTGATCTTGGTGACTTTAAATTAAACTTCTTTTAAAGGTTATGAACTATACAATAAGGTTTTCCGTGTGTTTTCTGAACGCTGATCTGTCTTTTTTTTTTTTTTTTGGTTTTGATAAAATAGTGACTGTCTTCACAAAAATGTTTCAAAAACATGCTCTAAAACTCTTCTCCATGGTAGATTTCTGTTGCTTGTTTCTTGCAGCTCTTTTTTTTTTTTTTTTACACAATCAGCTCTTATGTTATGCTGGAAGCTGATTTAGAAGGAATAAGTGAGAGAGCAAAGATTTCACCACAGCACACGACCTGCACATACTTTACTTTCAGCTCTCGTACCGGGCTTCAAAGACTGCACAATGTTAGTTAATGTGCAACTTTAGACAAACAGTTTGAGTACACATGAGGACCCAAGACAAACTTTAAGTTTGAGCTTAGAAGGAAAAATACTTGCTGGATGATATTTCCACATAGTTCTCTGATATTTTGTGTTATCTTGCATTATGTTCTTTAATTTATATGAAAATAACCTCTCATAGACAGATCATGGTCCAGCTGCTCCCAAAAAGAATCGGTTAGTTTGCATGTATTCTGTAGGGCTTGTAGGGTAAGCTTGAGTAGTGCATTAAATCAGTTATTAACTTTGCCAATGAATAAGGAAAGCTTCTTGTAGTCTTGTGATAAAGACTATTACAGTAATAAAGGCAGTAGAGTTGCTTCTAGTGCATATATTGTATGGACAAGAGGGGTCATTTAGGTGTTTTCTTTCAATTTAAGAAAAGTTTATCCATCCATAAGCGGTTTTAGCGCTTCACTGCACATACATCTCAGTAGTAACTGCTTCCTGTGCCTCTTCTTCTCAGGCGCGGGGACCCTCTCTCTTCCAGCTGGGTGCCTCTGCGCGTTTTTGACTCTCATGACCTACTGTAGTGTGGGAAGTGGGACAGACATAAAGTGTGAGGGACAGACTTGTTAATGTTGTTGACATGGAACACAATCCTGACACTTTTTATCAAAGCTTTATTATTGTAGTGAAAGCTGCGTTTTGCCCCACATGCTTCTCAGTCTCTTTTTCTTTGTTAATGAGCTTCTACCCCAAACAGCAAAAGAAACGTCACATTGATGAATGTTAAAACGTAAGAGGGGGAACTCATACTGGATTCACCATACTGGACTCTAGCCAGTATCAGCGATTACCCCAGGTTTGTTTGTCAAGGGCAGTGGCCTGACCCCACCCAGGTGGAGGGTCACATGAGTGTAAAAATATCCTCAATAAAACACCTTTATTTGTAGTTTTATTTTTTAAAAGCACATTTAATTTAAAAATGATGCAGATTTGATTTAATAGTTTACATCATCCACAGGCTTACTATCTTTGCACCATAAAATTGACATATTGACATATAAATTAAACTGTTTCCCAAATTCATATTAGCAGAAAACATAACTGATACCTCTGTATACACGCCTTATCTGCCTCTTTGAGAGCTACAAACGGCAGTGTAACAACCTTCAGACAGTGAATGAATTTTGTAGAGCATAAAATAAAAAGTGTGATGCATTATTAAGGTGCTTGTACTTTCAAATTGAAATATATTCTTTTAATCAAGCAGTAGGTTTGCAAAGTGGCTTCCTGAGACAATCCATTCCAAGTATTAAAAATAGCAAAAAGACTTTCTTAAAAAAAGATGATAATGAAAAAGAAGAACTCGCTGTTGGTTTGACCTAAAACTTTAGTCCTGAAGAAAATCCTTTTTAAGTGAAAAAGAATGAGGATGAAAAGAAAAACACTTGAGGTAAAGCAAATCTGTCGCTTCTCTCACAGCATCACACACTTGAGAAACATTATGATTCATAGATTCATTCTGCAGAGTCCTGTTATCAGCTGTATATGTTGCCGGAAATATCTGTATACACTAATATCAATACTTAAACTTTTAAGCTGTTATCTGCTGATGCTGATGTTATGCCCATCTACCAGGATTGGCAACATTTTTATTCAAAGGGCCGTACCAACGTAAACTCAAATCAAATTCAACCTCTTGAAATTGGTCTATCTGATGGATTGGCTGACTAACAACAGGGTATTTGCCAAGTCAGACATCCCGGTTTCATTTAAAGAAAAATCAAGATCCTTCGTTAGAAAATGTCGCTAATATTAAGATTTTGACTCTTAAACTTACAGGTGGATTATCTTGGACAGTTGACGCGTCTTAATTGCATTGTGAGGCTTCCAATTCACGTATACTTTACAATTATCTGATAGATGCACTACTGCACAGACTATGGATGCAACACATAGTTATACTATTTACCTTTGGACTTGTGACAGACTGTGTATCTGACTATGACTCTGGACTTGTGCAATAACTTGATTTTTACCTGTAGAGGACATATTTCCAATGCGATTAAAATATTTACAGACACTAGCTTCTGAAAATATGGTGTTCATGAAATTTATCTCCATGTACTCAAGAGACCCTTCTGTTCTATAAATTCTTATCTTTCTGTGACTAATTTAACTTTTTAAGACTTAACTTTTGACTCAATATTAAATATTGGCTACAGATTGAAAACTTGTCATTAGAGTGAGCAGGGATGAACTAAAGGCCTGTTGTCCAGACTTTGGGTAAACCATGGCTCTGCTAAAAACAAGTGAAAACCTGCATCTGATTGCCTGGAGAGACTTTGTGCCATTTAAGTATTCATACATTTATTCATACTTTTTGAGGATGTCAGGGGCCAGATTGACCTGATTTGCAGGCCAGTACTTGCCTGTAGACTTTGTTTTGCATGTGTGTGCCATGAAATTATGCATCCTTTAGAAGAGTGTCACTGACTTGAAAGGTCCCATACTGGCCCCTGATTGATTCTTCAACATGTACATAACCATCTGTTAAACAACAAACATGGACATAAGGACTGTAAATATGCCACTGACTATATAGTATATACTTTTTTATACTTTTTTAGAAAAAATTATTTCTATTTTTTCATTACTGTATTTGATTTGTAATTACCTTATTTTTCAGTATAATGCTTCCTTCTAATACTTCTCTTGTATCCTGCAGCTGCTGTATATTTTGGAATTTCCCCCTGTGGGACTAATAAAGGAATATCTTATCTTGCACATCTATACACATGGTCTTTGCTGACCAAAAAAGTTAAGTTCTACCCATTTGTAAGTTTTGGCTACAAGGGGGTGACAGTGCCAGCGAGCATGTTTGACAATGTACCAACTAGTTATTTATTGTCTCTGACTAACGCACGTCTGCTTTTTTCTATTATTTTTATTTTACAGAGTGGGCTCATGGTTTGGTAGACTGCTAGCCCTATGGCAAAAATTATTTTTGCAATAGGGGGCAAAAATTATTTTGATTCTGATTCTGATTCCCTAGGCCCAACAACAAGATTAATATTACAAAAAAAAAAGGCTCATACCATTGAAAAAAGGAGGCTTACTATTTCAAACAGGCAACAATAATTAAAATGTAGATATTTGTTGTTTTAATAAGTAATGCTTAGTGTTCAGGTTTTTAAAAATCTTCAACACTAAGCATTGAGGTTTCAGCTTAAATATTGCCTATTTTAGGATGGATTATGTCTTTGCTTACTCTTTGTGTGCCCCTCCATGGCTCTGGGCCCTAGAAAGCTTTACCCATTATCCCCCCCTCCCCCTTATGGGCGATGAGATGACGTTTCAGTCACGAATCAGCAGATTTATGCAGGGATAGCAAGTTGTGATTTTGGGGACTGTAGTTTGTGGTGCAAAATAACTTTGCACTGTACTCAGATGTTTCAGCTTTTTAAACAGCTTTATATAACTCTTACATAATAACTACAACGTTTGTAATTATGATTTATTCTCTGAAGTCTTATTTCATGTATCTACTGTTTGTTTTCTTTCATCTTTCTTTGTTTAACTAATCCTGAAAGCTAATCAGTGTTATTACAGTGGATTTGGCAGTATTGGTTCAACACGGGGCTCTCGGCTCGGTAAACAAAAAAAGCGACCCGCTGCAGAGATGAGGGCAGCTCTGTGGTGACAGGGCAAACAGGTCTGACTGGCCTGCCTGTCACCGCTGAGGCAGGGAGGCACCTGTCACCTTTCTAGTACAGGACGTGCCCCTATTTACACACGCTAATGACGAAACACGTACACCAACAAGTGCTTTTCACATTTGTCACAAAGGAAATTACTAGAGTGGGTAGAAGGTATCAGGTGGACACTGATTGACAATTGCTCATTTAAATTAACTTGAACCTTAAAACTGTAAAAACCTCGCAACAACCAGGATCTGCTGTGATAACTTATCTGTAGTCATTCTGGAAGTTTGTCTTGATACATCATGCCAACAGAGCCCTCGTTTCTATGTACAGTTATTTCTGCTTTTGTATGGGTGATGCAACTTCATAGAGAGATGAGTCCCCAAGGGGTTTTTAACAAACCAGTTCTTGGTTTGACTGTTTGTGTTGATGGATTTTTTTTGTGCACCTTTCATCAGGGTGTCACCAACTGTGTTACAGCACAGTAAGACAGCTTTGATGTGGGTACAAATAATATTCGATTTTTGTAGATATCTGATATGTGGATGTTTCCAACCCCATTTAAACATTAGCCATACTGACACTAATATAAAAAAACCCTTTCTCATGGTAAGGAACACCAAGTCTCCAATGTGTTACAGCTGACCTACTTTTATGATGACAGTCTCTTTGTTTTATTTAACAGGACAAACATTTGATTGTACAACAAATTATGTATGCATTGTTTTACAGGGGCCAAACAATTGTTTTGCATTTGTGTCAGACCATGTTCATATAAAGATTCAGAAAAGATTTATGTTTTTATGTTAGTCTGCAGTGTATCTGTATTGTTGTAATAGCTGATATAAACATTGCAAGTAACTTTTTTTTTAATAATTTTGTTTATTAGGATTTTTTTAATAGGGAGGTATACAGATAACAGAGAATGGCTTTATACAACAAAATTAATAGAATATATATATATATACGTAAGAAAAAAATAAAAACAAATATTAAATGGAAAGAAAAATAGGGATAATAATAATAACAATAAAAACAATAATACAAAACAAAGGAAAACACAAAACGTAAATATACATCAAATAAGCTTCAACAAAACAGGAAAAAGAAACCATAAGCAAACCAAATGGAAATAATAACAATAATAATAATAATGATAGTTATCAGTGTTACTATAATAACAAGCAGGGTCCCCTGATGCACAATAGATCATAAGATATTAAGTATGGTGGATAGATGAATTGGAATGTAAAAATTATTTCACACTGACTGAGGAACAGCAGACAGCTGAATCTTTTCTCCAATGTTATTCAGGAAGGGTCTCCAAATCTTATAAAAATTCTTTGTGGAGCCTCTAAATGAGTGCCTCAGCTTTTCTAATTTCAAGAAATACAGAACATCACAAATCCAGTGTGTAAATGTGGGAGGGCTTGCACCCTTCCATCTGAGTAATATTAGATGCCTGGCAAGCAAGGTGACAAAAGCAATACAGTCAGCCTCAGTCTTTGACAGAGTAAGAGTGACCGGAGGAGTGCTGAAGAGTGCTGTAAATGGGCATGGAGCAACTTCTTTGTTCAGACACTCAGAAATGGCTTTAAAAATGAGCGACCAGAATTACATTGCAAGTAGCTTTATATGTTTAACACACTTTTTTGTGCTTTATTTATCATGTCATATTGTACAGCCTTTTGATGCATTGCAGGCAAGAGCATATCCTGATATTCATACCGCACTCAAATAGGAAATGAATAGGGATTGCATTGTGAATGGTCAATCTGTTTTGATAAAAAATCAATTTCGAATCAAATCATGACCTGACTGGACCATTCACGCCCCTAATTGTTTTTCATTTATAGACGTTTGGTAACATAAAGCAAAGGACTGTCCTGAGAGAACATTGTTTAAAATGCATAATGTATTTTCAATAGTAAAACCAAGCTTCATCTGCATTTTTTGAGCGCTGCAGACAGCTCTGTAATGACCTGCAGACAGACAGAGTATGTGTAGTGTACTATACAAAAATTTGCCCATTTTTAAGGAACTTCAATTTCTAAATTAAAAATCTGGGTCTGATCTTAACAAGTACACAGTGAGACAGTCGGGGAAAAAATGCTATTGGCTGTAAATGCTGATGGATATATTCATATTTGCAAGTAATAATATTATGTCAACAGTATCACGTATCCCTAAAGACATCATGTGACATACTGAGTTGTTAGCATACTAACCTTATAACCATTTCACTCCTTAAACACTGAAAAATCTAAAATCTCAATCTGATTCTGCTGTAATTTAGAGAATCAGTAGCTTTAGGTTGACTAAAGGTGTACAAGTGCATTCATGAGTGAGACAAACATGAAATTGTCAAACCAGTTTACTGACATTCCTTGTCTACTCCAAAAAAATCTAGTTTCCAAACAAACTTCTGCAGATCTGTTGCCTTCTGCTGCTATCATTTTACTGGACAGACGTCAACACAACTGAAACCTGTTATCTGTCAAACTGACTGAGTCACATTGTTGAAGATTTTTTTGTTTATGTTTCCTTCTGTCTTCATGCCTGTCTTTTCTGCCAAGCTTATAAATTTCAACACTAAAGCGGACACTTCATCCATAAATCGCACAGAGGAAGAGCTCACAAGAATCCCTACTACTCTACCACTGCTAGTTGCTAGAAAGTGCAAACTCACCCTGAAATCCCCTGAATCTAAAACACAGACACGTGTCCTATTATATATCTAAAAGCTATCTAAGCCACAATCAGTGACTTTTCTGTGTGCTAGTTCCTCAAAAATAATGCATATTTCAAGGTTTTGATATTAAATAATGTAAACGACATGTTTAACTGTTAGTTACTTTAGCTGAAAAAAGTTAAGCACTACCTAACGGGGGGAACTTAACAGAAATAGATTTTTAAACCAAATTAGTCATTGCTGTACACAAATACAGAAAATTTAAACAGCATAAAATGTGTCAAAACAGAAAGACAGAATCTTGTTTCTCTTATGCCTTCATTCTCAGAATTTCTGAGAAAGTGGTTTCAGTACCTCAATGTCCCTTTAGACCCTTTATTACTTTTAGTTGATTTTAAAAATTCAAAGTTTAAAGAAAACGGTCTCAAAAAGTCTTAGTATAACCTGCTAGAAGTCTTAACTAATGACCTATTTAGGATCATTTAAAAGGTTTCTTCAGAAAACTGTGGAATATATATATATATATATATATATAATTTTTATAGATATTATTTATCGTTATTTATAGAGATTTGTAAAGAAATCTTTTAATTTTTCTCATTTTGAGTCATAATAAGATGTTAAGTGAGTCTTCACTTTGATTTTAAAATATGTGTTGGAATCCTGCATTCTGTATGAAGATTTATGGAAATGTGGAGGGTCTTTGTTTGTGTAGACTAAATAAAAACAAAATGTTTTCTGGGAAAAATAGTTAATTATTCAAAAATTAATCCGTTTCTCCTTTTACTAATCAGTATTCATGATGACAAATATTTAACTGAATCGTATAATGATAATGCTATTTTCAATTTATTCCCTATTATATTTTAAAAGTGTTTAATTGATATGGAAAAATTGTATTGGCGACATACAGAATGGGTGTGTGCAAACAAAAGGTAATAAAAGATATTAAACAAACAGACATATATTTTTGTGTTAATGTTTTCAATTTAATTTAGATTTTAAGAGTTATGTCATGTGGACAGATTAGTCACCAATAGCCTGGCATGAAACAGTATCAGCTGAAGAAAATGAAATCTAGTGACAAAAGGTTAGCAGGCTCGCAAGACCTCTGATATTGTGTGGCCTCTAAATCAGCAGAGCACATAAAGCCCCACATAGTGCCATCCAAATGAGTTTTGCTATGTAGTGTGAGAACACCAAAGAACACTTTTAGTCTTTTCTTCATAGCAACAAAAACCCAGTGAGAGTCTGAACTCCTGATGCAACTTTTGTTTCATGAAGCATTTAAAAGATGTCTCAAATGCTCCATCATGCATCACTGTTCCACTCTCTGACGAGTGTCACAGACTTCTGCTTCCTTTGTGCTCAACACCTCGTGTCTCATTCTGATCCACAGAGCAGCGCAGCAGTGGTCCGTGAGAAGGCTGAAGTGGAGGCAGCCAAGGGTGCAGCTGAGGGTCAAGCGGGACGGCTGAACCAGGAGGCCGAGCGTCTGCGTAAACGGGCACAGGAGCAGGAAAACGAGGTGGCCAAACTGAACCGTATCATCGATGAGGCAAAGCTACAGGAGAGCAGGCTGGGGGACAAAGTTAGCCGACTGGAGGTGAGGGGTGGAGTTGTTGGAAGAGACAGTCAGTGATGCAGCAGATACTTATGTCTGATATTATGTGTCTTTTTTATTTCTAATCTGTCTATGAAGCAGATCACATGAAATAAAAGTTGTATACGTTTGCTCAACAGAAAGACAAGAAGCATTTGGAAGAGTCTTTGGCTGAAATAAAAGAACAGGAAGAGGAGATGTCACGTGCCAATCGAGCTCTTACTGTTCGATTGGAGGATGTTCAGGTAGAAACAGCACTGCTTTACTCGGCATAGATGTAAATGTTTACATCAAGCAGTTTCACATCTTTTGCTTTTGTCTTTTTGCAGAGGAACTTGACCAAACTAAGCAGCGAACACAAGGAGTTGGAGGACAGGTTACTTGAGGAGAGGACTCAGAAGGAGCAGTTCAAGAACATGAAGAATGACATTGAAGATGAGAGGAGGTTGCTGGACCGTACAGTGGAGAAACTCCAGAGGGAGGTGAGTTTGTTGCACACAATAATGACCACAGTAAAGTAAGTCAAGAGGGAAGTGGCTCTCGAATAGTGTGGCAAAGCAATACAAGTGTGCCTTAAGGAGAGCCCAGGAGTGCCTTGGGAATTTTTACCGCCATAATGTACAACTATGTGAACAAAATTCATGAGTGGCAAATTTCTACTGTCATTTATTCATAAGCAGTATTATTTTGTGCTACTGCAATTTCTGTTGTTAAACAAAAACGTCAAAGGGCTTTGCAGTGGTAAGAACTTTAGTAAGTGGAGGGAAATATTGTTTTTGTGTTATTTCCATTTATTTGTATATATATATATATATATATATATATATATATATATATATATATATATATGAATAAATACAAAATGCAGATTTTAAATGATGATTTTATTGATTAAGGGAAAAAAGCTCTCCAAACCTACATGACTCTATGTGAAAAAGTAATTGCCCCCCTTGTTAAATCATGAGTTAACTGTGATCAACCACATTTTTTTAAGGTGAGTTCAATTGTACTGACCACACCCAGACCTGATTACTGCCAGACCTGCTGAATTACGAAAACACTAAAATAGAACCTGTCAGACAAAGTGAAGTAGGCTGCAAGCTCTCGAAAAGAAACACATCCTGCCACGATCCAAAGAAATTCATGAACAAATTACAAAGTGATTGAATCTATCAGTCTATTAAAAAGCCATTTCTAAGGCTTTAGGACTCCAGCAAACCACGGTCAGAGCCATTATCTACAAATGGAGAAAACTGGGAACAGTGGCGAACCTTCCCAGGAGTGGTCAGTCTCCAAAATTACACCAAGAGCACAATGACGACTCACCAAGAAGGTAAAAAAGAACCCAGAACAACATCTAAAGAACTGCAGGCCTCACCTGCCTCAGTTAAGGTCAGTGTTCATGGCTCAACAATAAGAAAGAGACTGAGCAAAAATGGCATCCATGGGAGAGCTCCAAGAAGAAAACCACTACTGACCAAAAAGAACACAAAGGCTAATCTCACGTTTGCCAAAAAATATCTTGATGATCCCCAAGACTTTTGAAAAAATATTCTGTGAACTGGCGAGACAAAAGTTGAACTGTTTGGAAGGTGTGCATCCCGTTACATCTGGCGTAAAAACAACACAGCATTTGATAAAAAGAACAGTCAAACATGGTGGTGGTAGTGTGATGGTCTGGGGCTGCTTTGCCACTTCAGGACCTGGAAGACTTGCTGTGATTGATGGAATCATGAATTTTGCTGTCTACTAGAAAATCCTGAAGGAGAACATTTGGCCATCAGTTCATGACCTCAAGCTCAAGCGCACTTGGGTTAGGCAACAGGACAATGACCCAAAACACACTAGCAAGTTCACTTCTGAATAGCTTAAAAAAAATAAAGTTAGGGTTTTGGAGTGGCCACGTCAAAGTCCGCACAAAAATCCAATTGAGATGCTGTTGTGTGACCTTAAACAGGCAGTTCATGCTCAACAACCCTCAAATGTGTCTGAATTAAAACAATTCTGCACAGAAGAGTGGGCCAAAATTCCTCCACAGTGATGTGAAAGACTCATCACCAGTTATCTCAAATGCTTGATTGCAGTTATTGCTGCCAAGAGTGACACAACCAGTTATTAGATTCAGAGGGCAATTACATTTTCACATAGGGTCATGTAGCTTTTTTCCCTTAATAAATAAAATCATCATTTAAAAACTTTTGTATTTACTCAGGTTATCTTTGTCTAATATTAATATTTGTGTGATGATCTGAAAGGAAGGGGGTAAATGCTTTTCCAGAGCACTGTGTATACATATATATATATATATATATATATATATATATATATATATATATATATATATATATATATATATATATATACATATATATATATATATATATATATATATATATATATATATATATATATATATATATATATATATATATATATATTCACATACATACATATATATATTTATATTTATATATATATTTATATATATATATATATATATATATATATATATATATATATATATATATATATATATATATATATATATATATATATAATATTATTTTTATTATTTTTATCATTTTTATTATTTTATTTCTTTATCTTCCCAAAACCAGACAAAACAAACAGGTAAACAAAATACAAAATAATGCAAAGTATTTTAAACAAACTTTTGGCACCTGTTGCTTACAAAGCCAAAGATGCCATTTATCAAGAATCTGGAAAATGTTATTACTTTTTTCAACTCTGAGTCCATGACAGCAGTTTCAGGTAGTAATGTTAACTATAAAGAAATAAAGAGCCTTTACTGATGCTCTGGTTTGCTTTTGTTGGTTGTAAAGAAGCATCAGTATTAGTTTGAGGCACTTTCATGTACTGTACATGGCTCTCTCACAGTTCCTTCACTTTTTTTTCCTGTTGCTGTGTTGCAGATGAATGATATTGTGGATGCATCTCAGTCGTCCACTCGAGAGCTACAGGAGCAGATTGACATTTATAAAGAGAAGAACCGGCGGGAGCTGGCAGAGCTGCAGAGGCTCCTGAAGGAGCGAGGGCTGGAGCTAGAGAAGTGCCTGCTGGCCACCAAAACTCTGCAAGAAGAGGTACAATGGACCATATCCGCCTAAATTAATGCAACAGGTCTAAAGTAGAGTGCTGAGAATAGTTTCATGGTAAGTGGTCGAATCAGTCATTAAGTGGCCTGAGTGAGTCCTCCCAGGCAGAACAGCAGATGAGGATCTATTGTTCTGACTCAGCTCGACCCCTCCCTCAAAATCATACTCTGCTTTCAGAGAGCAACATCACCACTTAGGTATTTCTGCTATGCCCCTCAAACCAAAACACAATATTAAGATGAGATAGCAGAGAGGAATGAAGCAGAGGAAGGCTCTATTCTTTTGGTTAGGTAGTTTTATATGTTGACCAACAATTTTTAGACCCAAAATACTGCAACTAGTAAGCACTCTACGTTGTTTACATTTACTTAATTAAAACTACAATGCATTTTCAGCTATTGGAATGTGGGAAATGGTATTTGAACATGAACAAATAATGTCAGACAGATGGCGGCATATGCTGTTTTATGTATTCATCAACATTTATTCTACAAGGTGGGGCTGTTGACTTTGTATTAACTATGACCTCTCAACACTTTGTTATTCCTCATTGAAAGCAAAGGCACTCTTGTTCTTGTGTCACTGTAAAAAAATCCATAATGTACACTGTGTGCACTTTGTGCTAAGCTGCAAAATGTGTACATTTAAAAAGATTAGGATTTTCTCACATCAATCGTAACTACATTGTACATTGCAGCAAAACAGACTCAAACACCATTCATCAGAATTGTCTTTTGAAAAATCTGTCACTGTGTTTTTCAACTGAACTCAACTGAACTTATTTTTCAAGAACAAAACTAATCTTCTATTTCACGTTTCTTGTGTGTCTGGTTTAAGTCAAACAAAAACAAAACAAAGAAGTTAAAGCAGATGTAAAACATCGTGAGTAAGGGCTTTGAACTATTTCATGGAAAAATATTCAACTTTGTTTTTGACAATGAAAACTTATAAAAAGCCCTGTGTCTGTTTATGATGAAAACTGCACTGGCTGCATGTTTAGACAGTGAGTGCCCTGATTTAAACTCTGTAGGCATCCTAACAAATAACAAAAAAGGATTTTGATGATTTCTCCCTTTTTGACAAGAATGAAATTCTTGCACACATTGTCACATGATGTGCCTGATCTGTTTTTTTCCAGCACAGCATGTGCTTAAGTGTACATGCAAGGACAAGGACAGCTTCATTTTCCTGTCTCCATCCACGCTGGTGTATCTCTGTCCAGCTGGTGAACAGGAAGTCGAGGATGTGTGCTGTGATATCATTGTTGTGAAAGCTGTGCTGGCAGGATGCACATCCTCCATCTCTCTCGAGAAGCTAAAAGCGCTGCACTTTAATGAGGCTACTTTTCCAGATGCTTTTAAAATGATCTCCACCCATTTTAACCTGACAGAATACACTAAAATTAAAAGTGGCTGCATTTGTACCTCTTAACAGTGTTTTCTGTATGTTCGTAATCAGGTGTCCGGCTGAGAAGGCAACTGAAAAAAAACAGCAGGGTTCACTCCTTAGATCTGCCACATTAATTTATAAAAACAGCAATTTATTCATTACTGTATTTTCTTATAGCTTACAGGCTACTTTATTATCCCATTACACCTTTTATGGAGTCTTTGTATGCTAAGCTTTAGTTTCATGGCCTAAATTAGGTCTTATTTAAGTATTTACCTGATGAAATATGAAACAACTCTGCACTAATGGTTAAATATTTGTTCTGGCTGA
Organism: Cetoscarus ocellatus; assembly: GCA_037902135.1. Lineage (NCBI taxonomy): Eukaryota > Metazoa > Chordata > Actinopteri > Labriformes > Labridae > Cetoscarus > Cetoscarus ocellatus. The sequence continues at coordinate 6,167,689 of JBAMNC010000387.1, forward strand.
GAAATAACTGTGGGTGATGAATTTTCATTGTATTAGCACAAAGCAAGGGGGGCAGATTTCCAGCTGTTGGGGCACTGCTGCTGAATGCACACAGGGGAAAACAATACAGTAAGTGCACTAGAGTCATTAGTCAAATTGGGGAACTGTCCAATAATTCCCATAGCGAAAAATAAATGGTTGAAAATAACTACAACAAAAGACAGAAGTAATATCCAGTAGTCCAGTAGAATTTTCAGAGGGTTGAAAGACAAAGAGACCAATTACCTGAAAAGGACTAGCTTTACTGATAAGCACTTTTTTCAGTGGTCTTAAATTTTACACAATATTTAAACAAGTCAGCATTAAGCAGCAGTGATGTTTTAGTTATAGACCAGTGAACACGTGTCATACACTTAATACTGCAGATTTTATTCTCTGATGTTTCCCTTGTTAAATAGATTTTTGCATTTTACTGGGAGTACCCCACAGAAAACTATGTTGGATAACTTTATAGGTGTTTGTGTAAATAAGGTTGTGTATTTTGTTTTAGCTGTCACATCGGGAGGGGGTACTGCAGAGGTGCGAGAAGGAACGAGACGATGCTGTGCTCAGGGAGAAGACGCTGGAAAGAAAAGTTCATGACTTGGAGCTGGAAGCACAGACGAAAGCCAACATGAAGGAAGACAAACCTCGACAGGTCAAGTTAATGGAGGTATAAAGTTGAATCAGTGTTTTAAACCCAAGTTAGCAAAGTGCCATTATTTTGATTACATAGGTCAAAACAGGTCCATTATTAAAAAAAAAAAAAAAAAGTGACTTCATAGTATGTAAAGCATAGTTCTGCCAAATTGCATATCATATTGATCATCCACTGAAAACTAACCACTGAAAAAAACATAACTTTTCCAAAAAGGACCAACAGGAGCTGAGGGTTTAACACCTTATTACCCCACAGCCGTCTAACACAAATATTTAAAGAAAATAGGCTCACATAACAGGCTTAAATGTAAATATTACTTCTTGGTAACAACAAATATCCCCAGTTAAACTTGATACATACACAATGCAGACACTCACCTTTGGCTGCAGTTTAGGGTTATATTTAGTTTTGTGCTGGTCAGGGACCCTAATGATTATTTCCTAAATCATGGACATTTAATGCAAACCTTACTCTTACTGACAATATTTTACTGGTATAATGTTTACTTTATGTTTTATATGTCTGTGTAGCTGTTTCTGTGTTTGCACTGATGCTCTAACACATTGACTGCATATTTATGTGGACAATGCATCTCTGTCTCCTTCCATTGTACAGAAGTGAAGCCAAAATATAATTGGAATATAATAATATAAATAATATTATTTGGACCAAGGCATTTTCAGTAGAGATCCTGCTTGTGGAAGGAAAGTATTTATGTCCTGCCATCATTTAACTTACTGATTAGATGTTAAAGGTCCATTGGGTCATTACAGGCCAATCTAGAACTGACACCCTCCAGTTAGTTGCCCAATGTGTTTGTCGATGAGCTCTCATCTGACCAAAGTCTTATTTGTTTAAGAATAATCCCTTTTACCTTCATGGATAAACAACATTACTAAATGCTAAATAATAATACTGAGCATTATTTGTTAAGTATTGTGTTACCTGCAAGGTCCTAACATAATTTGCTCTCAACTGTTTATATAGGCTATGTAAAAAGGTTTTTTTTTTAAGTCCATGTGTGCTTTATTATTTAACGGGGCCACAGGAGGGTGCCACCATCCCATGAGCACCCCAGACCATATACTGATTACACTCCTGATCAACACCTTTAAGACCAGTTGAAAAATTGCAAGAATTTGCATTTTGCACTGTTGGATCTTAAAAAGGTTCTAAGTAGAGCTTCAAAATGCAAAAAGAGGACATGGGAGAGAGAGACCAAAGAAAATTGAGTAAGCAATTTATGGAAAACAGCAATTAAACTGAAGTAGGCTGTTCATCAGCTGATCAAAAGTTTAAGACCATTGCTAAAAAGAACAGTTTTTAAGCCCTTCTGTCACAGATGCCATCTGATGGTTACTGGGCTGCAGTCAGAACCAGTCACGGCTTTAATTTGGGTCGTATCTTGATGGTCAGCCAATGGGATCCTCTGGCTTAGTGCCATAGAATTTTTTTGGGGTCTACCACTTGATTTTTTTGGTCCATAACCCTCAGGATCTTTTAAGAAATTCAAAATGACTGTCTCACTGCGTGCAACCTCAGCAGCGGTGACGCATTGTGAGAGGCTTGCTTATGCTGCTCAACAATCCGACCATGTTCTAAGACAGAACATTTTTTTGTCTTTTCCATCAGGAGGTCAAGCTAGTATGAATACCTGACAGAAAATGACATGGAATCCAGTTTCTTTTGTGCAGATTTTGGCTTTTAAAAAGCTGTGGTCATGTTTGAGTTTAAATACAGTTTTAAATGAATTTCTTACACAATTTTTTTTGTCTCTTGCTGCCTTTTCTTCTTTTTGCATCTTGAAGCTCTACTGAGAACCTTCTTAAGATCCAACGGTGCAAAATCCAAATTCTTGCAATTTTTCAACTGGTCTAAAATTCTGATCGGGAGCGTATTCTGTTTTATTACCTCTGCCTTGGAGGTTATGTTTCCGCCTGCATCCGTCTGTTTTTTGTTTGTCTTTGTGCAAGATAATTCAGAAAGTTCTCAAACAAATTTTCTCTGAATGTTGATCATCGCACAAGGGAGAAGTGATTATATTTTGGTTGTGATCCCAATCCGGATCTGGATCCAGGAATTTTAAAGGATTTGTTAACATTGCAAGATAGAGCAGTTTTCAACATTTTCTCCAATAGGTTGGCTAATAACACCAGTAATGCTTTGAAAAAAATCATGCAGGTGTCATGTGGGTCCATGCAAAACCACAGTCCAGAATTACATGTAATTCATTCTTAACAAAAATAGAGCTTAAAGGAACAAAATTTAAACATAACTCTGTTGTTGTTCACTTTACAAGGTCAGTTTATGTAAAATGGCTCCTCAACACAACAAACAAGCTCACAGTGTAGTGAGGCGGCACATTACTTGTCTCCCATGTGCCATACTGAAATGCACATTTTCTTGTCTGATCTTGTACTTGTTCACATGACTGTTTTAAAACATTTTTCCTGCAAATCATCCCAGTTTCCAAATTTGTAAATGTTTATGTTTATGGTACATTTGAATTAAACAAATGAATGTTTGTTTGTTGAGTCAGTTGAATGCAGTTTAAATATAGCTATATGTGCAGCTCTATATGGACCAGATTCATGTGCAGGAGTGATTATTGTTGGGTTGTTTGATTTTTCATTTTCCAATAACCAATTGTTCAGTTGATGTGCAGGAATAAATTTGATTAACCAAGTTTTTTCTCTGGTTTGGCTTAAGCTTGGATAAATCTATTCCACTTTGCATCAACAACAAATTAAAACAAAACTTCTCAGACTGGTCAACACTTGTACTTAAATGATCAATCTGATACTATCTGTTGCAACAGAAATCATTTTAGTACAGCTGACACAGTAGTTTGACTCATGTCCCATTTGTTAACAGGAAGGAGGCAGTCAGTCAGCCGAGGAGGCTCTTAGTAGTCTGGCTTCACTCCCAGGCAGTTACTGCTTTGTCCATCTTAGTATACAGATTTGCTTTTACACAGTTAGGGTCTCATACCAACAAAATAAACTCTTAAAATCTTGGATTGAAATTCTTAGGACAGGATCGCTCAACTAGAGTTGGACTTGGACGAGGAGCGTCAAAGTGGAGACCAGCTGATGGACAGGATAGACCGAGGAAGAGAGCAGGTACAACACTCACATATACACACACATTTACTCAACACATTCTCATTATCAGCGCTCACCTGTGTCAGTAACCTGCTGTTCATGTTTACTTCAGTCCACACAGACATGTCTCTTGTTCCATCTCAACCTGTAAATGATATCCAGATCTCCTGTTGCACTGTCTTCCACCTCTAACTTCATGAATCACTAATTTCTGAATGAAACCAACAAGTGATCCCAAAAAGCAATATCGGGTCTCAGATTTAGTCCTGAAAAAGTCGATCCCTACATTCCTTGTAAATAAAGTGGACGGTTATTGCTTTGTAAGATGATCCTGTATTATCACTGGGTCTGGCGGATGGCCAGCGTGGCCTGAGAGTGTCTTTCCAATTTTAATGCTGCAGCCATAAAAGAGCCTTCTTAATGCAGCGACTGAGCCAAAATATGCAAGCTGCCAAATGTCTCAAGTTTCAGGTTGTGAAGTTCACTTTGAAATAACGCACTGCAACTTCATCTAGAGAACAAATCCAGCTCTTGTGCTTGAAGTCCCTTTTCACCTCTGCAAGGAAATGCTCCAGTTTTTCTTCTGCCCTTCCTTATGAAGCTTCCTTATGAAAGAGGCACTTAAAAGTAAAATTTAGATCAAGTTTGTGTACTTTTAGTGTTGTTTGTGGGAGAGTTCACCCTAATCAACAGAAAGATATTGGGTCTGGTGTGAAATATTACTGCTGTTATGCAACTCCTACAGATTATTTGCTAATGTTTCTGTCTTTTAACTGCTTTGTATTGAATCAAAAGGGATGAGATCCAAAGACAATCCTGAAAGATTTGGCCTGGTTACAGGTTCCTCCGACTCAAAAATTGACACAGATTCAAAGGTTGTGACTGAAATGTGAAATAAATGTGTGTAGCCACATCAAGAGCGGCTTAGTGTGGTTGAGTCGAGTATTTAAATCTCCTTAAATGGTTTCCCTTTTAAAAATTTCTGGCAGCGAGTGAAGAGTGGCATTGTGACAAAGTGGCATTGGTTCAGCATAAGGCTGAGGTTGGTAGTCAAGGCAACACTCGAGCTTTGTGCAGTCAGAGTGGAGAAGGCTGAGTGCTAGTGGTGAGCGTGCTCTAATGTCTGTGGGGAGGAGGAAGATGTGGGTGTATGGCTATGGGGTGAAGGGGTGTTGGTGGGGTTGCAGTGGAGGCAGCAGGAAGAACACCTGCGTCTCTCCTGGCACCAGGTGCTCCTCTCCTGTCTAAATGAGAGTAATCTCTCCTCCGCTCTCCTGCCGTCTCTCACAAAGCAGATTAGTTTCACTGTATGTTCCAGTCTGCTGATTCAGCTCCCTCAAGCACCGCGCCGGGTGCACCAGTTATAGAGGCCATCGTTCATCAGAGCAGCACACTGTCACACACTAATTGGCATAAAATATCACCAATCCTGAGCTCCCCTCTCCAAAACAGAACCATCACTGCTGTATCGATTAGTTTTCATCTTTCCTCCCTCTTTTGAACTCATTGAACACTCATATTCTTGCAGTGTGGCCCCTCTGAGCTGATTTCATGTTCTGTGTGAGGATTTAAGATTGAACCATTGGTATTGAAAAGAAGTTTGAGATAGTTTTTCAAGATATACATGTATTTCAAAGTAGATATAAGGTAAGACTATCACTTGTGATGATGTTCCCTTTGTTTATGAATAGATATCAGGTCTAAAGCTTTATAAAATGATTGTTTACAGGAAGTACAACTTGCAAGGCTTGCTCTCTGTACAACTTTAAGGCATGATGTCTTGGCTGACCACAGAAATGATTTGGCACCTAAAAGACCCAGTAGGGCCCCCCTGAGATGTAATATACAGTGATTGACAAACAGTCACCTCCTTGACCTGGCTTTGGTCAGCATTTGCAGTTCATCAGCCTGGTGTTGGGTGTCAATGTCCAAACTAGGTTCCCCTTTTCCTTCTTTTCCTATAGTTTTTGCAGTCTCAATATTGTTCTGGTTCTTGAATTGCTGTACATTGTAGAGTTTCTTGATTACTTGGATAAGAAATATGAGTCTTTAGGTCAAAGTAAAAATTGGTTATCATTATTTATTTATTTATGTCCCTGAAATATTTAACCTTGGTATAAAAATTGCAGATACATAAAGTGGGTACAAGGCGTTCCCCTTTCAGTGCCAGCTTCTATGCTGGGTAGTAAGAGGCACTACAGAGGCAAAATGTCTTGTTTTGTTTTTCCAGAAAAAGTTAATATAAATTGTGTATCTTTTTGTGCAGTTCTGATAGACAACTTTACTTGTCTTTGGATTAATAATGTCTGCCACAGAACTTCCTGACACTATGGACCAATAGGATAACAAATTTGTTACATTTTAAAACATGTAGTATCAGAGTAATTAAAGTATTGGTATAGTTATTGCAATATATTTTAAATACTATAACACACTGTCATTCCTGTACCTTTAAACCAACAACATACAACTTTTCTATCCTAAAAATCATCCTGCGTGACTTTTCCTTTTTAGAGTTATCCATCAAAGTCCTCTTTTTGCTTCTTAGATCTGATGGTTTATTTATTAATAAGTGCCATAAAGCCAATTGTACTTCAAACAAGAGATCCAGAGCCCACTGCCCCATTGAAAGTTAGTGTGGCACAATGTTCACTATGGAAACACTACTTTAGGTGGAAAAGATATTTATGGATGCTTTAAGGTTGTAATCTTGTACTTATCAAACAAAGACACATCTGAAGCTTGCCAAAACAGATAATGCTGTTTTGAGCAATCTTTTTTAATGTTACATTTTTTGCCTATTCTTAATTTGTGAGTGAGCTCAACTGTATCTGTCTTTCAAGCTTCTGTGCTAGCTAAGCTAACAGTCTGTCAGTGCTGAAGTTGGTTTTCTCCATCATACAGTGTACAAAAGTGATGGTAATATTTTAAGTTCTAAAACAGGTTCAAAACTTAGATATTTCTTCTGTATTAGATAATCATGCATTTTGTACAAAATTGTTAAGTTTACAAAGTAACTTGTGAGCATTCTGATTACCCAGAACCACCTCTTTTAACTTTTTAACTCACAATATTGTTATCATAGGGCGCTTTTAACCTAGGAGTTAAGGCTTATGTACCGAGGCTGTAGTTCTTGAAGCAGGCAGCCCAGGTTCAACATTGTCTAGTGGCATGTTATTCCCCAATATTTTATTCCCCATACAGTTTAACTTTGACTAGTGTCCTGAATAATTAAAGACAAATTTTTAATTTTTTTAAAAAGACATTTAAAAAGCCTAAAAATGAATCTTAAAAACAACAGTGCTGCCTTTGTTTTTTACATGTCTTACAACCACTCTATGTCACTGAGAGTTGACATGTCTAAGTGGAATGCAGCCAAACCTGAAAATCTCACTAATTAATGGAGGCGTCTCAGCATTTACTCCTCCATTGTTTCGCGTTTTGACTCACTGACACTGCTGTGGTTTCTGCTGTGTGTGAAACTCAGACAGTGTCTGATAGTAATTGTCATCAGACTGTGCAGCGATGACAGTGTCTGGACTCGGTTTGACAGGTGGAGCAGATGAGGAATGAACTCCTGCAGGAGAGGGCTAGCAGACAGGACCTGGAGTGTGACAAGATGGCTCTGGAGAGACAGGTACACACTCTCCTGTCTGCAGGAAAACAACTACAGTGTCGCTACACAAAGTCACAACAAAACATCAGTTCATTTCATTCATTTGTCTTTTCATTTTTTTCATTGTTTCCATTCTTCCAGTACTTTTTCTGTTTTCATAAAATTATGTATGGTCATTGCTCAAGGACAGTGGTGGGCACACTTCATCAAAAATTAAACTCTGTTAACTGTTAATCCATTAACTAAGTCACTGGCTGTGTCTAAAATTACTCTCTACTTACTGTTAAGAGCACATACTGAAGCCAATATTCTTTTTTTACCGTATCAGGAAAAGGGAGTAGAGGATGATTGTGTGATTACATGCAAAACCACTGACTCTGATTATCTCGTTAGTCCTGTTCCAAATTAATGTTAAAACCTGTTACAGTCTGACTGCTTCTCCCATGTTGTCAGTCTGTTTTCTTCTCATTGTGATTTTTTAAGAAACTGTTTTTTACAAGTATCGTGCCACACATCCAAGAAAAATCCAATATCAGTTGAGAATTGATAACAAATGGTGAAAGGGATCAGTATCATTTGTGTTTGCTTAACAATTTCTTCATCAGTACCTTTCACATGTGCCTTGCAGGTCAAGGAGGTCACACTCTTATCAGAGGCAGTCAGCACGAACAACAAAAAGAAGCCACAGAAGTATTCTTGGCTGACAGGATTACACATTATGACACTTACTGCACTCAGTCCGCTGTCTTGTGTCTGTGTGATTTCAGGCAAGGATGGAAACACCAAAAACTTGCAAAAGCATTTTTCTACACAGAACAGGATTAGATATCAGGCGTGACATGTGGTTGATATCGTTGTGCCTGAAAACCTGTGCAGGCTTGCTTTTTCACAAAGAAAATCCACAGGAATTGAAGAGGAATTTGATTAAGAATAGCATCAATAGGCAGAACTGATAAAGACGTTATTATCAACAAAACCATATTAGTTCACATTAGTGATGCACAGATCGAGGAAAATCAGGGTTGTTGTGTACAGCTATGTTTAAAGTAGTAATTTAGCCATGACTGATGTTTTCAGAATTACTGTAGTTGACATAATTCTTCCATGAACCCAGTATTTTTTTTTTAATTTCTTCTGCCCAATGAACCATTTTTTAGTCTGAAGAGGCAGCTACTGTAGATGTGCTAGATGTTAGCATTAAATATGAATGACACAACCAAATAAACATCTGAAACTGATAGCTGCTCATTCCATATTCATTTGCCAGTGGCTAATGTTTGGCAAATATTGGCTGATCCCGATGTTAAATTGATGCTGGTGTGCATCCCTAATTCCCATCCATGGATTTGACCCAGGAGTCACAATCTACACAGCTGTAAGCCTCCAAACAGTCACCGGTTTGTAGTTATTTAACTTGACATTTAAAGCTCCACTGTTCTCCTCTGATCATTACAACAAAAAAGCTGTGACTTGGTCCTGTTGTATTGGAAAAAGTAGCCATAATTCAAATGTAAAAAGACAGTTTTGGCCTGTGGCAGAAACAGCTGTTAAAAAGAAACATCACAAAACCACACAGAGTTTGATAGATGTTAAAGCTGTAGATCTTCAATTCTTTTTCAAATTCGATGATGAACACATGATGGATTTGTGCCCAGCTCTGTTTAATGACCTTCATGCCCAGTTCAGCCCCTGACCATTTCCCCATTTGTAATATTTCCAGAACAAAGACTTGAAGAGCAGAGTGGCTCATCTTGAAGGCTCACACAAGTCCAACAAAGAGGGTGTGGTAGCCCAGCTGGAGGGTCGTATACAGGAGCTGGAGGAGAGGCTAGAGGTGGAGGAAAGGTGAGACAAAGACCTCAACAGGGAATAGAGATGAAGGGGGTTGTGTTGAAGTGATGAAGTGTTTAGAACTTGATCATTGGTAGACTTAAGTGCAAACTATGAGGCTATGTACAGGAAGGAGGTACTTTGTAAAGATCCAAAATAGAGAGTGGATTTAAATTGAATTGATCGGTTGATAATGTAGATGTGGTATCCAAGTCACTTTTTTTTTCCTTATTCAGTCGAGTCATTTGAGCTAACATTATCTGACCAGCATTTAAATAATTGTGAACAAAACTTAAGCAATCAGAAATGCAGTGTTATATAGCATGTATGAGAATGTACTGTGCTGTTGGTGTTTCAGGGAGCGTGCCAACCTGCAGCTGGCAAATCGCAGACTGGAGAGGAAGGTTAAAGAGATGGTGATGCAAACTGAAGAAGAACATAACTCAATGCAGGACCAAAAGGACCAAGTATGTGTCTGATAATGAGGATTAATTTACTATAGACCTTTTTAAAAGAAATCAGCATTCTTACAGGTACAGTTCTTTATTGAATTCTTGTGAACCTGTTCTTCCCCAAGTTGAACTTGCGTCTGAAGGCCTTGAAACGTCAGATGGATGAAGCTGAGGAGGAGATCGACCGTCTAGAGCACAGCAAGAAGAAGCTGCAGAGAGACCTGGATGAGCAGCAGGAGGTCAACGAACAGCTTCAGAGCCAGCTTAAAGCTCTGCGGAGTGAGATGAGGTAAACATAAATATCCAGTTAAACTTTATTTTTCAGGGATATCATACGTTGCCCAGTGTTCAAATACATGATTCAATGTTCTGGTTTTGGTAGAGGATAAAATTATTTAAACAAAGAACAAAAAGATGTCACGTTCACTTCTTCAATACTAAACACTCAAAAGCTGCCCCCTTGGTATTTCATTACTGTAAATGGTAAATGGTCTTGAGCTTATATAGTGCTTTTCTAGTCTTCTGACAACTCAAAGCAGCTTTACACTTAAGGTCACATCTACCCATTCACCCCCATTCGCTTTCACATTCACTCACTGATGGTCGGAGTTTCTATATCAATTGTCCATCAGTATCAGTTAACACATTCATGCCCTTTCATAACCAATTAACACGCAGTGGGAGCAACTTGGGGTGATTGCCATGTGACAGCCTGAGCTGGGCTGAAACCTGCCCCTTCCAATTACTGACCAAGCGCACTATCAGACTGTGCCATCGATGCCCCAAGTGCATTAACTGTACCCTACATGTAACTGTATGTTACATGGAGGAGCAGTACTGATGCAAAGCCAGGCACAGAGCACAAAGTAGATGGATTATGTGCTTTGATGATGCATAGATGTCAAAGTATCCGTCCCTCATTCACTTAACCTCTGTGTGAGCTTGCTGGTTGACATTTTGGTGATCATACTGCAAATTTAATAGTTTGGTCCAAACTCCTGTCATTAAGTACTGTACCTCTGCTGTTATTGTGCCATGTGCCATCAAACACACAGAGGATACTGTGTGAAATATGTTGATTCTCAGGTTAATGTTATGTTTCAATTAAGCATTCCAGCAACATCAGAAACAATCTAAACTTGACTCTTCAGCTTGATGTACGTAAGACCGTAAAACATTTTTAATTAAAAACCCTCAGGATCAGACAGGCTTATGTCTATGATAGACCCCATTGACTGGAAATCAAATACAGTAGGTTGTAAAAACTCGTTCTCATTTTCCTAGCTTGAATCTTTAGCTTCATTCTCTACTGTGTTCATGAAAAACACTGTACACCCTGTGTTCTCGAGAGCCTTTGATTGTGTGATTTTGCTTGTCTCTGGGTGTATTACACGCTCTGAGGAGTGTTCTGGTAAATCAGAGGCACGCTCCCTCTCAGCCCTCTTTTGCTTAAAATGTTCTTTTGAATTTATCTAGAAATGCCCTCATAGTGAACCGTGAAGAAGGTGTGCTGTAGAGCATCCTGTTCGTGGAACAAGCTCATTGAGAGTGTTTTGATATGGAGGATTGGTGCCCATGCCTGATCTTTTAACACATCCCGTAAACAGCAGGGGGCACTCTGTGCAACATACAGAAGACTTTAGACCAAGTTGTGGGTGGATTAAGGCCAAGTCATTTTCTATGTTCTTGAGAGAGGAGCATACAAGTTTTTTGCCTGATCACTCCTTGTTTTTTAGGTACTTACAGGAAAGCAGCTCATTTGCTATTTAAACATGAGCGCTGAGCATAAAAATGAAAAAGTGTGACAGATTGAAAGAGGAAAGACACCTGCACTGCTGCTAAAATGCTTTGCACAGCTGTATAATAGGGCCGATAGAAGTGATGTACTGACTTTTTATGAGTTCCATGTATTTTTTTTGCCTAATCAAGGCGGAAGAGCAACTCTGCTCCACTTCTCAACAACCTTCATGATGAAGACGATGACGATGATGACATCAGCACAGATGGAGAGACGTACTTCAGCTCAACATCAGGCTACAAGCGCTCCTCCAGTCAGGACAACATATTGTCAACCCTTACTTTGTAAAATCCACTCCTAGGCCGAGGACAAAGCTGCTGACATGAATCACTGTGAGACAAAAAGGTTGGGGAATCATACCAATGCTTTAATCAGAAGCTCGTCTGTTTTACAGAAACATTTGTGTGAATGCTCTGAAACATTCCAGCTATTAGAGTACTTTTATCTGTTTTTCCACCTAAAACCCAAGTGTCCACAAAGTCCCTGTTATTCTCAAGGGTATAAGACAGGCACTGTCTTAGGGTCTTGAAATTAACTCAGTATTAAAGAAGCAGTTCTGAGGTTTGAGTGATATTACTGATATGTGTCTTTTAGTTGGTCCTAAAGAAACAGGGGAAATTTGGTGTCAGTTTTACATTCCCACATCATGTCTTACCTGTGTGAGTGATTTTCTGTTCTGCTTGACTTTTTGTTAACACACACACACATAAGTTACACTTTTAGCATTAGTAAACTTGAAAAGGCACTCTTAATGCACTGCACAGAAACAAAACTTTCCTGCCTTTGTGAACAAAATAAAGTTTTTATCCTGAGTTTTTATGCCTATCAATTCTGTTGATTTTACAAACATCATATGACTATATTTTTTGTATCATTCATTCAAAAACAATATATATATATACTTTTTATATAAATGAAGATCAATGGGAGTGATGAAGTCAGAAGTGCCAGGATGATTTTTATTTATTCATGGTTGAAAGTACAGATCCTGGCTTGGTGAGTGTTGAGGGAACAGTGAATGAGGGACTTTGAACACATGCTTTTATACAGTTTTATATTGTTTGATGATAATAATAGAAACATTGTCATAAACTGTCATTGATTGTAATGTGATCTCAAATAATAGTCACATCGCAGTATTGGTTTCCAGCAGGCCTTCTGGAAGAGGCTGTCACCAGAATAAAATGTATTTTCATTGATTATTGATTCTGGATTAGACCTCGAAAAGATACAACACTGAACAAAGCAACATATATAAAAACTATTTCATTTCAACATAAACATATTAAACTGGAAACACTGTTACTCAATACACTCTGGTGATTTATCTCCTTAATGGGGCAGCAAAATGTTTTTATTCTTTAATTTGACATCATTTGTTTTAAATTCTTCCACTTTGTACATCAGCATTCCTGTTCCTGTGAAATTAAACACTGTGGCCTCTGATGACTTTCCTTGAAGTGAAAGGGAATTTCAACGGATAAGATGAAAATAAAAATCTGCTACACTGTGATGATTTGCACTCTGTTATCTGCATTTAATATCAACTTTTGACATCTGAGGAGGAAGAGTGGATTGAGACGGATTCATGCCACTACCTCTGTGTACATATGTGTATGTTTATAAATCCTGCTGACACTCAAATAAATATACCTTCATATACACGATCATTTTCCCTTGTTTTATTGTTGATTTAACCAAAAAAGAAATAAAGAGATGCTTTAGCATGTTTAAAAAAAACCCCAAGGATTTGGGCATTTTTTTCTGCAGGAAAACAGATTTCCATTCTAAGTCAGAATCCTGACTTTTGTCTTAAAATTATGTTTTTCCCCTCAGAAATTTGAGATTAAAATCATAATCCTGATTGTTTTAATCTCAGATTTATATTTTTTATCCAGTTATGACATTTTTCAGACTTCACACTTTAATCTCAGATTTCTGACTTCAGTCTCATACTTATAAATTAAATCATAGCATATCTCTAACCTCAAAATGCTTATTTTAATCTTGTAATTCTGATTTTATTTAGACTAAACATTGATATTTAATATGTTTTTTTTTTTAGAATTGTGAGGTTTATGGCTGAATTCTGACATCAATCTCAGATTTCTAACTTTCATAAAAGAAATCTCACTTCAATCTGGAAATTTTTAGAATGTTTGTAAACCAACGTTTGGAGAAAATGCGTTTAAACATATCCTTTACTTGGTATATTTGACCCTCTTATAGAAGTGTCACTTCTGCTGTCAAGGGTTGAATTAAAAAAAATGGTTCAAAGGTCTGGTGGTTTTGTCCGTGTCAGAAGTGCCACGGACACATACTGTATGTACATGTGTGAAACCAGGTGTATCAACAGCAGCTCTTTTTTTTTCAATTGGTGCTCTGTGGGGTCACTGTTTTTCCTGCTGGAGCAAATGAACCAGTCCTGATTTGTGTTTGAAGGTGAGCACCTTTCAGGGCGCAGATTTGAACCCCTTCAGTCCGAGGCTCCTAAGGGAATATTTTCTCTGTTTAACACATTAACCTCCTAAGACCCTGCATGTACATATAAGGGCATTCTAGTTTGGCTTCCCCACACCAAAGCAACTTATTCTGCTGAACTTAGACCTGTTGGCCAAATTTATAGACATTCATGTCCTTTTCTCAACTCTATCATTTAACATTATTCCCCACATTTCATATTTGCTTTTTTCTTGTATTGTATTTTAACTTCGGCCTAGGCATTTTGTCGGTGATCTTGCTATTTCAACTTTTTCTTGACATTTTAAATTTGTCAAAGTGAGGCAGAGGCAGTGGGAGCTGGAGTTTAACATAAATTGAAATTATATAAATATTTTGGTCTGATGAACATGTTGTTACTAATATTTCTTCCAAATGCATGTAAGTCTTCACCTTTGAAAGTGAGATCAGTCCCTATCACTAACGCTGCTGACAGCCACATCAGGAAGCTGAGATGTTTAGGCATCTTATTTCTGGAGCCGTCCATACAGACTGATACTTAAGGTGTGCTCCTTTTAAACTATGAAGTTGTAAAATCTGAGCTGCAAATTAAATACGCCACTGGTAATGCTCCCTTTTATCAGAATTTTAACTTGGAAAGTTTGAGGATCTTGTCTCACCCCAAAACTACCAGTTGTAACTGGAAAGTCAACTAATTTGTGACATAATTTCAAGGTAAATTCCGAGGTAAACAGACTCACCATGATAAACTTCTACTGCAGGTCACATTTTTGCTAATGGCGGCTAACAGGCATCTTCTGTAAAATGGATCAAACATTTAGTTATCCCTAGTAAAATTGTTTCAGTCTCAGCTGTTCTGGGGTTTGCTTTAATAGCTGTAGGAATTGACAAAAAAAAAGATACCAGAAAAACACAACAAAATTTATCTCCTCAGATGTTCTGAATTTGATCAAGTTCTGGGGCTGGTTGGGAAACTGTGGTGGGCCTGTGGCCCTCGGGCAGCCAGTTGTTGATCAACAACGATAAAACAACGAAACAGGTGGAGCCAAAAGAGCTGGATCTCATCACTGACTGTGTTAACATGAACTTGACTGTATGATTGAAGTTTTTTTAGATATCCTGTTTTTGTGTTTGTGCATCTCAATACCATATCCCAATTTCTACTGCAGTTTTTCAGTTTTTAGACACCAGATTTTGCTCCAGGGAGAACTCCTGTAGAAAGCCTGGACACTTCGTCATGTACACCTCTCATGCTGGTTTCATGACAGCTTTTTTCAGTGGTTTAGCTGTTAAAATGTAGCTCGCAGGCACCTGCACAAATAAACTTCGAAGAGTATTTATCACGTGTACAGAGAAACTAACCCGACCTCTCAGGGATGTAGATGCTATATCCTGAATGTGATCAAAACTGGTACAGGGCTCACAACCAGGATACTCAAGTCCATGTAAACCCTCATTGGGCAGAGTCAAAAGTTTAAAATCTCTTTGAGGAGTAACGAATAGTGACTGAAATGAAATCCGATTTACCCACAGACACAATAAATATCCTACTAACTGCATTAATAGAAACCATCATCTTTTAAAGGAAACCACTTCCAAAAGCTTTACACTTTGTTTCACAAGGGTAGCCTTGTAATTCAGTACAGTAACATAAAATGTCGAGTCAAAAAAAGCCGAGGTCTCAGAACTCCACATCCTCTTTAAACTGAGGAATAATAACATAAACTGTGGATGCAGAAGTACAAGTCCTAAAACTTTGTCTATACCTTTGTTAAGCAATGAGTTGGATGAACTGGTCTTCTTTCCAACTCTCTTTATTTGTGACAGTCTATTGTTGGCAGGTCTTGACCTTCATTTGTTTCTATTCGGTGTGCAACAAACAAATCTGCCCTCTGAGTGCCACAGTGTTATCTTCCTCTCTCATGTGTCAAACCAAGCAGTAAACTAAAGGTTGCTGAAGGCTGGACAGCTTCAGAGGAAACTTAGCAAGGTGATCATTCCTGACATTCCTTCATGTGCTTGAGTGACTTCAGTCAGAATGAATGCTGGGAAATAAAGAGGCAGACAGCTGTGAGAAGACTTGTCTTGGTATAGATTTTAATTTTTATGCGGCTTCTGTTCACAGGGATATATCTGTTTCACATAGTTTAAAGGGGGGACAGACAAGTTTAACAAGTCTTTCAGGGATCTAGAGTAGCTCTCTGATGGTTTTGTACAGGCAGGAGGATAAATAAGAACAAATTGTGATCGTTTTTGTGAGAAAATGTGGCAGTGCAATGCTGCCCCCTACCCGTGATAAAGGGAGAGGTTTCAGATTTCAAATTATGGGGGGAAATGGAAAAAGATGAGACAAAACCAGACTAATGAAAAGACAATCTGGACATCGTTCCCTTATTCAGTAAACTAGAGCCATAAAGACTATATTTGACTGTCAACACTGTTTTTTATTTATTCTGTTATTTGTTCTTGACCTTTTTGTTTAATTAAAAGTTAAATTTGGAGTGATTGTCTTTCGCAATGTGATTGTAAAAATGACGGTAAGATATTGGGGAAAACTAAGTCTTTTTGGTGAGCTATCATAAATTTAACATTACGTATACTGTTTATTAAATTATAAATGTGTTTAAAATAATCATCCTTAGGACATCTTAATAAACCAATACATCAGTCATGATGAATTCATGTTTTGTTAAGAATACACAAGTAAGTGATTATTTTTAATCAAGGTTAATCAAGGCTTTAATGGGAGAATATGTATTATAACATTTGTAAATCATTTTATTGCCATTTTCTAATGTAGTTACTCCCCCCACAGAAAGCTGTATGTTATTGTGAAGGTTTGATTTTAAAAAGACATAATAAAGCATTTAAATTAGAAAATGTAACAACTGTATTTTAAAACTGTTAAATAATTTGTTTATTGCACCAACAAAGGAGCTTAAACAGACTTTATTTCTTTGTTACAGCTTTACATCGCTGTGTCTCCTGATGACACAGGGCCCATTGATCCCTTTTTAACTGCATTTTAGACGTCAGATTTTATATGGCAGACAACTTCTTACAGTTCAACCAGGAAAAAACTCAGGTTTTAGTTATCGGTACAGGTCCACAAGGAGAGAAACTGGATAGCAAACTCTAAGCACTGTCTTTAAGTCCTTGTCAACAGGTCAAAAATCTTGGTGTTACATTTGAGTCAGACATCAGCTTTGACCTGCATATCAGAGATGTTGCAAGAATAAAATAATTTTATCATTTAAAGAACATTTCCAGAGTGTACCAGTTTCTCTCTCAGGCCAATGCAGAGACTCTTAATCATGCTTTTATTACCTGTAGGACTGATTACTGTAATGCTCTTCTTTCTGGTCTTCCTAAAAATAACATTTCACAGCTTCAGCTGCTCCAAAACTCAGCTGCAAGGATGCTGACAAAGACCAAAAAGAGAGACCACATTACTCCAATTTTAAAGTCACTGCATTGGCTTCCTGTATCTTTTAGAATAGATTTTAAGGTTCTTTTATTTGTTTTAAGATCCCTTAATCGTCTTGGTCCTTCTTATTTATCCAGTTTGCTTTTCCCCTATGAGCCCAGTAGAGCCCTCAGGTTTTCAGGTAGTGGTCTTTTAATGGTACCCAGAGTTAGAGCTGAAACATACGCTGAATCATCGTTTCAATACTATGGCCCTCGTCTGTTGAACAGTCTACCTGAAGACCTGAGTTCAGCACCTACTGTTCATATTTTTAAAGCAAATTCAAGACCTACCTTTTTAGTCAGACTTTTATCTGATTGTATTTATAATTATTATTTAATCTTATTTATGTATTTATTTTAACCCTCTCGATATGTTTTATTTCTCCATTTCAGTTCAGATTTATTGTTCTGAATTTATTCTCTGTTAATCGATTTTCTTTTCATTATCCTACTTTAGTAGATTTTGTTATGCATTTGGTGTTTGGCTATCTCATTTTACCATATTATGATTTTAGATTTAATTTTATTTATTTATTTTTCCTATAGTATTTTTTTTAATCTAATTTTTTATGATGATTTTTATTGTCATTTTAATCTTAGCTCCTGTGTTTCCTCATTTTTAATTCATGATGGCGTTTCCTTAGTTATCTAATATTGTTTTCTGGTAGAATCTCTTCTTAATGTCTTTGTGTGTATGCGTAAGTGAGTGGGTGTGCTGTATGTAGATCACGAGGGTGGGTGGGGTCTTGTATTTTCATTGTGTTCAATTTTCTACTTTTTATTTATTTTATTTAATTTTATATTATTTATTTTCTTTTTTTATGTAAAGCACTTTGTGCTACAAGACTTTGTATGAAAAGTGCTATACAATTAATGTTTGATTTATTGATTGATTGGTTAAGCTCATCAAATGAAACATTACAATTTGTGTCTTGTTTAAAACTATAAATATTGATACAGAACAAAGCAATACAGTCATTCTTTTTGTCGACTTACAATACATAGAATATTGGTGATTAATTATCCTTTCAGCACGAGTCCAAGAAAACAATAATTGTATAACTTTACATCTTCAGGTAAACTAAAGAAAAAATGCCACTAAATTACAAAGAGAGGCAGGATTCAATATGTTTGCACTTCTTCCCTCTTCTTTTTTAATGTGATAACATTTTTAAAGTGATAATAAGTTTTTTTAATATAATTTTGTACGTCTGTCTGCAGACATGCAGTCATTTTGACAGAGGCAATGGGAGCTGGATTTTAACATAAATTTAAATAATATAAATATTTTGGTCTGATGAACATGTTATTGCTAATATTTCTTCCAAATGCATGCACTTCTTGACCTTTGAAAGTGAGATCAGTCCCTATCACTAACACTGCTGACAGCTACTGGGGGCAACTCAGATATTTAGGCTTCTTATTTCTGGAGCCGTCCATACAGACTGATACTTAAGGTGTGCTCCTTTTAAACTATGAAGCTGTAAAATCTGAGCTGCAAATTGGATACGCCACTGGGAATGCTCCCTTTTATCGTAATTCTAACTTGGAAAGTTTTAGGATCTTCTTTCACACTTCCATATAAAGATTTTCATATTAAATCAAACTGATATTTATTTAACATTCTGTGATTCTAAGATAACTGGTGAATAAAAAAGCACTCTCTAATAGTGCAAAGTCTTTGTTTTACTTGTGTTTTGTTACTTCCTGCAGGCAGTATTATTAATGAAAGAGTAAACAATAACAGGGATTCTAACAGGGGTTTGAGGCTGTTTTATCACCAGGCTAAGCTGTCAGACCTCTGAAGAGGAACAGAAGGAGGGAGATCATTCAGATGGGGAAATTACAATTAAAATCAGTAATGCTTGCATCGAAAGAGTTTTCCAAACAAAATTTCTTGGGGTTGTGATTGACAATAGGTTAACATGGAAACAACAAACTGATTATATAAAAGGTAAAATTTCAAAGTCAGTTGCAATTCTGTCAAAATCTAGATATGTTTTAAATTATAAAGCATTAGAAATAATCTATTATTCACTTATTGTTCCTTACATGTCTTACTGTATAGAACTGTGGGGATCTACATAAAAAACAAATATAAATTCAATAGCTGTTTTACAAAAAAGAGCCATACGTATCATCAATAATACCGATTATTATGCTCACACTGATCGTTTATTTTTAAATTCACACATTATGAAATTTTTTTACTTGTTTTATTATAAAATAATGTTTATAATGTTTACTGCAAAACTAAACTCCCTTCTGAGTGCTGTAAGTTGCAAGTTTTCTGTTCAGAAAGCTAAAAAAGGTATAAAAAGGAGATGTGTTTCTGTTGTTGGGGTTAAACTGTGGAATGATGCAAATATAAACTTAAAAACCTGTAATTTATGTTATATCTTCAGAAAGATGGTCTCTAAAGTTATTTTAGAAAATTATAAGTGTTGGTTATGTAATTTTGTTGTTAATGTTGTTGATTTCTTAATCTTTGGTTTTTGGTAGCTTAATTTTGTTAAATATGTAGGCTAGACTCAGATAAGAATTTTGCTTCTGTCTATGCCTTTTCAGTCACTACCTAATACAAGAATTCTGGTTTGTTTAAAATGTCTATCTTGTGACAAATATTGTACAGTGTATGACGACTGAATACAATCCTACCTACCTACCTAACATAGCAGCCCATGTGAGTCCAAAACACTACTATATCAGTGGGGAAACTTACTAAGAAAAGGTTTGATGAAAAGTAAATGTAAAGAAATCTAATATGTCAGTCAACATTGAGGGCTCATATTTTCATTTTTATATTTCAATAGATGACCACAGATTTTTATTGTTTTGATCGATACTGGCAGCATCACTTCGGCTCACCACAGAGTTAATCGTGTGTTTAAGGCCTCAGACAGCAAACACCTCACAGCAGCAGGACAAACCTGCTTTTAAGGGCTTGCCTGTTTGGAGTCAAAGTCAGTCATGTGTATCAACTTAATCAAGATCAACGCATAGTTTTATCATCAGGTCAACATGATTTCTTTTTTAACACCACTGATTTGAAAAATTGAAATTAACAGCAGAAGCTTTTTTTGAGAAATGACACATGTTCCATCAGAAAACTCACATTTGTAATTGTTTACAAAACCTTATAGCAGCAGCGTAACATTGTCGGAGTGTGACATCTATGCTCAAACCTCATCACTCATACAGATTTATTTTACATGCAGAATTTGAGGAGTGATGTGATGGTAAGGGGTTGAAAGCAAGAGTGCAGTACTGATGAAAGGTAGAGTTGGCAGACGATGGGCCTGGGAATCTCACAGTTTGGCTTGTTAGTTGGTCAGGTAATTGGATATTGATGCATGTCAAGAATGACATCAGAGCAGCCTGAGCTGTCAGCCTGAGCTAGCTCACAGGTGTCCCCTTTTGGAAAATACTTCTTTACCTGTCTTTTCAGGACTTCAGTCATTTTTAGCCTAGCAAACTGATCAATTACCAGAAGAATAATGACTGGCCTCAGTGCATGCTGTCATGGCAGGCCATTGGGTTCCTTAGTAAGGATCACATGCGCATGTACATACCTGAGATGTGCACACAGATTAGTCTTAATTTCATGTAATCAAATAGACACTCGTGATTGGACAACAACAGGCATTAATCAGTAATCATAATAGCATCTGCGTATGACATAATGCCAGAGATAATAAAAAAAACAGAAGTAAAAGCTGAAGTCGTTTTCCATAGCTCATCAATAGCTTTAATATATAAGTAGAATAAGTCTATAATCATGTTATGCTTTGATCTTTTTCTGTTTCTAACTCCATGTCAGCGATGGTCTGGCATGTTTGAGAACATGTACTGCATGGCTTCATCCAGTGTATTGTGGAGGTGTTTTGCTGAGGATGCATCTTTGAATCATTATTGATGTGTTCACATGAGAGGATCACTTTCAAACATCACATCATGTGTCCCAGCAAAGCACGAGCCTGCGTGCAGCCACACTGTCTGCAATGTCTGTAGATTGACCAACTAGTAATTAAATAACTCATGAAGACAGGCTTATTATTATTAACTACAGCTATTTTTATTTTCATGACAACAGAGTTCTAGTCCACAATTCACCGTAGCAGATTATGAGGTCTGAGCTATAAAACAGATTATAGAAAGGGAGTCAGCCCTGGTCAATAAAGATTCTTCCATTTCATTGTACTTGAGCTCACTTGAAAAAAACAAAAACATTTTCTTAGGACTTTTCTGTATGCTTATCAATAATTATTTTCAATATATAGTGATGAAAAGAATTCTCGTTTTGTACAATAGTGATGACAATGCTCTGTGGAAGACAACAACGCACAAATCAAAAATAGTCAAAACAAAGAGGTTTTTCATGATTAATTTCCCCTTCTGTTACCAGTTTTTCTGGCAACACAAAGGACACATTTTATTGAGTCAACTTAGAGCACCTTTACTGACATCACATCAATATAAGTAGTACTTCAATTTCAAGATGCATTCTGGGCCTTTTAAACCTTTATTTGAGAAACAGGGCAGAGGATAAAGTGAAAGATCAGAGAGTGAGAAAGACTGGGCAATGACATAAAGGAAAGGTGCCAAAAGTCAGACTTGAACCTGCATTGCTTTATTTGAGACAAAAAGTTTCTGAATATAGGCTGATGGACTAACTGCTTGGCCAATGACAGTCCATAAACTCTTCTGCTGATATCAGCTGTACTTAGCATAGATGTAGAGATTTTTTGTGAAGATTTTCCTTCATCGCATTTTTGTAATTTTAGTTTGCAAAAGTAAAGTAAACAATAACTCTTTAATGATGTATTAATGGAGGCGATACTGTTTTGTACAAATAAACTTAAAACTATGTTGCAGCTATCCTTTAGAGTCTTCAAATTTTTAAGTTTCAGTCTTTGTAAGTTGAATGTTAACCTCATGTTGTTGCTGCTCTAAGATCACCTACCCTTCTGTTTGTTACAGAGCAGCATTGTGGAGCTGTGTGGTTTCATCGCATTCACCACATAATCTGTCATCAGCTGTGATGTTTCTTCTCTGTCAGAGCCACTTAAAGTCAACCCAAATTCCTCTGCTGCAGAGATGCTGAGCAGATAGCAACTTCTGATGGTGGTTACAACAAAAAATTCAACACAAACAAGCAACTGCTCTCATACAGTAAACAGATGAAACATCTGTAGCCCCCTTACAGACACAAACAACACAATACATGGCTCTAAACTCTGCCATGTTGAGGTAAAGTCTTGTTGCTGTTCATATTTTAAAAGTATCCTACCATTTATTATCTATTCTGCTTGTCTCTTTTGGGGTCGCCTGGCCTGGAGCCTATTCTGGCTGACTCTGGGTGAGCAGCGGGGCACACCCTGGACTGGTGGCCAGCTGATCTCAGGGCCACATAGAGACACAGACAATCAGTCACACTCACACTCAGGGCATTGGAGTCACCAATTAACCTATCAAGAATGTTTTTTTGGGTCTGTGAAAGGAACTGGAGTGTCTGGAGAGAACCCATGGGGGACAATGTGCAAACTCCACAAAGACAGGCCCTAGTTGACACGGGATGTGAACCAGCAACCTTCTTGCTGTGAGGCACACTAAGCGGTGCACCAACATCCACTTAAAAGAAGTGCCTCAATCAAAGTGAAACACTTGGAAGTTTTGTTTGAAAAGGACCACAGCTGGATAGTGATCAGTCAGTTATTTGTTTCAGTGTTAAGATAGTACAGCGTATAATTAAATTTGATCCAAATAATAAAATGTATCCACAGAGCAGATTTGCTCAGGTATTTAAACATTCAGATATCAAATATATATCAGCAAATGTATCTTGTACTCTAAGTGAGTCACAGTTTTGCATAAATACACTGTATCAACAAATCACCCTAATTTAGATAGATGAAATTTATTTAACTGGAAAAACCTCATTGAGATGAAATATCTCATTTGCAAGAGTGTCCTGGCCAAGACAGGCAGTAGCACAATTTACAAAGTTAAAATCAAATTAAATCAAAGAATGAATCAAATGAAAAAAATAATTTTAAATGTATTTTGTAGCTTAATGTTTCTTATAACCTTTTCTGGCTTGTGACCAGTCCAGGGTGAACTCTGCCTCTAGCCCAGTGTCACCTGGGATGAATTGTAGAGGTAATGGATGGATGGATGTTACTGATAAACTGTCAATCCCAAAATGTGACATCCTTGAGGACATCCTGATCTTGATCCACTAGGTATGAAGCGAAATCATTTAATTTCAGTATCAAGTATGTCAGTATTGTGATTCTAAATTTGTTATCAGTGACGAAGTTTTGGTGTTGTCACAACACTAGTTTATTGAGTACTTTGATTGCTACAGATTACCATTTCAGTAGAGGACTCAGATGCCATGACAAATATAACTAAGTTTAATACAACCAGAAAAAACATACTCAAGTAAAAGTACTGGCTTAAAAACCTACCCGCAAAGAACAAATACACAAAAAGCCACTCAATTGCAGTAACTTCAGTAAATGTAATAAGTTACTTCCATCTGGAGCCAAGTAATGTTGCTGTGAACCCCCCACACCCCACTTTAAACAGGTATATATAAAGCTCAAGTGTGTATCAGAGTGCAGTATCTGAGTAAATGAACTTAATCTGTTGTCCTATAAAATTAAGTCCTATAAAATTATGCTCTTTAGTAACATGCAATCACTGTAAATGTAGTTCCCTGTTAATCTGATCCCTTGGGACTAATCCAACACTGAATTGGTATCTGATCGCACATCAGTTTGAGAACAGTCACAACAGGAAGTGAATCTGATGAGTTTACGAGAGAGGATTTCCACATGGATTCAAACACCACATTTCGGGCTGAGGCCTGGCTGAGGGACTGACTCACTGATTGCAAAGAGGGGTATAAACACAGTATGTTTGATGTGTGGTTAATATTTAACTCCTCAGGCGTGTAGAAATAGTTGTTAGATAATACTGAGAATTTTTCCCTTCATATTCCACTGACGTGTTTAGACAGCAGTTGTTTCTGTTTGGGAGCTCTGGCTATTAAATTGTATTTTTCTCTGTGACTATGTCTCTAGTTTCTATTAAAAGGGAGTGACTGCAGGTCATTCATACAAGGAATGTGATCCTGCTGTCAGGCCTGGCTCTTCCTTCAAGATATTTGACAAGATGAGGCTGTATGGAGTGAATATGAGTGAGTATAAATGACATTAAATTGATTGTCCTATTCCATGTGTAGTTGTGGATATTAGGCAGAAGTTAACAATCGCATTAAAAAATAACGCTGTTCGTGTTGTCTTTCTTTTCATCACTCTCCTCTATCAACTGTATCAATAATTCATGAACTGGAGCAGCACCTGTACTATAAGACACCCCATGCGTCTTTCGTATTAACAGCTCCTGCATCCATTTAATGCAAAGTCCCAGAAGTTCAGCTTCAAGATTTATTTACAGTCTTTGTAAACAAGTATAAAAATGTACTTTAAAGCCACTGTGAGGAGTTTGTAGCAAGATATGAATCAGATTGAAATTAGTAACGGGGATTCTATCTTCTACCTGATCCGATCTGGCTTGTAGCATGCAGCTCCTAAACTCTGCTCTTCTCACATTCAGTGAAAGAATACAGAGAACACCTCTTACTTATGTACAGGAGGGGTTCAGCAAAATGATGTACTGTGTTTCACACTCTGGACACAGTGGCAAAATGATACAGCCAAAAAGTTCTTCCCATGAGCTCTAAAACAATTAAAGGTAAATAATCAATATTCATATCGGTTGCATTAACATTCAGTTTGACCAACAATGTGGCAAAGAAGCTGTGAAAATGTAGAGAGATGTGACATTTTTATCAAGATTTTTGAGAAAGCACCAACCTAGTATCCTTTATTTTCACCTTTTTTGTTCTTTGTGGTGATAAACCACAACATTTCTAACAAAGAACAACAAGAGTTCAAAAGGTGACACAGGAGAAACAGCATTCTGGCCATGTCATTGGGCATGTTCATGCTTCCGCCGTGTGCTTCTCAAACCACAACCAGATGAAATGGATGTCATGCCATTGAAAAGCTTTCCCGAACTGAAAGGTTTGCCTTGTTTGAATCTTTGACTTCAGTTTAGTTATTTAAACAGATCATTGTTATCATTATCAAACAATATAAACAAAACAGAAATCTGTCACATTTGAGCTCATTTTAACATTTATACTTCGCACTTTGTACTCTTATGGCTATCTTTAAAAACACTTTTTAAAACCAGTTTTATTGCAATTATTGGGCTTGTTTCACACTTCTTTACTAGGTCTTAATTATAAATATGTCTAGATGAAATTTTGGTCTTATCTATATTTTGGTTTGCTTAAATGAGCAGTTTGTTGTCATAAGATTTTATCCAACCTTTTGACTGTGACCAGAGAGTCCAGCACCTTTTAGCCCCTCCTGTAGATAAGCGGCTCCACCTGTCTCCACTCGAGGGGGAGGACCCGCCCTGTGAAAGTGCAGCACTCAGAGCAGGAGGCACCGAGCAGGGAGGAGGCTGAAATGTGGCCCGACAGGTCTGATGGGAACAGGGACAGAGAGAGTCATAGAGAGCAGGCTGTCAGTCAGGTAGATTTAGGAGCAGTCTGGCTGGACTTAAGACAATGACATATTATTATTTGTGTTTGTGTTGCTGAGTGTCACACTGGATTGTACCTGACTGAGGGGGCTCCCTGTGGACTTCTAAGACCACCTCCAACACGCCACAAACACCAGCAGGCTTAACAGAGTGGAATTTCCCTCCTCTCTCCTCTGGCTGGGGCTGGGGGCAGATGGTCGTTCTGAGAGTTTGAGCAGAACTCAGGAAGGAGAGTGAGAGGAAGGGTGGGAGGAGGTCCAGAGAGGGAGAGGCAGACAGACGAGGAGTGGACAGAAGAGAAGACATGCTTCGTTACAACTCGGGACCCCAGACTGTTTCCACCACCACCACAGAGGACTCTCCAGAGTCTTTAAGGGAGGTAAGAAGTCCCTCAAGATCCTCAGACGCTCCCCTTTCTCTCTCACTTCTTTGCATTGTTTTTGCCAGCAGTCCAGTGGTTTGTCCTCCCCTTTCTGTCCTTTGAAACCCTGAAACCACTTGGGTTTTTTAATCTGTATGACGAGAGCTTAAGTTTGTGAGTGCCTGCTAACATTTTCTGCTCTCTGATCATGCGAAAGTTCATGTTTGTTGAGTACATGTTCACCCACAGGATCATGTAATGGGAGCTGATTGTGCAGGGGGCAGGACTGTCATGTTTATTTGAACAGCTCTCTGATAAAACAAGCCTTTGTGTTGAAGCTTTCAACTTGTTTCTATTGTTTTCTGTTGAAGGAAGAGGACATTATGATCTAGTAACCTTTGTTTTTTCGTGGTTTCATTTTTTGCACCACTTTTGACTTGATATCTTGAATAAAATCCACCCAATAGATCAAGGTTTTGGTTTACTACAGGACCAAACAAAGCGGTCACTGTAGTGTCAACAGTACATCTCATGCATCAGTGTAGCACTGTTTCACAGCATTTACATAAACTTTGTTTGTAGTTCTGATATCTATAAATAAACAAGTGGTGATAGGTCACAGAGGTCTGTCATATGTGTCAATGCATACATTATTTTCTGTTTCATTTGATGTCTGCTGTTCTCTTTGCTCCAGGCGACATAATGCATACCATGATTTGCCTGCAGAACATCATTTATTTGCCTTTTGTCTGTTTGTCTTTTCACAGAGGAGGATCAGGCGCCTCAGGTTAACTCTACATGCTGCTGATAATGGAAACAAGGAGGCGAAAACCACAAACTCAGACACAGTAAGTCCTATTTCACTCTTATTTAGCTGTATGCAACATACTGGGCCTTGAATCTCACTTGGCAGCCTTATTTAAAGAGGTCAGGGATTTGGCCAATCAATCCATCTAAAAACACCAGATTTACAACCTAACACAAAATTACTCTTAAAAAATATCAACTTATACATTAAGTTCATTCATCATAGAAAACAAAAACCTCTCAAAGACGGTGGAGACACTGTGATTTGTGTGCTTTATTTCATCTAGATCTGTTACACAACCATGACAGAAGGGTGTGTGTAAGAGTGCATGCACAGCTGGTTCACATTTTCTTCAAAGCTCGTCTCAGACTTTGTCTTAAATCTAATTCATACAATATAGAATATTTCACATATTTTAACTGTGGACATATGCAATGCCTAGAACACTTGGGTGCTAAACCAGACCTGACCAAAAACTGACTAGAGGCAGAGCTGTTACTGCAGTGGTATTTGCATATTAAGGAGTTGAATTACAGTCTATCAATCATGTGTGTGTTTTTTGACTGTGGATAGAGTAAATGCTGCAGGCTGTGAGGGTGTTTGCTTTAGGTGGCTCTTTGTTTGTATTCAGGATATTTAGTCCAGAGTTTGACAGTTAGAAAAACTGAGTGTTAATTATTGTTGGCACTCACAGCATTTTCGGGCCTTTTTCTCAAAGTAAAGCACTATCAGAAACACTGTGGTGTGTTTTATGTGAACCTTGGCCAAGCATTACCATGTTCCTCCAGTCACCACAACTCCACACAGGGACTGCTGATAGCACGCTGTCGCTGCTGTAATCTCTGAATGTGTTTCTCTTTTGGTGGGTGTGACCATGACTATAAGAACTGTGGACGCTCGGGCCAAGAGTGAACACAAAGTGTAGAGCAAAAGGACATATGTGCTCAGTGATGGGAACTTAGGTGTGTGTTCACTAAGGATGCTAAATCTGAACCCCTGAAAACGAGCAGCCTTTTCTCTCTGTAGAGACATATGCTGTCCAACAACAAAACAGCTATTTTTCAGTTGCAAAAGCAATAATGGTAAACCATTAAAATCAAGAGTAAAAAGAAACAAGGTCAAATTAATGTCATTAGCTTATCTCAGTAACACACTTTAGCCTGTGTTCACAATGAATATGAAGCTTGCACCCAGTTAGCTTAGCCCAAAGAATAATAATGTTGGCTCACGTGTCTTCCAATGTAGTAATATGTCATATTTGTTTCTTTCAAGAATGTAAAAATTAACAAGGAAATTCCCTAAAATGTGGCGCAAAATGTTAAATGAAAACATTTGACTTGTAGTAACTCATTAGAATTAAATAATTATCATTATCGTTCCAGGGCTGTTGTTGCTGCTCGCATGAAATGTGTGAAGGCGATGATGACATTGACAGGCGGGACCAGTGTCCAAAATTATTTTTGATTTTTCTCCTAAGTGCACTATATAGTCCACCACAGTCAGCTCGCTATAGAGGGAATGCACAGTGAAGTAGAGGACATGTATGTGATTTTGGACACAACTACTGTGTGAGCTTTGAACAGAACAGGCTAGTTGTTTTCTTGTTTTTAGTTTTAGTGTTAAGCTTAGGTAACTGGTGGCTACGTTTTTTTTTTAATGAAAAACAAAAAAATCTTAAGCACTTACTTTCAATGAGATTGTTTCAATGAAAAAGTAAGGCTTTACCAAAATTTGTTAATCCCTTGCCTTAAGAGGAAATAAGCATTTTGGAAAGAAAAAAATGAAGACATAAATACATGGGTAATGACACTAAACCATATAAGTAGCTTTAAAAGTGGGAGGAAGGACAGCAGTGGTGTTTGTTTCTTATTCAGTGTTTTTGTGCCATCCTCAAAATAATCTCAATCCAAACCAATGTCAAGCCAATGATAACAGAACCAAAAGAGCTTAAACAACCCACAGAATTTGTACTGGAAACCAAAAGCATTGTGACAAAGTTGAGGCCTTGTAGGTGCAAACTGATGGTTACAATTAGGTGTCAAGAGGTTAAAAAAGGTCAAGAGGTCTTTACAACAAAAACCTCTCTGTTGCGCAATAAACCATTTTTATATTTGTAATAACTCAAATGTTTCACTGTAAAATACCAAACATGTACATAACTACCATATTTATATTTTTTATATCTCAAATCTCCACCTGTTAAATATCAACATGTACATAACCATCTGTAAAATGATGAACATGTACATAAGGACTGTAAATATACCACTTACTATAAACTATATACTCTTTTTATTTTTATTTCTATTTTACTGTACTGTATTTGATTTGTAATTACCTTATTTTTCATTTATAATGCTTCTTTCTTATATTTCTCTTGTATCCTGCAGCTGCTGTATATTTGGAATTTCCCCCTGTGGGACTAATAAAGAAATATCTTATCTTATCTCATCTTAAAAGCTCAATTTATCTGTCTCCGTGTTACCTGCTCATTATCCTAAGGAATGGCTGCTGTAAATGCTGGGGAGCTCAGCTTTGTTGTTGTTGCAAAACATCCTCTTCAAATACCAGCAGATCATTCAACAGGCATTTTTTCAGTTTCATCAACTGTTGCATGTGTTTCCCTTCAGGTCACAGAGTTAAAAACAAAATTCCTTTCAACTTGTTTAAATATATGATCGTAGCTGCAATCTGCAAGAAAGGTCAAATGTAGGTCAGTTTCATTTGTTTGAACTTTTGTTATAGTGACTTTGTAGTGAAAGCAAAATAGGAAAAAGAGGTCGACCTGAATTTAATCACGAAGGAAGGAAATGACAGGAACTTCCTTTGACAGAGATATTTTTCAGAGGGAGCGCTGGTTTAAGTGGTTATTTGCCATGAAATTAGAAAGGGTGTATCCTGCAACCTGACACATCATGGACACAATCCAACCAATCACTCTGACCTAGATGGCTCATACACAAAAGATGAAGATGCACATATATCCATTTCTACACCTCTGTCATTGGATTTCATCTCCAAGTGTACATGATTCAGCCCACTGAGTGTTTTGAGAGGGCCTTTGTGTTATGATTTAGAAGACAACTTCGATGTTTGTGTTGGTAACAAGGAGCTAGTCCAATCCCTTGAGCGCAGCACAATGCAGTGTTGTGATGCCAAAGTCAGCTTATGAGCAACAAGGAAATTGCATGCTAAAATATTTGACTTTACACTGGCTTTACTGGTGCCACGAAGTATATTTACAAGTTTACATAGGGAAGCCAATGATAGCTGTGTGGCTCTCTTAATAGTCACCTGTTGTCTTCTTCTCCATTAACATTAACTGTAACTGTAACTATGAAAAAGCTTTGTCGTCATCTGTACCTGAACACAAACATTGTAAAATTCAAAACAGCACATGAAGCATTGTTTTTGTCAGCTCTTACAGGAGGAGGTTGTTGAGTTGGTTAAACGTAAAGATGACTGTTCCTCCCTCCCTTTTGCTGGAATGTACATCCGCCTTTTAGCACGGTCCTTCAACGTTCCTCAACAGCACGTCCTCTGTAGATGGAGTGGTGGAGAAATGTGAGGCTGGTCTCTGTCCACGAGACTACAGAGATGTCTTTGTTCATGTTTCTCCTCACTCTTATCTCTCAGTGAGAGACTGACACCAACGCCTCCTTCTTTTAGTAACATGGATATGGCATTTTCATTGAGTTCATGTATGTATGTATTTACCCTTTGCAGTGTTTATTTTTGGATCATTTAGACCATAATTGTAGAGACAGGACAGTTGAGTTTGGGAGTAAGAGTGTTGAATGACATGCAGGACAGGAGGCGCAGGCTAAACTTGAACCCTGGCCGTCAGCTTTGAGGGCATAAGTCTATGCACATGGGATGGGCAGACGGAGCAAATAATGTTACATTTTTTCTCAGTTGTTTGAGCTTGTTTTTTCAGTCAGTCTTCACATTCTCTGAATTGTTAGTGCAGTCATCATAATGGTGTAATAGTACATCAAAGTTTTGTAACAAGTTTGCAAAAGGTAGTATGTCACCCAGAACATGCAAGTCACCCTCTTAAACTTGCTATTTGGTTTCATGTTATATTGTACCTTTTAAAGGGCTAATTTTTGCTAAACTGCCCCTTTCCATAAAGTTAATTATTGTGGCAGTCATGTTCATAATGTAATTTGTAACTATCATGGGGAGAAGGAATCTCTGTATTTTGATCCCAAAAGCTCAAACTCAGTGGTGTTAGTGCCACAAACTTGTAATTTCTGTGACAAAAGTTGGAAATTAACAAGACAAAAATATTTTCCTGTTTTGATTGTATAAATCAAATTTATTGTCTATCATCTGCACAGTGTTTTCTTTATAGAAAAACAACATCACCTCAGGCAAATCAGAGTGCTGATTTCTTCTGAATAGCCCTAAGTTACAACTATGTTTCTTCAAAGTCCAGATTCTGATGGTAATGTTACGATTCTGGGCCAAAGTCGCAAGTATTTCCTCAGGCCAAGTGAAAAGTATAATCAAGTCAGGCATTCAGCTGCAGGTATGATACAAGGCAAACAGCTTCATCTAGTAAGATTTCCTTCCACACAGTAAGGTATTTCATACTTTGCAATCTTAAATCTTGAAAGTTGTTTTGTCATTAACTTAATATCAAAATATTTTTTTAACAGATCATTTCTATGCATTGTTTTCTAAAGTGGCTCTGATACGGCACTGTATTAAAACAATAACACAACAGCTTTTTATTTCAGTGGCACTGGCCAATAAACAGAGAATAAACCTGATCAGTTTGGATAAGCTTGCCATATACACAAGATTGTTGTTCAGTTTATAGAGAGCAGGATTTACTCATTTGCACATATTTATCAAATCACTGAAAGGTTATAAATATATTTTGATATAATAATATATTTGTGGACAACAAACAGTCTAATTGTTCAGAGATCTGCGCTTAATGTTTAAAAAATTGCTTTTCTAATTTTCAGAATCAAACCAAAGCAAATGAAACAATTGTAAAATTATTGTAAAACAACACTCAAGACTAAATTAAAAAAGAAAACCAAGACAGTTATTTCCAGTCTTAAGGATGTTGTGACCCAATCAGAGATAAAACAATACCCTGGGCTCATCCAAACCACTGATCATTTTACTTTTATTAATACTTGAGACTACGAAAAGTATTTCCTCAAGTGTTATTATTTGATCAGTGGAAGGAATCTTGTAAGTGTGGGCTACAGAAAAATGTCATACTAAAAACAAGGCAATTCACATACATGTAATTATTAGAGCAAAAAAATTAGGTTGAGCTGAACATTTAAATAGGTATTTAAACACTGACTCATGGCTCCTTTCCTGCATGTCTTTCCCACTCTACCTCCCTGATTTTCAACTGTATGCACTGTTTGAACTAATGAAGGAAAAAAAGCTAAAAAAAAAAAAAAAAAGGATAAAATAAGAATTGACACTGAACAGAAAGGAAAAACAGATTGAAACTAGGAGTGCTCGGAGAACAAAAACCTCATTCAACCTTCATTTCCAAGTTATCGTCAAAAATATGGGAAACTGACATATCTTGCACTGTTAAGAAATCATTGAAGAAATTCCTGGATCCGTATCCAGATTACGATCACCACCAAAATCAAATCAATTGGTCCATTCTGGCCTATCCTGATTTTTTTTTTTTTTTTTTTTAATCAAATTCTGTTCTTAAATTTCAGTTATCTTGTCAGCAACGAACAAACGCAGGTAAAACAAAACCTCCTCAGCTGAGGTAGTTATTAGTAAAACATAAAATATTTTCAGCTTGCACTTGTGACCGTCTGAGCTGCACCCTCTCTATGTGTAACCCAATGACAAACTGGACATAATTTTTTCATTAGAGTCTTTATTTTTACTCTTTGTAATGTTACATAAAATAATCACTGCTATTTTCAAAGTCTCCTCTGGGGTCAATAACTTACCTTAAAGACTTTCATCTTCTTTTTTTCCCATCAAAAGGCTGAGAAAGATGTCAGTTCAGCCTGGAAGAAGAAAAATGGGATGATCCAAAGAGAGAGGCCTGCTGGTAGGGAGTCACCTCAGCAGGTAACATCCACATTCATAACATGAGTGATAATCATAACAGTGTTAGCATGTGTGTCACTGAAGTCCCTCTTTTAAACACATTCCTGTGCCTGCATTTTCAGCGTGTCATTAATAATAAAGTATCTAAAGCTGTTCAACATGAACAGATGCTTGAAGATGACTTAAAAGAAATGCCCCATGACTCAATTGTATTTTCTTTCTATGTATAGTCAGTTATGAATACAAGCACTGGCTAAAGTCCTAAAATGAAGTGATTGTTATATCCAAAGAAACAGTTTCCCCCTTAAGCTGCAGCAC
Source organism: Cetoscarus ocellatus (assembly GCA_037902135.1). Taxonomy (NCBI): domain Eukaryota; kingdom Metazoa; phylum Chordata; class Actinopteri; order Labriformes; family Labridae; genus Cetoscarus; species Cetoscarus ocellatus. The sequence goes on from JBAMNC010000387.1 coordinate 6,201,262, forward strand.
TGAATTATTTATCGAAATTTAATCTCGTAGCCTTAGTTCTGTAATATATCTGCACCCATGACTGCTGTTGTCATTTGTTATTTATCTCTTTTATTGTTTAAAGTGCTGCCCTTCTTCTCTGCTGCTATACATCTCTTTTCACTGATTGCCCGCCTGCTGGATATACAAAAAGCACAAACAGCACCAGCCATGTACTGGGTTGCAGAAACATGACACCTTCAATACACCCTGCACCTTTTTTGTAGCTGCTTGTTCCCAGCCTCCTGTTTCCAGCACTCAGCAGCAGCAGTGGTGGAAATGCCTGATCAAGTACACATATGCAGGCAGTGACATCCAACAGAAACACATGTGACACAACTGAGAGTGTGCATGGAGAAGCAAGGATAAAGATACACAAACACAGTAAAATTCAGCCTGAGCACAGGGTGGCTTCAGTAACTTGACCGGGTTTGATCCTGTCTCCCTCAGCACTTCGGGGACATGACCAATGGGGCGCCAGAGACCTCTCTGCAGCATCATGGACCCAAAGTGTATGGCATCGTGCAGAGGACGGGTGCAGACAGACAGCAGGAGGTGATGGCACGGGAGTGGACGGTCAGTCACCTTCAGGATGAGATGAGGTACATCCGGGAGGTGAGTCAAACCCCACTGCTGGGCCTCAGGTCTGCACGTTTTACTTTTGTGGGAGTATTGCCTGCATATCATAGGGAAATTAGATCCACCATCTGGCTGTTGTATGCCTCTGCTTGGCCGGACAGTAAAGGTACAGAGGTGTGTCCAGAGGAAAGGCCGTAGTGGTTTTATGTTAGTGATATTGGTAGAAACTGTGTTTTTTTAATGGTCTGGGTGCATCTAAGAAAGACCTGAGCCCACAATGCCCTTGACCTTAAATCTACAAGGGGTAATAAGTTCATCCTTGAGTCAGAGTGAGCAGTATGGCCGAGTTTGAAAGAAAGAAAAAAAGAAAGGTGTTCTTGAGATATCAAGCTAGGGATGAGTATGAGGCCCAATCACCTTGAACTTTGATCTTTGACCTTAAAGCATGAGTCAGTTAATCTTTGACCGAAAGCAGACATCTGTGTGAAGTTTGATTAAAAAATTCTAAATCATTCTTGCAATATCGTGTTTATTGGCAAGAGATGTTTCAGGGAAATGTTGACCTTGACCTTTTACCTCTGACCATTAAAATCCAATCAATTTATTCTTTAGTCAGGGTAGACTTTTGTTATAGATTGATGAAAATCCTTTAAAGCACCCCTGAGATTTTGAGTTCAATAGTGCTGTGACACAGAGTAATCATGAAGTCCTCGAGGGCTCTGATGAACTTTTTCAGTGCAAATGAAGCTCTCTCCATCCATCTGCAGACTTTCCTGAGGACTAACCCAGAGCTCTTTGCAAAAACTGATGTTGTGTATGCTGTGACCATGCAATCCCTCACAAAATGTAACAAACGGTCATAAATTGAAGTAGTGTTTCTGTTAAATGTTGTTATTGATAATTAACCCCTTAAAGCCTGAAAACACAAGTTATAGCTAGAAAACTCTATTTTTTTTTGGAGCTGAAATGTTTATTTCACTTTCTACTGAAATCCAAAACAATCAAAATTTCCAAAAAATTTAACATGTATATTTTTTGTATCTCATTTCATACATTTTGGTGTTTTTGGTAACTGATAATCCACTTGTGGGCATTTTTATCAATTATCTGATTTTATTCAAATGTTTTTTAGTAATTTGTTGATCATATTAATTAGATAGAGATATCATAAAAGTATGTATCAAATATGATACAACAGGCTTTGAGGGGTTAATGCAAGCTGGACAAGATGAGACAAAAGTCAGCGACAATGAAAATTCCTTGCTTATTATTTTTGTGGTCGTCTTTTACACATTTTAAAAGTTACCTGTATTTTTTTGTCAGATATTCATTAATTATTCATATTTAAAATCTTTGCTTTTATATTGCGTGGAACTATAATCCTATTTTAATGAATGAAACCCAAACAAACACTCAATGAGTTGCCCTTCCCATTATGTAATCTTTGTATTGCCACAGAAGTGCTTCGCCTTTAGGGTGGAGATTGGGATTGGGCAAGTGTTGTCTTTTGTGCAAAGCTTGATGAATAGCATTTCTAATATACTTTATGATATCATGTTTACAAGCAGGAAGTAAACTTAAGGCCTGATGAATCTGACTTTTAACCTATGATATCCAAAATCTCTTTTTTTTTTCTAGCTATGGTAGACATTAGTAAAAAATTGACACACATGCCTCAACAGATCTTGGGCTCACCAATGAGAGATAATGAAGGAAAAAGATAGAGTCTTGTGTCAGTGGCCATGTATCTCAAAAATGTAATCAGTTCATTTAAGAATCAGGGTAAACCAAATGTTGAAGCAGACATCTTGTTCACAAGAGTTGCCTAGACGTTAATGCAGATAAAGCTGCATCAGCACTGTATTTCAAAGAATAATATATATATATATAACACATATATATGTATGTGTATATTATGATTGCAATGTGTACATGTTTGTGAACAGGTGAGAGATTCTTTGGAGAAGGTGAGAGAACGAATGTATGGCCAGTTTGGAGGAATGCAACAATCAATGCAGAAGCTCACACAGGAAATCAGGGTAATGAATTTTAAATGCCACATGACCAGTGAAGATTTTATCATCAAACTCCCAGACTGTGAGTCTGTGTGTAAATGTGAACATGCAGCATGTCCTCATTTCTGTCCGCAGGCTGCAAATGCCCATCGAAGGAGTCTGGAGTCAGAGGTGAGGATCCGTACACAGGCCATGGACAGTTTTGATCAGATGAACAGCTCGCTTATATCAGCAAACATTGGCCTGCAGGTAACAAATCAATGTCACTGAACCCACGCACACTAGACGTCCCCTACGACAACTGCATGCTGTGATAAAAAAGGCTGGCTTGATAAGCAAAAGAAGTTTCCTTTGCAGAAATCTCTGCTGGAGAACTGTCAGAGCAGAGTGGACAAGAGGGACGAGTTGAAGAATTTGCGGAGTACTTATGAGAAAGCACAAGAGAAACTCAGAGAGAGGGAGAGGGAGCTGGCCACCGCACACGCTGAGAATGAGACTTTGAGACTCCAGGTGATCCATGTGTACACGCTCACACACGCCCTTATGTAACAGCATCAATCAAAACATTAAAGGTGACGTTTCTGCAAGTACAACAGAGGCCTTGAGTGACATTTGCAGTTCCGCTTTTAGTTTTAATGAAAGTAAGAATGACAGGAAAATAATAGATTTTAAGGAATAATGAAAGAAAAACTTGTGACATGTTTAGATGTAATGTTAATTTTTAAAAAGAAAAACATGGTGACAAATAATTTCTTATCCTTTTTATAATTTCATATTTCATATCTGTAATCAGGCAGATCCTTTTTGCAAAGCTTCAGGCCGAAACTTCTGTTCCTGATCAGAAAATGACCAGAATTATCAGCGTCCTTTTAAGGACCAAGAGGCAGCAGCTTTTGTTGGATAAGTTGTGCTGGAAGCTTCTGGCTGCCCTGTTATAAATGTGACAGACTAAACATTTGTTCAGCCACCTCTCGGTTTGTCCTAAAAGAGGTTGTCCTTCCCAACCAGTTTCTTTGGGATGTTTCCCAGATTGACTCAAAATACATCCTATAGATATGTGAAACAGTCCATGTGCTTTGTCAGGTTATTTGTTTTTTTAATGAGGAACACAGAATGAAGGCAGATAACTGAGAAACACGAGCTAAAACTATAGGGACTGTTCTAAAATGATAGTGCTGGGCTGTCAGACATTAAAAATACACTGCACTTTTCCTCCAACCATTAAACCAGTCTGCCACAACACAAGCTGATGTGGGGTGAAAGAGCAGGAATGTATGTATGTGTCCCAGGCTGCATTTACAATACAGGCAGTGATGCTCAGATCTGATTTTGTTTGTGTGATTGTTTGTTTGTTTGTCTTTTCACATTTATATTTCAAGTGAGGGCCATATCAGACTCCAAAGTAAACCAGTCACATTGCTAAACAATTAACATGCAGAGCACCTGACCTGTTCCAGAGCAGGTGTTAAAGATATGAAAACAACCTGTCTGAAACTCCACCCACTCATCAATCACATCACAGATCTGTGAGCTTATTGTGAGAGGGGAGGAGGAAATGAGAGCAAACATACTTCAAGTTTTTCATTCTACATTATAATTATTGTGAAGTATGTGAAAAAAGATTTATAGTATTCATTTGACAGATTAAACAAAGCACTGAAAATTGTGCTCATTGGATTAAAAAACAGTTATAATTTACTCAGTTATAATTTATTGAGAACATTAAGCTTAATATTTACAAACCCAGTACTCCCTCCCATCTCACTGATGTAATGGAGGGTGTGAATCTTAAAAACACAAATTTAGTACTTATGATTTAATAATTATTATGATATATTTATTAATTTCAGATTTAGGCTAACTGTGCACTTTGAGGGCACACACTACAAGATAATCGGCCCAGTTTTTAACCTGAATCCACCTCCAGACCAAAGTAAGAAAAGACTTGATTATCAGTTGGTCTTAATGATATTTTCACAACATTCTCCTGTGGTGTGAGGAGCGTTTAGAGTGATTTTGTCACTTGTCTCTCATTTGTCATTTAGCCTAAATTCTTCCCGTTTGTTGCCCTTCGTGTTTGTTTGCACTGGGGTCAGGTTTGACTGCATGAGATTATAAGAGGTGGGGGTAGTGACTCTGGTAGTTTGGAAATAAGTAAGTTAGTGCTCACTGTTTAGTGTCAATCATCTGTTTTGAACCACACACTAAAACACAACTGTTGAATCTGTCACATTAGTTTTAAATGTTGGGTCTCTCGCATTTTCAAGATAGGTCAATACTTAAAAACTCATGTGTGTGCCAGGATTTAGACATACAAATGAACACATCCACAGTTGGTATTTGTTTTGTTTAATTGTCAGGTCCTCTGGTTTGTGTCACTGAGGATATGTTGAGTTTTGTGTAGCATATTGTTTTTTTGTCTTCATATTTCTTTAAAACCAAAATCTGCCTTGAACTTCTAAACGATGATCTTCCAGTGGTGGACTTGGATGCTCAGACTGAGCTCACGTAGCAAAAGTTCTAACCTTTATCTGATTTTGAGTCCTCTATCCTAAAGTGACCTTAATTTAACTTCAAAGAACCAGATCGGATTTTTAAAAATCTGATTCAGGTCACTTTTGCCTGCAGTGAGAATGTAAAAAATAGCCTGACTGAGAGAGAAGGTGGTTTAAATCAGTTGCTCTGCTGTGTATGCAAGAGGTAGTATTTGTATCTAAAAAAAAAAAGTACACAAAGTGTCCCTCAGCTTTTGGGACACATGGGCTAAGTTTGCCTGTATTTGCACAAAAGAACTGTGGTGAACCTGTATTTGTAATAAGTCCTGTTAGTTATACTTAACAATCCTGTGTTGACATTCAAATTTCTCTCAACAAAATAAAAGCAGCCAAGCTAACTTAATGAGGCAACATGTTGCACCGTATGATGTGTTCAGGGTCATATTTTTGTCAGTGATAATTGGGCAAAGGTAAATACTAAATCATCATGTTCAAATTTCACATGATGAAAAATAAACTTCAGGTTTTGTAACTTGTATTAAAACTGTATTTTGGAGGAGATATTATTTTTTGTACCCTGTTCCCTGTAAAATTAAACAATTGCTCTGTTAAATGTTTCACTGTCCCATCTTTCCACAAAGTAATAGAAAAGTATTGATATCATAGATTAAGTCTTAGATCTTCAAGGAGTATCAACAAGGGTATTGTTTGTATATGTTTTCACGAGTGTATATAAAATATATGAAATGATTATCATATTTCATGAAGAATATTTTGCTGTTACATTATTTTTCAATTTTACTATTCAAGGTAGCTCAAAAGATACATATGCTAAAAAGAAACTTTTTGAAAAGGAGTATAATATATGGCCTTTAAGAATAAAAAATATTTAGACTAAAAGTGCTGCTTCATATCATTGGTTCAGTTCTTGAGATTAATATTTTTTGGGTTGCGCCCTGCTATTTGAGTGACACTTTTTTAAATGAAAGGACTTTTTATAGACAAACAGACCTAAATATATTTTAAAATAAATGTACTTTATTTTAATCTAAATTTTGTTGACTAAAATTAGACTAGATCTATCAAGGGTAAACTGACTTAAAGCAATTGTTTTTGCTTAAAGAATAAGACTGAATTTTAGATATCTCACAAATTTAACAGTGCTTTCATGCAGCAGATTTAAGAACAAATTTTTGTTAAGCATAGCAATGCAACATATCAGCTGCATCTTCCTATCTGACATGAACATGTGATGATCAGCTCAGCAAAGGTTTAATTTCTGCTTTGCTGTTAATGGTCCAGGTGGAGTCTGCACGGGCAGCCGGCACTCAGGCTCTTCAGGAGCTCTCAGAAAAGTTACAGCGGGAGTACGAAGAAAAGCTGCAGGAGGAACAACGGAAACACAGGGAGGAAATTGAAAAGCTGCAGGTCTGCATTCTTCTTTTTGTCTCAATCATGACATCTCACCATTGAATAACATATTGCTCAAACACTGACACCTTGAGTGTGAAGGACAGGATTATTGTAGGATGATGTCTCACAGATGTGTTTAACTGAGACACCCTTAAGAGAGATTATGATGTCGTTTGATAGATAAGGATAAATTCAGAAACTGTGGATGATATAATTAGCTATTTTAAAAAGGCATTCAAACATCTTTGTTTAAACATATTTCTGTTATCTCAGGCACAACTTGATGACTACATCCTGCGACTGGAAGAGGCAGAGAGGAAAATTAGGATTGCTGAGGCAAAGATTGCAGAGAGAGACCAGAGGATTATTGAAGTGGAGCGTCTGTTAGACTGTATGGGGAAGGTATGGCAACACTTCACTCAACTTCTCTTGCTATCTGTTCCAAAGGTCAGAGCTGAACCAGGGCAAAAGGCATCTAAATTTGCTGCTCCCTTTACTTGGAATGAACTACTAAAAGTACAGGAGTTCAATGAGCTGGTCTCATTGGACACTTTTAAGAGGATATTAATGATTTGGAGGCAGAGGCATTCTACTACAGATGTTTTGACTGATTATTTTTTATCATAGTCCATCTTGTCAATTAATTGGTCTTTATTGTTTTTGTTGTATTGTGTAACATTGGGTGGTTTGCATTTTATTTGTGTGTTTGGCTGTTTGTTGTTCGTGAAAACTTCGTCAGCTGTGCTGCGGCCAATCTTGGCCAGGACACTCTTGAAGAAGAGATTTTCAATCTCAGCGAGTTTCTTTGACTGGTTAAATGAAGGTTAAATGAATCAATAAATGAAATCGCTAAAATCAAGATGAAACATTCCCTTCATGTATTAAACTTTTCATGACAATGTTTTCATAGGAAAAGAGTCAACTCAACCAGAAGCTACAGGACACTGAGCAGCGTCTCCGCTTGTTGGAGATGACAGACAAAACAGATTCTACTGTTGCCAAAAGGTATAATGGTGAAATCCACATTTTTGCAGCTGTCATTGCCATCATAATAGTTTTTATTAGTCTGAAACTGCAAATGTAGGTTGTATGGGGAAGTTATCTGAATATGTTCAAGTATTTGTTAACATGATCACAGAGAAAGCAAAAAACAAGGTTATTCTCCAACACTGATCCTCATATCCTTCATGCTCCAAAAATGTTTATTTTGATGGAAAACTGGTCCATGGACAAGTAACTTTAGCCCTTAAAATAAAGGTTATAAATTGGTCAGTGTTTCAACTATATTGGTCCACTAAATTCTGTAATCCTTGATCTCAAAAGGATCTAACATGGCTGCCCGTGACTTTATAGTACCAGCGGATGGATTTATGTGTGTTTTTAACTTTATGCTGGTTCTGTGTAGGTCAAAAGAACTGCAGGCTGAGGCGGTGGATCTCCGTGAGAGGATCAAACATTTAAACGATATGGTGTTTTGCCAGCAGAGAAAAGTCAAAGGAATGATTGAAGAGGTAAGGAGGGTTTATTTTTCTGCTTTAGCACTTGTTTGGTCCTCTATTCTGCTTGAGTTTTGATTGTGGGTGTGGATGAAAAGCATGAGATAAACAAAGTTTGTTTTCAGTCCAGAGTATAGATGAGTGCAGTGCACACAGGGATACAAAACTTCATATGACGTAGAATGAATAAAGGGTGTGTTGTTGTCAGAGCTTAAAGGATAAGAGTCATACTTATAATCTAGGGATTAAGGGCTTACTGATTAAAAAAGCAGTATCAGCGTCTTCAACGTTCTCTGTGACTTTGTTACTCACTTATTCCCACAGAAAACTATTTGTCTTGTGTTTAGCTGCCATGAAGGCAAGTCAAAGTTTTTTTTATGATGCAAAGTTTATACGCAGGACAACTTACTGTGCCTTTAGACCAAAACATGGGAAATGAAAATACATACAGGGAAAAATGTACATAGTAGTATCAGGGTCAGGCAGAAAATAATGAGAGGAGGGACTTTTTTTCATGATGCCCTTTGAGAAGTTGAAATGTGGAGGAAAGGGTTAAAGGAGGAAGATCACATCAAAACATTGAAAATACTGAAATTCTTAAATGCAATATTCATGATAAAGTCAGCTTTTATATATTTAAATCTTATTCAAAAAAATTTGACTCTTTTCTTTAAGTGCATAAAAAAGATCTGTAAAAAAATTCTAAAAATATATAAATTATATATTTTACAGATATAAAAATGTCTGTAAAGTGTTCTTGAGATTTAATGTCTTCAAGGTTGGCTCTGAAAGACAGTCAACCAGAAAACATGATACCTGTGGCCCTGGCTATCGGTGATGTGTATGCATCAGTGTTAAATTTGTCTAAGTTTACCATAAAGAACAGATTATAATGAGAATCACATTCAGATAATGTTGCTCTATCCTTGGTACCTTATAATGAGCTTAAAATAACATGACAGTAAATTCCTCATGTAACTGCCAACATATTAAACCAAATACTCTTTTCAAGGTTTTTTTTCAACAAAAACATGTGTCCATGGCCCCATGGCCTGTCTACAACCACCACCACCACCACTATGAGAAAATCTGTCCTCCTCTTCTTATTTTGCTTGCTCCACCCTTTGGAAAATATATGTTCTCCATTTTGTTTGAAATATTTCCCTAATGATATCAGTAGGGGACATGTCACTTCACCTAGCTGAGAGAAACAAGTGACTGTGGTATTTTTTCAGCCCACAGCTGGCTCTAGTAAAAGACAAATGTCTAGGGATATCTGTACAGCACAGTAAACTCTAGAGCGCAGTTCTGGTAAGCCAAAGCCACATCCACTTCTTGAGAGGGACTTAGTCAGTTGTAGCTTATGAGGATCTTTGCTAATACCAAACAGAAGGGTGACCATGCATTTTAGGCAAGACACTAAAAACATCTAACTCTTTGTAAAAGAGTACAATATGCAAATATACAATATACCTTTAACATGACAATACTGATCTAAATAAATACAGTGTGTATGACTTAAGATATTTGAAACGATGTATAAAACACGTTTGACTGATATTTTTGTTTTCGTCTTGATTCTGTGAAGGTTGCATCACTGCGCTCTCAGGTCGCTCAGAAGGATATGTTCATCTCTGAGCTTCTGGACAGAATTGCAATAGTGGAGTGTGAGGTAAGACTAAAACTTCACTCACTTGTGTTTTCACTGCGTGTGGTGTGGTAAACTACTGCATGGCTATAGATGATGATCCTTGGGTTGCTGTGTGCTGAGTGTCCTGAACTTTCAACAGCATCTGCCTGGTTTCCTCATGTTTTAGGACCTATAGAATCACTCTGCATGTGGCTCAGCTGACAGTGCTTTTTCATCTTTTCCTTTTCCTAGAATAATGAATTAGAAGACAAGCTGAAGTATTTTATGTCCACACAGAATAGGCCGCGAGAGGTTTTGGAAACCAGGGAGATAGGATTAGGCTGCAACCTACTCCCCAGGTAAGAAGCACAGTTTGAGACACTTTTTACGCAGCATTTTGTTGTATATGAGGCCCTGTTTGGGGTGTTTGATCACACTGATGTCTCAATATGCATCTGCAGATATGAGGCTCAAGGGCATGATGTTGAACCTCCTGTTCAGAGTGAACCATCTCATCTCTATCCCATAAATCGCCCTCCACCTCCTCAACCTCCACCGCCTCTAAAACTACCATCACTAACAGAAGCTCCATCTCCACCCTCATCACCAACTAATCCTTCATCTCCTAATCAGCATTTACCACCACCTCAAAATCCATCTTTCCCAAAACCCTCACCTCCACCTCAATCTCCATCTTTACCAAAACCCTCACCACCTCAGTCTCCATCTTTACCAAAACCCTCACCACCTCAGTCTCCTTCTTTACCAAAACCCTCACCACCTCAGTCTCCATCTACAACATCCCCAACGCAAACCTCACCCCCTGTTCTTCCTTCATCTGACTCACAGCCTCTATCCCCTTCATCTCCCATTCAGCATCCATTCCTCTACTTGACATCCCCTATTAAACCTAGGACATTCAGGTCTAATAACCCTCCACCCAGCCGGCTGGAGTCCAGTTTACTGAGGTATACTCCTGTCGAGTACAGCCGCTTTCTGCAGTCCAACTCTTCAGTAACGAGTGGGACATTCCCCTACACCCGCAGGTCTGAGTCTGAGCCCTCTGAGAGTCCAGATCAGTGCAGAGACGAGGTGGATGGAGAGAGAATAACAGACAGTCAGACAAATCCAGAGGACCCATCCCCATCTTCCCCTCGAGCAAGATCAAGATCACCTGCAACTTACACGCCGTTCATGAAGCTGATGGAAATAACAGCAAAGATAAACATAGAGTGATAGAGTGACCTCAAGGTGGAATAAAGACTGTTGAGGAATGTTCCTGTCCAGAGCTTGTTAAACTGAGGGAAAATCATCAGATAACAAAGACAAGAAGAAGATACTAGCTTTACACTCCACAGAGGAAAATTAATTTTACCTACTGACAACTTAGACACTCTCTGATGTATGCTATGGAAGTCAGTAGTTCATTTATTGAAAGCTCAGTGTTGTAACACTTGGCTAATAGCTAAGTGGTTTAAGCACAATTCAATTTAAATGTAAATTATTAGTGTAATAACTTACACTAAAATGGTAAATTATAGTTTTTACGCCACAGTTTAATACATTGAACAAAAACATGTGCTTTAATAGACTGGTGTAATAGAGTGGTGCATAATGAGTCCTGAAACAGAAGTGAGTCAGCATTTTATCATGTCCTGTTCCCTTGTCCCAAAAGTCTATGAGATTTTTGAACAGGGTTTTAAAATGTTGAAAAATAGGTCTGCGGTACACACAAGCACAAATGATTTTAGTCTTTTATTCCTTTACAACATAAAATACAGCTGAAGTGTCCCACTTGTGAATTTAGACTGCACATTACCTTATAAACAAAGGCTGCTAACAAGTTGCAAATGTGGACAGCAATCCGTCAGGATCATAAAATGTTACCATTTTTCATTATCTTAAAAAAATAGCAGTAGGCACACAGTTGACACAGCCACGAAGACTAATTTGACATGGCCACACTTAAAAGAAAGTGGAAGAGGTGTGAGAGATTATTGAAGCCTGGTAGTAGCATTGTTGATGTCCGTCTGCGTGCTATAATTCTGTAGTCTGGCATTAGCTTTTTACTCTTGCCAATGCAGTTCACACTTGAAATACTAAGACAGTGGAGTTCATGTGTAAATACTATTTTTATTATCAGCAGGCTTTATGATCAGTAATAATCCAAAAACCCACAGAGGAACCCTTGGGCTTTTGTCAAGGGAACAAGAGCAATGCAAACTTTCTGGTTGGCCTAAAAAATTACATCATCCCCAAATACTCTATTGGCACCTGTCTAAACCCTTAACTGACTGCTACAGTTAGATTTGTATTAAGCATACACCCATTCGAGTGATATCAACTCATCTAACTCCTAAGCACTGTTTTTTTTCCCAAATGTTGAATTTTGCTTTTTTTGAAAGACTTTTAAGCCTTGCTTTTATTGTAAAAGAAAACTCTCCCCCGTCCTCCGATGAAGTTAACCTTAAAAGGTTAAATAGTCATCATTGCTTTTTTTTTATATTTGACTAATTTTGGAGTTTGAAGGGTGCTAGCAGGTCATTTCTACTTCCTGCAGACGGAACAAAACTGGCTAGCAATTCCCTCTCAGCAGTATTTATGCTTAGCTTCACAAAGCTGCAGTTACCTTATCATAAACGGACTGTTTGATGTTTATGTAACTGTACCTAATGTACACTATGGTTAAAACTAGACCTATTGCACATTAGTTTACCAAAGTCAAAACAGCCGCATTTATTGGAAGCTTTAAGCGGACATACATCTTAACAATTATTTTTAAGTTGATTCCCTCAACAAAGCATTAATTCTGTTGTTTTCTTAAGTTCAATCATCTCATTAAACTCAGGATCATGGGAAAAGCAGACCTCTTATCCTGATAACCAGATGGCAAAGCTGAGTATTTTGAGAATAGAATGAAAAAAAAAATCTTAAGGGAAACTGAGTTAAATAAAAATAATCTGGGGATATGCTCAGGGTTTCCATCCAATATATCACCTCTGTGAACCCAGAACCAAAACTGATCAGCTTATGAAGTACTGATAAATTTGGTTTAAATTTACCCATTTTGTTAAAAAAAGGAAAAAGATCTGCATATCTATTGGAGGATCCTTGATCCAAAAAGGAACAGTCATGAAGAAACAAACGGTCAGCACACTAGAAAGCTATTTAGCAACAAGTAAAACTTCTACAGACTTCTCACTAAATTAACCATCACTTGATGCTAAATAAATTCTTTTATATGAGGTTTCTAGTGTGCTGATATCTTTCTTCCCTTCATTCTTTCTCTTGAGCAATGTTTGATACAAATGTTTGTTTTAAAATAGTCTTAAATGACTTTTATGTTTGTTATTTGATGAAGGTGATTCTGAACTCTCATGTAAAATGTCTATGTTTGCACATAACACTATAACAAAATGCTTTGTAAGGGTGGAAATATTACTCTAACCTGTAATAAGAAATGTGAATAATGTATTGTAGGATTTTGTTTTGTTTACAGTGAATGCAACCTACTTTATTTTGCTTATGAAGCTATAGGCATTCAGCTTTATATGAAGGTTTGGGTTATTGTGTGTATTTTATACTGGATCTGTACAAATTAAATGAACATTATTTTCTTATTATCACTTTATGTACAAAATATTTATTAACATGTTGTGCCTTTATGAACAGCCTCCCATGTCATGCCAGTGGTGGAAATGGTTCTCTATAAATTAGCAACAAGGTATATGGTAATACATTATGCAGTACAATTTTCTACTGTTGATAAATCTGTTCAATCACTTGAATGAAATACATAAATTGATCTTCTTAAGGTGACTGCCAATCCTGAGCCACAGGCACTTAAGTATTACCCAGCTTTAGCCTGCACTGCCACAGCTTTGTTAGAAAAACGTTAAGAAGTGCCTTCAACCCACTAATACATATCCATCAAGAGAGCCAACATATGTACGATAATAAAGACTTTACTGAATAAGAAACCACACATCGTCACTGTGTCTAAATATGGCCACATCTACACATTTTACAGCCTCAAACATTCCCCTAAATTTATACAGTAATAAGCAGTGCGTCCAAGAGTGGAAGCCACATGGTTCCTGGTGGCTCCTGAAGGTACTGCAAGTGGGTCGTGATAGGTCACTAAAGTCAAGTCAGCTTTTATCATTTTTTTTGTCTGATACATGTGAAGAAGATGTCACAGTGTGGCTGGTGTTAAATTTATTGCTGACACTCTGTTTAACATTCTGATTCACCCACTTCACAACAAAAATAATTTGTCACAGCCCTCTGAGATATAAACGTCACAGGGCGAGAGTTTGCAGAGTCACAAAAATTAGTTTTAAAGAGAGTAATACAGGGACAAGTAATATAGATGACTTTGTAGATGCCTGAAAAAAAACATTACAAATGGTGCTGGCTCATTAATTTATGACCTGCAAACACTTTCCTGATAATGTTAACATCATAATTTTATGTTTTATGTGGTTGTGTTATTCATTTGGACTGAATATGCAAATCTAAGAGACTTTAAAGTTTGTTATGAACAACAACAAAAAAGAAGTGGTGGGCTCTTTAACATTTTGAAGTTTTAAACTAGGCTGTGTTGTACTTGAGGGGATAGTTCAGCAGTTTTGAAGCGGGGCTGTATGAAGCACATGGCAATTGTCCGAACATTAGCCACAGTGACAGAGATCAGCTCTATATATGTACAACAACAGCCAGCATGGAAGCTAGCTCTATATATTACTGCAGACTGGGCCACCTCCACTCCATATCATTTAAAAAGTTTAAGGTGAAAACAGCATACGGTGATTGCATGTTATATTGATAATATATACAACAACTTACTTTTCCACTACAAAGCCTTTTTATTTTGGCACTACTTCAGGACACAGCACAGCTATAATGTTCCGCTGGAAGCATGCAGATCAAATTACACTCTGATCTTTCGCCAAGTAAAACAAACATCACTACATCCCAAATAAAGATTAGCTAAATTCACCATTTTTCAGATTACCATGATGAAACAACACTGTAATCTTAATAAAGAGTGTTATTGTTGCTCAGTTTACCTCTTCAACCATGAACATGCAATTGTTTTAATTAAGTAAACTTGTTAGCAAAACCATGGCTTTTGTTTTATACAGATGACAATCAGCACAAGTCAAATACTTTCTTTGAAGATAAACTTTCATTTGTTTTTTTTTTTTGTCCATTTAGTTTGTAGAACTGTGAATCTGGTCTGTACATGTATGAATTTTCATTATCGCATAGAGGCTCAGCATGATGACAACTGCAGACTGCAGAGGCACGCATAAACACTACCAGTATACTCTGATAAAGAAATATCCAGAAGTAATTTTTCATACTCAGTCACACCCTTATTTTATCCAGTTTGACAAAATGAGCTCATGATTTACACACCAGTATCAACAGGTAACATAGCTGTATCCCGTCCTTCAGTCCCCACGTCAGTTTCCCCCATTTTTCATTCAGATCAGCTGACTCCATCTACAGAAGGTTTTTCTATGTGTACAAGTATTCCAAAGGATCAAAAGTAAAAGGCTGTTGCTGTTTACTTTCTGCAAAATATCTCATCTATCTTGTTTATTAGTGGTTGTTTCCTTTTGTGAAGCCTACAGGTTATCCCACTGCTGGTGAAAGGAAACATTGACTATTCCATGTTGCAAAGTAGTACCAAAACAAAGGAGTTTAACAGTGGAAATGAAAGTTGTAAATGTTTTCATTATAGTATGCAATCACCCTAAGCTGTTTTTGAGGTTTGTTTTCACCTAAAACAGGTGGCAAAGGTGGCACAATCTGCAGCAATGTGTAGAACTAGCTTCTGTCCAGGCTCCTTCTCTACAGATCCAGAGCAGATCTCCATCACTGTGGCTAATGTTCGGGCTGATACCATGTACCTCATGTACCTTTAAAAATCCTGTACTATCCCTTTGAGATGGGGAAAGGTTGTTTTATGGAGTGGATTGGACTAAAACTTTGGCTGGTACCAGTAGTTTTATCAGTAAAGTACATGGAATCCTGTGCAGGGGCTGATTACAGTGTTCATCAGCCCCTAGGCTATCTTTTTTGTCAGGCCCACCTTATGCATCATTGTTTTCATGAAAGAGTGTAAGGTTTAGTACATGGCTGAACACAGTTGGTGGGCGCTAACACAGTTTTATCACTGCTTATTGCACAAATAGTATTATTTCGGAAAATGGCATTTATTGCCCATCAGCAAACTGATTCAAGCTTTTGGATTTTATATTTTCTCATTTTGTCAGTGTGAGAGTTATGGCATCATCTGAAAACAAAGATGACTCTATGGATGTAGGTATAGGAGATCAGCTGTGATCTGGCCAGCTCAGTGCAACTTGTTATAAGTAACAGCAGGTCATATTTTAAGAAAAAAAAGTTTGTAATGGATCAATAGAGGTCAGTTTCCTTTTTTTAAAAATTGACTTTGGATTATTCATAGTATGGCTATACAGGGGCCTTGGACCAAGTGAGACCCCTTGCATCATTCCACCCACACCCTGTGCTGTTTTTGAGTAAATATAGGACAACCATCTCTGTCAGTGGGTGGACTTTTATGGTACAGGGGAGTACATGTGGGAAAAAAATAATTAACAGACCTTTTTTAACAATTGTAACTAGTTTAATGACACCAGGCTGAAATGTTATCACCAAAATTATGTTCAAGGAAGGAAAACTAGACCATTAATCTCATTATGATTAAACCCCATTTGTGCAGCTGCAGCCAAACGTGAGACTGATTTTGAACTTTGGGGGATTGAAAGGACACAGCTGGTAGAAGTTGGGACATTGTTCAGTGAAAGGGCTAAGACTCTTGGCACTGGGGTTTCCAGATTGGATGTGAGGATGCAGCTATGGAAAATCTCAAACAGTGGAGCAAACAGTGGAGCAGTTCACTGAACTGTTGACAATGAAGAAAGACAGATTTTATACAGCACTGGTTTTGGGTTTAGTTTGCTCATTGACATCTAAATTCAGTAGTGTTTACCACTTTTGACCAACAGAGGACGGCAAACAACCTTTTGTGAACAACGAAGAGATGCTTTACACCAGTGTTTTTTTAAGGGAAGCTCCTGACCCTCTTTATTGGGGGGTGGGTGGGGATATAAGAACTTGACAGAGGGATGATGAGAAAAAGCAAACAAACTGGTAAGTCATTACAACAATTGAACATTATGCACGGGTGGAAAGTTCCTAATTAAATTTTCTTAAGTTACTGTAACTGGATAGGTTTTCTGTGCTTGTACTTTTTTGAATAGCTTTTAAAATCAGTTCTTTTTCTCTGACTTTAGTATGTTTTTAGGATTTAATGTGATAAGATGCATTTGTCATAACATCTGAGTACTGCGTTAGAAAAAATAACATGGAGCTAAACTTATCAAAACTTTCCATCAACTAGTGTTGTCACAATACCAACATTTTAACCTAAGTATTTTGGGTATGGAACTTTTTTTGCTTTAACTGAAGTAGATTTATTTACTTTCCATTTTACTTGAATTAAAAACTATTAAAGCAACCGCACATTTATTTGAGCACAATATTTGTGTGCTCTTTCCGCCCCTTAATATATGTCTTAATTACCTAGATTAGGGGTTGGCAACTGGTGGCCCAGGGGCCCCTCTACTCCCTCAAAACAAGTCGATTTAGAATATAAAATAGATGCATTTTAAAGAAGAAAACATGACAATATCTACTATGAAAATGTCAAATGTAGCAATATTTCCAAGAAAAAAGAGCTTTGATCAGCTGTAATTATTTCTGTAAAATTCCCCATTGTTCGTTACTAGATGTGTTATTAACATGAAAATAAAATCATCAGAAGGATATACCATATCATTAAACCAGTTAAAACTATTTAGGTCAAGAGTGTATTGTTCCATTTTTAACAAATCAGCTCCCTGTAGCTGAGGACAAAATTTAATGTTCCCCTGTTGATTAACAAAGTTGCCCATCCCTGATTTAGATACTAACTACTGAATATCAATCTCTCCTTCGCTCTTGTGCAATCTCCTGGTTTATTGAATCATCATACATTATTTTAGCCAATCAAAATAAACACACTGATTTGTCTATGTGCGAAAGTTTAAAGTGGACCTAAAATTGAAAAAACTATCTACCTTTTTTTTTTTTTTTTTTCTTTCAATAAATTTTAAAAATCAAACTAACCAAACAAACTGGTGGTACTGTCTTTGTTAAATGCTATTAAGAGGGTATTATAAAGACTGAACATAAAAACATGAGATGCTGAGTAATGAACTGATAAAAAAGAGAATAAAAAAGGTAAAACTAATTAACTGGTACGATGATTATTTAATAGCAGGACAGATATAAGTAAGAATTTGTCCAAAAGCGACATTGAAATGAAATGAAACACAAAGGCGCTTATATATTGTAAGTAAAGGTAAGGGAATAGACTGTATTGTAAAGTTGTGTGTTTAATTCCTCGTCAACAGACGCTGTGTTGACATGGCAGTCAGAGAATCCCTGCATTACTTCAGTATGTACGGTAGGGGGCAGTGGAGCTACTCCCCACATGGATGCTTTCCGCAGAAGAAGAAATCTTTGAAATGTTGTTGTCTCACGTAAAACGGGAAGAAACCA
This sequence comes from Cetoscarus ocellatus, assembly GCA_037902135.1. Lineage (NCBI taxonomy): Eukaryota > Metazoa > Chordata > Actinopteri > Labriformes > Labridae > Cetoscarus > Cetoscarus ocellatus. Next base: position 6,219,548 of record JBAMNC010000387.1, read on the forward strand.
CCTTCGCAGCTTTTTAAGGCTTTTAAACGATAAAAATGTTGGACAACCCTGGCCATTTAGAGCCATTTTTGTCATGGGTTGAGTTTGTTTGTGTAGTTTCATAACTTAACTTTAGCCCTACGTTGTTTGTAGCTAGCTGTTTGTAGCTAATAGTGATGTCCTCGTCGTGGACGGAGCGTCAGGGACAGGTGGGAGACCTGAGACACCAGAGCAAAGAAGAGCTTCAAGAGCTGCTCCTGAGACAAGAAAAGATACTCAACAACAAGTAAGTTCACACAACTAGACCTAGTTTGTGCCCTCTGGATAATGACCTGGATAAACATGACAGGAAAGGCACAGACTGGCCAAGCACACGAGTCTCTTCTGGAGTACAATCGCTGTCAAACTAGTCCGATAATGTATGCAGAATAATCAAGATACATTATATTTATCAAGAAAAGTTATAAAGAGCTGTTACTGTATGTGTGGTAAGGCTCCCCTGTCGTTGTACCGACATAATAGACTAACAGTCTTTATCTTTTATTTTATGAGCTGTAACAGTCACTATAAGCAAACAATTAACACATAAAATATGTCCGTGCCTTCTGATTTTGAAATAGAAAGAGTATTATACTTCTGTACTTAAGTAAATGTCAGGTTAGTTTGATGAAATTTCCTTCTCTTAAAGTTAAACTGTAAACATTAAGTTCTTCTGATCTTTAAGTGGAATGAAATTCACTCAAAGTACTGAGTAATAATTTTTAATATCCAGGGGTGTGGACATTTATTTTACATATGAATGCTTCTTCATGTGTAGTAATTAAAAAACAGGGAAATGTCTCTCTATCCAGGTATTAAAACTAAAGGCACATCTCTATAAAGAAGAGCGATGCACCTGCCAGTTTTAGATGAAACATGGGATCACCGTCTTGCCATTTTCAGCCGATCACAAAACTGAGAATACATTTTTTTATATATATATTTAGTCTTTACGTTTTGTCCAGAGTGATGGGTGCTTCAAAATGCAAAAAATGTACAATGTTACCCTCAAATAACGCATGAGTACAAAGAGTGATGAGTGACATGATCAGGTAAACCAACACATGCAGCCTACCAAAGCAGTTTACTTTTGGCTGTGGTAGGTACAGCTTTTGTGCTTTCTCATTGAAGAATTTATGAAGCCTTAGTGGGGAAGTGTTAGAAAAAAGTTTTAAACCTATAGAAAGGTATTCAGATAATTTAAATGGATTTAAGACGTGAGATACAAGGGGGTGCTGGGTTATGTCTAGGCACCGTGTGTCTTGAGACTTTCGCCTTGGTTGTCCTGGGTGCAACTCAAGCCAGCCTCCACCCTCTGTGTCTTCCTCCACTCACTTGCCCCACTCTCTGGCTCTCTTCTCTGTCAGTCTTCTATCTACAAAGGCAAGTAGGCCAAAAAATATCTAAACGAAAAAGGATGTGAAGTACATTCAAAGTGACGGTTACGCAGTTAAAATGTCAAGTAACTTCTAACGATAGTAATGATGGGGAGAGAGGTTATTAATATGATAAATGACTAGTAACACGTGCATGTGAGTCTTTTGAATACTGATTTTAATAATGTTAGTTACATAAAATAGAGCGAAACTTTACAGCATGAATGAAAATGAGCTGGGAAAATGGATGTGGCCTTCAAAAAGTTTGTGTCACAAATTAGATATGTATTTTTATTTTTCTGAAAATATAGATCTGTCAGCATTCAATCCACAATCAAATGAAAATATTTCTCATATCAAGTTAAAAACATATTTGTGTATAGGTTTGTACAGATGCTCAGAAGAGGGGCTATTGAATCTACAGTTGTACAACATTAGTGGGAATAGAAATACATGATCCTGAATAATTAAAACAATTCCTTTGAATGTTTGTCACTATATGCCACATAATGCGGACCAAAGGGCAGAGAGGAGAAATTTTAAAAGATACATCTCAAATTCAGCTGAAAATACAATTTATATATTTATTTTTTCACTGGCTGCGCTGACTGAAGTGTGAAATAAATGTTTTTTGTTGATTGCAGGAGGTTATTACAAACTCTTCCTGACAAAGGGAAAAAGATTAAAGATTTTGCAGAGAAAGTTCGCTTCACCATTGAACTCCATGATGAGAAGGAGAAGAGACAGAGCTTGGTGTCTGCTGCCAGGACAGAGTTACAGTCCAAGTACAAACAGGCCTTTACCAGGCAACAACATGCTCACTCCGACACAGCAGCTACCTCACAGCAGAACAGCCAAAGTGAAAGTGCACAGGACAGGGTGAGCTCCCTCTCCTCAGCTCACATGCATGAAAATGACACTCTGGACAAGCAACAGGACCAGTTTGTCTCTGGAGCGGCTGCTGGGGAAACCATGGAGACGGCTGCTGCTGGGGCCTCTCTGAACTCCGAGGAGACAAAAGAAGGTGACCTTGTGGAGGCCTTGGAAAGGGTCACACTATCTGAAAGTAGTACTGCTTTCAATGGCGAATCCAAAGACCCAATAAAGAGCGCAGCAAGAGACAATTACTCGCTTAAGGAGATACCAAAAAAACCTCACTATCTAACTGTCCTGGAAAAAAGTGAGAAAGCTCCAGCTCCCATAAAGCAAAAATTCAAACCAAATCAGTAAGTGGACCCCTTTATTTATGTACCATTACTGCTGAGAATGCTACAAAATAAATTAATGATAATTTGGATGTCCATAAACACCATGTACTTTGTCTCATTGAATTTGTAAATCATTTGTAAATCTCTTGTACATTAACTTCTCTCAATTATGTCTACAGACTGCTCAACAGAAGTGATGTCTCCCCATCAGGATCTTCGTCACCCAGCGGATCCTCTGAAGGTTCCTCCCCGCTTTCTGCGCAAGCCAGGAGGGAGAGGGACAGAAAACACCTAGATGACGTCACTGCAGCCAAATTGCCTCCTCTCCACCACAATCCAGCGCAGCTCTTATCTCTAGAAGAGTCAGCTGCCCTCCTGAGGGGACAGACCAGAAAGCAGCAGGTAGGTGCAGCAGATACCTTCACACAGTGGTCTCATTACCTGATTGAATTGTATTCTTATTTCATTATGTACAAGAAAGATAATACAGTTGGGAATAGACATTAAAATTCATAAAAAGGATATGCAATAAAAATACTTTATGATATAGTTTACATATCAAAAGATTGAGAAGAAGTACACAATTATGAAATCCCATCCCTTCACTAGAAAAATTAATAACGACTGTCTCATTAGTTTAAACCTCTACAATAATATTCTCTAACTAACACATTATATGAATTACCAGCGCTTGATGCCACAAAACAAGATACAAATAAGTTACAGAAATATTGAACATTACCCAAAATTGAAGTTTCATATATAAGCCCTAAACAAGTAAAAGTAATTACTGATTTGTTTATCCTTTTGATAACCATGTGCCATCTATGCTAATACTTGTTACCTCCGCAAAGGAGGTTATGTTTTTTCTGGTGTTCATCTGTCTGTGTTTGTTTGTTTATGTTCAAAATAACTTGAAAAGTTCTGAACGGATTTGGATGAAATTTTTCAGGAATTGTCGGAAATGGGATATTAAAGAACTGATTAGATTTTGGGGGTGATCCGGATCACCGTCTGGATCCAGGAATGTTTTAAAGGATTCTTTAACATTGCCAGATAGGCCCATTTTCGCCAAAGTGGACCGAAGCTGCTTGGCGGAGGTCTGCGCTCTCTGATTTTTCTTATAATTCTGCTAGAATGTGGACTTAAATGTTGAAAGGGAATCCCATCAAATTTGCATCATTATTTCAGAAAACACACAAAACCAAAAAAAAATTGAGTAAACCTAAAACTGTTGGGAGACTGATGGGGAAAAAGTTTTAATCCATAATAGGTAAATATTAAGGCTCTGTCACTTGTAGGATGGTATTGTGGATGGTATTGAAATTCCTTAAAGTGAATGCATTGCAATCAACCACAGAGAGTAAGCGCTTATTGAATGGCAAAATAAACATAAGTCAGTTGATCCCCATTAAAATAATCTAACAGCCTGAGAGTGACAGCAAAAAACAACCAGCACAACGTAGAGCACCATCCTGTTACTTCAGTTCTATTTTCCTTTTGCCACACATGTTGACATGGATGAAAAAGGGAGACAAAACATTGGGCGAGTCCTGCAGGGGGACTCCTTGATTTTTTTCTCCAATTTCCACACTCAGAGTGATTTTAAGGGTGTAGATAGTGTTGCATAAATCACATCCTTGTCTGTGATTGAAATGTTGTTCTCTAGATTTTGTTGACACAGAGGAAGAACTACCTGTCTCACCACTGTCAGAGGCTTGACAAAACAAAGCAAATCCTTACTTCTACTCCCTTAAATTAAAAGTGTCAGATGTCAGGGAAAACTGATATTTCAAGGACAGAAAATTTAATATTTTAAAGATGCAATGTTGACATTGAGTACCTGATGCTGCATGATGCAAAGTAATATCTGATGCTTGTATGCTGTTGGAGCACATTGGAACAAGCATTAGAATTACCGAACTAACCTACTGTTAATAATGTAAGAGACTTGGTGCGGATGTCCTGTTTCAGGTAACAGTAGCCCCCATTCACAGTACCTTTACGCAACAGGCTTTCTTGTATTTACACCTCCAGACATTCACATTAATTCTGTATGGTGGTCACGTCTGTGTCAATTCATGCTGCAATACGGCTTGGATGGGCACGACACAGCTCGTGCCCCCACACACACACTCACTCAAAGGCAAGGCAGAGACACTTACTCGTGGTGCTCCTATCTCTCTCTGAGTCCGCTTGACTCCCTCTTTCTAACATCTGTTACTACCTCTGGAGACGGATCAAAGACAGGATCTGCTCGTCCCTCCCCCATTCTGTCTCTGCGACGTTCACAATGGAGGTAAAGCGTTACGGGGCTTAAATATACGGCTTGAAACGGCAGTGTGAATTGGTCTGCTGAGACATTTAATGAAGAAATGAGTTCTAGAAATCCAGTCCAAGTGCTAGAGACAATTTTGGGCCTTTTCAGATGGATAAATACTTCACAATATCTTATGTTATAAAGATCTATTTATTTCTACCGTGTACAAAGCTTGACTTTATGACAAAGTACTTCCTCAAAAACTTTTTTGGATTTTATTGACTTTTAAAATGTGTTTGCAAACAAGAAAGTCATCTGTTCAACCTTTACGCCTTTAGTTTCTGTGGCACACTTTCACTGAATTCATTAAATCTGACAAAGCTGTGCTTTTTTCCATTGCCTGCTTGAATTATTTGAATGAAGCCATAATTCTGTATAATTTAGAAATTGCCCTGTGTCCTGCACTAAAGTCACCAGTTAAGTTGGTGGTGGGGTGCACTGATCAAAGCAAGCTCTCCTTCAATGAAGCACTGTTTCCTGCCCATTTTTACCAATACACAACTAAGAAAGGTGTCCCACCTTTGGGACATCAGAGTTTAAAGTTACATTTGTGTTTGAACCATTTTTTTTCTTGCTGCTGTCTTTGATTGCCTTGCCCCTTTACCAAGAGAAAGTATTGTGAATATTAGTCTTCTTTTTCTTCATGTATTTTTCAAACACATATAATGGTGATATTTCATACATGTTCCTGCTCATAAGATCCTTTTTAATCATTTACAGTTATATTATCCCCTTTGGTTCTAAGTTTAACTTGACGAAACTTGGTGATAAATGTTAAGTGATATTTTTGACACTTTGTGCTGAGCTGTGTCACAAATTTAATCATAACATGTAAAAGTAACATTTAATTTCTATTGACATGTTATTGTCATATCTTAATCAAGGTGCTTTGATTGTTTTTCTGATTCAGTTACACTAGGATTGAATTTCAAAAAGTTTATAAATTTTGACTATCTTGAATTGATAGTTTTGTAAACCAGGGTAATATTAATGGAGTTCTCATCAGATCCCTCTATCAGCTCTAGAGGGCAGAGTTTAGCTGTTAAAATATCTCTTCACTTCCAAAGTAAAGACTTGAGAGCCAGTCGTCAAACATTGTGCTGCTGTCAGCTCTCAGAGGCCTGTTAAGCTTATTATCAGTCCTTCTTTTGTTCTGAGTTTAATAGCTATTGCTGTGCTGCCTTATGATAATGTGCTTGTTTTCTGTTACCAGCCCATTCATGTCAATTTTTCTCTGTATTCTGTTTATTTTCAGGACTTGCAGGCCAAGCTGGCCGCCCAGAAACTGTCTGAGGGATTGAAGATCTCTATGGGGAGCTACACTCCTGACGGTGGCCCCATGGCTGCCTACAGAGAAGTTCATGATGAAGGAGCCCAGCTCTCGGAGGAGGAGGACTGATCCTGGAAGGCCAGAGCTGGGGAAACCACAGTGACCTTGGCCCTGAGAGAAACAGGCTTTGGACCTCGCAATCAGGACCCCTCAAACAGGATTTTCACTCTAAAGACAGGAATTCTTAAGAGAGGAAAAGAGTCTTTACACGGTGTGAAGGCAAAGTTTGCATCCCAGACTCAGCTCAGGAAACTGAAAGGCAGGTTGAGAAACTAGCAAGCTCAATTGTGATTCAGCCTTTTCAATCTCCCTGAGGAAACTGTCACCAGGGGTTGACTAAGAGTGTGACATTTTAAGCTTGTGTTAGGAGAAACTGTTTCTTATCAGTGAACTCGATGATGTCATGAATTTTTTCAGTTCGGACTTTACAACATTGATAATGTGTGAACATTCACATGCACTTAAAGCTCATCAGCAGTTAAAGCAGACTGTTCTTACACAATGACTGTCCACAACTTTGTCTTGAAAATAGAGAAGAGTCTGCCAGAAAATGAGGTCGATTTTATTTTGACCGAATATGTGTCATGATTAAGAGAATAAAATGGCTTTTTCAAATAGATGTGTTTGTCAGGTCAGATTTCCTTCATAGTAACTACTCCACAGTTGAAATGTCTTTTTTTTAGTGAACCTAAAATGTTCAGTAAGCCACCCTTCAATTCTGTTCCTCTTTTCAAAGCCTTCTCCTGTGATGGCATCATTTGAGACTTTGTTTTAAAATTCAGTCTTAAAATATGTGCTTTTGAGAGCAAAGATCAAAAACATCCTTAGTTTTGATCAGTTTCATACTTCTCTACATGTGTGCCAGCGTTTTAAACACATAGGAGTTAGTTAGTTAGCATTACTCAGTTAGCTAGTATTGCCTTTGTTGTTGTTGCTATAATCTGTCGCACTTTCTGCTGTAGCTTTATGACCCAACTTACATTTATCTCTCAGTCCACATTTTGTGGATAGTGTCCTGATTTATTTCTGTCATGGAGTGGTGCAGGGGGTGAATTATCTTCAGCCTCCCGTTGGAGCTTACAGGTAAATGCTGGGGTCAGGGAGGACTGAAAGCAAGAGTACAGTATACTAATGCAGGGCAGAGCTTGCAAAAAAAAAAAAAAATTGCAATCTTGCAACTTAAATGCTTATTGGTAGATGTTTGTCAGGTGACTAAATAACTTTGAATGTCTGGTGTGACATCAGCGCAGCACAAGTTGTCTGTCTAAACTAGCTCATTGCCATCACCCAATTTTTTTGTAAACACAGAACCTTCTAATATTTTCATATTTACCAACAATCATATTTTGATATCTTTTGGCCTAATGAAGATACACCTTCTATATCTTTTATTTTCTTTAAAGAAAAAACAAAAACCAAAGGGAAATCAGTTCTAAATCAAATTCACAAGCCAAATATAATAAAAGCACTTGTACTGGCAGCGAACTGTGCAATGTCAACATGTACATGAGAAATTATATCCTAAAAGAAACTACCCATTTATGAGAAAAAAGACTGAAAATGCTCCTTGAATAAAATATGAGAATCCCACTCTAAGGGCAAATACTTAAAAGAGGTGATTGAAGGTCAGTAAGCTAATTACTGTAAGTGGTTCATACTGCATACCAGTGCTTATACTTTCTTTTTAACAGACAAGTAAGGTTTTTTGGCTCATACCTTTACATGTTTCGACGGAGCTCTTCCGCCTTCATCAGAAGTGTCATCAGATGGGAGTGTGACGGGTTCTTTTCAGCTTTTCAGTGTTTCTCAAATAGTGGGGCATGACCCCCAAGGGGGCAAGGCAACAGGTAAAGGGGATGTGGCCTATTTGAGCAAGGGCACTGCTAAACTGGGGCCTGGAACCCTGGAATTTGATTGGCCACCCCAGGTGCCAAACCAAAATTCTGCACTGTTATGCCGTGTCAGAGGCAGTATTTCTGTCACATGTTGTGGGCTGTGTAACAGCATGCTACTATTGACTTTCTTTGTTTTCTGAAGAGGAACATTTTCTTTTGTTGGAACTTTGAATTGTCCCTGTGGACCCGTGTCCTCTCATTTATCTTCAAAGACCAAAGAAATAACACTCAACATTGTTGTTTTTATCGTTTCGATACAGTTAAGGATCTAAATAGTAATTCATGTTAGTTTTTGAAGTAGTAACAGGCTTTCAACTTTTTCTTAATCAACTTTATTATTATAAACTACATTGGTGTTAATTATATAGAATTACTCATTTCATTTCAAATAATTATTTTATCCACTTGAGAAAACAATATGATAATTGCTCAGATTTTAATACCTATGCGTATGCAATGTGCTTATTTTATCTCTAATCTGTACATGATGTTCTCCTTACACAGAATACCTACAAGAATCAAGTCTAAAAATATGATGGAATTATATTATAGCACTTGAGTGATGAAATTTCTTACCTCTCCTCTGTGGACAAGTTCGGCTTCACTATCAGGTAGATACAAACAAAATGAAGTGCCAGACTTTAATTTTATTGAGTTAATTCATGTTTAAAATACATCCGCAGGAGGTGTCGGTTTCAAGTTGCAGTGAAGCCGTGGTCAGCTGCAGGCAGTGATTTTCTTAAACCCTGTGAGATGTTATCAGACCGGGGTCTGTGACACTCTTGATAAGATTAATGCTTGGTTAGTGAAATATTGAAGCTTGATGGCTGAGACATCTGGATCGCATTTGGGGCGTGTTGTTGCTGGGAACGGCAGACGATGATGGGACGGCAGCAGGCTAATGCAACATGGCAAATACCATTCCTCAACTTAGCTAATATGTGGGAGATAAGAAGTGCCAGCATCGTTTTCCCATCAGCCCTCTTCCAGCTCTCACAGGAGGCCGCAGCCCCTCTTAATATAAACAGCAGGATTTGGGGAATTTAATGAGGTAGTAAGGAGGCACTGAGGCACGTTTTAGGGGAAATGAGGGTGGGTTCCTGTCTAGAGTCTGCTGGTTGATGCTCTTTGATAACCTTTGGCAAATTTTGTGAATGAATCGGTGGGATACTTTTAGGCAAAAAAATCCCACCTGATTGCAGCGTATTTAGACTCTGATTCTGATGAGATCCAGAATGGCGTAGTGATGTCCCATAACAAATCCATGAACACACTCCTTAAGGATCCCTGTTGTGCTGGGATTAATTACAGCCTACCTTGCTTACATAAATTCAGAGACTGTTACCAATTATGAAGCACATTTTTGCTTTTCTCAGTGGTATCTGGCGTCAAACGTAACTCTGAGCGTATGTTGATGTTGTCGAGGTGGAACCAAGTACACACTCTCGATAGTCAAAGCTTTTCTGCGCTGTCCATCAGTGATGAAGTTGTTTATACTTCAACTCAAATCCCAGACCCCTTGTCTCAGATTAATATGCTCCTTGTGAAGTAGTCTGCAAGTGATTTGCTTCAACTCAGAGTCCGAAATCACGCGTCCTGTGGGAGTAGGAGTAATTTGCTGTTTGGGAGGGGGAAACTAGAATGTGATTTCAGAACTGTGCCTTCAAAGAGTAGTCAGCTCGGCCTTAAATTAGATATACAACATGATGTATAGAGTGGCGTTAAACATGAGTAAGGCCCTCAGCACAATGATTGGATTATATCTGCCAGGTTATAAAGGCTGAGCTCATGCTTTTTCCATTCTCTGATGTTTCTGTCATAGTTTTTTTTCTCATGGCAAATGAAGAGATTAAATAATGCAGCACACAGACAGCAACCTTCTGCAGATAAGGTTACAATTCATCTCTTCATCCCAATCAGAACCCGCTTTCTTTCCTCTTACTGCGCCAGAACCAGGGAAGGAAGAATAACTCAGGATTAATATTGTGGCACCACCACAAAAGTTTCATGACATGAACCTCTAGGTATAGGCATTGAAATCACTGTCAATGTGGCTTCTGTGCCAACAAATCTGGTCATTTTTGTGCACCATTCATCAAATGTCAGAACCAAAGATGCTGAACTTTCTCTGCCTCCTCTGCTTGGTAAGGAGTCCAGTATTACCTCCAGCTTTAATAATTAACATTATTAAAGCTTTTTATGTTCAAAGTATCAAATAAAAGTATTGATTCAATAGCCATAAAGGCACCAGTAACATTTAAAAGTATTGATTTTGCAGTAGTATAGAGGAAAACAAGTACCCAGCACTAATTATATAAGTGTATAGTAAATCTAAGTACCTCAAAAATGAACCTAAGAATGACACTCTAGTATGTATATGGATACAGAGGTTGCCACAGACCCCTAAAATAACAGCATCAGATACTGGGTGTCCCACCCTCCCTGGATACAGTAATCAATTTATTCAGGGGTGGAAATAAACTAAAACCCTCTGATCAAGTTACGGTAATTTAGTAGCATTTTTGTGTACTTCAACCAGTGCTTTTACTTTACTTGAGTGTGTTTTTTGGATGTATCATACTTAGTTACTTTTGTCATAGCAACATTTTATTCTCCTAGTGATCAGTGAAGAAGTGCACCAGGAATCTTTAAGCTAACAATGAACAACAAGTAAAGATTTACAAAAATCTGTTTGATAATCACTGACACATCTCAGGTTGTGTTGATCCAATAAAGATTTACCTCTTAACATTTTGTGCTCTTTAGAAAAATATTTACGTTATTTGCTGCAAAGAATTCAATGATAGAAACTACAACTTGACAAATTAGGGACTGAAGCTCATAAATAAATATGAAACTTTTTTTTTTCTTATATGTATGGACATGATCAAATATATCAAAATATTTGATGCATCAAAGGTATAAAATGGCATTATTAATGCATAATTATTCATTGGCACTTTCTGATTTTCCACATTTGGGATGAAAAAGCTGGCCCATCCCATTCTAATCCAAAATTACAACTATACAAATAGTTTAAAAGGTCATCTTCTTTTGTAATGTGAAAGGATAAACTTAAAAAAAATTCAATTTCATACTTATTCATAAATAGGAGTGAAGTTAATGACAATGTCTAATGCAGTGTAATAAAAAAATTATATAATTATATAATAATTTATGGCTCTTTTCTGATGCGTCTACTTTTGGGATGCAGGATGCTGTGTGTGACTTTTTTCATGGGACATGTGAGTTAAATAGGAGGACCTTTTGCTTAGTGCTTTTTTTTTTCAGAATATAACATACATAACTATTTTTATTTTAAATTCAATTCATTTCTGTTCCTATCTTTTACAGTAATGAGTAGTATTTATTCATTCATTCATTCATTCATTTTGATACCGTTTATCCCTTTTGGGGTTGCGGGGAATGAGTAGTATATATCATCTAAAATATTTTTCTTTGTGGACATTTGGAAAAACCCCTGCCCCCCATTCAGAGTCTCACCCTCCAGAGCCTTACTGTAGGATTTATTGTATTTTTTGTATGGAAAACTTTATCAGTCATGGTTACAATCTGCAGCAGCTCAATGTAGGAAATAGTGCAAATATTACAATTAACATTATCAATGAATGATAATATCTGAGAAAGCATCTGCACAAATAAAAAAATAAACTCTCATACGCTTTTATGTTAAACTGCGTTTTACCAGTCTGAGCTCAAGGAGGATGGAAACCTCACAGGAAGTGTTGGATGAAAGAAACAAGCATCTTATTTGTGTTTACTTTAAGTGTGAATGTTGAAGAAATGTTAAATATGTAAATGCCACAAGCTCTGAAAAGAGAAACAAAACAACCTTTGCGGGTGCCTGTCGTCAGTACATGTGTGTGTTCTCTTCACACAGAAAAGAGGAAAGTAAATAGTTTACTGACAGAGGGGTGCTTTCACTTATCTCACCATGAAACATGTGTGTGAGAGAGAGAGAGAGGAAGCTGGCACATAGCTCATGTCAGGGCTGCGGACTGCCTGAGGAAGCATGATATGTGGTTGTAGTGTTCATGAGAGTCCTGCAGCTGTTTCACTATAATGTAGAGAGAAAAATAATCTCGAACCAGTCGCTCAGTCTAACGGATGGGTGCTGAACTGAGTTGGTCATAAAACACGGTCATGGAATGATTTATTGGGCTATTCCATGATTATGGTGTACTTTACCAAACAAGCCAAACTTTTGGACAGGAGAATTCAAACTATAATTTCTTCAATGATCTACACCAGCACTAACATTTATGGCAAATTAGAATCAAATTGTATTTCATTAAGAAGAGCTTGACTGTGTTTGATTCACTCGAGATATGTGACTCTTGTGGATGTGCCCCAAAGTTGCTCCAGATATTTCTAGATTCTCATGATGCAGTAGCCTTGAAGACACTTTATACTTACTACTTCACATGTTCTACTAAGTGGCTGATGCTCAAAGCCCCACTGACAAATACTTCACTTTAAAATTCTGCATGTAGCTTCTCTGCTGCATCACATTTGACACCTTTCAAAAACATTTAGACTTCACTCCTATGAAGATTTGGGTCAGCTGTTCGAAACTGAGTTAAAATGACTGTGTGACAGTGTTTGGTTGTGTTATTGCTATTTGATATACTGTTCTGTAATGATATTTATCTTGTTTTGTTGTACTTTCCTCATCACAAGGCAGTGCTCTCATTGATTCTCCAAAATAAAATTACAGGTTGAATGAATTATTTTTGCCACACTTACAAGTAATCATGTAACAATTACTTTCTATCTGTGTCCTTGAGATCTGATATCTTGTAATCTCATTATAAAAGCTCTGGGTTCTCTGAAGTAGTGAGTGAATTTGTCACAATCACATGAAAACAAACTGAAATAGGACATTTGTCACAAAAACCTTGTCTCGACATAAATAAGTGAAAAGTTTGAGAGATACAATTTAAAAGTCAGATATTGTACCCCTTTTTGTTAAGTTTACACAGGTCCCAGATGTCCTCAGGAGATGTTTTTAAAGTTCCTTTCCTAAAATCTCGGAAATTGGATTTTGAAATGTCTACAACACCCCTCGCCCCTCACCCCCCTTAAGCAATTTTCAGGTTGTTCAACCCTGCTCCAGACCCATGAGCTGGGCCTGACCAGACCCCTCTGAAGAAGTGGGTATGGGTTTGGCTTTCAAGCACTGTTCTCTGATGTTTACTGTGGCTGCACAGACATCCTTGGCATGTTCCTTCCACTGAAGATGGCTATTGGCTGTACGAACACCTGATCCACTTTGATAAAGCCTTTGCTTTCCAGCAATGTGCTCTAATGTTTACTCTAGCCTCACATACATTTGTAGACATGTTCCTTCCACTGCTAGCAGTGGGCTGAGCAGACAGCTGAATCAGTTTTTCCCATCTGGGGGTGATGACATATCCCTTAATGATCATCAGTGAAGATTTTCATACAGATTATTAAAGCACACATTTTCTAAAAGGTGGAAAAAAGACAGAGTCAGAGGGGACTGTAGGCAGAAAAAGAAAAAAGGGTTTGCACACCAGAAGCTGCTCCACAGTCAACTGAATGAAGATTTTCTCTACAGATGTTTCCATTTAAATCCTTCATCAGACAATTTTACAACCCTGGGGTAATCTGACAAGTTACGTTGCTTTGAGGCATAAAACTTCCTATCTCCATTTTTTTATTATTCTCATTTCTTTCATAAAACAGTGCTGTTGGTTGTCTTCTCTTATGCTGAGTGGGTTTTATAAACATTGACCAAATTAAAGTACAAAAAATAATTTGTAATCAGAACAACACAATATTTATTCATTCAGTAGTAGAGTGATTTTTTTTTTCACACGATTTCTTGTATCATTAAAATAGGCTTAACTGCTTTACTTATCTACTGTTTCATATAAGCAGTGGTGGACAGAGTGAATTTACTTGACTGCGGTAGGAATGTACATTTCTTGAGTATCTGCATTTTACTTACTTTTATTTAGGGGGAAACATAACTTTCCCTTCTCTAGATTTGCATTGCACTGTTAAAAAGTCACACATTTGAAATGTGTTGCACGAGGGTTTAAAAAAAATCTAAGTAACATTTTCTCAAAAAATCTGATATGACAATATGCACATCGATTAGTTCTGGACTGCTCTTATTTGTGCTAAAAATGCAACAATGGCTTAAGATTTTAAAGCAAGATTAAGTCACTTTCCTGCCTTGTGAGTTGTAGGCTCACAGTTGAGTAGTACAGCTCAGTAACGTTCAACCTGTAACATGGTGTGCACAGTTTCCTTTTGCCCTGTTTCTTGCTTAATCACTCTCTTTCACTTTTACACTTTTTTTTGCTTAAACAGTCCACCATTCCCCCAACCCTTATACCCTCAACCGCTGTATTAGACAGTTCTTAAACAAGCTAACTAGTTTAGTGTAACCGAAGGCTACAACTACTGCCATAAGCTGTACGCGTCTTACATGAGGACTCTGAAGGCCACTGCCAAAGTAACACAGCACTGAAATCAGGGGACTAGGGCACACTGGGAATATGATTGATGCTTTATTCCCCGTTGTATGATGTACAAACTGGCTGACTTTAAAACTGCTCCTGTTAGGCGGAAAAGTTACATACTGTTGCTTTAAGTACTCAGTTATTTTCAGTACTTAAAAGAAAGTACTGCAGTATTTGAACATTGGATGCAATTTGACAGCTCTTACTTTTGCTGAGGTAGTGTTTGACAAAGAGTATACTTGGACTCAAGTAATGAAGATTTTTGTTACTGTGTATTAGTAATGTCGGCAGCATGTCAGGACTTAGAAAAGAAAAATCTGTAGCATATCACTGAAATGTTCTTAAGTTTTGCACTGTAATAAATACACTTTGTTGCATTCCACATCTGGACAAGGGGAAATTTCACATATCATATTTGAGACTCATGTGTGATTTATTATAAACCAACTCATGACTATAAACTAAAATATGCTGGGGTTAATAGTTTTCTGTTGTCCTGGTCCCTCATGTCCCTCCATTTCCCAAACATACCAGCATTCCTTTTGAAAACTTCAAGTTTCATAACATGGAATGATGAATACAATAAAAGTTCTGTGGCTGCTTTTTGCACAAATATTCAGAAAATGTGCATGTTTCAGTTGTTTTTTTGTGCATGCAAAACTGCTGATTGTGACAGTCGTAGTGGTCCTGCCATACAGACTTTAAAAGTTGTTTAGAATAGTGCTTCTCAACTGGATTGACCACAGGACCCACCACTGCCCCCTTAATGAGAAAACCCAACCAAAACATATTAAAATTCAAAGTGATTTAACAAAAAATGTTGCAGTTTGGGCAAAAGCTGGAAAAATGTGACTGAACAAAGAGAAGAATAAAACATGTGTCTGGAAGCATTTGAAGCCTTAAGAGGACAGGTATGCTTTTCATTTTACTCTGTTTTCTGTGTTCCAGTTTTTTGACACAGAATAACAAGACAAATAAGTTGAGATCTCGAGACAACAACCTGAACTGTTAATTATTACAGCAAAACAAAGTTAACTAAGATGCATATCCAAGTGAAGCTTCTTCACTCAAATAGACACATTAATAGCCTCACAAAACAACTTCCTGACTCACTTTTGGTCCCTGACCAGACAGTCGGTAAACCACTGGCGCTGTTTTTCTCTACAGCAGCTAATTTCTCAAATTTATTCGCATTTTATTAACTGGAAGGTGTAATCCAAAAGACATCATCAATGCTGATTTTCTTTGCATCAAAAAGCAGAACATGCTTTTCAGCATATCTGAAGCACAATTAAATGCACATGCACAATAGTTTTTTTCCTGCTATCAACTTATGCAACACAGTCAAGACTTTTTTGTGAATGGTGAACAGTCTACCAGTTTAAGTGTGTGCACATTAACACATCCATTAGAGTTTCAGTGTGGAATGTCACAGCACAAGCGTTGTGTTTCCTTTTCCTTGGAACAATGTTTACAGTTCAAAAGCCATAAAAGTGACCACAAATGGAAAAGGCATGGTATAGCTGTAATGACTTATCCTTGTGTAGTCATGTCTTGCAGCAGATGGACGACACTGCATGTGTTTTTAGGCGGTTTGCATGCATTACATACAGATCAACACTGGAGGGCAGTAGTGTATCTTTCTTTGTTGTCCACAGTTCAAGTATTTGTTCTCAGATCAAGTTGTTATACTAAATCTTTTGGTTGTTTTATTAACTTTTTGATTCATTTAACAAACATTTAATAGTATTAAGATTGTGATTTACCCACATGGCTGAAGGCCTATGGTATAGTTGCATATTCAGGATAAGAATACACAGACATTTGGCAGAAAGATCTTTACTGTGTCCCAAGAAAGCTCTGAGAATGAAGCAGTCTCATAACGTCTAAAAGTTCTAACAGTCATCATTATTCTAGCTTGGCTAACAGTTTAACATTTAATATCCCTTCTATCATAAGCCCAGTCCAGGTACTGATGCATTTTCCATTTCCTGTGGGACAGTCTAGGACCTGAGACAACCCCAACTTTTATCTCAACAAAGTTTGGTTTTGATATGTGAACATGTTTTTTAGGTGTTCAGGTAGATGGAGTCTTAGAATAAGACTAAATGCATGTGTATTTTGACACTTTTGAATTTCTGTCTTCAATTACTTTTCTTGAAATGGAAACTACTTCAAATTAAATTCTAACACACAATTCATCTCAATTGTCTTCTTCAAGAGATAATACGGTTTAATCCTAATCCAGGGAGGAAGGTCTACACTTAAAGGAACACGCCAACATTTTTTTGTTTTCGTGTTAACCTCACTCCCATGTCCATGACAAGCAGGTAGACACCATTCTTTTGACTGTGCATCCAGTAACAGGGAAGAGCCACTGCCTACAGTCATCAGATAACCCTAGATGGTCCTGTGTGCTTGTTGTATTTTTTCTATTGACCATGTGATGTTACGCTATCTATTTTTAGACTAAGATAGCACTTTATGCAGTTTTTGAAAGAAATACCTTCGAAACTACACTGCAGGGCGCATGCACACAAATCACTGTGCTTCTCTGCAGGTCAACAAAACATAGCCTCTGTTTACAAGTAGAAGAAGATTGGTACTAAGGGTTATGACCAATTTTATGAGAGAGGATGAGGATAATTTCTATGGGACTGACGAAGATCCACAACATTACCTATTTGAACCAGCTTATACGGAGGAGGAACTACATGTTTTGGAAGCTGAACATGCATGAAGAGAAGCTGAGGCAGTGGAACAGCCTGGGGCTGAGGGGAGAGTCCGAACTGGCATGGACTGGTGGTGTAAATGTGGGGCTTGCCAACCTATGGCGACAGAGAATGAGTGCTTCTGCTTTACTGAGTGGGATTTGGTGCTGCCGTCGATGGGGAGGTTGATATATCTGGCGAAGAGGAAAGTACACAAAGAGATTTTGTAACGACGAATGACACTTTTCCAGCTCTTGTGAATCCTGCAGTAGTTGAAACATTTTTCCATCTTCCCAAAGTAAACTGGGAAAAATGCCCAAGGCCTTCCAGACATAACGGACAGTTGTCCGTAGAGTGGGGCACATATTTTTGTATTTACCTAGTTTACTTTTTGTGTGACACCGAGTGATGGGATGGTCGTGCTCGTCAAGAACAATCTCATTGTTTGGTTGCTGATTTCCAGGCTTTCGTAGCAGTCATCCCGTGAAAAATGCTCTGAGCAAACTAACATATTCTTGACTGCTTCTTGTGGGGTGTTGGGACTAATATTCAGAGCACCTAACCATTGTTTCATCCGCTCAGGATTTCTAGTTGGAATTGCTTGAAATATAAGATGTGACCCTGTCTTCTGCTTGTTGTTGCAAGCCTGAATAACACACGTGACAAGACATCTTTGAAAAGTTCTGAAAAAGTGTGAGAGTGTCCAATAAACTCCTACACTGTTCTAGATCATAAGCTCTTCTCTGTCTTCTTCTTCTACTCTTCTTTTTCTTCTGCTTTTTTCCTCAGCTGTTTACTGGTGCACATGCGCCCTGCAGCCTAGTTTCGTAAGTATTTCTTTCATAAATTTCATAAAGTGGTAATCTTAGTCTAAAAATAGATATGGTAACATCACTCGGTCAATAAAAAAATACAAGCGCACAAGACCGTTTAGCATTATCTGATGACTGTAGGCAGAGGCAGGCTAAAGCGTTACCCATATATTCCCAGCGTTTGAAATAAGCTAACTAGCAGTTGGCGGTCTTTGTCCGTCTCTTCTTTGTTACTGGACACACAGTCAAAAGAGTGGTGTCTACCTGCTTGTCGTGGACTTGGGAGTGAGGTAAGACACAAAAACAAAAAATAATGTTGGAGTGTTCCTTCAAATCTAAACTGGTCCAAAACCACTGTTTTCTGTCAGTGTTTAAGTGGTTGGGGGAAAACCTTTGGTTGATTGAGACAGAACATTTAATCACCAATTGAGGTTAAGCATTTATTTGTTCTATGTGCTTTGACATACCCTTTGTTGGCTCTTTGATTGGTCCACAGATCCACCAATCAAAGCCTGCTCTTATATTAATGGTTGTTGGGCCTCTTCTCTTTATTCAAACTTTTGACCAACCCAAGTTTATTCAGTGTGCAATGAAACTGTAGACATAACTTTGTTATTGAACATGGTGTGAATGTGTCTTTAGATCATTTTGGGAGTATCTGGAAGAGCAGCTCAAGATATTAACATCTTACTACAGAAGCTTTTTTAATGAAAAAAAAAACAAAACTCTTCTTTAGATTCAGCTCTGTTGACACTCATACAAACAAGTTCAGCCATCAGCAATCACAAAGAACACCTGCATATGCACAAGTGTAAGAAAAATGTTTAATACACACAACATGGCATGTTTGGCTTATGTTAGGTAGTATTTGTGTCTCTTAAGTGCATAGTTAGTATGGTTATGTTGCTAGAAGTGTTAGCATAATGTAATGCTAACATTGCTGTTCAGTTACATTTTCAGCTGAATTAAAGTGATGTTAGCATTAACTGAAAACTTTTCCTTAATGCTGGTCCAGTAAAGTAGGTCACAAGTTATAATACACCTAATTTATCACTTTGTGTTAAACAAGCACTTGTCTCGCAGAAGGACAGCAAATGTATGCTGACATTACCAGACACCGCTAACATTTCAAACAAGTTTAACACATTTAAGTTTGGGTAATTCATCAGCTTTGTATAAGGTCCAGGGTAAGGAGTCGCTAGGGGTGACAAGGGCCACCATATACTGTATATCTGGTAGGCCAACCCAACATCCTGAACTACAGACTTTTGTTTAAATAAAACAAGGAGGATGCTTTTTGGAATTTTGTTAGGGCCGTTCTGTGTGGAGTTAACACGTTCTCCATCTGCATGTATAGGTTTTCTCCACAGTTTCCTGCCACAGACCCAGAACAGGCTTGTTGGGTTAATGTGTGACTTGAACTGCCCGTGTGTGTGCCAGGCTATGTCTTAAATGTTACCACTGCTGTGTTTCAAAATCATACCCTCCCCCCCGCCCGGCTGAACTGACTGTTATTGATTACAAATCACAAGTACAAACTTAGTCTTAAAAAAACTGTTTTACTTTCATAAGACAAGTTGTTTAGTTGTAATACTATTTAAATTTGTCACTTGGTAAATTATAATATCAAATAGCAATGCAGCCTTGAGAAGGATGTCAAATATCCCATAACATTATCATGGCTTATGAGGCCGGAGTCTATGTCTCAGAGGAAATAAGCAGGATCGACAGCTGTCGGCAGAATTTGCGATAAAAAGCTTAAATTACTTTTTGATTCTAGATAGTGAGTGTCTGTAACTAAAGCTGGGGTTCATATCCCAGGTGGAGCCACCTGCTCAGCCAGCATGGACCCTCAGTTCTTCTCTCTCTCCTACAGTGGTGGGAGATTGTACTCACATGTGATCTGGATACATCTGTGGAAATCCCACATCTTTGCCTGGAAATCTTTGCATAACAATCCTGAGGCACTCAAAAAGAGAAAGGGTGGAGAGACAGAGAAAGAGCGAAGAGGAGGAAAACTAGGGGTAAAATGGTTTGAGGCCCGTGATACATGATGTGGGCCAAGAAGCTGCCATCATCCCAGCCGCTCCATGTCTGGCCTGGCACAGCATTAAGCGGCCTGTTTTGGGGCCTGTCAAAAGCTCATCACTGCAAGGAAGCCGTCTCTGTGGGGATGCTTCGGAGGTGCCAGGGCACTGCGGGGGGGAAGAAACCAGAGACCCTGCCCCAGCAACTCCCTCATAATGAGGAGGAAAATTCTTATTCCTGAATCCGTGTTAATGTTACAACAACAATATACTTTTGTATAACACTTTTTACTTCCTTAAATTCCAAACTCAACTTTTTTCATGCACACGCTCTATCCTGTGTTACTAGATACTTATTCAGTGTTAAATGTTTAAGTCACATGCCTATGGTAGTCCTGAACTGCAACAGCCCCTCAAAAGTATGAAAACACTTTGCCAAATAAAAAACACAACAACCAAATGGGAAACAAAAGTACAAAATACTGCAAATAAAAAACTGTAACAAATCTGAAAACATAACGACCAAAGAAAAACAACACAACAGATATAAAACCAAACAGCAAATCAAGATAAAGCAACAAATCAACAACAACTTATGCCTGTTTTGTGTTTTCTTACTTTTTGTTTTGTTTTTTTTTTGTTGTTTTTTTTGTATTTTATTTTTCATTGTGTTATTTATTTATTTTATTTGTTATTTTATTTATTTATTTATTATTTTTATGTTCAATTTTTTCATGTTTTTAGTTTGCTGTTGTCTTCTTGTTTGTCATTGTGTTTGTTGTTGTTTGTTGTTGTGTTTTATAAGTCCAAGTTTTGGTTTTTATTCTTGTTTGTGGGTTTTGTTTGGGGTTTTTTTTCAGTTTGTTGCGTCGTCTTATTTGTTGGTGTGATTTTTGATCTGTTTCTGTGTTTATTCATTATCAAAACTGCTCACTTATTTGTTTTTTTATGTTTGCCATTCTTTTCATTACTTTTTCATTATGACTTTGACAGTTGTGGCAGGTTCTTCAAGTTGTGTTTGCGTGTGTTTTTTATGCATTGTTTGGTGTTCATATATGTCTTTCTTTAGGTATGCTGTGGTTTCTTGTTATTTGTCATTGTGTTTTTCTGATTTGGCATTGTTATTTTTGAATTTTTTTTTAATTGTGTTGTTTTTAACTTTATTCTTTTTTGTGTGATTTGATTTCTTCTTCTGATTTTGGATTTGATGTATTATCTCATTTGTCATCGTATTTGTTTGTGAATGTGTCCACATTCTTTATTGTGTTTTTTTATTTGCTGTTTGCTTTATTTTTTTTTGTGTTTTGCACTTTAGAGACACCATGAACGCCTCTTTAGTTACACATCTTTAAAATCCTCAGTGTATTGTGTTCAGTAACAGCTGGTTAAGGGATTATAAAACTCTGGCTAGTGTCATTTATGGCAATCAAGCAGCGTACCAGTGTGTAAAGGTATAATTTCTTGGCAAGGGCTGTTTGTGACATCAATCTCAAGCTGTCCAGAAACAAGGGTGGACCAAAACAACATCATGTTGTTTTTCATTATTGCCTGAGTGAAATCATGCCCCTTGATTTGAGAACAATCCTGACTAACAAGCACCAGAAACGCCAATTCAGCTCTCTGGACTCCAGCCAGATCTTAAACATTTTGCTATATATATGTCATGAAACAAAATCTTTTAAAAATAAGAGAAAATGTTGATGCCAATTCATTTTATTGTTTTGTTTTGCAGGTGTGAAACAGATATGTGTAGATGTTTAAAGCCACAGAAAGATGAAGGACTGTTCTCCTTATTTCTCACAGCCTCCCAGCTTTGGTGAGTCAGCGTAGTAGGCCTCAGCCTCTTTGGGTAATTCCTATTTGTTTGCATAATTGTGTTCATAAAGTCTGTATTGGACTGTTAAGTTTGGCCCTGGCTCTTGTGTCTTACAACTTCAGTAAAACCATGCAGTAAAAAAGAGCAGGAATCCTCTCCAGTCCAACAATTATGGGGCCTCTATATGGAGTAGTTGGCTCGTTTATATGCTGTAATGTTGTGACCATTCCAAGCCCTGAGGCCAGGTGTTTTTGATTGCAGTGCAGCATGTTGGAGAGCAGACTCTGCTGCACAGCCCTGGTCCCACAGGATGCTGGGATACGAGTTTGATAGACCAGAGGAGACTGAGTGGGAGTGGGGGGCCCACAATGTTTTCTTGATTTATTTATTAATGTTTTGTTTTTTTCTGTCTGACAGCTTCGCCTTCTTATTATCAGAAGACTTCCTGCACTGTGTAAACATATCCAGCTGAGATGAAACATTTCAATAAGTGGTGTGTATAGGATATATTACAGAGAAGGATAAGGTTGGGTTATATAGCACAACAATGTAAAATTGTGTTCAGATGTGTCTTCATGATAAACATGACAGATTGGACACAGAAGTGATTGTAGTATCTCTCAATTTTAATCATTGTGCATTTAAGAACATTCATAAAACTGCTTTTTTATATCCTGTCAATTGGATATTCATTATTGCACAAAGATAAAGCAGCCATCTGACTCCTCCTTTGAGCTTTAATTTGGTGGTGTGAAGAACCACTGGATGGCTCAGAGTCAGGTGAGGGGATGTGACCGTGTCGCCCTCTGGTGGCTGCATTCAAGCCCTTGGTGATGGTAATGATAAAATAGTCTTCATCTGGCAAACAAGATAAATGATGGAGGAATTTTATTACAAAGATATAAAAACCAAAATCTAATCAATAAATTATCCTGTTATACATGTATTAATTGATATCTCTACAGTTCAGATGTTAAGTTGATTCACCAGTCCATGGAGATAAGAAAAAACTCACTTTAAGCCAAATTAAAGCACCAAATTAAAATAAAGGAATCCACAAATGTTAGCCGGTAAAAATTAACAAAATTCACCTAAAATAAACACAATTCACTGAAAACATACACAAAATGCACAGGCACATGAAAAGAGAATTAACCAATCACTTTCAGCACAAAATCCCTTTTAAATAAAGGGTGACAAACAAAGATAGATTAATGACTATAAAGTTGCGATACTTAGAAGTATTATTTTTCATTTGTTTTTAAAGTGAATGTTTTTGTATACAAATTTTAAACCACTGGATGAACATTGTACATGCATCTAAAGATTTATTGCTCAAGAATCTGAACCACCTCTTTGAAGTTTACAGGAAGACATTTGATGGACTGTGTTTATTAAGATTTATTTTGGGCCCTTATGTGATAGAGAGAGGAAAGTGGATAGACTCTGAAAGTGGGTACAGAAAGTGAGGGTGGACATACAAGAAAGAGGTCACAAGCCAAATTCAAGGAGAACACCAGATGTTGTATGAAAGGGGCAGAGACATTATTGTGTGGCACCCCATGTGGGCTAAATTTTGATAAATAGAATTAAACTACGGCACAGTGTTTATATGCTCCTTCAAGGTACAACTGCCAGGCAGTGAAAAGACGGTGATATGTTGAGAGGGAGGATTGGGGTGTCTTTTATTTAAAGTGTAATTGCAGAAGTCAAGTCAAGTCAAAGCTTATGCGTAGAGCACGTATAAAAAACAACCTTGGTTGACCAAAGTGCTGTAGAGGGGTGCAATATAATCAAGCATACACTTAATAATAATAAAAACTTTAATGATAATAAAAACAGTCATGATAATAAAAACATTAATGGAATAAAAATGAACACAATATTAAAAACGCATATACAAAAATAGAAATAAAATAAGAATAAAAACAATAAAAGAAGAGTAAAAGAGAAGATAGGGAATAAAAGATAAAGGATAAAAGATAAAAAAAAAGATAAAAGCCAAGGTTACTCATCTAGCTGGGACTGAACGCCAAAAAAAAGATGGGTTTTAGCAGAGTTTTAAAGTGCTCAGTTGATTGTGCAGCTCTAACCTGGACAGGTAGGCTGTTCCACAGTTTTGGAGCAGCTACTGAGAAGGCTCTGTCCCCACAGGTGGAGAGCCTGGACCGAGGCACTGCAAGGAGCAGCTGGTTTGATGACCCAAGTGCCCTGGTAGACATGTGAGGTTTCAACAACTCAAATAAATATGATGGTGCCAGACCATTCAAACACTTAAAAACAATTAAAAAACTTTAAAATGTACTCTAAAATTAACAGGCAGCCAGTGCAAAGAGGCAAGGACAGGCATAATGTGTTCACGCCATTTCTTGCCAGTCAGCAGGTGGGCAGCTGCATTCTGATCAACATGCAGAGGGCGCAGAGCTGACTGGCTAAGACCAAGAAATAGGGAATTGCAGTAGTCCAGGCGTGATGTGACAAAGCAGCAAATAGCCCTCTCTAAATCTTTTTTGGGGAGATAAGTTTTAACTTTTGCCAGTAACCGTAACTGGAAGAAGCTTGTTTTTACAGTGGATCGTAGCTGTCTGTTGAGTTTAAGGTCACTGTCCAAAATGACACCAAGGTTCTTAGCAAAGCCATGGCAATACGAATTAAGTGTGCCAATGCCGCTGTCATACCCATCTAAAAGGTTCTGTTGACCAAATAAAATTATCTTGGCTTTATTTTTGTTCATAGACAGAAAATTAATTTCCATCCAACAACGAATATCGCTGAGACAATTTAACAGAGCCTGAACAGAGGCTTGTTGATTTGTTTTTACTGGCAGATATACTTGAACGTCATCTGCAAAGCAATGAAATGAAATATTATACCTCTGAAATATGGATCCCAAGGGCAACATGTATAATGAGAAAAGGAGAGGGCCCAAAATGGAACCCTGAGGCACCCCGCAGCTCAGAGGGGAAGTGGCTGAGGAGAATTGGCCTAGCTGGACAGAGAAGCTCCTGTTTGTGAGGTAGGACTCAAACCACTTAAGAGCAGTACCCCTAATGCCCACACAAGTGTCTTTAATGTAGGTTTAGTCATAAGCTTTGAATTAAATATCAAGTTAAAGTGTATGGAGGTCAAAATGATGCAAAGAATCAATATCAAATAAATTTAAGGTCATAGTGGCTGTGACCTACAAAATCTTCCTGTTCACCCTTGCACCTGAGTGTAGGCTTGTGCTATATTTGACTTAAGTCTTTAATGCAATACTGAAATATAGTTCCCCAAGATTAGAGGTCACAAGGGCCCTTGAACCTTCTCCTTTCAAAAATGTATTCATTTAAAAAACATAAACAACAGGTACTCCGATGTGGTTAAAGATCCTTTATATTAGCAGGGATAGGTCATGTCAACACGTTTTGACTCATCAGAGTCTTCATAAGTACATGTCCTGTCAGAGTGCCTCCGATTTTTTACGTGTTTTCCAAATTTACCTCCGATCTTGGATCCTTGAGGAACACCCAAATCTACATTTTTGTCATCGCAAGCCTTGACCCAGTATAGCACTCACCCATACAAGTCTTCTCTCATGTATACATTTAACTTGAAATAAATTTGGATTTGTGCAAAGTGAAGAAAATTCTTTTAAACATTCTTGAGATGTCATATTCACTGAAATAACCCAGGGGACTGACAGACAACCTAAACACTTAATGCCTCTGACCTTGGTTATCACTGGTGCACAGGGCCAAAAATCCATCTGGATCCTTGGTAGTGGATTATCTGAAGATTCTGTGAGCATTTTTGTTCATCCAAGGCCTCGTTTGGCATGAGTTTAATATTTCAAGTTAAAATGGATGTTCTGAAGCTAGTATTTGTGTTTTTAAGCCACGGATCAAGTTGCAGACACATTGTCAAAGGAGTGGGCCTGCGTGCAATGTTTTCTATTTAGGACTGCCTGGCCTTTAAGAAATGAGGCTTAAACTCAAGAGGAATGGTCAGAGGCTTCTCAGAACCACTTAAATCACCTATGCAAATGTGATGTTGGTGGTGAAAGATGAAGAGTAGACCTAATACATAATAGATGGAAAATTAATTTTCTTTTTAAAAAAAATTGTGATGGTTTATGAAATTCAATTATAGATTATTGTTTTATCATTTATAAAGAAAACATTCTTTATGTGTTGAATCGCTGTTTGACCCGATGATCATATGATCATTTTAATCTAAGGTGAGGTCCTCTTTAGTTGTAGTGATATTGTAATGAAAATGTTGTACTGTTTTTTTGATATTATTGATTAGAAAAAGGGTACTTGTTACATTAACAATGCCCATCCATTCAATTGAACAATTACTGAAGTTCAAAACAACTGCAGCCTTTTATAAAATCTTTTTTACAGACCAAAAACATTGATAATTTATCGGCATGCAGGTTAAGTCATGTCAAGTCAAACGTAATTTATTTTGCTTTTGTCATACCCAACGCAACACAATGTGCTTCACATATAACCAATCAGTCAGTCAATATTTATATAGCTCCAATTCATTCCAAATGTTATCTCCAGAAACTTTACAAAAAGAGCAGGTCTTATTGATTATTAATTTCCATAGAGGGCATAGTGTCATCTAAAGTCACTAAAATAAAATCATAAAGGCTGTTTGTCTTCCTGTTGCTTTTTCCTCTCTGTCAGTAAAAGACATAACAACATTACAAAACCAGCCATGACCAAAGAAGAATGTGTGACACACTGACAAACATTTACAGGCTGCAGATGGTCCTGGGTTACTCCTGTACACATATCTGTGTCAGCCTTACAGGTGCCTCAGCAGAACCTAATACAAAGCAGAGTGCAGACAAATCATGGAGGAGGAGCAGGACAGAACAAGGCTTTGCTGATGGGAAACATGTTTTAGATGCTGCTTAGTGGACTCCTTCAGACATGTGCTGCTACTCGAACTGTTGCTAAGTCCAAATCCTTTTAAAAGGATCTTCTGCACCCACCTTAAAGAGCCCATAATTTGCCTGAACTCATACATTATTTTTGAAGACTGCTAGAGTATGTTCACAATCACTAATGTAAAAAAAGTTTTCTGTTCCTCTGTACCCCTGATCCGGATGTATTCCAACTCTATCTGTTCGAGCTTCTGACATTAAGCCCCACCTCCCCACACCGGCCCAGTCTGCTCTGATTGTTTTTGGTCTTCTCTGTGGTAAATGGTCGGCTACACCATGTAGTCAACGGTCTATGCTCTGCACTGGGTTTGCCACCCTGAGTTAAGGGGCTTAAACTGCTGATGAAACAATGGTATGATATCACCACAGTGGCTCTATTTTATTTTTTTTTCGGGGGGCAGACAAGATGTAGATGCTGGCACTGAATAGAGGAATTTTTTGTTTTTATGGATAGATGTACTCTATAATGTGAAGGGGACATGTTAAACACACTAAGAGCATGTGAAACTCAAAAAAGTACAGTATAGGCTCCTTACAGCTGGTGTAGAGATATGAAACTCCTAGCTTTATTAGCTGATTTCCTGCTGATCTAAGGGACACCTCTAAAACTAACATAAATGTTAAAAATGCAACTGAGAAACACACATCTACTTTTCTAGCATAACAAACAGTGTGGTATTTGGATATTGTGGAGTGCTCAGAGATATACAATCCCATTATCATCTGGGAAGACTCAGCTTGCAACAGTTAGCTGTTTATTTGTCTACCTTGTTTATATTGCAAAAAAAAAATTCATCTAGCCTTGGTCCAAAGGCCAAAAGGGTACATACTGTATATTACGAAGTTTCATTTGTTATTGAGATTGCAAAATTTTGCAAAAAGCATAAGTTTGAAACAGAGGTACAGCTATACAAATAAATGCCTTAAGTATTGTAGTAAATAATGCATAGTTACTCAGACTACTGCTTGGCACTTAAAGTCTTCTGCAATTTATTTAGTTGTTGTAAGAGGAAGGGCTGGTGTTGTGGTAGTATGACAGAGTGACCTTTGACCTCCGAAAATGAATTTGGTTCACCTTTAATCCCAAGTGTAGGTTTGTGCCAAATTTGACAAAATGTCATTATTGCATTATTGAAATATTTTGCTCATCAAATTTGAAGTTGCACTGACCTGCTTACCTGGTACCTTCAAGAGGATTTTAGTTTATAGCCAATTTTTGGAGAAAATTCCTCTAAATGTTTTTGAGCTACTGGTTTACAAAAGTGGCCTGGGTGTATCTACAGATCAATGGATGTTTGGACAGTGAGGTAACACAAAGTGATGATATTTTAAGCTTGAAAAGTGATATCAATTGTTGTATTCGAGTTAATTCATGGATTTCAGTAATACTTAAAAGTATAAGTTTACGACATTACAACAGTAAACCATACACATTCTACTTTAACAGTCACTGTTTATTGTTTTACATGTTTAAACGTTCTTAGACATCAACTAACTGTAAACTAATATTTTGAATCCGTTTCTTTTGTTTTTAGCATATTCATCTTGAGTTTAGTCATCTTTGCCTTCAACTGGTTTACAGACTAACATGTGACATGTAAACTAGGAAGTGTTGATGTGAAGTGGATGATTGGTGGCTGCCGGTAAACTAATGCCAAATAAGCATCTGTCTCCGTCCTGTTATTCTTTTGGAGTAGAGTGATCCCTCCATCGAGCCCTCATGTTACAATAACTTATGCCCTACCCACTATTGTAGTCGGTATGCATAAAAATTGTTGTTCTCCTTCATGTTTTCATAGTGTCCACGAAGAACTAGGGTGCATAATCTATTAAAGCAGGTTTACAGCATACCTGTTCAGTGGAAATGTATTAGGTTGTACAGCAACATTGTACAATAGGTAGCCAATGATGAAATCACTTTAATTAACCTTAAGCACAATAGGAGATATCTGTTATCATGAAAGCTTAACATTGTATAAGTCAGTATCATGCAAAGTCAAGGCCTTGTTTTCTTTATAATTATCACCTCCCAACAGGTGCTCTGCTGTTAGTGCCTGTTTTTGAACATGCATGTCTGAAGGTGATGACTGTGAGGACTGACACATGCTGCGAGAAGGCAGTGAACATAATATGACTCAACTATGTAATCACTGTTGTAATTTTGATGCCACCACTTCAAAGTCCCATTTCATGTGGGTTTTTTTTTTCATCATTTTGGCTCATACCTAATGCCTCACACTCAGAGTCTGTCATTAAAATGTCCTGGAGGTCATTTTAAGTTGTTTCACATATTGAGAAAGATGTTCCAGTCCTTAAACTTGATTCATGATTTTGACAGTGTCTCCTGAGCTCTCTGTATCTTGTTGATCTTATTCAAAGCTCTGTTAATCACTGATCACTACATTACACACTGACAAAATGTTAAAATACTTTTACGTTACCAAAAGTTTCAAGCCTTTAACTTCCCAATCCATGTATAAAAAAGCCACACAGCCTGCTGTATACCTGCCTTTTAATAGTTCACTCTTCTGTCTGTCTACTGCTCACTTTACAGTCCATGATCCTTCACTCTGCAGCCTAATAACAGAATAGCAGATGTGATAACCTTCATAGCCCTGTACTATGCACAAAGAGTCACAGTAGCTTTCCATGATACTGTGTCTCATTGACACAGCTGCATGACGAGGCTGCCGCACAGACACTCTGTCTTTAAATGACCTTAGCATGCACCCAAGTGCTGTCATGCAAACTGGTAAGTGAGAAAAAAGCACTTTGCAGATGCTTCAGGGATTTTCTCTTGATCATTTTGATGCTGTTGTCTCAATTGTGGAATAATGCTTCTTTTTTCAGTACAGGTAACTTTAATATAAAAAAGAAACTAACAGTGGATAACATAGTTTGCAAAACTAACACGTTACACTACACGATACAGCAAAAAAGAAATCTGGGTACTTTGACCCATTACTCTGTAATGTGTTACAACACAGCTTATGAATGACAGACAGATAAGAAAGTGATTAGACACACTTTCAGCAACTTGGACCTACATTTTTATGAGCCTGTAATCTCATTCCTTTTTTGTTTTTAGCTCTGCAAACAATAAACGGACATGAATGTAAACACACAGTGAATACAGCTCAAAACTTGTTGCAAATGAACATTTTACATCTTCACAGTCACCCTGCCTAATCCCAGTGTGTATCCAGTTTCAGGAGCGTTTTTCTTCATTTGTTGTCTCATTGTGGTTTTGGACTTAAGGTACAAGGTAATTGGAATTAACTCTGTTGCCCAATTGTGATGAAACAAGGGCGAGCACTCCATAAACATTCATCTTGTTAGTCTTGCATGTGAAGTGTGGCTGGTACATGCTTAGAGCAGACCAACGCTGTACACAAGATTTGCAACAAACCACATTCTGCAGACCTGCTCAGTCTCACTTCACTGGCACATCTATACAAACTAAACCTAACCCCCCAAACCAATCATAACTTTCCAACCAGGCTTTGTGCAAGAGAGTCTTTGAAGGACATGTTCAGTCTTGTTTTTCAGGAGTGATTTTATTTTATTTTATTCTATTGAGCTTTTACTTTGGGATCAAAATGAATTCTTTGATTAGATGGTGAAATGGCATAAAATCACCTCTGTAATTATTCTTTATTTAGGCCTATCACATATTTCTGTTGATAGGTGCCTCTCACTTCAGCGGCTGGACAAGTTAAGGTAAAGCACTATCAATGGCTGTGTTCCATTTACTTGGTCTCATTGCCAGGATCCTGCTTTTGTGCATGCCAGCTCACTGGCAGGGCTTACTGGGGCACACCAGAGCATCATTAATGGTGTTAGTTACAGCTGAGAAGCACATTTTCTGCTGCAAGAAAGATCTTTATCAGCAGCAGTGATTATTTCCAGTTTGAGCATCATTACTGTTGCTTCAGTAAGAACTTACGACATACTGGACCTGGATTATGTTCTTTTCTTCCAGAAAGTCAATTCCAATGTCAAGAAAAGCAACCATTCTCCATTCAAATTGATTGGCATCAAAAAGTGCATGATAATTGTAAACCTCCATAGCTCAAAATCAGCAGGAAAAATGAGCAGTTTCCCTAAAATTCTGCAAACAAGATGGGTGTATCACCTTTACCAGCAGCCATGTACATTGGTGACTTTCCGCTGAGCATGTCTGTGGCTTTGTCTTTATCAAAGCAGTGCTTTATTAATAACATATCTGATAAGTACATTTTGACATTAATAGAAACAACTAAATAAGGAGGCATCCACAAGGACTCAGCTGCTGTAGCAACACATCTATCAGCTGAAAGGCAACAGCTTACACATTTGCTAATTACACTGAAATACTGGAATGTTACAGAGGAGCACTGAAGACAGTACTGTAGGAATGGCATGACTAATGCCATTGCTAATGTGCTAATGCTTTGATTTCTGGCCATCTGTCTTCTGTATGAGCTGATCCAATGTTAGCACTGATAATTGAATATTCTGTAGTTTTTGATCGGTCAATTATATCTATATCTATACTTGCATCTCACACATCAAGCAGGCCTAGCTGCATACAGCCTGAGTTCTCATGCATGTCCTGATTATCCTTGAGTAACACACATCCTTGGGGTCATCCAGTATCTTGGGGTTGAAGACCCCTCGTGTAAATGAATCAAGATGCTGGATGGGTGCAAACAGTAGCTTGTGCTGCAAAATACTATAATTTTATTCAAAACACTTTCCACATCAGTAAATTTGCCATGGATCGTTGGTACCAACTGGTCACTCAGGAAGAGTTTGGTGGCCAGTCCTACTTCCTGAGGTTGATAAGGCATTTGGGTGTAAAATATCTGGCACATCTAGAGATGTTTCTCTTGTCTATGGATGAGATATTTGGATCTGAACTTTGTCATCATCTTTTTCATCATAGTTTGTGTTTTATGGATTTCATAAATAGTTAAATATATAATAATATAAATATTATTAACAAATAAATAAAAGAATATAGAGGCACAGCTCTATTAATATTAAATAGGTTGAATTTCTATTTTATCTTCTCAAAAGTGTTGTACATGCTCATTTAGAATTGTTTATAAAGAAAAACCTGTTGAAAATTCAAATCTCGATTTTTCTTTTCTTGTAATTACACACTGTTTTAAACATTAATGACTTAATAATGACAAATACTTGCTAGACTGTTTTATTTTTACCTGAATAAAAGTGCAACATAACTTACTCAAAGTGCATTTTCTGACACATTTATTTACAAAAAAGGCAAAAAAGACCAGGTGGCCATTTATATTCATAGTAGTAAAAGGGTTAATATTTATTAAAAAAAAAAAAAAAAGAAAAAGAAAGAAAGAAAGAAAAAAGTGCTGCACTGTACCACTGGCATTATTCCAATGTACCTACCTGTCAAGATATTGAACGTGCATGCCACATGAATCATGGCACAACACATGCTGCTGAGGGTCCTCTTGTTGTGTTTTTCAGGATATTGCCACCCCAACTATGGGCATTTCTGAAAAATATTTCAAAGTATCATAGCATCCCCCATCCCTAAATGATATATGAATGAAAAATAAAAACACTCATTCGTTGCCCAGAATACCCATTTCTTAAAGGGACTGTACATGTTGGAGCAGTTGTGCCAAACTCCATGTACTGTCGTCTCAGCCCTCAGAGGGTCCTCTCCTGTCCACCCACCCAGCACTGGTACTACATGAGGATCACACTAAACAGAAAACAAATGGTAATAAAGGAGCTGGCAAAAGGAGAGAAGCAGCTGTGACTGTGTCTGTGGCCCATGTCCTCTGGGAGTATTCTTTAATCCTGACACCTGCAAGCCATTTCATCATGATTTACAGTGGGGAAAATGCAGGCCGGGGGCAGGGAGGCCAGCAGAGGGACTGTTTTCACATCAAATGATGAGGAACACACTGTTGTTTCATGCGGCAGAGCATTTGTAGCTTGTGGTCCAAAAACATGTGGATGGCTTAATCGCAGAGTGAAAGCACTGACAGAAAATGGGCTTCTCAAAGGACATTATGAATGCTTGTCATTGCTTTTGTATGAACTTACTGTCTCATGTTTGAGAGGGGAGAGGACAGTGTGACAGAATGTATGTGTGAGAGGGAGACCATCTAAAGATAAATGTGCTTGAGGATTTGGGACAGGATATGGAGTCCACATGAATGATCATTAGCAGAATCTCTGCAGACCAGAGCAGGAACATCGCCCAGCTGCACATCCATTATGTCTCAAATATTGCAGTATTGTTTACATGCTTTAACTTTCTCATGTCAGTACTTGTGTGCAGCTTTGCCACATGCTGAGTTACTTTCAGTTTGAACATAGTGAAAGAGTTGTACTGTGTGAAGCAGCAGCTCTGATTACTTGTGGCAGACTGGTCACATCTGGAGCATAGATTTATGTCACTTTTTAAACTCAATTTGGAGATTGTGTCTGCACATAATCAACAAATTATCTACCAAAGCTGCAGCACATTAAAACTAAAGATTTCTCTGTATTTTAATTATTGTTGTTGTTATTATTTTTAACATATTTTACCACAGCTTGACAGATGCAGAAGCCAGAGGTCTTTTGCAGGACTGCAGGGGTTCATTCAGTGCTGCTTGCAGTCCTATTTTTTTCAGCTATGGACTGCAGTAGAAAGTTGTTTACCTTCGAATATGGTATACAGTGACTAACAAGTAAGGCTCAGCAACTGCAAAAATTACTCATACACAGTTGAAACTGGGCAGCATTTTCAAAAGCTATCCATATCAATAGCAGAGGTGAACTGCAAATAGCAAAAAATGAGTAACACGCTGAAAGGAGACAAAACCAGTCCTATCACATCAAACATGCTAAAAATAATACATAATGCATAATAATACATTAGACAAAAAACACAAATATTCAGAAAACAGCAAGTTCAAACCTCTTCAGATGAATTGCTTTAGGCTGGTAGGGGCACCCTTCCAAAAAGCAGAACTTTTTATTATAACCATAAAAGAGTAAAGAGATGTGGAAGTGAATTCATTTGTGCTGGAAAAGAAGCATGCTGTTGAATGCAAAAAGTAAATTTAAATGTATGGGAACTCTGAAATTTTAAGCAAATACCTTGATAGGGGGATGCCTGAAACTAGTATTAGCATCTATCCTCAAATGTATCTTGATGTTGTCTTTTTTGAATATTCCCCTTTAGGTTCAAGTACCTCTGCCTGTAAACTCTTAAAAAATGTTAGTTCTAAACTTTCTGAATTTCTATGTGCTTAGAGTTCAAAGTATATCATATTTCCTTCTTTCTAGGCAAAATCGTTGAGTTTATCACTCAAAGCACAAGGGACTTACGCAAAAAAATTCCACTTTATCTATGAAAAACTTAGCTTCGATCACTGAAGCTGGGATACAATAGTTGTAAATCATTGCTGTCAAGTCCAAATCTTGGCCAAGGTGATACACTACTTTACATTTTGTAGATAAGAGCCATCCGTATGAGGCCAGTCCCACCACTTTTAGGTAAAAACACGCCATCTGAATGAGCGGCAGTAAATAATAAAGACAAGCGTTTTAGCAATTTGAATGCTTGTAACTGTACAATTGAAAGACAGCAATTGTACAGTTACAAGGGGCTGAAATCCAATGGCCTGTAAGGTAAAAATTAATATGACAGCATCACTGAACAAGGACCAGTTATTTTACATTAAAATTGTTAAACATTTCTAATGTCTTGAAGTGAGGTCTTGCTGTCTAAGTGGACAAACAGCACCATCTTGTGACAAGTGGAGCCATATAATAACATAACATTTTAAATGTAGTTTACTGTGCCACCTGAGTTAAAACTTTGCTTTTAGTACGTTGTTTGTAAATTAATGAATAAATATAGACTGTGCCTACAAGTGGGCCGATTACAGCTGCCTTTGTCACAGAACTATCAGTCCACTAGATAACAACTTCATAGTTTCCCTCGGAAAATATATATATTTGTAAAGTGCTTTTAGTTTGTTAGACTCCTTGAAACACAAAACAACACCACACTAAATGTTGTTGCTACCAATGTATCCTCATCTAGTGTTAATGCGTTTTCATGGCTTTTTGACATAAATGTGGTTGTGGTCACTCCAGACAGCGGAAAGTGATGTATCAATTCATTCTCACTTAAACATGGGAAAAGGTGACAAAAACAACCTATAAGAAATACTGTAATGCTGTGGCTGCAAACAATTTATCAGCAATAAGGCACAGAGGAGGTTGGTTATGAATATTCTGTGGTCAAAGTACCTCAACTTTAAAATGGATGGAAAAGGTTTGAATCACACTGAACTCAGATTGTAAAGCCAGCAAATAACTTGCCCATCAGATATTTTGTTTCCACCACTCTTATCTTTCCATGTTATAATGTAATGTGCCGATATCAAACAGGCTAGAAAAAAAAAATTCTACACAACCACGTCCAGGACACAGGATATCTGACATCCAGTAGATTTTTATCGCTGAAAAAACAAATAAGCCTGATGGCAGTGAGAGTTATTTAATACCCATGGACTGACATATAAATCAAGTAGAAACTACCACAAATGGCCTAAAAACACACACTGGAATCTCCGAAAAAGTACTAAACTGCATAAGTGTGTTACAAAACCATAAATACTTCAGGAAGAACATGAGTTTTATCTTAAATCACTTTGTGTTCTTGTCTTTCTAATATTTTGTGATTGTAAATCTGCTGTGATATCATCTGACTTTTCTGCTCTGTTTCTGTTTTAAAGCATTTTGTGAGTGTGTTTTTTTCTGCAACAAAGCATCATATATATCACTCATTGTGGCACAAAAACTTTCCTGGCACCTTTTTTAGTTGCCTTGGTTGTTTTTTAAGCAACATGAGACATCAGACCCCTTGTATTTGTTTGACACGTCTATTGCAGCAGTACACCATAGTCTGAGTTTGGCATCCAGGCTCTGACCTGTCAACCCCCACAGATGTATTTTACATGCAGAATTTGACAGATGATGAGATTGTCCACTTAAATTCCTGTTGGTGGTAATTGGGGTGGTGGAGAGATAAAAGCAAGAGCACAGTGCCGATGCAAGGCAGAGCTGGCAGAGGCAAAGCAGAAAAAAACCCCAATGATAAACCTCCTTGGATGTTTGTCAGGTGAATTATGATGCATGTCAAGTATGACAAAAGAGCAGTTTGAATTGTCTACCTGAACAAACTGACAGGTGTCACCCCATTAGCCTGAATGAGTTTTTATTTGGATTAATGTTTTTTTTATGTCTTTATTTCAGGGGAGGACAACTGAAAGAGTCAAAAACAGGCGCATGAGGTTTAGAAAAGAAGGCACAGTTGGACATTGAACTCAGTCCACCTGCTTGGAGGAAGATAGCCTTGCACATTGGGCATGACTGTACCACGATACCCTTGGTGTAGTTTCTTGTGAGAGCTATATTGTCTTTTTGTCTTTTAATGCTAGTTGTATGATTATGTTTCTCCCCTTTAGAGCACTTTGAATTGCTTTGTGTATGCATGGTGCTCCATAAATAAACGTGACTTGCCTTTATTGTGATCATCCGTCAGGCCATTATTTATACCACTTAACATTTTTTAGGTTGTGGTGGTGGTGGGGGGTCGGGGGGTGGGGGGGGTAGAGTCCAACCAGCTAACACTGGGCTGAAGGTGAGGTACACCCTGGACAAGTAACAGGCCAGTCACAGGGCTGATATAAAGAAACACACAATCACTCACTTACACACTCATGTGTAAGAACAATTTAGAGTCACTAATTGACCTAATGGGCATGTTTATGTTCTGTGGGACCATAAACATGCTATAAGCCCAATCCTGCAAAATGACACCTCATGTGGATTTTTGATTGTAGATGTGGATCAACAAATGGGACCTCAGTATTACAATATTTTTACACCCGATGTGATACTGTATCTGCTCTTACCAACATATTCAACACATTCATTTTCAGTTAGATGGTTGAATTTGTCATTTGTAGGTTTGATAGACTTACCTCTATCTCTGCCCTGTTTACTGCTTTATTCAACCACTTTTCTGCCTCTCTTTTCTCTTTACACTCCCCTCCTAAAGTTGACGCTGTCATATTTTGAAACATCTTTCTCTCTGGGTTGGCACTGCTGTGCTTCCCTCTGTCCGCCTGCTTCTCTTTTGTTAGGGACCACACAGAGGGATGACATGTTGGAGGCACATCCTGGTTGGGTGGCCCCGGCTGCAGGAAAGATGTGGGTGACAGGATCAGCCTTCAACAGACTATGGCAGTAATGCGTGTAGACAGTGCAAAACCAGCCTTTTAGAGACCTGTAGAAAGAGCAACGCTGGCAATTCTGAATAAATGCACTTTGAAAAAAAAGAAGAAAAAAGTTCTTTGGGAGCCTTGTTTTAGCTGCAGCCTCATGCAACAGACTCCCATGCACTACTAATGTCTTTAAACAACACTGGCAGCAGGAGAAGCTCTAATCTTATCTAACTTACTATTCCCAGCACTTCACAAAGAATTGGCGGATGAAAACTGTCTTTCATTAATTATAAAAGTAAAAGACAGAAAGTAGTTCTGGAAATAAAGTGAGTGCATGATATTTTTTTCAGAATGCTTGTAATTAAAATTTGTACTTTTCAGTGATTGCTGATTACAAACCATTAAGTTCATTTTCCAGCCATTTTTTTCTTAGTAAACAAAATAAGGAAAAAAGTAAAGGTCCAGAAAGAAACAGAAATGTACAATGTTTTAAGAGAAAGGAAAAATGTACAGAAATAAAATGTTCAAAAAGGAGAGAAAAAGTAGGGAGGGGGAGAAAGGGGTCAAAATTGCTTATAGATGAAAGCAGGTATTTTAACTCTGTCACCCATCGACCTTTAAGCTCGGGAGAACTGAGGCTGAAAACATCATCTGTTTTTTTAGTTGTTAGTCCACACATACATCAGTAGGCATCAATTCTTTTGAACACAATATCTTTCTTTTAAACTTTGACCACATGTTCATGGAGAATCCTGGATAGATCGATGAGATTTTAAGGTCATCGGCCAAAGGTCAAGGTCATGGAATCTGGTGGTCGATATTTCCTTGTGACCGCAATATAGCAAAAACCCTTGATTTCCATTATACTTCAAACAAATTGTTATGCTTACCAAGGGATAAACTGGCCACATTTTGGAGGTCAAAGGTTAAAGGTCAAGTCTCAGTGCCCCACATTTACCTGTTGCTTGTGAAAGTTTTTTTTTAATGCAAGTTCACAAAATGCTTAAAGGGTTTTTCTTCAAACTTTGCATAAGTTACACCCATGACAACATTTTCAGGGTCAGAGGTGAAAGGGCAAGGTCATGAGCCTCTTGGGCAACTTTTGCTGGTGAACACACTATCTCAAGAACGGTCAAATGGAATTTTATTAAACTTTCAAACTCATCATCATTCTTTGCTCTTTTAAGTCTAATTTTGATAAAGTTAAACATCAAGGGTGCTTTTAATGATTTTTAAAGACTTTGCATGAATATCCACCATGACACAGGGATTAATCAATCAGATTTTGGAGGTCAAAGGTCTAAAGGTTAAGGTCATGAAGTGTCCTGGTCATCCTTTGCTCTGAATGTGGATCTTATCTCTAGTTTGTGGATGCAATAATTCATAAAGTTGTTTTCCTCTGACCGTTTACTAATGTTTACTTTTACATGAGAATGACCTGATTGGATTTTTTAACGTCATGAGTCAAATGTCATTGAGCTTCATGATCATTCTTTCTTGTTAAAGCCAGTTTTTGAAACTTGAAATCACACAAACAGTTTAATTTCATTTAAACTATTCCCAAATGTCCAACATGACAAAAGCATGAACCCACTAGATATTGAAGGCCATTGGTCAAGGTCATTGAGTTTTCTGATTATCTGTAGCTGTTAAATGACATATCGTTAAAGACCTTTTGTGGCAACCTGTCAAGCTCTGTACATTTGTCTTATCCTACTTAAAGATGACCAGATTGGATTTTGGTTGTCATAGGTCAAAGGTTATTGGGCATTATGTTCACCGCCTGCTTGATAGCATATTATCACTAAAAGTTCCTAGCAGGATTTTCTCAACTTGTTTTTTTTTTTCAACAAATGTTCAATTTCACTCAAGGACAGACTGGGGAGATTTTTAATAGACGAAGTCAAATGACCCCAGGTCTCATGATCATACCTTATCTATGAACTTGATATGTTAGGTTTTCTTTAGGGGATTTCTGCCAAATATCCTCTCTAATTTGATGATGAACTAATTACATTTAAAAGTGGGCCAAGTCACCCACAGTTAAACTTTCACTCCCTAGAAGTGTATACCCTGCTGTGGCATAAAAGCACTATTTTGCAGATCTGGTTTAAAATATTTTAGTTTCTAAACAGCTTAGTAGCGCTCAAAAAATGTTCAAATCTTACCAACACTTAATTTGGAAAAGATATAGAAAAAAAGCCTGGGTGCAGATTTTATAAGAAATTACATCAGATTTGTGTTGATTATATTTTCTAGTAGCTGTAGAGCTTCATCACTGTCGGGGCCATCAACACTGAACCACTTCAGTGAAGTTCAAGGAGTCCTGAGAACTTCTCCACTGGAGCTATCAGAAACTCTTTGTAGAAAACCTGCTAAATCACCTTGTAGCATTTAACAAGTACTTGACAAAACAAATGGTCTCTGTGTAAGTGTGTGTGTGTGTGTGTGTGTGTGTGTGTGTGTGTGTGTGTGTGTGGGGATGGTAAGATGTGTGTATGTGCGAGAGAGGGAGAGGGAGACAGCCACTGATGCTGGACTTTGTCAAGCTTGAGAGGCTGCAAAAAATCTAGATCAAAAGTGTCATCACTTACTGCCCCTGGATCCCAGCTGCACCACGACAGCTTCCACATTCTTGCTCTAAATGAGGGATGGTGCGACGACTGCTTGTTTATTTTGTTTCTCTTTTGTCTAATTTTTAGTGAGAATGTGGGGATGCACGGTGGGCTCTGCCCTCTTCTTTCTTCCTTAACTTTAAGGCCATGAGAAAAAGATAAGCACAGACAATACTCCGAAAACACTATTTAAAATGGGGATCTAATTTGATTGAAATTTCAATCACTTTGGTCCTTGTCTATTCTTTGTCTTCATCCCACATAAACTTTGAAATCAGTTTTAATTGTTTTATAATCTAAAGAGATAAGCACATTCCTTAAAGAGAGCTAACCATGAGCATAAATGGAAAATACTAAGGATTATATAAATGTGTCTTAAATTGTCTCCAAATCAAAACCGTAACAGAGGCTGATGAGTAGGGCTAAGCTCAGTCCACCTGTGTTCACAGAGATGAGTAAATGTTACATTGTTAACAGAGAAATGGCGGAAAAAATCTCTATAAAATACAGAGGAGGGTAGTCAGACAACACGCCTGTATACGGTTACCACTTTGTGGAGGTAAGACTACATTCATTGAACATCTTAAATTAATGTACTGAATGCCCGACAAATAATTTCACTTTTCAGGCTAAAACCTTAAGGAATACAGACCGGAGTGGCAATATTTCTGCAGCCACTTGCCCACAGTAAGCCCATTGCAGAGCATAGGCGCTAGAATTGATGCAGAGTTGTTGATAATATGGCACTGAACGGCACTATGCAGATATCAAAAATTAATCAATAACCCTGATTGAAGGCAAAATAAGACCACTTTAAAAAACAATTTAAACACTGTCATTCTCAGCAAACACTTGAGTAAAAACAAGACAACTCCCATTCAGTGCTGCTATTGATCTAACAATCTTGACAACAAATAAAAAAGTTTTAAGCCTAAAGATTTCATTACACCTTTGTTCAACTGAAGGTGTCATAGAAAGTCTGCAGTAATTTAAAATATAGTTTCAGGCCGAACAATATATCATATTATCATTGCTATTGTAAAGTACAAATGGGCAATAATCACATGCAATGCGATTGACATTGCATGTCCTGCGACACATGCAAAGTCGCAGGACATGCAATGTCAATCACAAGACACAGCGTGGCACGCTGCCATTTGTGCATTGTCTGACCAAAACAAGTGCCATATTTGTCATTTCCTTGGTGACAATAACTCTCCATCTGACATTACCTTCAGTAGGCTCACTCACTGCGGACCACAGAGCATGCAGAGTTTGTGTTTCTTCATGTACAAAATGTATATAGGTGACACTCTTGGCAGATTCAGCTGTCTGACAATTCAAAGGGGGACCATGATAAATGATGACTTTCAGCTAATTTTTCTTTCTATGGCTGACTTTAATCATAAGAACTACTCATGCTCTGTATCTTACATTAACACATGAACTACAAAACATTCCTTAAGACACCTACCGTCCTCAAAAATGGTCTTTACTGTGACACAGACGCAAAGCAGAGATAACTAGCAAACTTTATGAAATTTAAAACACAGGGCTACTGATGGAGAGTTCACTTCAAAGATTGTCCAAAAATGTCTGAAATGCACATTAAAAGACACAGCATTTATCTGGAAAGTTCCCTTAAAAATTGTAATACATATTGAAGGACAACAAGATATTTCAGTGTAATACTTTGCAATATCATTTTGCTTACTTTTTCCCAGTATCTCAGTATCATTTTGCACCATTATTGATTCCTACCACACGGGGCAGTCTGGTTAGCCTGTTGGGCATATCACATCTCCATAAAGTACAGGGATCATACCCAGCATGAGTATTTTCTGATTATACCCACTGTGAACAGCTAGAGTTGCATTGTTTACCTGTACAATGAACATATTTAACTTCCTGCCACCTATCCAACTTTCAGGCATCATTGAAACCACGTGACTGTTAAACACCTAGATTAGCCCTTTATTGCCTGAAAACACAAATTATAGCCAGAAAATACAAATTTTTTGGAGCTGAAATGTTTATTTCACTTTCTACTGAAATCCAAAAAAATCAGAATTTCCATAAAATTTAACATATATATTTTTGTATCTCATTTGATACATCAGGTGTTTTCCACTTGAGGACATTTTTATCATTTATCTGATTGTATTCAGATTTTTTTTAGTAATTTGTTGATCATATTGAATAGATAGAGGAAAAGTATGGATCAAAAATGATACAACAGGCTTTCAGGGGTTAGCAGTTCCTGTTGCCCTATGTGGCAGTCTTTGAAGTAACACCTAGACACGACCGGTTTATCTAGGTCAAGATAAACCGGTTGTGTCTTGTTGTGGTGGATCTGTCATGGCAACCATTGTTCACAGCACTGTAACTGTAAAAAGAACGCATTTATCTGTGAAAACTGTTATATAAATATAAGAGACAATGTAAGTACTCAATTAAAACGTAGGAGTGTTCATTTTAAAAATCAACTTATACTTCAATTGAAAAAAATTCTGTGCATTTGAACCTTTAACATTTTCGACCCATTATGTGGAACAGTTTCAGTATCACAACAAGTCAGTATGTCACTAATCCTCTGAGCAGGTAGCAGCCTTGATTACTCAGAGAAGTGTATGTGGTTTGGTGTGTCAGCACAGGGTAAAGCATATTAACTCGCTCTATAGGAGGGAGAGGAGAAATAAAGACCCTTTTAAACAAA
This sequence comes from Cetoscarus ocellatus, assembly GCA_037902135.1. NCBI lineage: Eukaryota > Metazoa > Chordata > Actinopteri > Labriformes > Labridae > Cetoscarus > Cetoscarus ocellatus. The sequence continues at coordinate 6,262,114 of JBAMNC010000387.1, forward strand.
TCTGCTGTCACAGGACCGATAAAGACACAATCAGCAGTGTGTGAGTGTGTGTGCTTGTGTTTCTGTGTGTGTGGATGTGTGAGTGGATGTTTGAGTCCCCAGGGCATCAGTGGGCGGTCAGGTGGTCCTCTGTGCTCGCCAGTCAAGCATCTTACCGCCCCACTAGCCACCCCGGTGCCATTGTGCACTGCAGAGGCTGCATGACTGATGCGACAAAGAAGGAGACATTGATCTTCCAAGATGCTCTCCACTCTCAGTACTCTGGGCAGTACGCAAAGGGAAGTGAGCTGATCCTCTCGAGCAGACCGCAACTAAGCTTTGCCTTTTTTTTAAAACCTTAGTAGCTCTTTATCCACAGCTTCAGGAGGAGGGAGAACCACAGAACAAAATACATTTGTGTAGCATGAGTTGTAAGATCCAAGGAGACTGTGGTAACAGGCTTTATTAAGGGCTAATAAGGGAATCCCAAGATTTTATCAACTAAAGTTTAGGAAATATCAATCTTTAGGGGCTGAAATCAATGTTTCCTTAGGATATTTGACTTGATTTGAGCAGAAAGCTCTCATAACATCCAGCACACAGTTCTGACAGGTGGGGCACTTCTAGTGTACCCTTGAGCATGGTACTTCAGCTCACTTATCACAGCTTCATTCAATTGCACCAATAAAACAATCCAGCTGCATAAACATGTTACAGAATGTGTGAAATCTAAAACAGAGAGCATCTTAAATGCTCCCCAAATAACACCATCTGCAACAGGGGCCAATAAATCATTCCACTCTGTAATTCAATGATTTAAGAGCTTACTTTATGACACTTTGTGGCACCACGCTGAGCCGAGGTGTCGCTTTTTTAAGTGTCCATTACTGTGAAAATCCAATCTCCCAAATGGTAGAATGGGAGGCCCCATTTGGGAGAACAGGCTGAAGCTGTGACAGAGGGAATCTGTGCCGAAGGCCCAAGCTTTTACACCTGTGTGTGTCTGTGAGTGTGTTTTTGTGTGTTTCTGTGTATCTTTCTGTGTGTGTTTCTGCATGCTTGTGTGTCTCTTCATTTCTGTGTGTGTATGTGTGTGTGACACAGGGGAGTCTGAGTAGTGAGTGGGAGAGTCAGCCAGCTGTGCTCTCTTGTGGTAGCTGCAGGGATCGCCTGGAAACCGTCAAATGTCCAATCCTTTTTCTGTGAGCCACTAAAGTCACTCTATCTGCTCATTACTCCCTCAACTTATATAAAACATTTTGCATCTCCTGAAACACACATGTTGTTGTGACCCACTGATCCTGATTTAGCTGAATTTGTAGCTTTTTTTATGAAACTGCTGATTTAAGATCAGCTTTAGTTGTGCTTTACATGCAAAACTTTCATCTGATGATGAGGTCACAAGACAAAGACCCCAGACATTTTTCCCCCTGCAGGGTTTTGGGCTCATTGCTTCGCTTACTGCTGCAAGATGTAATTGCTCACTAAATAAGCATCTCTCAGGGGTGGCCAGCCTGCTATTCAGTGCAGGCCTGCACAGTGTCCTCGTCCTCTCTGAGGCCAGTCCAACACGTACAGTGGCTTTTCTCTGTCTCTCAGGACAGCTCCACCAGCTGCCTCATCAAGGCTGATTGCTGGAGACATTCCTCTCCCAGCGATATATATCCACCTGACATGAAGCAGACCTGTACTAAATGCTCACTGAGGACACAAGAGGAGTCTCCCTGTTTTCTACCTCAAAGAACTTACCCTTCCCATTGGTCACCTCAGCACTCACTACCTGTGCTAACGGTTCATACTGCTACTCCATTAAGTTGGCTTGGTTGTGGCCCACAGGATACTGTGGAAGAGCAGAGTTGTCTCCATTGCAAAAGTGTCTGCTTCTTAATTCATTATTTTGGTTATAAATAACATAGCTAAATGGGATGATTAGTAAATTTGTGCAGCTAGGTGCATGTCCTGTAAACAGCATGATGATGCAGGTGATGCTGACAGCTTGGAAGAGTCTGTCCAGTCCTGTCCATGTTGATCAGTGACTGTCTTGGTGAATTTTATGCTCTTCCAGGGTAGATGCACTTTGTGTTTAACCTTTGAAAACAGCTGTACTCCATGGGGGGATTTAATGATTTATCCCAGGCTTCTAAATGAGTTGAAGCCTGATTTTACGATCTTTGCAAACCGTAGTTTGCACTAACTGACTAATCTAAAATCAGTGGCAAAAAGTGATAAGGCTTATCAGATGCCCTGGGTATAAATGTTTTAACAAACTTAAACACAGCAGAAGGCCTTAAAGCAGCTCTTACTTCCCACTCTGTCAGCAATATCAGAAGGAAATGGCTGTGGTGTGACTATGGAGAATAGTGTCACACAAATCAGGGTTCTGGCTTGTTCTGCAAGCCCCTCAACCTCAGAATCCCCACAACACTCTCTCTAACCCGCATGAAAATGTTATTTTTGGGGGTTTGTATGAAAAGATTTGATGCAAGAGTGAGGCCTATTCTTGTTTACACAACAGAAATGCTGCCGTGGTATTTATACAAAATCGTTTCATCAGTGAAAAAAACCTCTTTATTTATGACCCCGACAATGACACAAGAATAGGTTCAAGCCCTTCTCCATCTGTTTGTAATCGCAGTGTAATGCTATCATCACCTGTTTCCATGGTCCCGGTCACATCTGGCTTGCATTAGAGAAAAAAAAAAAAAGGAAAAAGAAAGAAATAACACAAGGTGCATTTTTTTCCTTCCCTCTTGTTTTTTTTGGCTTATAAGTTTGTTAATTAGACTAAAACAGCAAAACAAGTTGCTAGACATTGAGGAGAAATGCAAATATTGAGACACAATTTGTTTTAAATTTCTGACCCAGACTCCCTGGGGGTGGGGTTTAACAAATTCAACACACAAGTTTAAGCACTCTAAGCATTTTAATGTAATGTAATGTAAAGTTAATTTACAAGGATTACAAATGGATCGCCTCAAAAAGCTGACAGGGAAGACTCTAATTTGTCTGAGTTAAATCCAGACACTTGTCGATGAGGTGGATTCTTTTCAATGTGTCTTATTCAAAGGTATTTTAAAAGGAGTATCAGTATAACAATACAAGTTAATAAGATGCATTTAAATCCACATTGTCTAAATTCAGTGCCTGATTTATAGATAATGTAATTGCTTATATCTTAATTATTGACTGAACATCTGTCTCTAATGAATGAGGCCAGACAAAACACTTCTATGCACAAAACAAAAAGTCTGCAGTATCCCGACCAACCCCACTCCCCTTACTTACAGTACAACTGTAACAGTAATACTGCATATCATCACTGTCTGGCCCAAACCCCCCTTCTCCAAAATCACCACTTTTCAGGATTAAAAAAACAGAGTTTAAAATGCATAAATTGTCATAACTGGCACTTGTTTTTGATGTTTGTAACTGGTCTTGTATCCATAAAGCTCACTCACAGATATAGATTGGGACCAAAAGCCCTGATTTGTGAAAAACATAAATATCATGAAAAACAAGGTTTCTGCCTGACAGCAACAGTAATATTTACTTAATAGTTTTTTGTAAAGTTACATATCTATGTCTTAGGAGAGGGTAAACGTCTGCCATATAATGCTATAAGTGTAAGAACACACACTATAGGATCTTGCACTATGAGTGAAACCTTGCTCAAGGAAATGTATTTCCCTGCCTCATAACAGAGTGGAATTTGTGTATCCGTTCTGTCTCTCCCATGGACACCAGCTGTGCAGCTGGTGCTGTTTGGAAACTGCAGCATAACTGTGTGGTTGAGAGGGATTTTTAACACAATTCTCCCATGTGCATTGAAGAAAGCAGTAATGTCATGCAATCGGGGCCATGTTATCATTGTGTGAATCCTGGAGAGTGATGTCAGAGGAAAAAGGAAACTCGCTTACTCCCAAACCAAGGGAGCAAAGGTTAGAGGCAGGTTGGCAGGGACCCAGATAGGCTTCAAGACTTTCCTTATTCTCTTCCTTTTTTGCTGTCTTTAAGAGCATAGACGTTTGGTCCAAATGGCTCACATGGACAGGATGCTGCTTCCTCTGGCATGTCTGGTTATGAGCTGTGATAAATCATTATGGAGTAATAGCTGTCATTTTGAGGTTAAAGATTACAGCTTTCTTTAGATGAAATGGATCTGCATTGATGGAATACACTGTCCTAAATGGATGAAACTAAGAAAAAAAGGATGGATGGACAAACTAATTCGTTTGCTTCATTAATGTGAGCTTTTCATCATCTGTAATGAAAAATCAACACTACCTAATCTATTATGAGTGGGATCATTTTGTGTCCCTGAGATGTTCATGTTTGGAGGGAAGAATTAGAGCTGACTTTTTACTCCTGTGTATGTGTGTGTGTGTGGGTGCGAGTGTGTAGGTGGGGGTGTGCGCACATGTGGGTGTGGGCGTGTGCGTGTGTGTGTTTGCAGTGTTAATATAATGCTTTGTTACTCATTAAATGTGCCACGTCACAGTAAGTTTACCACAGCAACTCTCTGATGGCCACAAATGAACCAAACCACAGATTTTCTCCATTAAATAACCTCTTTATTTGGATTTTTAAGAGGAGTGGTCCAATGATTCAGTCTCACTCTTCAACAATGCAAGATAACCTTTCATGCTGGAAATGATCATTATTTAGCACACTTAGATTGCACCAAGTGAATACTGTCATGTATTTTGGGAATATGAGGTAATTTCATTACGAGAATATGTGTTTATGATGGAGTTTCCAACCGTAACTGGGCCAACATTGATTTCCAAACAGCAGCAACTGGAAGTTTGATGTTTCATCACTGATTAGATGTCACTCACTGCTCCCTTCAGGTTCCCAAAGTGACCACGGATATTTACAAAACATGATAACGTTCCAAACTCAAGCACATAGAAACCTGATGTCCCTGTTAGAACACTATTAAAGTGATGTGTCCTCTCCTTTAAAAACAATAAACCTTTGCATGGGGTCCTAACTCACATAATATGTGAGAAAAAAATGACCAACAAGGTCTCAGTTATTATACATTTATGGCTGGTGTGGAAATCAGAATCCAAGATGTGTCACTGACTTCAATAAGTCCTGATGGCAAAAGGTTTTCTTCAGTAAATATCACGATCTTGTCTGTTCTGATCTTAATGTTTAAGAAACAAAATGCACAGCACCAAATTCCTATATACTGAACATGCCTGTAGTAAACTGAGAATAAGAACCAGCAATGGAAGATATTTATCTATATTAAAGTTTTCTGTTCATTAACTGAATATGCCAACTGAGGTCACATGGAGAGACTGCAGTTATTGCAGGAAACACATTCTTGCCATTTTCTATCAAACTGCATTCACATGTTGCATACTAACTGTAAACTTACAATCTTTGTACTATAACTGGATTAACAAACACTTCACATCAGCCCACAGGCTTTAGGATGTGTCCATCAGGTTTGTTGATTTGATTAAATGCTCATTTGTTCGGAAAATGCAATATCAACTGTTAATATAAAAACCTTCCAGCGATAATATTTTGGCAGGGCAGCTAATACTTGGTTCCTGGTAACCTGCAGGCAAATTATCCAGTAATTTAGGCATGGTTTTATATGAGATTTGTCTCTTATTAGGCCATTGATGTCGAGCAAACAAGTTATAATTAAGTACATGCACAGTGCACAGAGAAGTACAGAGCAGAGGTGGTGGTGAGGGAGGAGTAATGTGAGCTCTGCAGCCGTGATTTTGTACTCTGATATATTTCAGGCTCTGCAGAGACTTGATTACACAGATCTTAATAACTTCATGCAGCTGCCATGTCTGTGTTATCATTACCTCCGCCAAGGAGATTATGTTTTGCAGGCATTTGTCTGTTTGTTTGTCTGTCTGTCTGTTTGTGTGCAAGATAACTCAAAAGTTATCAGTGAATTTTGATGAAATTATCAGGGAATGTTAGTCATGCGGGGAACAAGGAAAAAACTGATAAGATTTGGTGGTGATCCATATCTGGATACAGATCCAATAAAATGTTTTTAAGGATTTGTTTATGTATAGATAGAGCAGGTCTCAACTTTTTAGCTAATTTTTTTGGCTAATAGTGTCAGTAATGCTTCACACAGATATATGTCATGTGGGTCTGTGCACAACCAAAGTTAAGTTTGGATCAAGGTTCAGATCCAATTTTTGCTTGTGATCATCTCTTAAAAATTTACAGGATTTTCATTAAACTTTGGGAAAATGTCCACAATTTTTCTGAATGATGACCTTATTAGATTTTGGAGATCATGGGTCTAAAGTCAGAGTCATCCCAGAAATCCTGGGATAAAAAGTATAAGTGATTTACTTTAAATGTTGTGAAAATGTGCCGGTCTGGTTCATGAACAAACTGATTAGATTATGAAGGTACATTGCTCAAGGTCAAGGTCATCATGTGGTCATCCTTATCCTGTAAATGTCACATCTTAGGGCCACAACTGTCTTCTCTGACTGAAAGGTCAACTGATTAAGTTTAAGGTCAAAAGTCAAGGTTCCTGAGCCTACTTATCCTTCTTTGCCAGAGATAACAGTATTAATATGCTTTGAGGGTTTTCTTTGCATTTTGCACAAGTTTCCACTATGGCTCAGGAATGAGAAGCTAACAATTATTTTTATTTTGCAAAAAAACACCATAAATTATTGGCCCACCACTGTACTCTCACTGTCTGGTGCCTGTAAACATTGTGGTGTCATAAAACTAACAGGCAGTGACTTATTTTTCCCCAAAAAAGTTCAATTCTGCTGTGAATTATCTGTCAAATGTATTAATTATTGGTATTAATTTCTTGAAACAGTCTTTTATTATTGCCTTTGTTTGAAGCCTGCCCTGTGACAGAGGTTACAGGCATTAAAAACACCAATTAAAAAGTAATAAACTTTGCCAGTTGTGGTCCTGTTTGACTTTATAAGTTGAAAGGAGCGATCAATATAAATATTTTTAATATTATAGAGAAAGGTTTTTATTTTCTGACTCTTGGGATAAAGGTTTTGCCTGTGCAAGTGAAAAAGTAAGTTAGACATACTTTTAACCTAAACGGGACTGTGATAACGAGATAAACACTTCATTGTAATCCAACCAAACCACTTTGTTAACATAGCACATTCGAAAATTATTTAATTTACCGAACTGACGCACAGTGACTACCAAGCAAAAATAAAATGGAATAATTAAGTAAAATAAATAAAGCTAACAATTCAAAAAATAAAACATAAAATACAAAATATAAAAACATATAAAAACAAGTTAAAAACACATAACACACAACAATTTGTTAAAATAAAAGCCAACTTAAGAAAAAAAAAACACATAAATCTGAGACAACACAAATGTCCTGCTGAATTAAAAGATGACGAGGTTTAAAAGTAGGTAAATTGGTGGACAACAGTGAAGGCTCGGTCATACGTTTTTAGTCTGGTCTTAGGAATAACAAAGAGAAGCTGCTCTGCAGACTTCACAGATCTTGACTGGCTGTAGACTTTTAAAAGATCAGAGTTGTAACAAGATCTGTCTGCATTCGCTACTTGAAACTTTTTCAACAGGAATTTACAGAGCTTTATTCACTAAATCTTTTTAAATGTTCTTTTTCTTTTTCTTCTGTTTTTATGTTGAATTGCTCCTCACTCTTTAAACCTTTCCAGTAGATCAGTGTTGCAGCATCATCCGCTCTGAATTTTGCCTGTTGCAACATCCACACGTTCTCATGGCTAATTAGTTGTAAACATAGTTACTGTGGTCCCTCAGTGTTTGTATACTTTCAGCTGTATAGTTATTCTTTTGGTCAAGAACAAAGATTAATATCTTTTCACTTCTACAATCAGAACAAAACACTTTTTCTTGGTTGTTTAAAATCTGTCATAAACAGTTTTTCTCCTGTTTTAAAAGTTGCAGGACATGTTGATTGGCTGGGATAGACTACTGGATAAATAAACAACTTTTGTGTAAAGTGTGGGGACAAATAATGCTGAGCTTGCTGAAAGTATGAAAATACTATGTGGTTAGAAGTTTAGTCCTGAATTCTTTGTTTGTGTTTGCAAAAGAAATATACTTTAAATGATAGTGGTATATCTGCAACAATTAATCACAAAGCTGAGAAGACATCGTAGGAGGTTTGTCGGGCTCAAGGCTTCCTGATCTAGTTTGTATGGTGGCCCTGAAGTGCAAACCACAACAGCAAATAATTAAACACAACAGCATATTAAAAACACTACAGCAAATAACTAAACACAACAGCGAAGAACTAAACACAACAGCAAAGAACTAAACACAATGACATTAAGGTACCAAAAGAGGTAGGTACTTGTGGACCACATCGTCATCGCTGATGGGACGAGTGTTTGTGTGAAGAGGAGAGAAGGAGGACTTGATTGGATGAACGCGCAGTTCAACCTTTGACCAGGAAGTGATTCTGCCCTTCACGTGTTTAGCTCAGGATGGAAATATCATGAACATAACAGCCAAAAAACTCTAAGGCAGGGGTCACAAACTTGCAGACAATATTTTGTAGTCCCTTATGGCAGGGGTCTGCCACCTTTCCAATCAACAGAGCCATTTGCCATTCATGTTCCGAAGAACCCATTCAAGCACGAGTTATTTCATCTTATCAGACAGAACGCTTCCCCGCCATTGACAAGTTTTTCCATCATTCCGTGTTTTTATTGAACTCTAGTAGTTGGCACTCTTACGTGGAGAAGTTCTGCTCTCCTGTTACCATAAACAAACAAGACACCTCACTGAGGGAACCACAAAGCCGAGGTGCACCTTGAGATGAAAGAGAGAAAAAAGCACTGACGCTGTGCAAACATCAAACCTAAACGCAAGATCCTGTTCATTTAACGCACAAGTTTGAGACGGTTTGGTTCCATGTTTGCTCACCGGGAGGATGAATTGTCAGAATATTATCTAAATAACTCTGGATTTCCTGTATGACAACCTGCGAGGAGAAGCCTACCCGTCTGGGATTTTTTTAAGGTAGATAAAATTAAATTTGTTAATGGATGACATCAATACAAGTTTATGAAATGGACAGCTACACTTATATTTACAAATGTACTGATAACACGACATAAACCGCTCGTTAGCCTCTGCCGTCTGATCAGGACAACAGGCACACACATTACGCACCTACGAGGAAAGCGCACATATTACGTCCCTCTGAGCTCCCAAAACTAGAGAAGCTTCCGAATGCATTGGTCTGCAGGAGCGAACTGCTTGTACACTTCACAAACTAATCAGGTAGCAGAATTCCTCAACCTTCACAGAGAAAACACTGGTGAAGCGAGGCACTTCGCGCTAATATTTCCATGCTCTTGCGCTTTTAGAGTGAATGTTTTTATCAAATTCAAGGCCCTTCAGGTGGTGCATATGTTCGTAGTTCACTGATAACCTCTGGTATGCCTCCATGTCCCATCGACCCCCCCCAAAAGAAAAATCTCATGGGATCCCGTAGGCGACCTATTTTGGTTTAGAAACAGAATTTCCCCGAAGGGTGAGGGATTTTCATGCCTAGGACTCAACATAGAACCAAGCAGAGAGTGGATCTGCAGCATCACCGACCGCTGCACCACCCTGCAGCCTGGTTTGTAACACAGTCATTCACTGAAACAATTAACCAGATTTAAATTTTGAGGAACAAACAATAAGAAGCACAAGTTAAGGCAAAGAAAGCGTACAAACAATGTGGCGTAAGAATGTAAAATATAAGGACACGACCAAAATAAAAGATAAAAATAATTTCAAAAAGATGGCAAGTCAGTGGCTCAGTGTGATAGTGTGCTTGGCTTGGTCAGTTATCAGAAGGTTGCAGTTTCAAGCCTAGCTCCGGCTGTCACATGGCGATGAGTCCCGGGGCAAGACACTTAACCCCAAGTCGTGTACATGGGCATGAAAAAGCGTGAATGTGTTTCTGATACTGATGGAATCCTGACAGGGAAACGCCCACATCAGTGAGTAAATAGGTGTGAATAGGTGTGACCTGCTGTGTAAAGCTGCTTTGAATAGTCAAGGACTGGAAAAGACTGTATAAGCTCAAGTCCATTTGCCATTTACCAAAAAGGAAATAAAGGGCTGAAGAGGGGAGTGTAAAAATAAAACAATAAGTGATAAAAGCAGTAAGACAAGAAACAATAAAAAATAAAGAAAAACAATGATATATCTTCAAACATAGACAGTTGATGAAATAATTAAGCATTAAGAGAACCTGAAAGGTAATTAAAGCGAAACATGAGACAAACAAGAGGCAGGAAGTTAAGCCATGCAGCTTAAATAAGTTAAAATGGGAATTACAACTGAGTTGAAGCATGAAGATGTATAAAAAACACCAATGAAGAAGGTGCCTGAGGCTTAAGTTATCAGAGCAATAAAAATAGAGAAGAGACAGAAAAACAGACATAAGATAAAGACGACGTCACATGAAAGTAGGTTTAAAAAGACATTTTAAAATGTTTAAATAGCACATTACGTTTTCTTGTTCTGTAAACAAACACATTCTTCGCCAATAATGAGAGTCTAATATCATTTAATTCTCTTTATGTTATTTAAATAGTGAACACAAGGCAGCTGTTAAAAACACTTTTGTGTTTAATTTAATGCAAAAGTGACAAAAACATGAAAAGAACCAAAAATTAAATAACCCAAAAAAATTTGTCAACTCTACTCAATGTCAAACTTAGATAAATGCTGCCTTCCAGGCAACCCATAACTCGGAAATTTCCCAGATGAAATCTCCTAGTTCCGACCTGAAAGCGTTTCAGGCAAATTACGACTTCAGTTTGAGCGCAAGGAATTCTGGTATGTAAACAAACCAACATGGCAGACATTATAAGATTTATGCTTAATCATTTCAATCACCAAGGGAGCCTGCAACTTGCTCATTTGAGTGAAACGGAGGAGGGGAAACGGCGCATAAGGTAACAGAAGCTTATACTTTTTACTTTACAGTAATTGTCGTTATTTTGAAACGTATTTTGTATTGAATAATGCACTGAAAACTAGCTAACACCAGAGCAGCTGCCAATGATGCATTAACATTAGCAGAGGAATAACGTTAGAGCAGTACCTTGCTATGAGAGACCGGACCAGCCATCTGAAGGCAAGACCACCAGCTCATGAGCAGCACCACTGCATCCATAGAGGCTGCCATATTGTTTGGGCAGTGATGTGACGTCACAAGTTGTAACTCAGAGTACAACGATCTGGTGCGAGTTCATGGGTGGGAAGTTGGGTGGGACGAGTTCGACTGCCGTTCCGGTAGACTTTTACGAGTTACAGGTGGGAAAACCACGAGTTACGGGTTGCCTGGAACGCAGCAAAACATATTAAATAGGATCAGTCCATTCTTGGAGAGTTTAGTGTGAAAATTTGCTTTTTTGTGTGATCTTTAATTTGTCTGTAATTTGAATATGGAGTTAAAATAGCAGTAAGTCTTTTATTCATGCCCAGATGACTGCACAAAAAGTGTTGCTTCCCTTCTGTAAAGTGTTCTTTAGTGCACTATCCACAAGTAGATTAATACCTCCCTTTTTCCATTTCTACCCTCGTACCCACAGGTATCAACCCTCCAAACTGTAATCTAAAGCATTCAGAGTGAGAGAAAGAAAAAAATAAGGAGCTTACATCACATCCATACGTATGTCTTTGACTCACACTACATCTTATAGACAGATGGAAACTATTTGGACATCATTAGTGCCTGTGAGCGTTATGATCATTACACTGACATCACCCTGGAGGCAGGCTGGGGGTTATTTTTGGATAAGCTTAAAAAAAGTGACACCCCTCCCAGCTTTCATATATAGTTCCTGATGATGTATTACAGGACGTGTGTAATGAGTAAACATATGGGAGAATTTGTTTTATTTCCAAGAAAGCTAGGTTCACACAGTTAGGTGTCTTCACCTCTCTGAGAGGGAAGTATTGAAATCTCCCCTTTGAATCATTTACGTAGTGATCAGTACAAACCCCAGATCCAAAACAGTTGGGAAGTTTCTGTAATAACTTTTTTAATACATCAAATTCTGAATTTGATGCCTGAAATATGTTCAACAAAACAGCTGCGACAGGAGCTTGCTTTCCATTGTTGTGCATCACCTTTTCTTTAAACAACACTCTGTGCATGTTGGGGAACTAAAGACATTAAAGACCTCATAATGCACTATTTTGTGTGCTCTTATTGTGTTTTACTTGTCTCCTCTTCGTAATAGAGTACTTCTACATACAAGACAAAAAGTCTTCTCTCATCTTAACAGCACCAGTCTGAAATGGCTTGTTCCCCTGGCCCCCACAAATAGCCCTACCAGTGTGATGTCCCACCATTTTTTTCATCAGTAGTTTAAGCTCATTGGCATGGGGCAGTAAGCCCTGCAAAGCATCAACCACTAGAAAAGCACTCAGAGAGCGCAGACTTCTGCCAAGCAGCTTCAGTCCAACAGTCCAGCTTCCATGGCAATGTTAAACAAGTCCTGTATCTGGATGGTGATTCAGATCAGTCCCATAATCTAATCATTTCTTCCTTATCCTATTCCACACATTTCCGAAAAATTTCATCCAAATCAGTCCATAACTTTTCAAGTTATCTTGAACACAGACAAACAGACAAACAGACAAACAGACTAACTAACCAATGCCGGCAAAAACATAACCTCCTTGGCAGAGGTAATAAACAGAATGCAGAGCTGCTGTAAACACAGCACTGAGCAACACTGAGCAGACCAATTACTACAGAAGAGATCGGTCAACTAATCACAGCAAACTGGGCCACCTGGGAAAGGAAGCCTTAGAGTGAAAGCTGCTCTTGCAGAGCATCACAGACAGGCTGAGAATAGAGGCTGATTGGTATACGTAGTATGTAAAAACTAGAAGGTTTCTTGACATTTTTGATAGTAAATATATTTTATCAGTCATCGAGATCAAACATAAAACCCTGTCAAGGCAAAATGTGGGCTTTTGAAAAGCTGAAGTAATGAATGTAGAATTGTTGCTTATTCTCGCTTGATGTACCTTACATACTTTTTCAGTGAGAGCACGTATTGGTACCCCTATTTAGGTTTTACTACATTAAACAATTTAGAAAATATCTTAATCTCAAACAGTACACAGCTTAATACGCAAACAATAATATAATGTTAATATTAGTGTACCATCTTTAGATAACATTCCCCTTGCATATATTTATTGAATGTAGTTTAATGCATTAGTATTTCTGTACTAGTATTCACATTTAATTTTTTTCACTTCAGACAGCAGCAGAGGCAGAATGTATGAACTTATAGTTTAAAAGCAGTGTCACGCTAACCCTCATCTGGAAGGCTAGGGAATGCAAAGTCTGTTCTCTCTGAGCCGAGGTGCAGGTACACTAATTACAAAAAGTCAAGTCAATAGTTACAGTGTGTAAAATTGATCCAAATGTTTATAGTTTACAACAAAATTCAAATTTTGTCATTTTATAATTATATACATTATTTTTAGATGAGGTAAAATCCAGCCCTAGGTTATGTTATTTCCCTTTTAATAATTAAGAGAATATTTCAAATTGACTCAGAATTATTGTGGGTTTTTTTCTCAATTTAAGAGAAATGACAAATCAGTGCTACAAATGTGTTTTATGTTTTTAGTACTTTATTTTGTTTATGTTTACATCTATGAGATAGTCAAGTATGCATTAAAATAAATGATATGTTACATTACTGCCAAATAATTGCATATTTTTAATACTGATTGTCCTTGTGAAAAATGGTTTGAGTAAACCTTTTTCCCAAACATATCAGTACCTTTGTCTATCCTATAATAGCCCATGTGTTACCACTGAGTTTTCTCAGTCTTTGAAAAACAAGGCATACTCATGAAAAATTATGTAGACATTATAAGGAATTATACAGTAGGTTTTGGTTATTGGAAAAAAAATGCAGAAATAATTGTTGGTGTTGCATCAGTTTGAAATTCTTGGTGTTGTCCATCACTGGCATGCAGGTCAGTCAAGCACTTGCACACTTTTAATGTAAATTCATGCTGTTCTACCACGTACAGGTGTGATCATCAACTGGAGGCCCCAGGGCCACATCCCCCTCCACAGCTCCCCTTCTGGACCTCAAATATATTCAGTTTTTAAAAATTTGAGGAGAAAACTATATGTTGGGTTTAAGGGCTTCCTCTTTTAAATTGAATCCCTAAAGCTTTGAAAGCAGCCATCAAAACAATTTAAACTATTTATGTTTAACAGGTCTTATTGAAACCCATGTGCCAGTCATTATTTTCAAATATTTACACACTCTAATGTATACATGTATAAGGCCAAATTTAGGAATGGACAGCATGACAGCCCCTGAAATGAGTAGCCAAAATATCGTAATTGCTCCAATGTGGCAGGCAACAGTATGGGTGGTAGGGACTGGTCTCTTTTTTACACACAATTTGGAAGAAATAAAGATATTAAAACAATGATTAGTCAATGAGGACAATATATTTTTCAGTGTATTCAGAATTTGGTCTCCACAGTGTCTGTCAAGGAACGGCCCTTTTACAAATCTAGATGATGATCCCTGAACTACAGAGTGTGGTTAAGATTGCCTTCCTAGAGCAACAAGCAGGAATATCCCTTAAAACTGTAATCTGGATGGAAGCATATGTTGCTCCAAAGCCTCAACGTATGTCTCAGTATTAATAGCGCCTTCACAGATGTTTGAGTTACCAATTCCATGGGCACTGCTATAACCCTATATCATCTCAGGTGCTGTCTATTAAAGCTGATAATCTAATTCTTTTACTCTTTAGCCAACATGAGTTAATGGCCGCAATTACCAAAAGAAATTTTAATTTGGAAAAGATTTTAAATTCTCATTTTCCGTTTGTCTTCACATTTTACACAGTGTCCCAACTCTTTTGGAATAGGAGTTTGTACATCTCCTCCCTCATTATGTCAAAGACAGCACTGCTCAAGCTCTGCTATAGACGTGTCAGGCTCAGATTTTATGATGACATTTAAAGCCTCAATGTCACCATCTCATTTAAGATCTTAGTGTCCAAATGAGTCATTTCATTAGTCCCTGAATGAATTTGGCACACCATGGAAAACCAATTGATCACCTTGCTAATTCTGTTCTTCAGGAAGTTATATCTCAGTAGTCGAATCAAAGAAACAGTTCTGGAAAGATTGAACCTGTTAAGCAATAGAACAGATGGAGAGATTAGCATGCAAATGGCTGCCATAGCTCATCTTTCTGAGCATAGGCTAATGGCAGGTGAATGATACTTATCAAGCTCCATAAGTGCTCCTTCCAATAAATACATATCTGAGGTCATTTGTATCGGGATTCAAGTGTTGATGGATATGGGATTACCACTTAACCTTGGAGTTATTCCAAGACAGCGCTTCAATCATTCAAAACATTATCTATCCCATAACGTCTTGACCAGTCTTTAAGGATTTCACTTCTTAATGCAAAATGTGTTTTATGTGATGAATTAAACTGAAGGTGTTAGTGACCTATTCATCACATAAGTATACACAGACATGACTCCCCTTTTATTTTGAAAAGGTTCTTACTGTAAGTGCACTGTATAACAATTGTCCTATGACTGCTTTAATTTTGACCTGTGGTAAACAAAGACTTAAAAACTTAAACAAAACCTCGAATCAGCTTCTCGAGCATGTGTAATCTTCTTCAGGTTAACCAGGTTTGACTGTGTCTGCTAACAAAGCAGGAAAATGATGTATGAAAACTGATTATTATCATGTGCTTCTTGTTGGAGGCTGGCTCTTGTTTCCAAACCAACACTTGACCCTGACCCTGCCTGCCACAATTATATCTGAAGGGTTTCATTCCCAAAGACTGTAAAAAACATTTTAAAGGTAGAATGTCTCCCACATGATCCCTTAGGAACAGAACTGTTTTTTGTTTAAACATTTAGATACAGTATATGTTCTTACTTCAACCTATGTTTTACTTTTTTCCTGAATTCTGCATTGTGTTGATCTAATACTCACATGTGCAAAGACAGTTTAAAGTCTGTGAAATTATTCCTCCACACAGGTGGTGTACCCCATAAATCCTGTGGTTGGAAAGAAAAACTCCAATCTCAATCAAAGAGGGAGTGATGTTGTCCTGATGCAGTGCTACTGTGATGGACAATCATTACAGCAATGCAGATATTCAGCATAATATCTCATCCTTGTGTCTGATCTCACATCTGTTTTATGAATTATTATTATTATTATTATTATTATTATTATTATTATTGTTATACAAAATGCAAACATTGACCACTTGCTGACATGTGATTAACATCACTCAGCAGAAGTGCTGCTGTTGTCAACAGACAACATTGTATTTTAGCCAACAGTTACTCACCAGCTGCTTTATAAGGTACATGTTGCTAATACCGGGTTTGACCCCCTTTTGTCTTCAGAACTGCCTCGGTTCTTGGTAGCTTTAACAAGATGCATTCCTCAGAGATTTTGATCCATATTGATGTAATATCATCAAGCAGTGGTTACAGATTTGTTATCAGCACATCCTTAATGGGAATCTCCTGCTCCACCAAATCCAAATGGTGATCTCCTGGCTTGAGATCTAGTGACTGTAGATGCCATTGGAGTACAGTGAACTTACTGTGACTGTTCAAGAAACCTGTTTGAGATCATTTGAGCTTTTTGACATAACATGTTATCATGCTGGAATACCCATCAGGAAAGACTCTTCAGTTGGATGGGGCCTTTCTGCGTGGAGAAAATATCCTCACACAGTTTGTTAGTGACTCAAAATGGCCCTTTGTGTGAGTGTGTGTTTTTATTTTTTCCTCATAATCAACAATTTATCCCTTTACCCCCTGGGGCTAAAAATGGTACACACAGACACACTCAGACACGCGCAGACACACACATATGCAACAATCTAATGTATCTAATATTTTGAATAAAACACCACTCTTTTTCTCTTTTTCCTCCCTTCCTTCTCTCTCTTTTTCTCCCGCATCTTCTGTCAAAGTGGCAGTTTCGGCAGTACTGTTTCACATTACCATAATAAATACCATACACATCATATATTGACAGAAAACACAGCTTCTCAGCTCTCTGACAGCGTTGGAATTTTCACGATTGAGCAAACTTTCGAGGCATTATGGTACTGAATATATCTCGCAATATTTCTGGTGTTTTTTGACGGGTGCCTACGTCATATGGTTGAGACTACCATAATAAACCATACATGTGTGCATGCTCACAAGTCTCAACTTTCCAACACTGTTGGAATTTTTCGAGTCAGACAAACTTTGACGGAGTTACAGTAATAATACTCCGGATATAGAAAACATAGCACTGACGCTATGGCAGTAGGCAAATTATACACTATGGCCACAGCCATGAGGACCAACTTGATAAGGTTGCTCGGAAAACTCTCAAACAAGAGGTCACAAAAAATATTTATACATTGGAAATACTGTTGTTGCCTCTAAGTCAAACTACGATGTTATGGTTTCATAGTAGCTTACTAATAGACTTTCACTCCCATCATTTATATTTAAGCTTAAAACATTGTGTAAAGTAGGTTTGTTTGTAAGAATATCACAATTTAGATCATTTTTGTTCTCTACAGACTTTATATTCAGCAATGAATCAAAACATTGTGAAAAAATCTCATAGGCTTTTAATGGGCTTGCAGTCAAGGGAACCAACATGATGCTAACCTTCGCATCAGCCTTCAAAAATATGTTATTCCTGTGCCACTCTATTGACTGGTGACTGGTCCAGGGTATATAGACGATGGATGGATGGCTGGTACATATTGAGAAAAGTCCCTGGTTTGTATAACATTTTTTACAATGTGTCATCTGGGGTCCATGAATGTCTGCGCAGTGTTTTGTGCCAGTCCACAGATGTTGAGATATTCCCACTGATGTTTCTAGTGAAGTTAAACAGTTTTGTCATCTTGACTCTCACGCAGACTTGGGGTCCTCACTGCATCACAATGTGGAGGAGTTGCTCACTGAGTCCTGACTCACTCTGCACTGGAATGAGAGGCATGTGCAAAGATGCTTGCACAACACTTCTGTGAGAAGAATCAGACCTCTCCTGCACGCACGCACGCTTGAGCACACTCACAAGCACACAATCTTTCTTTTATAAGGTGATGCATATTTGTTAAAATGTCTTAAATAATAGGAAAAACAAGAAGAAACCCCAAAACTGACACTTTAAAAACAGACAAAAACATTAAGCTTGTATCTGTTGTTTACTCATGTTAGAAAATATCATGGAGGAGAGAACAGGAGAGGCAATGCTATCTTGCTATAAACATGGCTGTTGAAGGATAAGGGTCCATCTGGACAAAGGGTGAATGTCCCCGTCAGTGTGTGGTCTGCTTCCACACTGATGTCCTCAGCTGTAGGGTTACACATGTACACAATCAGAACACAGGAGAGGGTTCAGGCTGAATGGATACTGTTTAAATTGCAACAAAAGATAAAGTTAACTTAGTCCAGTAAACTCCCGTACAAGAGTGATGAGGGCAGCCTAAGAAAATAAATATTACGTTACAAAGACCCTACAGGGACAGCAGACTGTGGCAGCTAGTAACAAAGTCCAAAAACAGTTATCATCAACAGTTATCCGGCTGTAAAAAAGGAGGCCAGAGCAGACTTGAAGTGTTAACTAAATGAATGTATGTGGACAGAAATATGAGCACTCTTGTCTATATTTTATTAGATTTTAGACACAGTCCTGTAAAACTTTCAAGCCGACTTACTGTTGCCTTAATATTATACTTAGTGGTCACTGCTTATAGAGTTGTCTGACTTGGCTCCTTTTAGCTTCAGATAGTTTGACCATCTCTGGGCTTTTTTTTTTTTAAATTCCCCAACGTCTCAATGCTTTAAGACTTAGAATTGTTTATCTTTTAAATGTAATCATTCGGCACAGCTGCCACCAGCACAACATTTTGTCAGTTTGACATGGTTTTCCTGTAGAGAAATCACTTCCTCCCCCCAGCTGGAGTTCTCAGCTGTGACCAGACACCATCTAAGAGCAAACTATTTGCTCAAGAGCTCCCAGATATGATTTCTTAAATCAGTCCTTGAAATTGTCAATTTAACATAAAAGTGTTGAGTTTAAAGCATTTCTGATGTGTTATGTTGAAGTCTTTTAAACATTTCAAAGCTAAACGTATTAATCTAGCCCCCATGTCCATTTTAAAAACCAACAAATTGTCAGAATGTATTAACCTGACACATCAAATAGATTGTTCAATATATTTCACCCCATCCATCTGGGAAAGAGCCCATAGAAAGTGCTTGGGAATGGGCTACCTAAACACCTTCAGTGGGCTCAGAAGCATAACCAGCAGGTGATTGGACCATCATTTCATCAATCACATTCATTACGGGCTGTTAAGATAATATAGTTGACAGGTACTACTGCTATGTTGTAAATGACAGGACACGAACAGCTACGTAAAACAATCTCTCAGCAAAACATGTTGAATGAGGAGCAAGAATGTCCTTTCTATAGAGAAATCTGAAGTGCCGATATTTGTTTTTCATTTGATAAAGAAATATAGTCCAGATCTGATAAAACAGCTACTGAAGTTGTTAGCATCTATGCTAATATCTGTACAAGCAGTCACTTCAAGTTGTTGTCTCTTTTGTAGCTCCCACCTCTTCCTGCTCCAAAGAGCGCTAAGGACGTGCAGCTTTGGGCAACTCAGACATTGAATCAGGCAGATCCATCTTCACTGCAGGATTAAGTACTAATAAAACAAAATCGACTATGAAACATTAAAATAAAAACATTCATTAAATCTTTGATAAATGGTTTATGTTGAGTCATTTTTCATGAATTTCTAGTTAATTAAACTGTAATCACTTTTATTAAACAGTTTAATATTTATAAAAAACAAGAGTAAATGAATTTGTAAATGAATCAAGATGTAGGTTCAATACACAAAAAAATCTGAAAATACTCTGTTACTGAATACAGTAGCTCAGGTCGGCTTAATTTTATTTTTACAATCATCTAAGGACGTCAGTGTCGTCAAAAAATTGTATTGTCTTTATTGAAACAAGTGACGTCAATATATATTCATAAAAATGCCTCAAATATGAACTTCTCAGTGTTTTTTAGTTCCATCTTCACCCTCTGGAGCCCTGAGAGTCACTTTTTACTTGTTAAGCTTTGATCTGCAATGCATTATGGTTTATCTTGCTGGTTCAAGTGAAAGCTGATTGTTCATACGTCAACTGACTGCACACTGTGGTATAGGAATGCTAAGCTGACTTTGGACATCTCTACAAAATAGAACGTTCACTATAAAGTGCAGTAAAAACTGTATTAGGAGGGATTTGGACACTGCCAGTGTCCGTAAAAATGGTCAAGAGTGAGTTAAAAAAGAACTAAAGAGCAGAAATGCTCTTGAAAGAAATCGCTCCGACTGTCTCACTATTGAGGCAAGAGACAAAACAACAGTTGGTAAAGCCGACTGAAATGGACAGCCACGGTTTTGTTGTTCTCTATCATATACTTGTGGTGCAAGTAAATGCTTCAAATCAGATTATTAGCTTAGCTCAATCATTCCCAGTTGTTTGATTAATGTTTGCATGTCAACACTGTCATTGTTCTAGTCAATAAATGTAAACCTTGTTTTGACAACAGAGCCGTTAACCCCCTGCTACGGGGGGCCTGGACCCCAGGTTGGGGACCAAGGTTTTAAGTGACCAATGTTGCTCGTCTGTGCCTTAAATGAAGCTGACATTGAATTTATAAGAGAGAAAAAAAATGTAACTTTCTTGTTGTTACTGAAAATATGGACCAATTACTACTTTATTACATTATTACTCCTGCAAATACTTAGGCTCATGTCCCCACTTTAAACATGAGTGTGTGTTCATACTGTGTTCGGTTGTTCCCTGTTGTGTTGATGTGATCACTTTTTCATCTTCTGTTTGGAAAGGCTGCAGATACCAACAGAGACGAAGACTGTGGGAAAGTGTATCCTGATAATTCAAAGGCTGATTGCTAAAGAAAGCCCCCAGCACAATGACTTTACATGGTTTATCTTCAGGAAAAATGTCAACACTGCACAGACTCATGTTTCTGTTGTTTTAGCTCCTCTCAATGGGCACATGTCCTCACCTTCTTCAATAAAGCAGAGATGGCTGGAGAATAATGTAATGCAGTGTGCTGAGGATGAGGCAGATTTTCTAGATTATGAATATTATTTCATGTAAGATTATGCTTCATTCTTTGGTATCAGAGTTGACAGCTATTGTTTTTAACTTAATCTGAATTAACTGTGGAAAAGGCCTTTGAGGCTGACAGCTTAGAACAAGGATGGTCAACTTTGGTAACCAAGAGGGCCACATTCTTTGTTATCCCCTGTGCCAGAGCACAATATTATTAGGATTTGAATGAGATCCTCTCAGCTTTCAGAGTATTTACTGATTATTAAAGTAAAGTATATTTTAATCACCCTTTTTTATTTTAACAAATGCGTTTAGTAGGAGATGCTAATGCTGTACATTGCTGTACATGTTTCGTATCATTAAAAGAAAACAAGCCACAAATACAGCATGGGGTCATGATAAGCTACAGTTTGTGTCTGCTAAATTTCCCATTACCAAGCTACTTTGATTAGGCGCTATTTTGAGACACAGCACAGCCTACGTGTCCTTTCGTCAGGAGCACTGACTAGTTTGCTTTACAAGAGTCGCTAACAAATTGAATAAATTAACGTTTTTTCTGCAAATATGGCGGCTGTTTACTTTAGATACTTTGGAATACTTTTATGAACTGGAGGCTACAAAGGAGAAACTCCTGTAAGTGGAGAGTCAACAGATCTGAACTAAAAATAGAGGAATCAGCTATAAGAACTGAAGAACCAGGGAAACCCACGGTACCTGTTGATTTAGGTAAATAAATCTTAAGCTCATGTCGTCAAACTGTATAAAATAAGAGTGAAACTAAGAAGAATCACTTCAGGATGTTGGGGTCAGAAGACACTTTCGGCTATTTTATGTTCATTTGCAGTGAGCAGTTCTCATCACCCAGAGCCATATTGCTTTAATGGACATTTATAATTGTACGAACCAGATTCACTGTTTTACAAACTCCAAGGACAAAACAGAGGAGCCGAATTAAAGTTTATCTTCAAAGTAAATATTCAGCTTGTACTGATTGTTTATTTTGTAAAGACAGAAGTCATGGTTTCAAGGATGAGTTTACTTCATGATAGCATACTCTGTGCTCATTGTTGTGGTGGTAAACTGAGCTATAAAAACATTCTTTGTCAAAATTACTGTGCTTGATAAGCAAGGTAACTGTTAAACATTTTTACATTTGGCTAATCTTTATTTGTTACGAAGTATTATTTGTGTATTAAGCAAAATTCAAGTAAGACCATAGTTTGAGTCTTACACTCCTTGCGGAAGAACATGTAGGCTGTGCCATGTATCAAAATAGTGTCTAATCAAAGCAGCATGGTAGTGGGAAAATAAGCAGATACTGTATAAACAAACAGTTTGTAGCATGGGATGACCCTAAGCTGTTTTTGTGGCTTGTTTTCTCCCACATTTCTTTTAATTACATAAAAGTTTGGCACCGTGATCAGCATTAGCGTCTGTCTTGAGATTTTCAAATAGAGAGATCTGAGTTGTGACACTGTGGCACAAGTTCAGGCTCATGTTCATGTACCCCACACAATCCCTCTTCAAAAAACCTGAGCTATTCCTTTAAGTTTGACAAGCAGGCCACATTAAGGGAGTAGGTGGGCCACACATGACTCCAAGGCCATCACTTTCCCACACCTGGTTTAAAACATATTTTGTTAAGATAGCTATCATACATTACTTATTCTGATACTACTAAACTCATTTGTTCATTTCACTGTATTTCTCCACTTAGGACTGAAAAATATTAATTTTAGCACCTGTTATGTGACATGGTTTCATATTGTGCATTTAAATGTCGAATGAAGTTTTCCTGCAACTTCTGATTCTGGATGCAGCTCTTTTTCTCCTCTGAGGGTCATTTCATGAGCTGTCACATTACATAGTAACCCACAGTCATGGACAAATCAATCAATCAGTCAGATCTACTCTAAAAAAACATTTTTGTAAGAAGTCTAATCCTCTGAATGCTACTCTTTAAAATCCCTGAATTAATCAATAACACAGAGACCAACAGGATATGTTGTGGTTACAGTTAAATATATTACTACTTTGGCTCTGTGGTATTTGGACAACTCTTAACCTGTAGTTGGAGTAAATGTGTCTAAGTGAGATTATTTAATACCGATGGGTGCTTTTCATAGCAGCTCTGGTGTGAGAATGTGAAACAGGTTAAGTGTGTCTAGTAGTCACATGAAAGAAAATGTGTGAACTAACTTGAGTCCATTACAAAAGAACACAATAAACAAAAACTCTACACCAATTTCTAATTAGTAAGACCTGATGAAAGTAACAGTGCTTTTTTCAGTGGTGGTATCAGTTTAACTCAGCTTGACTCTACCCGTTTTAAATATGAGACGCTTTGTTCCCCATCACAGTGTATATTTTATAAGTACCTCCTTACCATACTGCAGCTGTGGGAAACTACTGCCACTTCCAACACAACAACAAAGGAGGAAATAAGAGTGTAGAGCAAGTGTAGCTGGCCTTCAGATTGTGTTTTTGTCACAATAAGGAGGAGACTTGTTCCAATAATGCTTCTTAGCAGCAAAAATCCAAATTACTGATACAAAGGCGAGTTTAGAAAGTCATGCAGCATTACCGAGCTGCAAATAGGAGGCATTCTTCTTTTTTTTTCTTTTATTGGATATCCCTGTTCTTAAGGAAAAATACTCTGAACATTAAGAGGTCAGAAGTGTCCCGACACCAGGTTTTTAGTGTTGGTTCAGCACACTTGGTATCATGTACCAGTTATAATCACTGACTTGGAACTGAAAAAAAGGTAGAGTTGAGGTGTTTCAAGCTGATACTATGTAGTAAAAATCTGAACAGGAAGTACTTTTTTTTTTTTTTTTTACAAAAAAAATCATTTTTGAGAATGTTTGCTTTTTATTACTGTATAAAACTGTTTTGCCATCCTTGTGTAACTGCGTGTAAAACTTTATTTTAAGTGTCTTTAGTAGAAACGACTTTGTGTCAGTCAGTCAGGTTTGGTTTCACTCAGTAAAGTATGGTGATGTCATTTGTAAAATTGCTAATGTTAAATGGACTTAAGCTTGTATCATGCTTTTCTGGTCTTTCTGGATACTCAAAGCATTTTTACACCAAAGGTCACACCTTCCCATTCACTCTCACATTCACTCACTGATCTTTTGAGCTTCCACATAAGTTATCAGCCATTTTTAGCTGACACATCACTTTTGACGTAGTAGTGGAACAACTCTGGGTAAGTGTCATGCCTGAGGACACACCTACATGTGACAGTTGGGGCTGGATTCAAACCCTTGACCTGGTTGTGCTAATGGTGGTGGAGTGAACTATTAGACTAAGCCACCACTGTTTCTGGAACAAAACAAACTGTCATAGTCAATTACCAGAACTTTCAGGAAAACAAAACCAAAAGATGAATAAACAAAATTTTTGAAACCTGTTGAAATGCTTGGAAAATATTGACAAGTTCTTTTATATTTTTGTAAAATTCCTCTAATTTGGTATTTTAATCATGCTTGTTTCTATTAATAAAATGATTTATTTTTATATGTAAGATTGAGCAATGACTATTCATCAATATGAATCATTAAGTTCCAGTCATAAAATCTGAGGATGTTTTGCATCTGGGGTTTTGTGTCAGAAGCTGCTAAAAAGCATATTGTGAAGATGGTGGCTGTCTTAAATTATAATAAATCAGTGTAATTTTCCTCTGTGACCACAACGTGTTTGTATTAGTGTCTACAAACAAGGACAAAAGGTCTAAGTCTAGCAGAATTAATTAATCTGAAGTAGAAAAGCTCAAATGTGATGCCCTGAGATGTACACGCATGGTTGCAAGAAGGTTGTAATGATGTAAACACGCAGTGAACAAGTTTTCCAGTAAAGAAAAAACAAAGTTTTTTACTGAAAAAAAAACATTTTACAATTTTATAGCATATGATTGTATAAACATAAACATAGATGGACATCAATGAAAATCAGTTACATAATGTTTAAAAAAACATCTACTCCTCTCTTAGCAGACGAGGGTAAAATGCTGTTTAGAGGTTAAAATCTTCATGTTTTCATCAGTCAACAGTCGACATACAGTGTTTAGTCGTACAAGCTAAAATATAAACAAAGACAATTAGAGATCAATTTTTAAATTCTGAATTAACATTTCATCCATTCATATCAGTGGTCTTCAATGAGCTGACATGCTTGCATAAATTCTACCAAGACAATGACACATGAGGTTTTTGTGGATCTTGCCGCACAGTAGAGAGAAGGAAAAATTATAACACCTCCCAACACATGACAAGCTGCTTGTAACGGTTTGATTGCAAGTGCGGCGATGAAGTCTCTGAGCGTCCAGCATCTGAGGGGGGGATGTAGTGGCCAGGAGAGGGGTCATTATTGGGAATTACAGTCAGAGCAGCCTCCCCCATCGTATCTGTGAGTGCTTTAGTGTAGTTAGTGGAGGAGGTATACATTAAGGGGGTAGTTCAGTAATAGTCAGTTAGGCTAGAGACAGTCCACAAACTGGAGAGAGCTGGACAGGGATTGGCTGACTGTCCTTGGTGAACAATGTAGAGCTGACGGAGGAACTGAGAGGGCAGCGAGTGGTCACAGCCGTTAGTTACCATGGAGATAACTCATTGCAGTGGTGAATGTGGTTTGCCACCATGGACGGACCGGCAAAAGGCAGCAAAGATGATGAGGAAGACGCTACCTTCTCCCTAAAAACAAGTCAGGCTGCCTTAAGAGTTCTTGGTGACCATCTTCATTGTGATGGTCTTCACTTCTGAGTACTCCTTCAAACCATTTTCTCCCCTTAAAACAGAGAACATGAGAAAATTATAACACTGCTCAATTTGTTTAAACTTCTGAAATATACTTTACACACTGCTAGAGGCTCTCACTGTAGAAATATTGCAATATCCTCTTAGAAAATGATTTATTTAATGTTAAGCAAGTTTGGAAAGTGGTTTATCAAAACACAAAGTCATCATCCTTCACATTCAGTTGGCAGAAAATCAAGTCATACTCACAATTCACGACCATTGCCAGACATCTTATATCCTCCAAATGGACACTGTGTGCTCAGAGCGTTGTAGCAGTTTATCCTGGAAAATATACAAATCATTGATCACTTCTGTGCATTTGACCCCTGCGGTTTGTGATTATAAAATAGGCAGTCATTTTTTCCAAAGCAGTAGTACTTAAGCTGCTCTCAGTAACACAGATGTCAAAAGATTTTGTTATTGTGATTGATACTTTGTGTTTCAAAACCCTCCCATTTAAACAACTTAATCCCATTTTTATTTCGAAAACACAGCTGAAAGTTGTCAGGTTGTATACTGCTGGATTTAATACCCGCAGCAGCCAAAGACGATAAAAAAGGACAGATGAGACACCTGAGCTAATGCTTTGCATCGGGCAGATGATAGGGACCTTCAGATTATCTTGATTTTTTTTTGCAAATAAAACAATGGGGCGATAACGACATGTCATGTTTTCAGTTTACATAAAGCTACAAGTAAACCACTAATTGGCCAAAATCTTATTTAAATATCTCAGTATCTCAAATATGATGATTATATGCTGCATATTTTTGTTATTTCTGTACTGGCCAGCCTATATATATATATATATATGTGTGTGTGTGTGTGTATATATATATATATATATATATATATATATATATATATATATATATATATATATATATATAGATATATATATATATATATATATATATATATATATATATATATATATATATAGATAGATAGATATAGATATATATATAGATATATATATATATATAGATATATATAGAGAGAGTTTTGTGCTAGCGTATTAGATTGTGCATACAGTTTGCAGCACTGACGCTGTATGTCATCATCATCATCACTGAAATCACTCCTGATAATGTGCCACAGATACTTAACCTTGTTCACTACGTTGAGAGCTTGATCTGTGATGAAAAAAGATGGAAACCGAAGCTTCTGATCCTCTTTGGCTTTCACTATCATAATGACGCTCTTTTTACTGTTAAACTTAATATCATATTTTACACCATAGCTAGAACAGACTCTAAGAAGTTGCTGTTAACCAGCACTTTAGGGTGACAGGACGACCAAGTCATCAGCATACAGCAGACGGTTAACAAGCATTTCTCCCACCATACAGCCAGTCCCCCATGCCCTCAGCTGGTCAGAGAGATCATTCATGTACAGATTAAACAGGAGAGGTGACAATATCCCACCTTGTCTAACCCCATTATTCACTGGAAACGGTGTAGATATACTTCTTTCCCAACAAACACTCATAGATTGATGCAGATACCAGTCTTGTAAAATTCTTATCCGGTACCAGGGAACTCCCCTGCTTTGCAATTTTATGAATAATTTACTATGATTTATCCTGTCAAAAGCTTTGGAGGCATCCAGGAAACACATGAATATTGTGGAATTTTTCTGTCTGTAAGTATTAATGACTTCCTTTAAAGCATACATATACATATCTGTGCTGTGTTTATTCTTAAATCCAAATTGGTGGTCTGTAGTTGTAATGTAATTTTCAAGCCTATCCAGGAGAATTAGCTCTAACACTTTGGAAAGTATACTAGCCAGAGCAATTGGTCTATAATTCTCTGTGACTGATATTCTACAGGTTTTGTCTTTAATTACTGGCACTAGTAGCACAGATAACATTGAATTGGGCAGTACACCATGCATTACTAATCCAGAGAAGCAAATAGCAAGAAGCACTGTAGTTCTACGGATAGCATACTTCAAACTTTCTGCTGTTATTTGATCACCGGCTTGGACCACAGGCTTTGTTAAAAGCTAGTTTTCCAATGGCACAGCTTACTTCATCTGGTCTGACCACCACACCTCCATCATACGGGTTGTTACCAATATGATACTTTTCACTTTTAACACATATACATAGATATATAAATATATAAAACAGGACTAGGGGATTTCCCCAAGATTTTTAATCAAGAGTGCTCAATACAGCTGGATAACTGATGTAGATCCCAAATTTTAAACATTTCAATACATCTTGAGTTGTCCATTACTGCCAGAAAGAAATGGATATTTGTTTTGTTTTGTTTTTTTGCCTTATTATTAAAGCAAAATAATACTTTCAGCAGGCAATGGGCTTGCTACGTTCTTAAAATACCAAACAGATTAATCAACAGAAGAAGAGAAGTGGCCTTATGACAGGACTGCATCAAAACTGAAGGGCAAGGTAGAAAAATGTTTCTTCTGTTTAGGGGGGAGTTGCAGTCAAGTATGACAAAGAGTGAAAACTTCTTGGCAGATGCTGTGTGTTAGCTATAACTCTATCCATACTCACAGCCATCTGCACATAATTACAAAAGAAAACCAAACAATTCAAGGTGAACCCTAGAAGGACAAATTTTATGACCATTTCATTTATACAAATGATAAAATTAGGGTCTCAGTTTACATTCAAGATTTACATTCTGTGTGTTGTCTTGCCCTTTCATATTGTTTTTGATACTTTTGTATATTGTATGTCAGAGCATTAAAAAAAAGAAAAAAAAGAAACTCTTTTGGCAGCTTGTGTAATGATAGTGAAGTGGCTCGTTGCCAGTCTTTAGTTTCAGAGGCTGTAACAGTTGATACTTCCCACATGAAGAATATTACTGATTGCAGCTAAAGAAACACCGTCAGATGAAACTCACCACACGGTGCCAGCCTGCATGGCGGTGGATATGGTCATGGCTTTGTTGATGTCATTGGTGAAAACAGCCCCTGCCAAACCATACTCTGTGTTGTTGGCTCTGTCGATCACTTCCTCGATGGTTTTGAACTTCAAGATCTGCTGGACCGGGCCAAAAATCTGTAGGCATGGCAGGATATACAAGATATTTATGTTTGTTTTAAACATCTAACAACCCCTTATTCTCTGCCGTTATCTTTAAACACTGAGTATTCCTATATAATAACTATGTTAACACCAAGCATTTCCTGCTATTACATTTCAACTACATATTTTCTTCAGTGGAGGAAGTTAACATACCACAAATACTTGAACAATAGTGTTTGAGGCACTATAATATTAACTGATTATTCTCTTTCATACTCTAGTAACATTTTTGGGACTTAAGTTGACATTAGTTTTAAAGGTTTGCTTGCTAGTTACTCTAATGATAGATTTAAGATACAAAATATTAGCTTATGAATTAAAGGACCCTTGTTTAGAGACTACAAGAACAGAGTTTTTGATGGATAACATGAGCCGCAACAGCTGCAACACTCATTTACATTTTAATCCATTAACACTGCATGGATGACGCATTTTTGTAGGCCAACCCAGAATTTAGCATTGCACTGTTTCTCTGGTTCCCTGTTTGCAAAAAGAAAGTTGATTAACTAATATGATTTGTTTATCATGATCATGAACAGGCACGAACTTTTGAAGCATAAATGTGATAGGAAGGAGTAAAAGCATGCTGTCAGGGTTTAAAACATGGAAGTTCAACAAAGAAGCAGATGAGGGTAAAATGCTGTTTAGAGGTTAAAATCTTCATGTTTCATCAGTCAGCAGTTGACATGCAGTGTTTAGTTCATACAAGCTAAAATATAAACAAAGACAATTAGAGATCAATTTTCAAATTCTGAATGAACTTTTCATCCATTCATTCTGTTACATACTACTTGCAACTTAGATCTGATGCTGTTATCTCTTGTTTGAAAAAACTTACTATCAGTGACCTGAACAAGTTGGTGCACATGGCTTTAAATATTACATACATAACATCATTAATTAAGGATAATGAGAAATCATTATGTTTACCTTAGTGGCTATTTCTGTAGTCCTTGCTAGTAGTTTGTTAGCAACTGTCTATTAAGCCACAATCAAAATTTGAAATTCACTGTTGGGGCACTTCTAGATGTGTTTTATGCCATAGAGAATCATTCTGAAATCTTGTACGCATGTGTCCACCATGGACCATATTTCAGACTTTGCCACAAAAAAACTTATTCAAAAACCCCAGCATAGGAAAGTTCTAATTTGCTATCTCACTTCCACATTTAAGAACCCACTTCTGTAACACTCCACTATATTATTAATTGACCTTTTTCCTGCTGATTTACATACAGACATTTCAACATTGGATTCATATTTTCAAGCTACAAGATTTCATAAAAAAATTTATGAGCACATTTCACAGCAGATTTGAACTGATGAGGAGGATAACTGTGCTAGTTCAGCCACTGTTTTCAGTGTTCATGCTGCCTGCTTCAACAGCAGAGTAGCTAGAGTTTGGACCTCATGTTCAAGACTTGATGTTTGTGCACCAGTGGTATGATAAAATGTCAACATGTCAGAGGGCCAATGAGACTTTGTAACAGAATCGTTAGGCTTGTTAATTTTGAGGCTCTGGAAAATGCAGAACCTAGTCTTAACATACCTAAACACCTAAGTTGATACATTAATACATGAATTAAGGTATGAGACACTGCTGGCAGATTTTAATTAGTGATAATTCATGATAAATTCAAGCTTGAATTTATGACAATTTGTGGACCTTTAACCATGTAAAACAAGAATGACAATTCTTTTCTTCTGCTCACCAATTCTACAAGAGTAAAGATTACCACCTTTTAAATGACCACTCTATACAAATGCATTCATGCATTTTGGGGCTGGGAATGTAAAATTTATATGCTTTTTAACTTTACCTCCTCTCTGGCGATGCGCATGTCATCCTTCACATTAGAGAAAACAGTGGGCTCAATGAAGAACCCATTTAAACCCAGAGCTTTGCCTCCACACTCCAGCTTGGCTCCTTCACTGATGCCGCTCTGGATAAACTCCAACACACGTTTCTGTTGCACCTGACTGACCTGTGGAGATGGTGGATACACTTAGTATGAAATAAAAAAAAAAATAAAAAAAAAGCACTGATCAATCAAAATTAAATAAATACAAAAAGTAAGCAAAACCAAAATTTAGGAGTAAATTAAAGAATAACATGGCAGGTAAAAGTTGTGCAAAAGTTGCTACAGATCTATAGATCATTATGCTCACCTGTGGACCCTGCTCAGTAGTGGGGTCAAAGGGGCTGCCCACTATCCTCCTCTTTGCTCTCTCCACGCTCCTCCTAACAAACTCCTCATATATGGGTTCCTCCACAAAGATGCGAGAGCCTGCTGTGCAGCACTGGCCTGCGTTGAAAAACACACCCTGATGGGCCTGTTCTACAGCCAGATCCACTGGGAAAAAGAAATATTTATATATTAATAGCTAAATTTGTAAGTTAAAAAAGCCTAACAAAAACAGAATGTAATAAAGAGAAATAAGTAAGTATCATCATCCAGATACTTCAGGTAACGTCAGCACTCTAATGTTACAAAATCAGGCCCAATATTTACTGGAGCAATCCTGTGCAAATCTGATACCGGACACCTGAGAGACAGGACCCTGCTGTTGTGTAAGAAGGGTTAATGAACCCCTGTGATTTATGGGTCTCGACTGAAGCACCCGACTGAGTCAAGGTCCATTTTCCTGATTTACAGGCCTTTGGGCGCCCCTCTCACGGCTGTTGAAAGCATTTGAAAGCCTGGGCACCCCCAGTTTGGTGAGCCACTAGAATTTATATGAAATCCATCCATCCACACATTTTATAGGAACACCATTAGTTCATAAGGGCTTATTTATAGATAAAAGAACCTAAAATTAGCGCTCCTAAAATAAAAACAGCCTTTGGCTGCCTAAAACATAACGTTAAAACTCACAATCAGCATCTGCAAAGATGATGTTGGGACTCTTTCCTCCCAGCTCCAGTGTAACTCTCTTCAGGTTACTCTTCCCAGCTGCTTCTTGGATCAGCTTGCCGACCTGCAAAGGAAACAGAGCATGGGTTTACTCACAGATGCAGGCTCGCAGCCAGATCAGTAAATCAGCTGGAGCCATTAAACAGCTTAAAGAGGTTGGTTAGCTCCAAACAGGGAACACACCAGCTGAAATATGAGTTCTACAAACACACAGAATGAATATCTATTACAGGCTTTTGCAGACAGAAACAGGAAAATAAATGATGTTTCAGGCGGGAAACAGCATCTGATGTCTAATGAAGGGCAGGAAGGAGTAACCACAAGGTGTGTGGGTGGTGTTCTGTGGGCTGACTAGGAGACGTGGAGGATGGGAAGGGGGAATCTGTTGTGTCAATATGGAGGACGACAAGGGATTTGCAGTGGTTTTTCATTATTCTTGTAAAATCCTTTTACTTCTTATGAAAAGAAAACATGTGAAAAAGATGTACTGATGAATTATACATTTTGGAGAGGTCACTATAAACTTTAAAATATTAAACAAGTTGAATTTGGGGACTATAATATCAGTATCTGTGAAAGTTATACTCTTTTAGTTTATATTTACGCTATTGCAGAACTTTTCCAACTCTCACATTTTTTTTTTTTTTTTAATGAAATCCTCATACAAGCATAGTAAAAACAGAATTAAGCAGCAACCTCCAGTGTTGAAGATGGACATGTGTGGATACAGAGGCTCAGCTCTTGTAGATACCATACATATTTTATTGTGCTTTAGTATGGTGACTATCAGACATAAACAGAAGCATGGTTAACATCAGTTTTGGCCAATATTAGCCCCTGTTTTTTTTTTTTTTTAACCAACATATGTGATTGGCATATAATGTCGGAAGAGCACATATCTATCTGTTTTGTTACAGTACATCATTTGAAAGCTGGCATCATGCACCTCCAACAGCAGATTCAGAGAAAAAGTTTTCAATCAGGCAGAAGAAATGACCCACTTGACAAATACTGACAAATTCTGACAAATTCTCATAGGCTGACATTTGCGATGCACTCATTTTAAAAATCAAGGCCAATACCAATGCTGATGTTTAAAATACCAAATAAGGCAACTGCTGATAATGTAGCCAGTGTTTGTTTTCATTATCTCTTCAGTGTAATACTTCAAAAATGCCAGCATTTTCTCTCATGAAACAGATTATTGTTAGTCAAACAATTTGCTTTTTCTCTGAAAAAGTACTTCTCTGACTAAGCTCAAGGCATACTTGATGCCATCATTCAACTGATGTGATACAAGTGATGAACATGTGCAGATGACATCTATTCATCCAGTGTTACTGCTGGTAGATGTTTGTGAGAAAGGACCAAGTTGGCTGATACTGCGATTGAATAGATGCATCTGTGCATTCCTATGAAACATGAGAGAAAATGCTGGCACAACGGGAAAAATACATAAACACCATACTGATGCACGCCATTTTTACCGCAGAAAAACAAATATTTACAGACTGTTATCACCTCCCTATCACTACATGACTATACTGACTGGCTGTTAAGTGGTGTCAGTGGCTCCGTCTGCTACGTCTCTCTACCATCAAGATGGAGGGTTTGAGCCCAGCTCCAGCTGTCACATGTCAATGTGTCCTTGGGCAAGACTCATAACCCCAAGTTGCTCTAACTGCTGCATCAGTGGTGTGTGAATAGAAATGAAAATTCCTGGATGTGTTAGTTAATACAGATAGTTAACTTACAAACCAACTTCTACCTTCAGTAAATGTGGAAGTGAAACGGGCGGATGTGACCTGCAGGGTGAAAGCACTTTAAATTGTCAGACAGACCAGAAAAGTTGAAAAAAAAAAGCTCAAGTCCATTAACCATTTTATAGTCAGCATTTCCCAATGGTTAACACCAATCACATTTATGCTTGAAGACTTATATGAAAACCAGTGGATAAAGTACAACAACGTAATTTTTATCCATTCAATCAAAAAAAAAAAAAGCAGTTTGTAAATTTGCTAAAATGTCAGGTCTATGTAATTCACAGAAGATAGACCAACATACAACGTACAAAATATTATGTTTAAATGTTCTTTAGTGAACTAGTTTTTAAAAAAAATTAAAAAAAAACTAGTTCACTTTTCTGCTGAGAGACTGGATGGTCAGTGTGTTTCTGAACCAGAAAGGTGGCTTCAGTGAAGTAAATTTTAGGCTTAGCTTTGAAAAAAGTCTCAAGCAGATGTTAACCAGACTAATTTTGTTCAGAGATAACAAAATTTAGCAGTTTAGCAAACATCTCACTGCTTTAAACTGCACAAATGTCAAAGCATCTGTAGCAAGATGTTGTTATTAACCAAGGGTGCTTGTACGTGTCAGTTTTATTTCTCTTTGCCAGGCAAAGTTTGTCCCTTGCTTAGCCTAAGGTTTGCCAGTATAGGCTACAAAATAAGAGTAAGCTTAAAAAGTTACATTACGTTAACCTAATCAGGCTGCTAGCCTTGTTTAAAAGATACAGATGATTACAAAGGTATAGAGTTGTGCAGGAATTATGTAATTTTGTGGGCTAATCCAGATGTCTGCATTGCTGGCTCTACAAAGAGCCTGTGGGTTTAATGTTTTGGGGTTTTTTTTGCTCAAAATAATACAAACCTTTTGTCACAAAGATGTTTTGTTTATCGTGGTCATCTTTACGAATGAACACTACTGTCATTATTTATAAGGATTACTGTAATTGGCAACAGCAAACAGTTAATGTCAGGCTAATATCAAACTGATTTATTGCAGCACCACCACCACTATCATTTATTTTAAAGATGACAAAAGTAATGTCTCTGTCAAACTTTGTGGTCAAAATAAGCCTCTCATTTGAAACCATCCTTTGTAGGATGTGATAGTGCTTAAAATTCACAAGTGGTGCAACACCAGATGTACTTTATGTTGCATAAAAAAGCATAACATTTCTTAAGGTTATGTTAACAATGGGCCTCATTCCAGGTATTTACTGAAGTCTAGGGATACATACTGTTATCAGTTTGACTTCAGGATCAGATGATTTTTACAAACAGGCAAATGAATGTGGGGCTAACAAGTATCAGTTTCACAGAAGTTCATCTGTTGTGTCATATTAAGTTCATGTTGGCATGAAACACTTGAACTGCTGATTCAGAGAAGAATTTTTCTTTATTGGGAAGATTAAACAGGCCTGTTGGAAAAAAAACAGGTCTTTTGTGATAAGCAAACATGAGATAAAATGTGTTTTTGTGTGAAAATTACACCAAAAGAAGTAATTATGAAAACACTGGTATCAGCTTGGCAGTCATTTTAACACACATTTGAAGACTCATTATTGCACTACTCACTTCACATTGTTTCACTATCAACAAAAAAGCAAATTTTCCCAATTTTTAAATCACTGAACAACTTCTTGAGAATTTGTAAATTATGCTTATGGTTAACGTCAGAGAGATATCTTTCTAAAACAAAATGACGTTTTACTCAAAACATATTCTCAGTGGTGTTAGGTGGAGTGAACTAGCTGCTTTAACTGATATATTTCCCGTGTCATGACACACTGTTTTTGGTCCAGATAACAGCAAGATAAGAAGCCTGAGAAACCCAACACACCTCCCTCACAACCTCTACACCCTAAACAAGAATTCATTTTCCTGTTACTCACACAGCCTGTTTTATTTTCCAACAGAACTGACAGGATGAAGTGGAAAAATACCCTCTCTGTTGAGGCAAAAAAATCCCCCCACCTCTTATGGAAAAGACTCCTCTTCTCTCACTTATCTTGTCTCTTGTCTGAGGCACTTTAAGAAACTAAGATATGTAGAAACAACATAAACAGAATGAACTGCTGCTGTGTTGTGTTGTGTTGTTACTAAAATTTTCTAAAACAGCAGTATCCTTGGCAGGGCTCCTTGTTCCTGATGTGTTTTGTCTGTCTTTGATCAGAAAAACAGAGGGGCTGACTAAGGGGAGCTTAGTGTGTGTTTTTCAGGGGTAAAGGAAACATGCTGGGCTAAAATGGATCCTTCGAGTAGAGTCACAGCCACATATGAGTGAGAACAAAGATGAGTTGTGGTCCTATAATCCACCTGTAGCTTCACCCCACCACCTTCATCCATTAGAGGAGATGCTGTGGTTGCTATTTCACATCTTTGACAATACTACTACACTGTGGTGACTCACTGTCTGAGCATCAGCAGTCTCTTACAGCACAGGCTCACTCACTCAATAATTGACTCCAGATCACAAGAGTCAACAGAAAAACTAGTAAAAAGGAGAACTGGGCCACTCATAAAGGAAATGTTCAATCAGGACAAGATGATAAAAGAAAGAGGTTGTTTGTGTTTAAAGGGGCAGTTTGTGGACTCGTGTGCCCACAATGATTGGGTGTTTAAGAGAGGGAACTATAATTTACAAACACTTGTTTTATATTTGAAAAATCAAAAAGAAAGAATTTTGGAGATGTTGGTTTACAGACAAAATATGTAACAGCATTTTATGCTTTTTCGTTGTCAAATAAAATGTATGACAATATTTTTAAATAGGATCATTCATACTGATCGACAGAGATAGGCAACATATTGAGTTTTAAGTCTATATTTAAATGAATGTATCAGTATATTTTCAAAGTAGATGTAAGGTTTGACAACATCCTCTGACATGGTTTGAAAAAGCAAATGATGATGTTGATTTAGGAAAGCATAATGCTCATTATCTAGCAGTAGTATGCTTACTGACCACAATATTACCTATTTGTAATGTTAAGTCTTAATGGGAAATCATTATCACAATTTTATGTTTTTACTTGATATTGGTAGGTTTTGTTTTTTCTTTCTGAACATGTAATTTCAGTGTTGTCAGACACTGACAACACTTGGGTGGGCCCCCTAGGTATATTTGTGGTTGCCGGAGCATATTTGGCAACCATTCTTAAACAGTACATCAAAGCTATTTGTGTGTGTGTGGGTGTGTGTGTGTGTGTGTGTAAGTGTGTGAGAGAGAGAGAAAGAACAAGAGAGAGCAAGAGGGAACCATTTTAAAATATGCAGATGGTCTTCTTGTTTTAAGTCTGCTTTCTAGAATAGGGACCTGTCACAGTTCCAGTGCTGGTTGTTTTGTACAGCGGTGTGAAGAGTCCCACCTCCAGCTTTACATTACAATCTTAACAAATGATATATGATCATTCATTTTGGAAAGTCAACACATGTGAATGAAGCAATTTGCTCTAGAAAGAATAAGATGAAGCCATGTGGCATCAGTCGTTTGATTATCAAAGGAGGCTTTGTAGAGTTGTTGCGGCCAATGGAAGCTGCCATACTATACACACCTTCTCAAGTGATCTTTTGATAGTGGCAGATAGAGAGGTAGAGTTGAGTTGAGACTGAAGGCCAACTGACCAATAACCATACCACATGTATCCATGCCAATCATGTCCCTAACTATCCAAAAAACAGAAATCCTTAAATATTAGAACTAGAAATCACCCCCCAGTATATTAAGAGGTTTTAGATATATTACATATGTTTAAGCTGTTTATTGAACCAAGCTGTAAGTATGATTCTTTGGGCTGGCTGGGAATAAAATTGCTTGTGTGACATTAAGCATTGTAGATGTGGTTTGACTTACTTGATTTTTATTACGTATTCACATAAAACATGCTGATATTTACAGTGCATGCTTTAATGCAGTTAAAAGAAAAAATATTGATTTTTGGTCCACAATGTCGAGTCCTACTGCTGGATGGCAGTTTTAATGAGCCTATTAGGTTATTTAAATTTAAGTACTGAATCTAACAGTGTACTAATCTTTTACCATATTTCTGGAGTTTATTTTGGTGCACAAAGATAGTGTTTCTATTGTTTAATGTTACTATTACTGATAGGAATGACTGTAAATTCTATAATGGGAATATTTCAAACCTGATACAGTCATGCCGCTCTACCAGAAGAGCAGACAGTCATCCTACAAGATCTTCTTGGAGCTTATTCATCATGCTGTCTTGTTTATTGTAGCACTTTTCACTTACCAGCTCAAGCCGTAATTCTAATGCTTTGTTTGTGACCTAGGTGTCAAGAAGTTGTAGTGGTGAGGTAATTTTGCTGCTGAGTACACATCAGAGATAGCAACAGAGACAAGCAGAAATTAAACTATGTCAAAGAGATGTGCGTACATAAAGGTCTAAATGTGTGTTTATGTGTATGTGATGCTTCAGCTGTTTTCAGCTGTAAATTTATATTTCGTGGCTGTTGTGGCTCCACTGCACCATAATGCAATGTGTCATCAGTCACTGTAACACCAATATCACATCAATGTGGGATTAAGTGTAAAAGACCATAAACAGAGGGACAGCAGCATTGGAGCAATGGTGTCTTAGCTGGTAGAGTTGGTTGTCTGTCAACCCGAGAGAGTAAAGGGTCTGATCCTGCAGTCACATGTTGATGTGTCCTTAGGCAAGCCACTAATCATCATATTGTTCCCTTATCTATGTCAGTGTAAATAGATTTGAAAGCATGATTAGCTAGGGCCCTGTCCACACAGAGACGAAAACATTTTCGTATTCAAAATGTTCTCTGTACTGCTCTATAAAGAGCATTGTTTCAATAAATGTGTCCATCCCCATGAAACACTGAAAACTGTTGTACATATGCCAGACCTGTAAGTAGCGCTGTAGCACTGCTGAAGCCAGACACCAAAACCAGGAAAGAAGACACTGAGCACACACATACATCATGAGAAGTGTAAACAAACACCAGGAGCAGAAGATTTTGCTGCTGTTTTTGTTCTGTACACTCTTTGAAAGTTAAAGAAGTAGACCTTTACACATTTTCTGTGTCAACAGCATCAATAAGCCTGGCACTCTTAATATGCATTGCTTTGCTGTGTCATGCAGGATTATTGGTGTCATACTCTGTAAAATCAAGCCATCCTTTAGAGAACTACAGTCTCCTGTCCATCATGATTACTTCCTTTCCTGCTGACTGCCTCTCATGAGAGCGGGTTATTCTTTTGCAGGGCATGTTGAATGATATGGAAGCACTGGTAAAGACATCGTGTAAAGTAGAGGCAAATGATATCAATGCCTAAAACCAATTGGGGCTGGTTCTCAACTGGAACCAGAGCTTGATACTCATCCCTATGCATGAGCAACCTTGCTGTGTAGTCATTACATCAAAATCTACACAGCTGTTGTAAACACAAGCTGGACAAAATAATACTGAAATTCAAATGTGACATTGGCTCTGGTTGAGAATCATTAATTAAGAAACAAGGTGTAGGTCTGCATATCGATCAGTAGCAGTTCAGAATAATTTTAAAACCAATGTTACTGGACTTTTACAAAGACATAAGATATTTTCTTCCACATATGACACAGCTGAAGTTATATAAGTACTGGTAATCACATAGTGCATGATATACACACTATTTACTCGAAGATTAATGTAGATTTCAAACAAACATATCTTTTTTTACACTTTATTTTTCCATTTTGTGCCTGTTTGGTATCTTAGCTAAACCTTAATGAGATTAGTTGATGGTTGCTTCCAACACATATACACACAGATCTCCAACAAACCACTACAGACAAACTCCATCAAAATGTCAATCTGACCATGGGGCACAGATGGCCTATTGGTCTAGGTTGTGCCCCATGAGGTTCACCCTTGAGCAGGCCTGGGTCCTGCATGTCATTCCCCACTCTCACCCTGTTTCCTTCTCTATCCACTGTACTCTCTCCTCTCTCTGATTAAAGGCATAAAAGCACAAAAGAATAACTTGGAAAAAAAATGTCAATCTGACCAATGTCCTACATTTAATGTGAAATACAGTATGGTCAGATTTAAGTAAATATTCTGCTTTAGGATGACTGTAAATAGTTTTATAGGAGGGCTTGGCTTGTAGTTTATTTTAACAGACATTAATAAATGATCTACAGCACAGTTATCTGGTCCTACTCGGGCCTTTTCCCTGAGGAATGTGTTAAGACTGCAACACATCAGGGCT
The DNA here is from genome assembly GCA_037902135.1 of Cetoscarus ocellatus. Classification (NCBI taxonomy): domain Eukaryota; kingdom Metazoa; phylum Chordata; class Actinopteri; order Labriformes; family Labridae; genus Cetoscarus; species Cetoscarus ocellatus. Next base: position 6,302,082 of record JBAMNC010000387.1, read on the forward strand.
CTCAACACGTAACATAGAGTGTCCTAAATTATTTAGTTTCTTATTAACTACTCAAATGTAGTGCAAAGCTACAGTACACGTTTTTTTTCCTATGTGTGTTCTGATTTTAACAAAAGAGGCTATGTGGAGGTACAGTAATACTACAGAGACAGTGGAGGGGAAACAAAGATATGTGTTCCTATAATCTTGATGGCTCAAATATGTGCATGTGTGCAAGATAAAATCAGAGCCCCCATCATGAGTAGTAATGACAGGGCATGCAGCTTTAAGTAAGAGCCCATTTGTTTGTCATTTAGACCTCATTTAATGCACACAGCATCCCCCAATTACCCACCAAGCTACTCTGCTCTGCACATGTTGGTCACTATGTCAGTTGCTGACAAAAGCCAGAAGTAAGAAGCTCTTGATCTGAGGCACTTTGGAGGAGAAACGTACCTCAGTCGATCCTGTGAATGCCACTTTGTCTATGCCCATGTGCGAAGCAATCGCAGCTCCTGCCGTTGGCCCATATCCCGGCAAAATATTGATGACACCCGGTGGAAAGCCAGCCTGTCAAAACAATATGAGAGGAAACAAGCTTTAGCGGAGATGACAGCAGAGCCAAGCAAAACCACAGGCGGTGTGGGGGGAATCCGGACCCAACCCAACCTCCCTACCAGCAGAGAGCTGAGAGAACATCAAAAAAGACCAAGGCAGCAGACAGATAGTCTCCAAAATGAGGCGAGGCCAGAGAGGATTGGGGGAAGACGGGGGGGATGTGGACACTCGGATTTGCACAGTATGATAAAGTTTCTCTGTATGAACATGTGATGCTTTTATTATTCTTATTCTGTTTAACTTACTCATGTGTTTACCCTTACAGTACACAACTGCACTTGCTAACCTTGCTGCTACATATATTAACCATACATTGCAAGGCTACACAGATATGTCGTTTTGCACTGAGTTTACTGAATATTGGAAAAAGTGTGTCAGCAGCACTGATAATAACTTCTTATGTGAAAGAAATAATCACTGTTAATGTCGTTTAATACTGTTGTAACACTTCAGGTTTAAGTTATTTTAAACCAAGTAGTTAAGTTGTTTTCAAGACTACTTCTAATAATATACTGGAGCTGAAAGGGGCCCTTAAATAAGTCTGTTCAAATGTGGAACGTGTACATCGGCAAAGCTGTCACAAAGTTGGACCTTCAAATGTAGCTCACTTTCTGAACATCTTTCATATCAGTTCAAAGTTTACTTGCCACCTGGACAAGATGCATATGAATACTGATTTTCATGTGTGTAGCTTAAGTTCTTCAAAGGGGGTGCGTTTTGGGGGTTTGTTGGGGGGTGGCTTTAGGGTTATTACCTCCGCCTAGGAAGTTATGTTTTTGCTGGCGTTTGTCTGTCCGTATGGGATATGGAAGAACTGATTAAATTTTGGGGGTGATCTGGATCACCGTCTGGATCCAGGAATTTTTTAAAGGATTCTTTAACATTGCCAGATAGGACCATTTTCGCCAAAGTGGACCGAAGCTGCTTGGCGGAGGTCTGCGCTCTCTGAGTGCTTTTCTAGTTTTTGTATGCAAATTTTAGTGAGTTTTGGAGAGAACATTACATAATGTTAATTGGTGTAAAAATACACTACACAGGTTGTGTGTTGTGTGCATATATGCGTATCTATAAAATAAAGAATATGGCTTCAGCCTGCTCTAATGTAAAGTGCCTTGTGATAACCCTTGCTATGAATTGGCGCTATACAAATAAAGGTTGACTGATTGATTGATGTATTGAGTGATTGATTGATTAATTGATTGACTGACTGTTTATGGCTATAGCCATTCAGTCCAGTTGACATTTACTTGTTTTTTATTTAATCCTTCCACCAGGTTGTCAGTAAACTTATTTTGTTTACCTACATCTCTAGAACCATACAACTGATCTTTATGGGGACAACTGAGTTTAGAGGCTCAACCTTTTGTTAATCTATGGAAGTCTATGGCAAATATATCCCTTCCAGAAATTCTTTCATCCGGCAATGACGTCTATTTTTTTTCTGGGATTTCGTACTGGAAATGCAAACTGACGGATAAATAAAGCAATCACATTTTAATCACATTTTTGTGATGACCTTTTATCTTTACGGGTAGTGACAAATTTCAGTCAGTTTGGCGTGCCCGATTTCTCTTTTCTTGTCAAATAAGGATGAGCTAGAGGTCAACAAGAGACAAAACAGTCAGATGTCAGCTTCAAAAACAATAAAAGTGGAAGTGTGAGTGATGTGATATGATGTAGCTCTCTGTGTCATTCCAGACAGAAACTGCAAACAAGGGTAGCACACATAACTTTTCAGTGGAAAGAGAACAATTGGAGAAGTGAGTGTAAATGTGTCAGTAGTTTTTGTTGTGAGTTTGTTTCACTTTTTCTTCTTACAGTGAAGGACTTGGGGAATTATAATGAAATGTGGACTGATTTTACTTGATTATCTGAGTGTGATATGAGTAAAGTTCAGTAAGATTCAAAGTGTATTTTATTATTTTATTTAATTGTTATGGTTGCACATCTTTTAACATAGTTATCTAACAGTATTACAGAATGAATATAAAATAGTCAAGTTTGTCCTGACACAAAAGGATATCTTAAGGAATTTAAGTCCTATATACATATATACAAAAAATCAGACAGAAGTTGCAAAAAATAGCTTGCAGCAAAAATGTCAAGGGTCTGAGCTGCAAGAATCAATATTGTTGACAAAGTGAAAAACTTAATACACAACCCAGCTTTAGCCCTTAAATGGTTTCTGTATCCTTGGAGATACAGGCATCTTGCAGGCTGTGGAGGGGAGGAGCATTAAGTATCTGCACATCATTCTATGGAGAAAACCTTAACGGGGGGTGGGTCAAGTACCAGGTCATGTGACTTCATGCCAGCATACAAAATTTAATTGATAAATTTCAATCATATCCAAAATGGCAGCCTACGTGGACAAAGACACTGACCATGATGTAAGTCCTGATATTTTTCATGTTTATTATATTATGGCAGGACTTCCTTTAATAAAATACTGTTCTTTAAGGACGATTTTCTGTATTGTTGTTTAAAAATAATGAATTACATTCACACAGCTTTGATATTCGGGGACTGAATGTCTGTATCCTGTGGGATACATTGTCCAGATAGGGGTATAAAATAGGAATACTCATTCTTAGATATACTTGTGTTTTGAGGACTATACTCTATAGAAAGTTAATCATATAAAGCTGTGAAATATTGATTGCTCTTTATTTCACTGTTAAATATGTATTACTGATTAATTCACCAGAAGTTTACACATTTTCAGGGAATTTCTGTGGGCATGTTTTACTTTGCGAGAAAAAGAGTGGCGACATATGCAGTTTTGCATTACAGCAAAGTCCCACCAATGGTACCTGGCCATATTTTGGCAGATGGTTGACATTGCTATCAATAATGACAGACCTCTATCAGTGCAATGTGAAGCTTTGCACTGTCACTGGTCAAAATACTCGCAGCTGTTTCCTCAGCTTCCATTGCTGATAGGATGTTGCAAGTGTAAAAGCTCCAGAGGAGATGGTACAGTTAGAAAAGTAGTTCTAACTGAATAAGATGTTTTATGTAAATATGTTAGTTCGTTTGTGTATACATTTTAGCTAGCTTGTTGTTTATACACTTGTTGCATAGACTTGTTTCCAGCGCTCAATACATATTGTATGTGAATCATCATCAACTGTTCAACTATTTCCAACTTTTTTCAAAACGTTGTGTGCAAGATTTTAAAGAGAGTAGCTTATTAATTGTCTGTAATGTTTTAAAGGTAAAAAATGAAATTTTTAAAAAGTGGAAAATTTTAAATGTATACCCTAAATGGGCAATGTATATCCAAAGATACAGAGTGTGAAATTGAAAATAAATTTAATATTTTTTAAAAAATTAATGGAAGTGTGTTATTATAGCCTAGATACATCAGAAAATAGCAATTAATTAATTTTCCAAAATATGTAAATGTGCTTGACCATTTAGGGGCTAAAACTGGTCTTATTATTGCTCAGTTGAAATTGTTGGAGCTTGTTATAATTGAGCTACATTTTTAATATTGATATAGCTTAGACACCTTAATTCAGGTCTACCTCTCTTTCAGATTTTACCATGTGAGATGTGTTGTTGAACTGGTGACAAAAAACACTGTACTTCTAAAAACAATCAACTGAATGGACTGTCTAACTGTTTTATTACTAGATTTAATTTTGAACAAACTTCTGGCATTAGTGTATAATCTCTTAACATGTTTGCATTGTTTTTACAAAGGCAAACATATGCCAACCTTTGTGTCTTGAAAATCTAAGTTGAATTCTTTTGTGAATGTGTCTTTTCCCACTCAGGACCATTGACTCCGAATTACTAATTTATCGGAAGAAAATCACATGCTACATACAACATGACTTACACTTTGTTGATCTAGGCGCCCTCCATTTAGAAGTTCCTGTTTTACAGAACTGCATACACTTCTGCCTCATTTCTTTTAGATCTCAGTTTCCATGGAAACTGTATTTAAGTGCTGATTATCCTAATGAGTCATGGCATTTGGCCAGTATGCTGAGTTTCAAAGAAGCAATTCTTCAGAGTAAATAAAATAATGCTGAGGAACAAAGCTGATGTGAAAGAATACTACTCACACTACTACTTGAGTTTGGCCACACAGATAGCAGAAGTCACATACACATCTTGTGTTAAAACGCCTTTTTTAGAATAGAAACGAGCATTTACAGCCTGGTTCAAAAACAAATTTGGTCAGAACTTATCATGTGGGCCTAATATAAAATACTCTGAAAAGAGTTACATCTTAACCAGATTTTGAAAAAAGTGTATTTTTGCTGTAAACCAGGTATTTTAAAGGTGTGTGAACATGACTTGGGGTGTTTCTACAGACAGCCTCATATGGACACATTAGGAACAGCAGTTTTTTGCACTTCTGTATTTTAGCTATATATATTTCAACGAGTAAAATTTCAGCTTCGATAAAGCGTGACTTTTTTTTAGATTTTGCTGAACTCTCCCTTTCACTTTAGCAAATATCGTGGCTTGGTTAAAGCATCTGAAGAGACGCACAAAATAAACAACTGACACTTTGTTAAACATCTGTTTTTGTCGCCTTGCAGTTACACTAACATTGGAGTATCCAAGTGAAGTGTTTGCCAAATTCTGAGTGAACACTGTGTTCTTGGCAAACTGTGACCTGTAAGTGATTCTGATGCAGTTATTGGAGTATTAGTGTTAGAATGTTGGCAGAGTGCTTCATGTACATACTGTGGGTCAGCAGAATCATCATTTACCTCTTTGATGAGAGCGGCAATGTAGAGGCAGGTGAGCGGCGTCTGCTCAGCAGGTTTCAGGACAATAGTGTTTCCACATGCGAGTGCTGGACCCAGCTTCCATGCTGTCATCAACAGAGGGAAGTTCCACTGCGCGTGACGCACACACACACACACATGCAGGAAAAGACATCATACATCTGACTGACATTCTGGGTGGTCACAAGTCAAGCTCAATAAGTCATCGCTCTGAAGTCACTTACTCTCATTTTCACTCTGTCTAAACATAGTCAAATGAGAAAATGTTCTCGGCACTTGTACAGTATTTTCTCTTCCCACAGTATTCTGAGAAAGCCGGGAAATTGCAACACATGTGCAATAAAGCTGTATCAGTGTACAACACACAGGCCTGTGTTATTTCTGCTTTACACCGGAGCCCATGGGGCTCAACGCAGAACCACACGCTTTCTGCACTCTTGCACAATCAGCTGTGCCTCTTCTCCTTCATCTTTTCCTGCTTTCTCACCATTCTCCTTTCCTCTAACCCACCATGTTAAATCCCTCCGCACACTCCTCTGCCTCTCACTCCCTTGTTACTCAAACTGACTGGCACCGTTATTTCTGGGGCTTACGAACAGGATTTACTCAAATAAACAGTGACTGTCAGGGAATTACTGAAAAACACTCATGGTAATTCAACATGCAGGACAGACAACATGTAACATTATTATTTTGAAGCTCTTGTGAGGACGTTTTACCATGTGATGAGACGGGCTCAAAATAATACTGATGCCTCTTTATGAATTTCTTAAACAAAAAAGACTATTAGTGAGATGTTTCAGGGTTTTTTACAATTATTCTTCATGCCTGAAACAGCTGCCACCCGGGTAGGTGTCAGGAGTGGCCAGTGGCAAAAATGCTTCAAAAACAGCCCTCAATAATTGTATTCTATATTGGCATTAATATCTAGAATGACTGATAGACTGAACTTTCAAAAGACAATGGTAGTGCTGAACAACAAATAAAGTTCTGATTTCAATTGCGACTTGGCATCTTATGATTACTGAAGACTAGAAAATCAAACTTAGATGGTGACCCTGCTGTGTGCCTAGTTGGGCTCCTTTAGTCTATAGCTTTTATCATGTGCATTAAAGTAGTGCTTCCTTTCATCCTTTGCACAGCATATGCTCAAACAAACAAAACAGCTCCCACTTGGATTTAAGTAAAGAACAGAGAGCCATGTTCTGGGGTTAATTTGAAAAGTGAGAGAAATAAAGAAGATGGCAGAAAGGCAGCTGCCAGTGTACAAATAATGTAAAAACAGTCTCAGTCTTATGGATTCACTCAGGTATAAAGAAGGGATGTTCCCTGGTAAAATTCTGCCAAACTAAACTTAAAAACTGATTTATCAGACCGGCATAAAGTTACTGGAGCACTCAGACAATGGTCAAAATTTAACAGCCTTTATTTTAACAGGATCACAGTGTCAGTAAGTAAACGTTGTGAAGCTGGTTTTTTAATGTTAAGTGGGGCCATTGCTAACATAAGCAGTTCTGGCAGTGCTAGCCTTTGGTTCCTCTTCTACTTTAAAGTCCATATTTCTGTGCTGAAAGAGGATATGCACTGCTTTGCAAGAATATTAACCTTGCGCTGCAGCTGGACCTGTCTGATTCAACGTCTGTAATCAGGCAGATCCATCTTGCCAAGCTTCAATCTACAACAATTATGGGAGGCCCAGAGCGAAACGGCCCAATCAGCATCCTTTAGAACAGGAAAAGGTAGGAGCAAATAGTGTGAAGACAACAGGAACTGACTGCTCAAGTAGAGATTAACATAGATGCTAACAGCCTCAGTAGCAGTTTTTATCAGCATTCCTTTATTAAATTAAGAAAAAAAACAACACCATTGAAAGTACTTCTCGATAGAAATGAAGATTTTGCTCCACTTAAGACATGTCTTGATGATAGTTTGCCCTACATAAAACATTATGTGTACTATGTTACCTAATTGGCCTGTATTGAATGTGATTGACAGAACAATTGTCCAATCACCTCCCCGATATGCTTTTGAAAGGTTCTGCCCATTCCCAAACACTTTGAATGGGCTCTTTCCTGGAGGGAAATATATTGAGCGGTTCATCTGGTGTGTCAGGTTACAAGAATGTTGCATGTGAGTATGACCTGACACTACCTAAATCCAACTTAATCTCCATTAGTGCTATATGGTTGTTCCACAGCGTCCGTTCAATGTTCTTTGTTCACATTTTGTTATCCCCATTTAACTGTTGAGTTGGCTATCAGTGCCATACCATTGTCATTGTTTTGCATTTAAACATGATCTAGGTGTTAATCTAAATAATCCCACACATGATTTTGGCTGCATCCATGCAGCCCTGGAACTGCACAGAAATTTTCATTGAAAAACATCAACATATATACAGGACAAAATACAAAAAGAGATAACACTTTGCCCACAGGGGATGCCAAATTCAATACAAACTGAGAGGTCCTCCCTGGACTATAAAACTTAACACAATCGCTCTCAATTTGTACCTGTCATGTATATCATCTGTAGGAAGTGCAATACTCACAGGGATAATTTGTCCACAAACTCCAATGGGCTCATATCTGGTAAATGTCAGATACCCTCCATCTGTGGAGGAGCACATGTGCAGCAAACAAACACAAAAACACACACAAAGAGAAAATAGGGTTATTTATTTTCAGCTTTGGCAGCATGAAGCTTAGAAAAAAAGAGGGAAAAAAAAGCCTGAAACACATGAAAAATGTCAGCACCTGATACCTCCTGTGTTGTTGACTCAACATGTTAATTTGTAAATGAATCCACACGCAACATTCCTGCTTTCTTTACCCCGGTGAGAGATTACATTCAGAGCCTCCTGCAGCACAGGCATGTGTGTAGCTGTTTTAGGTCACAGAGAGATGGGTGTTTTGCTGGAGAGGTTTGCTCATTCCTCTTACATTACTTAAGCAAAAAAGGAGGTACTTACAGAGGGCGTGCCATGCTTGTTCATTCTCCACAAAAAAAGAACTGATATTGAGAAATGTGCTCATAAATTTGTTTCCAAAGTCAGTGCTTAGTGTTACATGATTGTAGATAACAAGAGAGATTATTTCAGTGGGACTCAGAGAAAGACTGATAAAGGACACTGAGCTGCAGATTCTCATATATCAACCTTTTTGGATGTCTGGACTGTTATTGTTAGGAGAGCGAAACTATAAACCTGTAAAACATGAGATTTTTCAGGAGGAACTCAAGTATCGGCGAGGTTTGTTTGGATGTGTGACGCCTGTAAATGACTTATATTTCAATTTGGAACCAGCAATGTAAACTATACCAAACTGTGTAGCCAAAGGTGCTCTGCATAATGACACCCCCTATTCATTCAACAATATCTCTGATACAAGTTTAGCACAGTAGGCTCAGCATAACGTGCGAGACAAATAAGTTCTGAGGGGTTATTCATAATAAATGTCCTGACAGGTGAACAAACATTATTACTGACATCCTTACATCACACAGGCTACAGGAATGCCCCCTCTTATTTTCACTGAAAGTCTACAAGAGAAATAAAGCTTAAACCGAAGCCCTGGGCTGTCGGCCCGAGCTAACCGAGGTGGGTTTGGCAGGAGTGTACAAGAGAAGCTTTGAGAGGGACAATACAGTGGTATCAGGAGGTTTCCCATGTCCTCTCTCTTTTTCTGTTTGCCTTCTTTGAGCTTCCTGTTGAAACAGACGGCCAACTTTCCCCTCTACCGCCCTCAAATTCAGATGCCTCAGAGGGGGGACACTGACGGCAGCCTCCTCAGGACAATAAATGTTAGTTTGTTTTTATGGACCATTTAATGCTTATGATGACAATTTAAAGTAAATGCTTCTAACAAAACATTTTCTTTAATTCAACAAACACTTTAAGTCAATAAAGCAACTGTAACAGATAGTTTTATAATAAAGAAACAATCAAATGGCAATGCCAAAAGCACAACACTAAATGTGTTAGCATTTTTCTGCTTCTTGATTTGAATTCAGACCTTTAACATTTATCCTGTTTCAATTTACTCTCACCACTAACCATGACTATCATGAATTTAAACTATGATCTGATGCTGGTAACATTAAAATTATGTTAATAACACAGCAAAAAAGAGTCAAGGGTATTCAGTTCTGGGTTTTTTTTATTTTAATGGTCAACACCTCATGCAGACTCCTGCACACTATCTTAATACCAGAGATACTGGAGATTTTTGGAGTAATTTGGGGGGCTTTTGTACCTTTATTTGATGAAGCAGAGGGAATGGTTAGAGTTGGAAAGTGGGGCAAGACAGAGGGGACAGAGATGCCTATAGGGGGCTGCAGGCCTGAATTGAACCCAGGCTGACCAGTAGAGCCAAGAACTTACACACATTGGGTGCAAGGACATAACCTGATAGAAGCCCCCTTTGCAGTGTTTTTTTTTAAGTAATTCTTATTTTTAGCATGAGTTGGCATAATTTTTAATGGATTTAATCATTTCCTACTTGCCTCTCTTATGAAATACACACAGATTTTTTTCAATTGTCACACTTTTGACTGCTACAGATAAGAATTAAAACCAAAGTTGTATAGTTTAGGACACATTGAATTGATTAAGTACCTAAAAAATAAGAATCTTAAATCTTGCAACCTTCCCACTTACTGCAGCTATTTCTAAACACAATTTCACAATTAATTGTTACCTCTAAGACTGTAACAGTTTAAATAATCTGAGGTGGCTGAGATGTGTGTCAGCTCCAGCTTTCAACATCCCAACCTTGAAACCAGATATGTGTCCTGTATGTTATGTGTGCTATATTTCCCTGCTGCCATAACCCTGTCTGACTTAATACATTTTATCTCAATAAACATTAAGTTAGGCTAACCACAATAAATCTCCCCAAAAGTGATTTGATCTGTTGTATAACTGACTGGGGAATCTTCAGAATTAAAGCAGTATGTGCAAACCAGAAATGTTTCTCCAGAGAAATCCCACACTGGCATATTATTTTGAAAATCATGAGCAAGAGGAGTGACCATACTGTGTTTATCTTGTTCGGATGTGGATATTCATATCTGCTAGTACAAGTAAAATATGTCTCCCTTTTATCCATTTTCTTGTATATTTATAACATGATACATGTGTGGTTTGCGGTAAAGCAGGCAAGCTTTCTTTTATCTAGATTCTCAGCGTGTAAGACGTAGTGCTCACACTGGCAAACTGAAGGCCCTGATGTGATTATATGCCCACCAAAATAAATACCAACATGCACTGCAGCCATCACACAGCCAGTCTATGACCACTGTAAAAATCTGTATGCACTGCAAGCTGTCAATTGCATAGTCAGTCAATTTCTGAAGCACAGATTAGCTCAAAGTGCTACTTTGCCTGTTCAAGGTTGATTTGGTCCTGTTGTGATCTAACATTTATATACTGATTGGATATGCAGGTTGTTGTCCTCATGTCATCTTATTTTGAAATTGACAGGAGACTTTTTTTGATCCTGTGTCTGACCTCCTGTTTGAGTTCCTCTGCTCTGTTCAACTTGACACATGCTCAATACAGTAGCTCAGGCAAGTACATCATGTGAAGCTGAATAAAGTAGTGTTTCTGATATGTGAAGACAGACTGCAGGACATGCTACGAAAAACCCAAGCATCGACCAGAAAGGGTGCAAATAGCTCTGTATCACATGGCATGGATGAAACGTTGCATTGACAAACTCTGGAAATCGCTGGTTAGACTTAATGAAGAGAGCTAGATATGTAGGAGCAATAGATTTTCTAAAGATGGTTGAGACCAAACTGAGCAAAAAGGAGAGGGAATATTGGCCTTGCAGTTTATCCATGACTGGACAAGACTGTTGCTTCCAAACAAAAGTGGGTTTCAAGAACTAACAGGTAACTTCTCTGTCAAACTGACATTTAAGTTGTTGATATTTCAGTAAAGTATTTTCAGCTTTTTATAAATACTGCCAAAACAATATAAAAGACATTTTACATGCCATCTTTGCAAGGTTAATGTATGCTATTTTAGATTCTCAACCTGATTACGTCTTACGCTGTACTGACTTTTAAAATGACTCTCCCATAAGCATTGTACTCACTGTCCATTTCACATACACTGCGCAGCAGTGCTCAAAGGGAGACTCACCCATAGGAATGGAGGTGCCATGGATCTTGTCTGCATATCCAGCAAAGTACCTCAGTGTCTTTATGGTCCCTTGAAGGTCCATAAACAGGGTGGGCAGGAAAGGCTTCCCACTGTTCAGTGACTCGAGAGTCTGAAGTGAGACGAGGGAGATGTCTGAGAAATATGTGATATAACCTTGTGATCCTCACATAATCCCATACTGCTTAAGCTTTTATATTACCCCATGGGTAAAATTTGACTCTAAGAAAACACTAAACTACAAATACAGCCCCTGAGTTACAGTTGGATGTTCCTCTCAAGCAAAAGAACGTCTTTTTGAGTTCTTAAACATGCAGATAACTAAAAACGTTAGGAAAAGCCATAGAGTAATAACTTTGCAGATTAAGTACATGATAGCCATTACAAAGTTGATAAGAGGACGTTGATTTCAACCCTTGCTAAAAAAAAGTATTTTCCCACTCATAACTTAATCCAATACATAAATACTCACTGCTAGATAGGCACTGTCCCTCTCCACTAGATCAGCCAGTTTGGACAACAGGCGGCCCCTCTCAGATGCATCCATCTTCCGCCACACAGAGCCCAAAGAAAAGGCAAGGCGAGCTGCCTGCACAGCTTTATCGACATCAGCCTATGAGAAAGGAAACAAAAACACAACAATAATCTTACCAGATCAGGGAAACAGGTTAGCTTTTTATTTCATTTTGACTGTCAAAAATAAATATTTCCATGAAAAAAGCATCTGAATATTGTTCTGCAAGAAATTACATTTCCATATGCAACATTCAAGAGGTGTTAAGTGATTATGCACATCACTTAAGTTTGTGACATTTTACACCTTGACTATAGTCCACTGTAGAATATTACGTTTTCAATCAGCATTTTTTTTTACCTTTTCTTCACTAAGTTCAGTGAAAGGCTACACTTAGAGGTTGTTTTTCAGACTGAGATTATGTGTTAAAATGTGTTCTGTCTTGATTCATGTCCAATGAAATTGGAACAACTATGACATTCAAACATTTCTCACACACACACACACTCACAACATATATATATACATAATTATGTGTGTGTGTGTGTGTGTACTTAATAATTACTGTTATTAGAGGACCTCTGTGTATGCTTAGGTATGGAAGGATTTTGTCCTGAACCTGTTTTTGTTTACAAATTACAGACACAGGATTAAAAACACAATGTCCTTTACAGTTATTACAACTTGTAAGAGGTCCTCTGATGAGAAGCTGTTAGGATGAGAAACAGTCGCAGTATGTGCCCATCACATCCAATGCTTGCAATGGTGCATGAGCACAAAAACAGTGCTGATGCCCACGTCTTCCTTGTGTACCAGGAACTGAACTCAATGGGTGAAACATGCTTCAACACCCAAAACAAAGCCTTGTCTAAGTGCATTCTAAAACTGTGTCTCATTTTTAACGAAAAGACTCAAAGCTGATTTTATAATGTAGGGTATTTACCTTGTCTGCTTCCTGGACCTCACAGATCTGCTCTCCTGTGGCTGGGTTGTAAGTTGGAAAGACCTTCCCACTCACTGAGTCCTGCCACTCATTATTGATGAAAATCTGAAAAAGAAAAAGCACAAGTTTCAGTGGAAAAATGCAGTAAAAGATATGAAAGGTTTAAAGATCATACTGTCTTTGTATGACTTAAACGGACAGACAGGTCTCTAAACTCTTGTTTTATTTCTTTTACAAACCACATGAGGGTGAGTAGGGCATGATGACTCTGTTATTTGAAGTTGTCTTGGGTGTTTCTGTATGATAATAGTTTAATCCCACTATGCTGCCTGCACTGACCTGCTAATACAGGAGTGTTAAAGACTAAGAGCAGTGTTCTCAGCTCTTGTGTAAGGGATACGGGAGGATCTCTGGAAATCTGGACAGAGATTCCTGCCTGTCCAGCATTGCTCTCTGGGGAGTCCTCCACCATACAGACAAAGGGGTGGGTATGAGAGGGGGGTGTAGATAAATCCCTATCAGACACCAGGCCCCCACCCCTCCACCCCCAGGAACACAGACACACGTTTCACAACATCACTGCTCGTTTACGAGATCATAAAACACGTGCCGCTCTTGGTTCCTGTGATGCGTTAAAGCTAGTCTTCCATTAAACAACCGCCTGACTCCCCAAACAGGACATATTTAACATCTTTTAAGAGCAAAAAGGAAAAATATTGTTTACATAGGCTCAGAGCTTTGGAATATTTCTTATTTAATACAGACAAAACTGTAAAATAAAAAGTTTCCTTTCTCTTGTGTTTGGATCCATAAGGATGATTATTCACACATTGTTTTTAATGTCTGTCAGTCTGCCTGATAGATTGAGTGCAGGAGAACATCTGCTGGCACAAACCTCCCCCTGTGTATACACATGCTCTACCAGCCTCCTGCTTCAGCTCAGATGCAAACCTGAGAGTAGAGTTCAAGTATCCCACCAGTGTTAGCCTCCCTAAACTCCCCAACATGTTTACCCCCATAAACACCAGGATTTAAGTACTATTTAATTGGCTATAAACTGTTAGTCATGTTTACTTTCAGGGTGGTATATAACAGTTGGAGTGCAGCAAGCATGCTGCTCTGCCTGCCTGCCTCCTCCTCCTCTTCATTCCCACGGCTCACAGGATCATGATGTGAGGATGAATAACTCACATACAGGCATTTTAGTTGTTCAGTATCTGTGTGTACCAACCTACAGAACCATATGTTACTGAAACACTCCTGTACATTACTTTGTACACACACAAGCCTCCCCTCTCTCTCATAGGAGGACGGGTTCAGAGTCATCTCAGGCGCCTTCCATCAGAGGCCACCTTTAATCTGACGCTCATTAAGAGCACTTCATAAAATTGTCAGTAACGATAAGGAGCAGAGGGCCAGCTACAAAAACAGAAAAACCTGTAGAGCACTGAATTAGTTTTTAAATTTATTGTAGGGGCCACTGAAGTGGGGCGTCCTAAATCTAGAGGAGGCCCCTGACAGCCTGAACAGCCCAAGCAGGAATGCAGACCATGGGTAGCTTTATGCGAGGCGTAACCCCGCTCACAAGGCGCTGCTGAAGGAGAACGGATGAAGCTGGAGAACAGTGGAGCAGGCCACCACCTAAATCACAAGCAGAAAAGGACAACTGTCAGCTGCCGCTTGGCTCAGCCCTCTCTCTGGACTCGGACTGGTGTTGGACTTTTGTCTGGTTCCATTGAGAGACTTGATTAAGATGACAGGGCCGAGGCACAAATCAACTCACAAGGGTTCTTAAAATTGCTTTTACGATCATTTAGAACACAAGAGTGAAACAAAGTGGACATTTTTTAAATGACTAATTGTGTTTCCTTTCCCGTTCCCAGCGGGGTCATTGCCATCACCTCACAAGATGGTTTCATGTTTATAAAAATCGAAGAACACAGGGTCAACTTGATACCCAAAGACAGCAAAGATAAGGCCATTTCTAAAATAACATTTTCTGATCTTTTTAATAAAACAGTAACATGTAGATAATGGCAAAAATTCATCTTTTTTTTATAATAAAGCTCCCATGAGAACTTTAAGTTTGTGTAGGTTTTCAGCCCTCCCTTGCACACAGTGGTACAACTCTCTGTGTCCTGTGCATGTGTGAGCTTACCTGACAGTCTCTTCCATACTTCTTACTAATGGCCAAATTTAAGGATGCAAAATATCATTGGTAAAATATTGGAATCAGCAGATAATTTCTTTAAAAGATAATCATCCACACTGACAGACATTAAATTTATGCTCATCTTCATTGTCTGTATGTAAAACTTATGATTTAGCTACACTTTTGAGGAGTATTTGAAAACCAGTTGCCAAATTAGGAGAATTTAGTTTAATCTCTGTAACAACAAGGGAAATTTTCTGTCAGCAGGTTGTTTCATGACTGTTTATAGCTCTTGAAACAACAGACAAAGCTCAATTTTACTGTGGTCATGAAAACATACATGTAATATAATGTAATTCAAATTTTTAAAAAATACGTCTGGTTATTTTTATATGTTGTATCAGGTAGAATATGTTTGGGAATATCAACATACCAAACATTTGGGACAAACATCCAATACATCACATATCTAGTCAAATTGTTCTCCCTCTTACTGGGGGTTTTTGCTGTGGAAAAAAATATTTTTAAAGGTTATATCTAGAGTCTTGTGAAATTTGACTTGTCTGACATCTACTCTGCAGCTTGTGTGTACAAGCAACAAAAATATATTCACTGAAAAAACTCAAGAAGCTTACACAATTGTTCTAGAGAAAAAAAGAGTTTTGTGTGTTCATATAATGGCTAACACAGAAAATGAAGGCCTTGCATGAATTATGGCTAAGCAGTTAGCACAAAGGTCAACAGTTTTACATGGGCCACAACCCAGCTGCAAACATTTAGAGACTCCAGTCCTTCCCTGCAAAAGCTGTCAGTCAGACTGTGTGTGGAGAGCCAGAGACATTTTTAGGCATTGTGTACACAATGTTTGTCAAATCAGCTACAAATTGTTGCCTGATCACTGAATTTTTTATTTGATGCATGTGTCCTAAAATTGCTGTAATTCATCACAAATTTTGATACTTCATAAAATCAAGATATTTTTATCATACATATTTTCAAATTTCTTACCAATGCTTTGCTTCATTTTTTGTGTTAAATCTCGTTTTAGGGGTGAAGTGTAATGGGAAATATGTAATGCCAAAGATATTTTTCTGCAGCCAACAAAACATCTGTTTGGCTCTTTGCTTCTTCTCACAGCTTAGATGCGAATGGCAGAAGGGATGTGTAATGCTACTCAGGCTTGTCTTTTTTTTAACATGGAGAGTAAAGAGGGAAGGGGGGGTAAGACAAGGGGCGGGGTGGATTGGTTTGGGCGGACTGGAAGTGTAAGGGGTTTATAATGTGTGTGCGTGTGTGTGCATGTGGGTGTGTGGGTGCGTGTGTGTGTTTATACACAACACGCCAAGATTCCACAGCCAGACGAGTCCGAGTCGGGCACCTGCAGCCCTCGTCTGCGCAGGAAGTTTCATATCCTCCCCTATCACAGGACCTCGGTTTCCTCTCTGGTCCTGGACGCCTTTCAAAACTCTTATAATTACTACTGTTACAAGTGAGAGGAGAGCATGTGAAAGTGGAGACCAGCTGGTGTTTTTTTGTGCTTCTCCTCCCCACATGTCTGACACCATGGAGCCTTCATGTTTCCTCATCCACACACTCACAAACACACACCCACACACACACACACAATGCTACCCTGCGCTCCTGGGTTTGGCGAGGGCAACTTGGCTGTCACTGCCTGGCAAATGTCTTTGTCTTGCCAGTGAGTGTGTGTGTGGGCACGCGGGTCTGACTCAGAGATTATGTGAAATACACTAATTTGACACAAGGCTGTAATTACAGACAAGTTCTTGTTCACTTTTTCGGCAGATTCACTCGCTTGATGGATGTCCTCCAGTAGTTGAAACCACAGCAGACGGAGCACGTCACTGCAGGACCAGACAGTTTGGATAAACGTCTTTTGCAGGCTTAAGTCATACTAATTTCTAACAGCATACTTTTCAAAGGACAAAGGGGGAATTACAGATTTGTCCAACTGTTTTTTTCTTAATGAATAAGTCTTTAAGGTCGCAACTGACATTCTAAGCTAAATTAAATTGTTTGTTTTTTTAAGTATTTCTTAAGGCAAATTACTACTCAGGAAAGGTATATTTTAACTCAGACTGTATCAGTGGTCCTCAAGTGGTCTAGGCTCAGAACGCAGAACCGCCTCCTTGATAAGAACATGGGACCAAAATTACCCAAAATTTAAAACCACTTGAGTATATTTCATAAAAAAAATTATGTAGTTTGGATGTTGAAAGGAACTAAACATTAATAAGCGGAAAGACAGGAGAAACAGGCATGTTTAAAATATACCCAGAGGGTATAATGATGGGAAAAAAAATGTTTTGTTAGCCAAAGAAAATGAGATGAATGAGGAAAGATCTTGATAAATCCACTTAAATGTACACTCTATCAAAGAAAATTTGATGTATATATGTTTTTAGAGCTTTGTACAAGATGGACTATATACCAACATCTGTTTTTCTAAGGGCATACACACAATTCCCCAAATGGTTGTTTTTAGGGAGCTAATGAACTTTTCATTGTGAAAAAAATCAGCTTTGTCATCCCAAATTGACAAGAAACAGGCAAGTCAGGATCTTGAGAAACAACGACAATGAGGGGGTGTAAAAATAGCCATACCAGAATATTCTGTGGTGCATTACTGACATCTTATTACACAACATCAAAATTTTATTTGTTTATGATTTAATGATATTGAGAACACTTGATTTGTGCGGCCTCCAGGCGCTAGCTGGCAGCAGACATTCAGCCATTTGACCCTCTGTCTCTGTCACATTCATTGATATTATTTTGGTCACTGGAACGGGATGTAAAGTTTATCCATGTGGCACCTTGTTTTATAAGAAAATAACCCCAAATAGAAACTGTAACCTTAATGCTTATATGAGTGATCAAAAGATAATACAAGTACGCCATACGTCACAATTAAAAAAAAATCATGATGTATGGCATGCTTGTAGTATTCCAGCTTACTGTGATATATTACATCACCCTTGTATCGTGATATGCATCAGACCATATTTTCCATGTACATATATCGAAATCACTTAAAATAACTCTGCTGCCTGCTATTTGGTTCAGACTCACCAGTTGAAAACCACACTTCTATTTACTTCCTTTGACACCCAAAATTTAGCCTCTATGATGCCAAATGAAGCAGAACTATGGGGCGTTTAACAAGAGATCTAAGGATTATTCACAACACAGAAAAAATCTGATCTTAATCTACAGCCTTGATGAGACAAAATGACGGATAATGGAAACAAAAGCTGCATTTTCATGAATCACCAGTAAATTTCCCCCTTCCTCTCCCCTCCTATGTTTTATTATATATTTTTTTTAACCATCTGAAGTTTGATGGCTTTCCTGTGTACTTAACCATTCCTCTATATCTCAGGTCAGGGGAATGTTTAAAGAACGGTTGTTTTTCTCTTGGGATCTGAGCACAATGAGGAAGTAATTTTTAAAGGACTTTGACGTTTTTTCCACAGACGAGCAAACATCTCAAGGAGGGGCACTTGTGTCTCTGCTGTGGCCAAAGAAAAAAAGCCTCTCTTAACAGATTTATGAAGCCAAGTGTTATTCATAATGACACCGTAAGGATTTACACGTTCCTTGTCAAGAGGGGCCACGCAAGTGAAGGTGTGGGAAGTTAACAGGGTAACCTCGCTGTCACTACTTTTCCTCACAAAGTGATTAAGAGACAGGGGACATGATGTTGACATGTCTGCTAAGATGGTAATTTACACTCGCTGCACAAGTGGGCATTTCACACCGGTGGACACGTTAACGGCAGAGCACACTTAGCCTGTCACAGCCAAAGAGTGCAGAGAGTTTGTGGTCATGTGTGTGCAAGTGGGGGGATTGTGTAAGCAAAAGAAGAGAGGAAGAAGAGGAGGAGGCTGGGAGAGTTCTTGCTGTGCTCGTTGTGATAAATCATTTAGTTGCACAGTATCCCTTTAACTCTGGCTCTGTTTGATCTTCATCACAGTAAGATGCTGGTTTTGAAGTGAAAAAGTCCAGAGCTGCAGGTCAGGCTCTGGCGAGGCAGGGCCACTAACCCACACAGTGAGAACGGCTCATAATTTACACCCCGGTGGACAGCACCTAGCATCAGGGAGCCCCAAGCCTCCATCTGTGCTATCTCAATCAGTGACAGATTGATGGAGCCCCTTATTCATCCAAACGGAGAGGATGTCTCTGCACAGATTTGCTGCACAAAGGTTCTGAACAGGTTCCTTCATAGATAATGTCCTAATGCCACTTTGAGCAAAACTACAAGGAAAAAAAATTTACAACTGTTGATTAGTCAGATACATTTGTAACTTAATGTAGGCCTGTGCTATATATTTTAATAAAATCAAGTCACAGTTTTGGCATTTCCACAATCAAAGAATCACCATTAATACTATTTATCTACATGTAAGACATAGAAAACATGTAAAAATATCTTTTAAAATCAACTCACATTGTTTCTGTGAATATCCTCTTCTATACATGATTGTTCATATGTCTATGATTGACCCAACCGGCTTCCCATCAGTTCTCCTCTCCATACACAAACAGACACATATGTTCTGTTGACAAAATTCTTCAGCAAAATAAATTGTTTACCTCACACTCTGGAAAAAAGTTCTGGTACATCACAGAGCAAAAGCTCAATAAGATTTTGTCTGTTAAGTCGGATCAAGATCTATTATCTTTGATACTTTGGGTATCTAATAACTTTATTACTGGCGAATATAAAAGAAGACAAACTAATATGTCAAATTTCTGTACCAGGAACTATATACTTTTATACTGAATTACAGATTAAGTCCAATCTAAAACACTTTGGCAGAGGACAATACTTAAATATGTCTCACTAGATCATTTGACATGTAAGCTTCACTGTGAGGATGATGATTTCACAGACTACGGGAACCCTTTCAGTCATACAAGATGCTTAGTATCTTAGTCCTGAAAGCCATATCTAAGAAAACGCTGCATATTTTTACTTGGTTAATCTATTTTATTGTCGTTTTTTGTTTCTTTAAAAAGATATGCTGTACATTTTTCTCTTGCCTGTATGACTCTGTATGTTTATGTGAGCCAAACAATGGTTTGTTGTATGTTATTTGCTTCTTTAATTCTGTTTAAAACTTAATAAATATATACCAAAATCATCAGCACTTATAAAGTCACATTAATTAAATAAATCCTGTTTTGTGCATGTAAAGTTTCTGTCTTCATTTTGGGTCAGCAGGAAAATCACTCTGTCCCAAAAATGGCCATGGCAGATTTTTGGTCCCATACAAGCAGAGGTGGAGAGTAACTAATTACATTGAGTAATCAAGTATCTTTTGTGTTGGTGTACTTTTTAATTGTAGTTGATACCACTATACTCAACATCAAAACAACACTTAAACTGAAACAATAATAGTTTTATATTCAATAGCTAATAGATCAGAAACATGATGCCTACAATGATTGGTTGCATTTTTTTGACTGACGGCTTTCTAACGACAGACGTGTAAAAAAATATATTTAAAAATATGTTTTAGTGATTTAATATCTGTTTTGTATAAAGCAGCTTGCCTTTGCAAAAATTTAACTCAGAGCACACTAAATATGTTTTGACAATATGTTCATATCATTTTAGATATCTCTGAGCAAATTGCCTCTTTATAGTTATATTATTCAGGTCAAATGTTACTCCACTGTACTGTTATTCTCAAGTAAACAACTGATTGACAGAGCGCACTTCTGGAGGACAAAGAAAATTGCTCTCAAAATACTCAGTACTTTAAGTACATTTAAATCAAATGCTTTTTACTTTTTACTTTAACTTAGAGTGAAACTTTTACTTGCACTTGAGTAAAAGTTCTACAAATAAAATTTAGTTTTACTTGAGTACAATGTTTGTGTACTCTCTCTGTCCCTACATAGAAGCCCTGGAAACAGGAGAGGAGCAGAGTGTCTGCTTTAAAATCAGGACAAGAAAAAAAGAAATTCTAAAATCATTAGAAGAAATGTGATGTCAGTATAGACTAAAATAACCGTGATATCACTCAGCGTGATCATTTAGACCTAACTTGGTGTAATCCCTAAATCTGGTGTTGTTGGTACATAGCACTCATATTTTATATCACAACTCAATTAAAAAGTTCTGCTGACGAAGCAAAAGGAGCAAAACTACCAACTGAATTTGTACAATTACATTTTTACACACACATTTGTTTAAATTGGCTGACATACAATCATTAACTCCTGGAAATCACTTTTAAACAAACAAAAACTTAACAAAAAGCCCGTCCATGCCCTAAAAAGGGCAAGTGATTAGTTCACCATCCATGTGAATTTTTGAATGAACACAAACATTTACACACTTTTCTGTCAGAAAGCAGCACGGTGGTTTCCAGTCTTGTAAATGTATCCCTCTGAGTGTCTGCTTTAACAACTCATTATCACTGAGCTGTGTGAAAAACCACAAAGGCCTCAACTCTCACCCACAAAAAAAGGAGCTTTTACTTCATTATTCCTATAACAAGAGTCTCTGTTCTCTCTACCACAAGTGGAAAACATCAATAAATAGCTATCATGACTCTCTTATTTATGGCTTCCTCCGTGCTCCTATCAACCTTTAAACTGTTTCTGTCTTGTAACCCAGCTGTTTGAGCTCTAGAAATGTGGGGGTAGGGGAGAGGAGGGCTGAGACACAGCTTTCCTCCTCATGCTTTCAGATATACAAAATAGGGTACACAAAAAAAATACAACATCTGCTTATAGGAAGTATTACTGATCTGAACTTTTACACAGACAAACAATAGAGGGATAATTTGCTGATAAAATCAACGTGTCTGAGGAGGTGAGAAGTTCATGACTCGGTGAAGAGGACAAGGGGCAAACCTTAACTGTAATAACCTTTTTTATGCTTCCCTGTTATAGAAGCCAACCTGTTAAGTAACGATAGTGTATCAGTCATATCTCTGTGTGAAGGGTCACTCAGATTTAATATCTGCTTTGTAAAAGAAAAAAGTCATCATGACTTGATACTTTCTTATGTAATTTAGAGGTGTGTTATTTTCTAGCAAAGTTGAATGCATGACTGTAAAACAATAGCTAAAAAATTCAGGTTGCAGCCCCACACACACGCTCTGTAGGCCTGTGAACGGTGCAGGCTGTTCCCCTTGCGGTGAGCAGGGTGGTGAACAGGAACAGGGTGTGAGGAAAGCCCACGCCAGGGGTTCCCATAAATCAGGGCCCTTCTGCCCCCTACGTCCACCAAACCATCAGGGACTGGATGATCCAAATTCCTGGGGGTTAATTCACCAAGTCACTCCCTAAATTTCCTTCTGTACACTTTCTGTCGTGTCCTCCTCTTTAACTGAAAGGCTTTGCACTGTGAGAGGATATAAGGCTTACAAAAAAAGCAGTCGTCATGGCATGTGCCGTCGTATACACTGCAGAAGAAGCCTTGTGCCCTTTGCACTTAAAGCACCAAGGAATGTGTTAACACAGAGCAATCGTGAACACTATCATGAGTCTGTTCTCTATGAGATGTGTCCTTTAATCTCACATCATAGAAACACTTGTTCTGCATCTGTAAGAGCTCTGCAGTAGCAAAACAGAAATGGGAATAGACTACGTCCTGGCTGCAAAAGCTGAAGATGATGGGTTGCCAGAAGTTTAGAGGAAAACACTTAATCTTTAACCAATTACCTATTTTCAGAGGTCCACTGTGTGCATATGTAAAAAAAAAATCTGCAAATACATCACTGAAGCATTTTATAGCACTCAATAACAGCTTTTATCACATTAAAACTAACTTCAGAGTTGAGAGTAATTTAGACTTTAGACTTTAAAAGCATTGCTCTAATATTCAAGATAAAAGCAATTTACTTGAGTAGTGAAACTTTGTGTTCACAGCTTGAGGTTAATACATGTATAAAGGACTTCAATACTAAGAATAGCAAAATTTAATTTCCATATTTACATTAAAAAATATAAATAAGCTGCATTTCCTAACTTACACAATGCTCATTTGTTAACTAAATTCATGGTCTATGCTGAACTTTATTTTCTTTCAGCAGATATTCCTGCAGTCTTCCCACCCACACACCTTTAATTGTGCACCCATACAAATACTATACAGTGTGTCTTTTTAAAGCTTTGGTAATTTATCCGCTGCATTAGGCTGCAATGATAAATATTTACACAAAGCATGTTTTAAATTAGAGCTATTTATTTGGATTAGGATAATGCAGGAATAAAGTAAATTGCTTTAATTACTGATCCCACTGTAATAACAGATTTAAAGCTTGCAGAAAGATTCATAGGGGCCCACATGTTAGCACAGACTTAAACCATTGTTACTGCAATCAATCTACAATTACTGCAAGAACCTGAGCACTCCAATATCACCACCGAATTAAAACAAATGGTAGATAAGCTTAGAAAAACAGAAAAAAAAAAAAGATGTTACAGGATTTTCTAATCTGAAGAAATTATTTTAGGGCTTTTTAATATTGTGATATTAATGACTTAAATTAAAGAAAATGAATCATTTTAAATCTCATGATACAGCCACCTGAAGGATACTGGTCTGTTCCTTGCCTAGAATGCACTTTTTAGAGCAGCAACGCAGGCAAAAATAAATCCATAAGACATATACTCCATACACATAAAGTAATTATATTAATCCAAAATTTCATTAAATTAAAACACTTCCAAAACTAAAAACTTAACCTCATCCTTAATAATGCACAGCAATCGCCAAAATACTGTGATGCTGCATGCGTAATTAAAACGACCACCAATTATACTCAAAACAACTGGTAAAATAAAAATAGAAAATCACCCAGACTTGGAAAAACTTTCTTTTGGGTTGTGTGAAGTTACAGCAGGGAAATGAACGTTCACAGGCACACACAAAAATTAAACAAGCACCCGTGATTTAAAAAGTCCATCAAAGTTAGTCTAAATGCTGTTTGGGGGATTACTGATAACTTTATGAACCACACTGTGAATTTGGATGCTGAGAAAACATTTCGGCACTTTCAGAGATCTAATCGTGATTTCATCGTGCCTGAGTTTATCTCGAAGCACTTCTTGAGCTCCAGCAGCTCCTCTATGAGCTCTACTCTGCTCTAGTACCGAAGCGTCAGCTGCTGACGCACAGAAAGTTTACTTGACGAAAAGTTTGTGTTAAAAATTCACGGACATGAACCGAGCAGGAGCGGGCTGGTTAACGCGTCAAGCTGTTCTCTGGTGCGTGAGTCTGTGTCTTTGAGTGTGTATGTTTGTGTGTGTCAGTGTGGTGTGGTGTAGTGTGGAGAAACAGACCTTGGTGTACTTGATCTCCGGGTTGGGCACCGGGGAGGGCATCAGCTGGAGGGATGCCATTAGAGCAGCGGGGTCGCTCTTCACCTCTCCGGGGATCTCGATCTTACTGGAAGTCATCGTGTCTCTCCTTCTCGTCTGCCTGCTGCGCCTCTCTGGAGTTTTTTCAGCAGATTTCTGATCAGGACTTTGGGCTCCTTCCTGGGTTTATAGCCAGGTGTCAGCCGCGGTTCATTTTCATTGGGCAAAGAGAAGGGCTGTCCTATTGAAAATTAAATTCACGCATTTACATAAACGACCGCAGCCATGCGTGTTAAGGAGGAGATACACATCCACCCCACCCACCTCCATCTATCTGCCGGTATACCAGCACTTTTACCGCTTTCATTAACCGACGCAACCCGGTTTACTATATTAACCCATACTTCTACACTTTTACGCACAAATCGCGGACTCTGGGCTCATCTAAAATGGTGTCACGAACCATCAAACTGAATTTAACCACTTGAGTTAATCATTTGACATCAATACAAAGGGAGAAGTTGTTAAAATTGGAGATATTTTGCCAAGGTGTTTCAAAACTGGCTTTGGCTGGGGAAAATACTCCCATTACCTCTAAAGCACACAAGTGTGATAAAGTCTTTGTTAGACTAGTTCTCATCATCAGTGAGAAGTGATTTCTGACTTTTGGATCTATGACACAACCTTCACCACAGTTGCCCCATCTAATTTCCATGTTTGGACACTTACGGGATTTCTAAACTATTTTGGCTCAAGACTGTGGATTTATAGTTAATTCTTAACCTTTTCAACACATTTTAATTTAACTCCAATAGTCGACAAATCCAACAAGAATCCAAATGATTAGGTCCCTATCATTGATCATGTCAGTTGTTTTAAAATGGACATCTCTTGCCAGAATGGGGTTATTTTTTCTTGTCCACGCAAAGCTAACAATTGGTTAGGTCCTATAAAAGTAAGAATTAAATAGTTTAGTATGCTTTTTCATGCACTTTAGAGATGTCATCAAAAATATCAAATTAATTCGCTGAGTGAGATGATAAACAAAGTAAAAAGTCTTTCGGCAAAATTATTTCAAAGTTGACTTCAGACAGAAAATAGTCCCAGCATCATTGAGGCAAACAAGTCTGATGAACTCTATTTAACCTAAACTTGTTTAAGCACCCTTCACAGTGTTTTTTTGGACCTTCGGTGTTAAATAAAAACTTGTTTTAAAGTTGCCTTATTCTAAATTTCCAGGTTTGGAAACTCAAAGGACTTTTTTGGCACAAGATAGTATTTGGAGTTAACTGTTAACCATAGAGTTGCATGTTAACTTAATCCAGTTTCTCCACAAATCAATCACGAAGCACTGTTTACTGCTTACATAAACTCAAACTTTTCCTCCATCATAGTAGTTGTTTTGAATTGGACATATTTTTTCCCATGCTGTGGAAGGGCAAAATTTAGTCCTCAAAATCACATAGTAATGAGTTATGTAATGAGGGGAATTGTTCGAACATACCCTTCGACAGAAAGTTGAAGAAATACCAACAATGCTCTTTCATGCTCAAATTCTTTTCAGTAACTTCACATATAAAAGAACAAAACACTTTTCCCACATACTATAAATTTGGACTTAGTGGAAGAGCAACAGCCTCAACAAGTCTGATTAAGTCTTTACTCAACCTAAACACATTTCTGCATACAGAGGGGATATTACACTTTAAAACAAAGTCCATCAAAGTTATTTTAACCTTTATCACCATGTTGAATACTTTAAGGACTTTTAATCATTTTAGCACAAGGTTCTGGATTTAAAGTTCATTCTTAACCTTGGGAACACAATGGCTCCACCCAACTCCTCCATAAATCCATTCAAAGGACTTGTTACTTCTTACAGTGACCCACATTCTTGCCCCTCCATGATAGTTCTTTTAATTTGAAATATTTTGCCTAAGGTTGTCTTCAGCGTGACAGAAGACAGCCCCAACACAAAGTCAGCTTTTTACTTAACCTTGTTTCAAAATAGTCTGCATCTCCAGGAAGTGACTTTGGCCATTTGGAGGTGGAAAATAACACTCACCAGAGTTTCATCTCTCCAAATTGCCTTGTTTAAGGGCTTATGAATTTTGGCACAAGACTTCAAATTTTAACTTAATCATGTTTACTCGACCAGACTCCTCTACAAATCCATCAAATATTTTTACTGCTTATATAATCTCAGTCTTCTACCTCATCATTGATCATAACAGTAAATTGGATACAGTTTTCTCAATATATTTCTGTATCCACCTTGGTGAATCGGAAAATAGTCACACATTATTGATGCACTCAAGTCTAGTGAATTCCGTATTTAACCACATCTTGTTTCATCACTGGAAATGATTTTTGACTAATTGGATGTAGAAAATGTTATTCATCTGTGCTGCCTCTTTTTCCAAATGTCCATGATTGCAGCCTTAACAGACTTTGAGATTTAGCCATAAAACTTTATCTTCAAAGTGAATCAAAGTTAACTGAGTCAGAGCTCTGTACAAATCCAATTAAAAGCATATCAACTGTTTACATCTTACATGAACATATCATTAATCCCCATGGTTTTTATTTTTTATTGGGTACAGTTAGACCAATATGTTTCAGTGCTGGATTGGGTGAGACAGAAAAGAGTCCCAAAATCATTGAAGCACACAAAACTGATTAAATCTGCATTCAACCATGTCCTATTTCCAATAATCTCTACATCATGAAGAAATTTTCTTTTTTTTTTTTACATTCATCAGATCTTCTTTTCTTCAAATGACAATGTTTGAGTACTCAAAGGACTTTGAAATGTTGGCACAATACTTAAGATTTAAAGTTAATCTATGTTAACCCAACCAAACTTCTCTACAAACAGATCTTAAAGCATGTTTACTGTTTACATAAACCTACATTCTTGCCCCATCATTAACCATTTCCTCTGTGACGTAAAGGTGTCAAACTGCTTCCCTGGGCTCACTCTCACCCTGCAGTCTTTATATTTGCCTATCACAACCTCCCTGCGGTCTAAGATGTTATGTAAATGTAAAGCAGAAGGGATTGCTGCTACTTGCTGAGGTGTTGTTGGCAGAGATTTGTCCTGCAGGTGATAATTCCTTCCAGCACCTCCTCTTAAGAAGCTTCCCAATAAACATCCTCCAATTAGTTGTGAGGGCCTGTCTCCTGAAAACAGAGGGAATTAAGGTAAATCCACGCATGTATTAACACATCCCCAACAACTGCTGTCCCCCTAACACATTCATGAGATGACAGATTAAAGGATAACTCACAAGTTGATTTGAGATTAGGTGGTCCATATGTAAAGATGTAGACATGTGTAGTCATGTGACCCCTACACTCTTTGTTTTTAAATCCTGTTATCTTCACCCCAATTATGTTTCTTTAGGTACTAATATTTATGACCAATAAAATATAAACAACAAAGGGTTCACAGAAAGTGCCTTGCTGGCAGCTAGAAAGTTCATAGACTTAAACTGCAAAGCAGCAAATACTCTGCAGATAGGGCTGTACAGATTTATAAAATGACATCAGGACTTTGGCATTCCCATAATCAAAAGAAAATCACTGACAGTAATTATTGACATCCCAAATGTGTGCACCAGTTTAGACCCATTTCAATTAGTCAGTGAAAAAAAAATCTTTTATAATCGCTGTTGTGCAGAAAAAAACATAGCTACATTTTTCATAATTGTCCCTTTTTTAATAAAACATTGCCACTGATCATCCCTGATGCCAGGTAGCAGGTGTAAAAAATATATACCAATTTAAGGTGAACATTAAAAGTAAAAAAAAAAAAATTCTATTCATGACTTAAGTATTTATTTGTTAAAAAATACATTTCCTTTGTGGTTTAAGAGCAGTGGTTCTCAAAAGCCGTGTTGAGAAACCATGGCGTGCCTTGGGGCAAGTCTAGGTGTCCCTTGGGAATTTGTACAACCATAAGGTACTAATAAAACAAAATAACATCTGATGAATGAGTTTTAAGATTAAGAGATTGCTTGGTACAGGCACAAATAAGGTGTACCTTGACATTCTGACTTGGTATAGTTGAAAGTCTGAAAAGCACTGCAGGGGTTTTGCCCTGTAGGAATATATTCCATAAGAAAGCATTTTCTCTGTCCGTATTTCTTTATTAAATGTAATTTATTTATTTACTTATCAACATCACGTGTCCATAACAATGTACAAATTACCCAGTTTTACGCTTATACAAACACACATACTTAACAGCCAAACAGGTTGACCCATATTGACCCATTATTTATATCATAAAAATAAATAAATAATAACAATAATAATATTTCCCACTACAACATAACTGAACACAGAAATAATACTATTTGCTCTATGTATCTATCAAACATTGCATTAGTCATTCAGAGACTGAAGAGAGTCAACACAGGACAGAAAAGGACCACAAATCTTACTAAAGTTATCAGAGCAACCTCTAATGCTGTACCTAATTTTCTCTAAATACAGGAAAAGCATTAGGTACCTCAGCCAAGAATAAGGAGATGGAGGTTTTTGGTTCTTCCAGTGAAGTAAAATACGCCTGCAGGCCACAAGATTCTTTATTGAATATTTGACTTCATATAATTCAACTTGCTTCCCTTCAAGTCTCTCCTCCACACACACAGCCTGCATCACTTTGCCACTAAGGTTATTTATTAGCAAAATTCAGAAGCAATTAATGTAGTCACCCAAATGAAGAAACTCACATTTTGTTCTAATTAGGTTATAGTCAAAACATTTGATCAGCCAGGAGTTAGCTACTTTATGGCTCTCAAAAATACTGAAAAATGAACGATTTTTTTTCCTCTCAGTCAAGCTCTGGCAATAGGTGAGTTGCAGGATATATATTCTCAAAATTAACATCATCAGTCTGTTGGCACTGTTTTAAGCTTGCCTTACTTTTCTTGATTTTACTGATGATTTTTTTTCTTAACTTAAGTTTATTTTGTTTAATTTTGATGTTGTGGAAAGGACTTGGACTATGAAGAACTGGGTTTGTGTATATACAGGCCTAGTTTTTTAAACCTAAAAATGTACTTCTAGACCGTTCCCATAGTATATAGAGTCTTCTACGTGTTGAATAAAGTAAACTGTGGTGACAGGACAAAGGAGTGAAGAGACAGATGCAGGAGGATGCTGTTTCTCCATCAGCACATCGTCGTTTCTTCACAGCATGCAGACACTCTCACGGTGTCTGTTTCACATCAAAAGGCTCGACAAGGTGACAGTGATGAATGCAGAGAAAACATGCTCGCACTCAGCCTGTCGCCTCATCTTTACGGAAGATAAGACACGAGCACGCGATGTGACAAAGATCGGCCGGCGGCTCAAATGTATTCACGGAGCGCCCCCTGTTGGCGACAGTCAGAGCTTCTCTGTTTAATCATGTACAGTTGTTACAGGAGCGCTTTAATAAGCTGTAAATGAGAGTGAATTAAAGAAGGAGCAGCCTAAAGGAGCACAAGGACAGAGAGACTGTCTGCGAGGAGAGAAAGGTGAGTGAGAAACTTCATACTTTTACAAGAAAAAGGTGCAAGTTCTGTAAATTTCATACATACTAAAATCATTTAAGAAATCTGTGATATTTCAGGACAGATAGTTTTGGCTCTTGTTAGAGAGCTGTAAGACATGAACAAAAGGTGCACAAATTTCAAGATTCAGAAAACACTTGATTGAATCACAAAGTAAGAAATCTGACAGGGAATCTTCACCGATGTTGCAGCCACAAAAATATAACATTCAACATATATATTAAACATAACTAAAATTATTAACAATATAAGACATTTCTATATTTTTTAATGTCATATACGCTATGTATTTTTTTTACACTTGGTAAGCCTGTTAGTATGTAACATGGGATATTGCCTACGTAATAATATAGGTGCTCATGTAACCTTTAATACCTTAAATGAATGTGATATAGCCTTGCTATCAAAAATATTTAAACCAAAAAAAAAAAAAAATGACACCATATCCCCATAATTCTTCAGGTCTTTGTTGTGGTTTTATTGATTTAAATATTTCAGTAGGTCATATTTTTTAGATCATTTAGTATTGGTAGTATTATAAAATTGTCTTTTTAAAATTGCTTAAATTTTTTCGATATTTATAGATTATTAATGTACATGTGACATGCTCAATCATATAAATTATCTATTTCACTTTATTCTTATTTTGAATGAATTCTTACTTCTCATCTCATTACTAGCCTATTCATTTTTTTCTTTAATCGACGTGTTTCACTCCCTCTTGATAATAATCCTCCAATAGCGTCAAAAGTTTTCAATCTGCTTAAAATGTCCAAAATTGGACGAAGCAACCCAGAATATAACTTGTATTTACGACCAAATACCAACCAGCTTTTATACTGAACTACAAACATGTGTATCTACATGCTTTAAACAGAATGGAGTTTCAAAGATGAAGCAGGGCTTTTTGTATGTTTTTAAATCGATGTCTTTCCCCCTTCTGGATTATAAATCTCCCTTAAATATCAGCGTTTTAGATTGTTTTGACACTGATACACTTAAATAGGAAGACGAAGCAACAAAGGATTTGAGGACAGTGTAAGACTGATTTTGGTAAAGTAATAATATATAGCTAGAGTAAAAGGCTATTTTAAAAAAACATGTATACTTAAATATCAAAGACATTAGGCTATGCCTTGTGATTTACTGCAGCTAACAAACAATCATCTGTAAGAAAAATATACGTGCTACACAAAAGCTGTCTATTATATTATTTTTTTACTAGCAGGGCATAGTTGTCGACAACTCTATGCTAGTTGTTAATTACACAGTTGCAACTCTTCAATATGAGTCAGATTATGTGTTAAGTGAGTCAAGTTAACGTAAGTATTTAAGATTTGCAAAGACGGCTGGTAATTTTTACATCTTAATTTTTTGAGGTTAATAAATAACATATTTGTGATCTATATAAACATTTTTGGGATGAACAAGTAAGCGTGAGTGTTATGTTTTTTCAGTTTCAAAGAGGGTGTTCAGATGCATTGTGCTTTAATGGCTGTATTAAACATACAGCACTCTTGCCCAGTTCACTGGAATATCCCTTGCCTGACAGACTTTCAAGTTTATCCTCATAAAAAAAAAACAAAAAAAAACAATGAATAAGTAATTTAATAAACCTCCTCAGGGATACAAAGCAAGTAATTACATTTACTCACAATACTTGATAATAAAATAGAAATTAAATAATAATGGTTAAATATCCAATAACTTATGAATCAGAAATGGGATGTCCATAAGGGTTGGTCAAATTTTATAGAAAGTTTATAGCAATAGGAATTTTATTTATAGAGCACATTAAATTGCAGGCAGATTCAATGTGCATCAGTAAGGGTGACCTTAAAAAATCATAAATAAACAATCCTTTATCTATAAAAATGCAAACAGGCAATAAAAGTCACATATTAAATACTGTGCACGATTTCACTACACAAACATAGCAATTAAACAGCAAGTAAAACATAAGGGATACAAAGCTATAAAATAAACCAAAGGGTGTTATCAGCAAACCCATTCATCGCTTGTTTGCAAGAGAGAAAAGGTAAGTTTTGAGTTCAGTTTTTAATGAAGAAACTGATACACAACAGGTGTCAAATTTAATTTACTGGTGTTTAGTAATATATTGTCTGTCAAGGCAAACTGTTATCTATATTTATATTTGGTCAAACAGAGTGTCTTGTGCAAACTGCTACTCTGTAGTCATAAGATTTGGGAAAATCTTGTTTTATACTATAAGATTTAAATAGGCTATACATATTTGACTTATCACACTCCAGCTGCTGCTCTTGTTGGATGGCACAGTAAAGTGCACTAAAATACTTAAAACGTGGAGCACATTTTAAATTAAATATTATTACTTGAGTGTACTCATAGAGCTCCAATTTTACTTGCATTTGAGTTTAATCTTACGACAGTAAAGTACTTTTACTTAAGTACAATACTGGGGCTCTTTCCACCCCTGATCCTGTTCGTGTGTCAGAACCTCAGTGTTCAGCGGGCTCTGCCTGTAATAATAAAAAAGTGGACCCCTAGTGGTGAGAGTGGGTATAAACGCTGAGGGCTTAACGCGCTCTGTCTGCCTGCGCCGCGCTGCACGGTCCGAGCGCACCGAGTGGGAGGCGGCAACCTGCGCACACACATACACACTCCCTCTTAGTTGTTAGCCGTTTGTTCTGACCGGAGGAAGACATCAAGGAGCCGCGTAAAAAAAAAAAAAAACATGGAAAATGAGAAGACGAGGAAGCTGAAGGAGAGATTTGGCCTGAGGCGGGACATCTTTAAGGAGTTCCTGGCGGAATTTCTGGGAATATTCGTCCTGATTGTGAGTACCTCCCTCTGCACCTGTCACCCAGCTTAAACAGCCGCTTGAAAGCTTTGAACCAGTATGCTAATAAGGTGTCAAACTGGGTCTCTGGGGACGCAGGCCGACCGCTGTCTCTCACATGTCTCTATTAGCAGATAGTATACTCTGCATATCAGCCTTTGATGTGCTCTGCTGTACTTTGCTTCTGACAATCATAACAAGATGTGGCTGATGTGGGAATGTTTTCCTCCCTCACAGCTCCCCCAGAAAGCACATTATTTGAACCATTATCACCAAAATAAAGTGCAGTAATGTCTTGTTTTGATATTGAGGAAAGTGACATTAAAGCAATCATATAACATGGCCACTTTACATTATAGAGCAGTATCTTTAATTCATTTTCAGTGATTATTCCCTTTTTTTGCTCCCAGTCACCCCTGTGACTTCACTTTTATGCAGCCTCCACAGCAGTCCTTTTTATTTTTGTTTATGACTGCTCTTCTTATTTTTTTTTACTCTAAATTACTTCTGCTTTTTAACCAATAAATGGGGTGTTCATTATTTTTCTGAGTTCCAAGTTGGACAAATTGTCTGTGGCAGTGGTAGGCTGTTGGTGGACAAGAGGGCTAGTGTTAATTGTGGGTATAATTGGAATAATTAAAAACAATGAGTCTTTCTACCTCCACCCTTTGTGTTTTTGTTCTTGTCTGTGTCCCAGCTCTTTGGATGTGGTTCAGTGGCCCAGACTGTGCTGAGTAAAGGGGGTCTCGGGGAGCCCTTGACCATCCACATAGGTTTCACTCTTGGAGTCATGATGGCCGTCTACATGGCAGGGGGAGTCTCAGGTATAGAGAAAACCTCTACTGTATCCATTTAATTGCAGCTGATGCTGATGAAGAATGGTTTAATCATTTTGTTACACTGCAGGTTTGCTGGAAACAATCTTTGGTAACAAATATGTGCAACAACAACCTTTCTGTCCAGGCTATCTGTGTCACCTTAAATGTTTTATGTATTTGCACAAAAATAAGTTTATATGACACAGTCAGAGTGATACAACACTATGTCAGAGATTTCTTATGTTTTTAAGCAATCTGACGGGACATAAACAGTCAAAGAAGTCAACCTGAATTTGCAGGGGACAGATAATTAAAACCATCAGTTACAAAATGTCACTGTGCTTCTTGCAAGAGTTTGCTGTAAACAATAAATAAGAGTCCATTAAAACAACAATCAAGTGATGCACAATGTCAATGCGAACGTTGTGCAGATCTTTTTTTAGCCCCCCTCATAAATGATCTGGGCAGAAAATATTGAGCTTAGCTTTACTTAAGTATTTAAAGAGCCTGCATTATTTTTTAAATTTTATATGCCCTTTAGTGCAAATTACATGTCCTTACCACAAGATGATGAGTACTTCTATGCCAAAGCGAAAAGTCCACAACATTTCCTTTTTCTCCTGTTGATAGCAACAGTAGCTGCTTAAAATGGTTTGTCCTCTGGCCCCACCCAAATAGACCCACCAGTGTGACATCCCATCATTATTTCATATGTAGTCTAAGTCCATTAGTTTGTGATAGCAAGCCCAGAACACAGCTTAGACTGTAGGGAGAATGCAGAGCTGCAGAGCTGCTGAAAACATGGTGCTGAACTGACCAATTACCACAGAGTAGACTGGTCAACAAGTCAGAACAGACCAGGCCCATGTGAGGTAGGTGGCCTCAAAGTGATAGGAGCTTTGACAAAGCATCTAAGGCAGACCAAAAATACAAGTGGATCAGGGTTTCTTAGAGAAAACTGGAAGGTTATTTGAACATTAGTGATTATGAACATAGTCTAGCAGCCATTGAAATCAAATCTAAAAACCTGTGTGACGCGAAATATGAGCTCTTAAAAATAAAAAAGGGTAAAACCCATAGCTTTACAGCTACATTCACCAGCACCAATGAGGCAACATCTTGTATATGACTATGTATTTCAGATGGCAGAGTTATAACAATAATTTACTGTTGCACCAGGTTTATTTGTCTGACTTTCATTGGAGGAGCTGCTGGACAACAAGCTGAGACTCCTAAAAGTTGCTGATTTAACAACTAAAATGTTAAATCAGTTAGGACATTTAAAACAAGCTCTTGATTCAGCAGTAATTTTACATACATTTTACAAAATATGGTATCTTATTTGTTGCTTCAGATATTTTGTTGGGCAGTTTTTGTGTCCCTGGCTAGAGTGAGGCTCGCTGTTTTAATATGTACAAAGCTAAGCTTGGCAGAAAACTGCAACAGACACAAACTTCTAATAAAGTTATGAGCATAAACTATATTCTGATCTCTAAAATGTCTCCAGGAAAAGGAACATTTTCTAAAATACTGAACAGTACAAACAAATCCTTTTCATAAATATTTCACAAAATAGTTGTAGTTATTTGTGTACATTACATACTATAGACTCATGATGATTATTTGCCACTGTGACAAATGTAAAGTTTAAGATTTATCTCTCCATTCATTTACCTGAGCCACAATTATCATAAGACAAATTATTTATTAATTTTCCAACAACATATGACACGACACATGCCACAACATTATAAAGCTTGTATACAAAGGTTGTGAGGCTCACAAAACCAATTCAAACATTTTAAGAGAAAAAAATTGGTATTTTCAAGGAGCCATTAATTGAATCTTTCGTGGAAATGTCATTTCAAGAGTCAATGACATACTTATTTTGCACTCTTCAACACAGCTCTAGATGGGATGGGTATCATGTTTTAAGGCACAACTTCATTAGGAAAATAATTTGTGGCATACAGTGAAGTTTGAATTGTTCATACAAATTCACTGTCACTTATCCAAAATATAAACAGTAATAGAGATGAATTTTTTTTTAAAAATCTTTTCCTTATTCACTGTTGGCTGTTGTGGCTCATGCTACAGTGTTAGCGCGCTCATGCTACATGTTTAATGAGAAGAGTTGTAAAGCTTCAGAGGAATAGCAGAAAAGCCCGAGGACAGGGAGGTTAATATATGGAGAGCTTTTGCTGCATGACTGGGCCATTCAGCCGCAGGGTCCACAGCACAGTGGGAAGCCTCTGTCCGACGACATCTCTGAAGATGATCATAGGTATTGGACTAATGAGCTTTACTGGGGCAGGGGTCTCTGAGGAGGAAGGGGGTCAGGTGTGACAAGCCTGGCTTTCTGGGCTTCCCTGGCAGGGAGGCCCCATAGGAGAAGAAAACACAATTGTTTCACTTTGTAGTTCCAGATTTTAGATGACAGTGTACCGTAAGTGTGACACATCATGGTCACTCTAATGACCTGCAGTCTACGTGTGCCTTAAGCAGATTCAGGCAGATTATGTCAGATGCAATTCAGACAGGCAGGTCTGGCTGGTTGTCGTGGTCAGTGTTTGTGAACAGGACGGGGAGATTAACAATGGGCGCATGGCTGATACCCCCAGTGGTGTTACCACAGCGAGGTCAAAGCCAAGAACCCAGAGTGTTAAATAAATGACCCCACTCTGCCATCACAGCCCACTAACATTTGGCTGGAATGTGTTCAAACAAGCCTCTTCAGGACAATGTGGAATATAAGAAAACAGACTCTGGAGGCAAAAACAGAGCCTCTTGTCTGCTCTTTGTTTGAAAATCCCTTGAAAGTCATCAATGAACAAGCACCAGAGGGTTTGAACAGAAGTGCTAAATGATCAGACAACCTGTCACAGACTGTTTTAATCCAATGAACTCAGTTCACCTCATTTGGTAAGACAATAGACAAGATACACTCCAGTTAGCAGCAGAAAGCGTTGTGGGTAATGAAGGTGCCAAGTTTTTGGTCTTTTTTTTGCATCATTTTTAAGTTGGTCTGATAGTAATAAAGTGCAAAAATTTTAGCTTGATGAAAAATAAATTGGTTTCCTGTTGTGGTTTTTTTGTTTGTTTGGTTGTTTTTGGACAGTTGGTTCAACCAGACTTTAGAAAATCTTGATGAACATTTTTCCAAATAATACTACTAATGATAATACATTTTATTTATCAGGGCCGTTCCTGACACTCAAGGACACTGTACAACAATCAACAATCAATAAAACAATGGCTAAAATCGACAAACAATAAAATAAATTTTCACTATGTTCTGACACTTTATTGACAAAATAATTGAGGAAATATTACAATTAAATATAAATGTCAAGTTACAGTTATTTATTTTAATTAGATAATAAATATTCAAGTGTTTTATTTTCAATTTAATCTGTTGCTGTCCTTTTTACTTTTGTGTACTGTTTCATCTATTGTACTGTTGATTAATAATTTGCAGGAGCTACTTTATTTCTCCTTTTCTGTTGCACTGTTGTAGGAGCTCACGTAAATCCTGCAGTATCTCTGGCCATGGTGATACTGGGGAAACTGCCGCTGAAGAAGTTCCCGGTGTACGTGTTGGCTCAGTTCCTGGGGGCATTTGCTGGATCTTGTGCTGTCTATGGGTTGTATTATGGTGAGTGTGGACATATAAATTCTACTAAAGACAGAAAAATGTTCATAAAAGCAGGACCGACAGGCTTTCTAGAATTTTCCTCAGAAAAAAAATCCCTGCACACTGTACTTTTACTTCCGTAATCACTGCGTTTGTCCACAAAGATCTTTTTTTTAATGATAACATTTGTACACCATATTTGCACTTAGATATGCTTAATCACCTTATTTATTTGCAAAACTCATTCATGTATCTGGGCTATTACAACTGTGGTCTACCTCTTAGAAACAATGTTAACATTTCAGCTAAAATTTTACAATTAATAGACTTAGTCTATGTAGGTTTACCAGTGTAATTCTGATTTATTTCTGTATGACTTTAATAATGATGTTGGGCTACTTAGAAAACAAAAATGACTTAAATAACCAACAAAGAAAACATATTGCTTAATTAAAAATATTTTAAAGATTACATCGAATTGAATGCACTTATCTTGTGTATCACCTTTTTTGATTAAAAAAGTCACAACAAATAAGCAAAAGGAATAAATATTGCACTGTCAATTTTTTTTCCAATATTGTTCAGTCCTACTAGCTTGTAAGTAATACTTGCATCAACGTCTGCTCATAATTACTTAATTTACTCTTTTTCACAGATGCTTTGATGGATTTCACCAATGGACAGTTCATTGTTACTGGAACAAACTCCACAGCCGGCATATTTGCATCTTACCCTGCAAAACACCTCTCAGTCCTCAATGGGTTTGTTGACCAGGTGAGACTTCAGACAGGCTTGTAATTTAAGCACATTTTAAGATTCTATCAAAAAAATGTGAACATTTTAGAACAGATTATAGAAATGTACTATTTGCACAAACTGTCAGATGACATACAAGGAAAAACATGTCCCTGAATCTTTAATTGGTTTGTAGCAATAAGGGGCTTTTCCTCTTTCTATACATGGAATTATTGATTTAAGGGGACAAGAAACATTCTCCAGTGAGAAACTGTGTGTATGGAAGTCACTAGAGCATACAGAGATGCATGTGAGCATGCATTTAGAGCAGTCATGGACATGAATGGAAGTATAAATGGACATGCGAGTTGTTTTATGGAGTATGAACAATTATGCCGCAACGCTCAAAATAACTTCCATCTGTTCAGGATGTGTCAGAGGCCAGATGCACATGTTAGTTTGTGTGTTGGTGGAGGCAATTAAGGCACAAAAGATCTAAATTATCTTTTTCTTTTTTATACTTAGATTATCATATTTCAGACCTAAACTATAGTTGAAGATGCTATTTTACATACATGTATCTGATATAAACAAAGCAACTACAGAATTCAGAACATCAAGTTATTACTCCAATAGCATGTGAGGTTCTAATGAAATGTATTAATTCATTTAGTGAGGTCTGTTGATGTATAGCATGTTTGGTGATTAGTATTTGGATCACAGACTGTAACAAATTTAAATACACTGACTTAAACCTAGTTTGTACATAAGCGTGTATGCTGAACTGTAGTGCCCAATGCTGTTGACTACATTCATACTCCTGCCCTGTTAGTATTGCTCTGTGACACTCTGCTAGCCAGCAGTATAATTTCTATTGTGATCCTGTCATATGTTTTTGCTTGGTTGTAAACAGAAAACCACAACAGCTAAATTGGAGCATAAAGTGTAAGATCTGATAAATGCTGAAAAGCGTTGATCACACTGCAAAGAAGAAAAAAGGAGGCATCTAAAGAGATGGATGTTACATCAGCAGCAAAAAGCTCTTCTGTGTCACCTCAAGAATGAGCACACATAGGGCCTGATCTATTAAGATCCCAAATAACGAGCGCTAAACTGCGTGTGCAAACTAAAAAAATTGCATGTGCTATTATTGGGCGTATTGCAGGGGATCTATTATGATTGCGTGCAAAACTGATAACAGGAGCAAAAGTGGTGTGGACCTCCCTCTTTAAAGGAGGATTTTGCGTGCTACCGGCTGTCACCATGGAGAGTTTGGGAGAGCAGAGTGGCCGTAAACAAAAAAAGGGTTTGAAGCCATGGAGTTTGAGGTAAATAAACACAATGGTGAACTCCAGTAGAGAGATCTGGGTTGCCAGAAGAAACGTGATTTGGGAGGCCATCTGTGAAAAGCACACAGATCAAAACCGGCATTGCTGGATAGACGATATGTCTCTACAATTTTTATTTCTGACCAGAGGTTGCTGTAACCTTTTTTTGCTGTCTGTCACTTTGACAGACAAGGTTGTCACTTTTCCACATGCCTTATTTCTATCCGTCATTTTTAATCTTCCTTTTCTGAATCCAATTAAACATAATCTAAATGACAACATTCACATAGTTACACAGCTTCATCATCAATAACCTCTCATGTGAAGAGCATGACGGTTACGGTTACGAACACACTGACTGAGCATTTAACGTCCTTTACCTGAAAATCTGCATAATCCATCTGTCAGCTCTGAGTGACAGACAAAGTGATTCTGGCTATGAAGGGGATCTTTTTTACATAAGTTAAATGACCTCCTCCACGATGTATTAAGACTGCAAAACTGAGCGGTTTTACTTTACGCGTGTCTGCATGAGTATGATGGCACACTGGATCGTCCCTCTTTTTCCAGTCCATCATAATGACAGAAAGCCTCCAAATCTTTCGATCATTCATCAAAATGTTTGGTAAATGATAGAAAATATTCAGTTAATGCTGTTTATGACGGTCCAAACATGTTGACACGCACTCAGAAGATTCTCTCTCTCTGTCATCAGCCCTCTGTGCACAATGCTGTGCCAATTTGCACCTGCCTTTCAAACGTGCTAAATATAGACTCAAAAACACTAACTGCAATCAGTTTCGGGTTGATAAATCACATTGCGGATGCTAAATGATTACATTGGCATCTCCTCCTCCCAGTATTTTGCGCGTTGTGATAATCTGCATATATTCTGCATATTCATGAAGGCAACCCTGCTAAATGGATTGCGCGTGCTATTTTGCTTATTTGACAGATGCAATCCTCGGTGCACCCAGTTAGTAGATCAGCTTTGCGTGCGCTATCAAGTTTGCACGTGTTTTTATACACGCAAACCTTTAGTAGATCAGGCCCTTAGTGTAGTATCAATGCCGAGGTATGAATAAGGCTTAAAGGCTACTTTAAGGAACTAAAAGTTCTTGTTGATTCTACCCCGCCCCCTCGTTCAGCAGAAGATTTTCTGTCAAAAATCTTCTCATACTTTCTATTGAAGGTCCCTTGTATTATTTCATGTCAAAACAAAGCGACAAAAGATGCTACATTAAAATGTCTCATCTACCTAAAAGGCAGTGCTTCCTGACATAAAAATAACAATGTACAATGTACCTGTTTGCTTAGGTAGCTGATGAAGGCATCTAATCTCTTCATAGTAGCCAGCGGAAAATCCCAAAAGAAGCTTTTAATAATTTTTTATTTTTTATAAATATTTTGATAACTCTTTTATGTTTTGAAAGTCATATTCCCTTTAAATTTACATTCTGTAATGTTTCATGATACACAGTCACCCGAGGATTTATAGTAAAGCTGCCCTTTTTCAAACCAGGAGAAAAGGGAAGCCCCATAATAACCTTAGACAAAATACATGGGGCAGAGTTCACCACAGCAGATGAGATAACACAAAACGTCCTCTCCAAAGCAACAACAGGAAACAAACAGAGATATACTATGTTATGCTAACTACCTGATACCTCTATTTAAAGGTAATTGCAACTGGTGCATTGATTCTGTGCATCCTGGCAATCACTGACAAGAAGAACATTGGGGCTCCTAAAGGTGTGGAGCCGCTGTGCATCGGGCTGATTATCATGGCCATTGCAGTGTCCATGGGTCTGAACTGCGGTTATCCCATCAACCCGGCACGAGATCTCGGCCCCAGGCTCTTTACCGCTGTGGCTGGGTGGGGTATGGAAGTATTCAGGTAATTTTACAGCAATGGTTCCTGTTATCACATGTTAAAAAATGTGTTTTAAAATAGAAATATGAGAAAGAAGGGTATCAGTTTCTAATATCCATGGCTGCGCTAAGACTATGTAAACATAAGCTTCTTTCTTGAGACAGTCTCATTAGTCCATTATTTAGAAAAACAGATTCAGACTATGTTTATCAGTATACATGGGGAAAACATCCTTGCGGCAGGAGCACACAAACAACAGCATACACAAAAAACAAGCACAGTAAAAGGCTGCCCTCTCTCAGTACAGTCTGAGACGAAGAAGATGCAAGAAACATTAACCAAATGTCTACTTTATCCTGCCACACACGTGGAGCAGCAGCTGAACGTACATCTTTGTTCTCTTGACAATATCCATTAATATTTCAAAGATCCTACATGAATATCTTGCATTTTAAAAAAGGGCAGTTGAAAGTGATTTACATGTAGAGTTGTATCTGCCCGTTTGTCCTGCTCTGTTGAGTCATGACTTTATATTATTTGTGATTGAATACTTGAA
The DNA here is from genome assembly GCA_037902135.1 of Cetoscarus ocellatus. NCBI lineage: Eukaryota > Metazoa > Chordata > Actinopteri > Labriformes > Labridae > Cetoscarus > Cetoscarus ocellatus. The sequence goes on from JBAMNC010000387.1 coordinate 6,343,882, forward strand.
ATTTGATCACATTTTGAGGTATTTGATGAAATTATAAAAGGTTTTAGCCTCTTGAGGGCAGCAGAATCATGTTTGGACTCAACTATGATTTGTCATCATTACTTTAAAATTGACAAACTTATGACAGAATTCCATACAACACAACAAACAAATAAACAAATTATCCATATATTTTAAGTTGTGTTTCTGATGAATATTTTCCAAGATTGGCTCTCTTTCAAAAATTTGATATTTACTAAGAACATGGGAAAATTAATTTTTCTACAGCTGCTTAATGCCCCATTATGTGACATGTTGGTTAATTGTGCCTGTTTTCATAGGTAGAGTGGATTGTTGTGATTTTTTCACAGAAAACAGCTGCTGTCTCCTAATTAAAATGACCTTATTAGAGAATCGAGGCAGCTGAGTTTCATGCAGGACAGCTGAAAAATGAGCTGAAAATTCACTCTAACAGTGTTAAGGTGAGGGTACAGGTTAGATACAGGGAATGACTGCAGTTGACTAAGAATCTGGTTGGTGTTTCATATTCAAGGTACTTTAAAACCCTGATCTTTTGTTTAAGGAAAGAACATACTAAAATTTACAAAGACAACCCTGCTGGATGATTTCTTTGCGATTTCTTGATTGATTTTGTATTTTCACTGTTTCTACATATTCACAAACTCCTAAAAATGTCCAAGAAATTTCAGAGTGAGCTGCATCTTTAGCCACAATTGAGATTCCTCATCAATTCCTGTGGATTTTCTGTGTGGAAAAAAGTAGGCCTAGGAATACTCAGCGAAAAACATCACAGAAATGTTTTAGCATGTTGCTGGTGTTTCCATCCTTTCTTAAATTACAGTTACAAACATTTCGTGCTGCACTGTTGGTGTCATATTTAATATAAATAAAGGGTAAGTCACATTGTAGACTAAAATCTTTGTTGTTTAGATCACCGCCTTACATGAGAGTGTGACGTAATTTTTTTGTGAGGCAGATGGAGGGCACTGTTTAAGGCATTAAGCATGAAAGGTAAATGACATTGATGCCTCGGACTAGGTAAAATGAATTCTCAGTTTGATCTGATAATCAATTGCCATCCCTATCCAGACCCCTAGTAAACTTTAAGTGTAAAATACGTGGTAGTTAATGACATTTTAAGTCTAAGATTGACATAAGGCTACTCAGTAGTATAACTGGTTTACATACATAGTAAACTGTATCACTATGTTTTCTGTTCTCAAACTACATATTGCATTTATTCAAAGGCAGTTACTGGCATAGAACTGGACTGTGTTGCACTGCATTTCATATTTGCACTGCAATGCAATGTATTGCCTCCTGAGACTTGTTCCACCTCCAAGAACTTTTCAGATGTGAATCGATAACTTTCAGTCATGTGACTGGCATGTAGGGCTTGAGGTCAAAAAGAGTTTAGCTTTCACTGACCAGTATACAGAGGTATATCACAGGCTATTACCTTTCCATCCCTTTAAAACAATGCATGTTTATAACTCTTTCCAACTGCATAGAAGTACAGAAAAAATGTTAGCATACTGTATGTTTAGGACACTTTGGACACTTCTACAGCACCTGGGTCACTATTTACTGTATATTGCCAAGGCCGGCAAAGACTTAAAAAACCTCACAGGGTTTACATACTGTAATGAAGGAGAATCCTTCTCACAGCAGCGCTGAAAAGTGAAGAAAGTCTAAAAAGGAATGAACATCGTTATACATTTATGATCTGTTTAGATCAATTATACTGCTTTTTGGGAAGTAATGGACGAGAAATCCTTCACTTAAGTATAAATGAGTGCTGATTGGCCATTTTTAGCTAGTTAACATCACGTTAGGATAATACCATGATCACTGTCAGCTGCTATTTTTAATATCCTGAAGAGCATTTTAATCCAAAGCAGCCATATTCTGCTCATATACCTGATGTCAGTATTAGGAGGTCTATTCAGAGCAACAGTCTACGGTACAGTAACCTGTACCTAAAGCTGAGCATTAATCTATTTTTTGGTCCTTTTTGGGTTTTCTTTCTGCAATGAGCTTCCGTTGACGTGTATTTTGAGCTGATCAAAATCAATGAAAAGAGAGAAATAAACTAGATTAAATTCTAATTTTCTGGCAAGCAAGACTGGCATCTTACACACAGAATAAGAAAGCTTTCTTGCCTGCCAAGTGATGCAATCTTGAAATTATGAAAGCCACGGTATCAATTTTAAAAATGGCAAGTATCCTCTCTCCTTGACTAAACTGTCATATTTATAGGGTCTGAGTTCATAAAAAGATGAAAAAATATTACTGATTCTTCAGCCAGTCCAAGAGGCGGCTGCACTCTACTGAGTAGAAACTACTACATCAGACCACAGAGTGCCCTCATACAGTCGCAGAGCTTTACATTTTATATACTGTCGGCATGTTGCAAATTGGAGGGGGAACAATGTGCACCCCCATCTCCCTTTCACTTTGGACTTACAAACAAGCCGTCACATGTATGTAAACTACATGTGTATAAGCATATGGTTCATGATAGTGGAGTATGTTTACAGTACTCTTACAGGACAGATAAGTGCACATCCCCGTATCTGCAAACACATATAGTCTGGTTAAACAATTCTTTAAAACCTAAATCAATCATCTGTGCATCAGTCTGAAATATACAACCTTGGATGTTCTTAACAAAGTCATATTCTTCATAGTCCTTAAACAGAAAGAACAAATATTACCAAGTATACTTGTCCAATTTCAGGTAAAAAATGTACTAGATCTAAAATAAGACACATTCAAGTAACAAGTCTAGAAAAAAATATTAGATCAATATCTGATTCAAAGAAATACACTTGTCTTACTACATTTAAAGCTATTGCTTCTTAGTAAAGAATAACATGTCCCATTTTTGCTTATGTTATCTTGAAATAAGATGTTTATCTGAACTTGCCAGGTAAATTTGGCGTAAATTAAGTGTGATGTGATAATTGGCCCTCAAATGAGACAAATGCCCTCTAAGATTAGAGCACTTACTATAAATTGTCTGTGGTTAAGTAGGGTGATCCTTTCAAAAGTTCAAAATCTTCCCCCTGGTTGCTGTTGGTGACTTACAAGATGGGCTTTGATGGTTTTTTTATGGCGACAGGCTTTTGTCTGCAAAATCTTTGATAAACAGAAGAAGCATGTTGATCTATCAAACCCATATCCAGAGCTGTTGGCATTTTAAGAGCTTATCTGCTTCATCCGCTGGCACCTTTTCAGAGAGGATCTTGCTAACCTAACACTAAACTCTGCCAATCACAAACTGTCAGCTCTCTTGATACTTGAATTTTATTTTTTAGTAATCTTGTTTATTTGTTTGTATAAAGTAAGATTTTTTCTTTGTAAAAACAGCATTTGTGGTGTACCAGACAGTCTTTAGGGGTGCTTTAACAGTGTTTCCTGCAGCTCTATAGCTGGTTATTTGTTGAGGTGTTGACAATATACAGACATGGAGAAAATTGTTGGTACCCTTCCGTTCAAGAAAGAAAAACCCACATGGTCACTGAAATAACTCGAATCTGACAAAAGTATTTATAAATAAAAATTTACTGAAAATCAACCAATGAAAATCCGACATTGCTTTTGAATTGTGGTTCAACAGAATCATTTTAAAAAACAAAATAATGAAACTGACCTTGACAAAAATGATGGTACCCCTAGAAAAGATTGAAACTGATTTGAACATAGGGTCATATTAAACTAAGGTGTGTCCTGTAATTAGCATCACGGGTGTCTTCAAGCTTGTAATCAGTCAGTCTGTCTACTTAAAGGGTGAAAAGTAGTCACTGTGAGGTTTGGTATCATGGCGTGTACCACACTGAACATGGACCACAGAAAGCTAAGGAGAGAGTTGTCTCAGGAGATTAGAAAGAAAATTATAGACAAGCATGTTAAAGGTAAAGGCTATAAAACCATCTCCAAGCAGCTTGATGTTCCTGTGACTACAGTTGCACGTTATTAAGTTTAAGGTCCATGGGACTGTAGCCAACCTCCCTGACAAATTGAAGAGACGGATAATATGAATGGTAACCAAAGAGCCCAGAACAACTTCCAAAGACATTCGTTGTGAACTCCAAGGTCAAGGTGCTTCAGTATATGATCACACCATCCGTCACAGTTTGAGCCAAAGTGGACTTAATGGAGGACATCACTGTTGAAAGCAAATCATAAAAAAGCAAGACTGGAATTTGCCAAAATGCATATTGACAAGCCACAAAGCTTCTGGGAGAATGTCCTTTGGACAGATGAGACAAAACTGGAGCTTTTTGGCAAGTCACATCAGCTCTATGTTCACAGACGCAAAAATTAAGCATACAAAGAAAAGAACACTGTACCTACTGTGAAACATGGAGGAGGCTCAGTTATGTTCTGGGGCTGCTCTGCTGCATCTGGCACAGGGAGTCTTGAATCTGTGCAGGGTACAATGAAATCTCAAGACTATCAAGGCATTCTGGAGCGAAATGTGCTGCCCAGTGTCAGAAGGCCTGGTCTCAGTTGCAGGTCATGGGTCCTCCAACAGGATAATGACCCAAAACACAGCTGAAAACACCCAAGAATGGCTAAGAACAAAACATTGGACTGTTGTGAAGTGGCCTTCTATGAGCCCTGATCTAAATTCTATTGAACATTTGTGGAAGGAGCTGAAGCATGCAGTCTGGAGAAGACACCCTTCAAAACCTGAGACAGCTGGAGCAGTTTGCTCACGAGGAGTGGGCCAAAATACCTGTGGACAGGTGCAGAAGTCTCATTGAGAGTTAGAGAAATCTCCTGGTCGCAGTGATTGCCTCAAAAGGTTGTGCAACAAAATATTAAGTTAAGGGTACCATCATTTTTTGTCGAGGCCAGTTTCATTATTTTGTTTTTTGAAATGATTCTGTTGAACCACAATTCAAAAGCAATGTCTGATTTTCACTAGTTGATTTTCAGTAAATTTTTATTTATCATTACTTTGTCAGTTTCAAGTTATTTCAGTGACCATGTGTTTTTTTTTTCTTTGACGGAAGGGTACCAACAATTTTCTCCACATCTGTATATAGTGGGACTGAGAAATACCAAATATCATGCCTCAATATTTTTTGTTGAATGGCAATCAAAATATGTACTTTGATATTTAGTTTTTGTAAATGTTTGTCACAATACCGGAATTTTAGAGTTTTAGATTCAAGTAAACATTAACTAGTACTATAACTGTTGGAAACAACAGCAACAAAATGGATCTCTTAACATCCACAATTCATTAATTTCTTGTCATAAATATCAAGAGCTGTGGTTAAAGTCCTGAGCCCTGTCTTAGTTGCACAAAGTTGGCCGCATTTCCATTCATTGAAACTGTATTAAAATTTCTCTGCTCTTGCACAAGATAAGACAACCCTTTACTGGTGGTAGAAGGAATCAGACGGTTTCAGTGTAAGATTTTAAGAAAGAATGGATCAAGATAAATATGCTTCAGCAGAATAGCAGTAAATGCAGTTATCATACAAAAAAGTTTCAATACAGGACATTATAAAATATTCTGTGTAGTAGATTGCAAGTTGAATGTAAGAATGATAAACAATGATAAGCTGTCCCTTGTTGTAATAATCAGTAGTGTCAAATAGTACAATAAGGTATGACCTTTAGTTATATTTCAAATCAAAACAGAGAAAGCACAGTAAAATTACACAGCGTTGATACATATGACAAAGTGGGTGAAACTTGCAAGGAGCTCTTGACCTTTGCCAGTTCCACCAACTTTTTTTTTACATGCTCCTGATGAATTTGAGCAAAGTCTGCCATTAAAAATAATCAATTAGACAATATTGATTGTTTTCTGTTGTGTTGGTACTAAGCAGGTGCTTTTTAGTGATGTCATAAATGTGAAAAGTGAAAATGAATAGATCCACAAATCAATGTTTCAAATAGATTATTATGTTGAAAATATATCAATACATCTTTAAACCGCAGTGTAACAACCATGCCTGGTATATTATAACACAGCACAAATTCCCCCTTTACATTGCAAACCCAACTGTTTTTACATGTAGCCTGTTTCAGCTTGGCTGCAGACTGTTTGTGTGTCCACTCTCAGCGTCCCCAGCCGTTTCTTCTTAATCCCTGCCCTTAAATGTGTCTCTTCACACTGTGATGCTGCTGAAATGCATTAAAAATAGTGAGCACTAGGTTGTCAAACTACAAACAAAACAATACTCAGATAACAATCATGCTTCAGTAAAGTTGTACAATGCCAGATACAGTCAACACCACTGAAATTATTGTTTTGTCTTAAAAAAACACTCAAGTTGGTAGTAGTGGGCAGTTAAAGCTGTCCCACAGCTTTAACCCTGACCAGATGGCTCACTTAACTTAAGAGATGTATTGCTTTAATGCATATCTAAGCCTTTGGTCCTATCAGGTTTATGATGGATATAAACTACAGAAGAGCACACTTAATCTTAGATAATCTTTACATTCGTGATATGGTGGTGATGAACACAGAGTAATACACGTACATATATCAAATTAAACTTCAGTCAGACTTCAGATTGCTGCACATTACAACCCTTATCAATATGGATTGACAAGACTAGTCCATGGATTCATTTACAGCCACATGGCTTCTGTTTCTGTCTACTGGTCAGATCATCCTAGCAGTTGCCATAGATTAAAGACTATAATCCAGCCATATCCTTCTTTCAGTCTACTTTCTGCTTGGCGTAAAAGAGAAAAAGATGTCCTGCTCTGATGCTTGTTTACTTTCAGACCTGTGCTGTTAACTAGAGCCCTTTCTGCGACAGTAAAGGCTTCTTTACAGGTGTAATGAACAGCAGGGACTCTAATCTCTGTCTGGCTCTGTCTGGGGTTGGCAACAGTGTGAGAATGAGGACACATGCACGAGGACTAACAAACAAGAGCTCCTTAAGACTTTTCAGTAATCTGGGATAACTGTGTATAACTTGCCACTGGTTTGAAAATACAAACATTCAGACTGGAGTGGTGGTGATTATTATTTCATTTGAAAGAACACTAAAATGAATTAGAAGGGCTTTTATATTTAAAAAGAGGGAAAAGGGGTAAAAAAAAAAATGGGTGACATTCAAACTTTGTCTGTAAATAGTCTGCGGTCACCCAGTTTACGAGGTGTGTCAGAAAAGTTCCAGGACTGGTTTCACAAATGATTTATTTCAAACCCAAACTTCAAACTAAGATTTTTCCCCCTCAAAGTAATCCCAGCATGTCTACAAAGAGATACTGCGGCGTTCGCTTTGTTCAGTGCGCGAGAAGAGGCGAGAGTTGTGGCAGGACAAGTCGTGGCTGCTTCACCATGACAACGCGCCTGCTCACAATGCCCTGAGCATCTGACAGTTCCTGGCCGAGAAGAACATCGCCATGCTGGAGCAACCTCACCCGACCTGGCTCTGTGTGATTTTTTCCTCTTCCCCAAGCTCAAGGGGGTTATCAAGGGGACCCGTTTTGAAGACGTGGACGACATCAAAAAGGCAGTGACGACGGAGCTGCGAAGGATCCCTGAAGAATCCTTCCAGGAGTGCATGAAAGCGTGGCAGAGAAGGATGGGAAAGTGTATTAGACTCCAGTGGGATTACTTCGAAGGGGAAAACTTGTTGTTTGTAGTTTGGATTCTAAATAAATCTTATGTGACTCCAGTCCTGGAGCTTTTCTGACACACCTCGTAGTTTGCTGCATCAATGTCATCATCCATAAAGACCACATATATCTCTGAATTGTTGGTTTGTGTCTGGGGTCAAAGTCAATTCCAGTGTAAATTATGAAAACATCCCAATGTATTATTTATTATCATACTGTTCTGTGTGGCACTTGATGTAATTACCTCCCTTTGTTCCTGTCCTGTCATAATGTACTCTATCCAAGCTGCAGTCTCTGGTGCTGAAAATTGTAGCCAATGTCTAAGTGCAAAAAACTGCAGTTACACAAGTCACATACAAATTACATGTTTACAAGCCTTGAAAAAATGTTAATTGCAAAACCTTGATTACACTGCATCATAGCATAGTTTGGTGTATCATGATATGTTTTATTGTGTTACAACAAATTATATTAATTATTGGCTTTTGCTGTATCGCACTTTTATTTATCATATCAAATTGGATTATTTCATGTCATACTGTTTAACTTTTAAAGTACTTAAGGCAATGCAGTGATGCATATCCCGTTGAAATGTATAATACTGCATTGTAACTTATACACATAATTACACAGAACATGCTGTAAAAGCTTGTCCCATTATTTTGTCCAATTTCATTCCGCTGCACCACGTTGTAGGGAATCTTATTATATTGTATCCTACATCATAATTGTCTTGATTCTATAGATAAAATGAGTGTGCACTAGCTCTTCCTGTTAGCTGTGCTTTGCAATTAATTGTAAACACTTCGTGAAAGACACAGAACCACCGAAAATCACTAAAAAGCAAAAGTCTGCCAATTTCAACAAAAGGAAACACTGTCATTTTACATTACTCTGACCATCCATTTTGGCATTAAACATTGTTTCTTTACTTCACAACATACCAGTGTTTTACTCAAATGCAGGATTATTATATTCTACCCTATGATGGTATCTCCCAGTATCATCATCAGCATTGCATATAATTTTCATCTTATAATATTCTTTCTTATAATTGCATTTATTATCACTTAAGGATCTATTGATGGTAAATGAAAACCAATTTCAGTTGAGAATGGATAACTCCTTCACGGAATCAATATCATTAGTCTTTTACTTATCAGTTCACTTATCAATTCTTTCCACTTTGTTCTGCCAGCCTTGCAAATCAAGGACACCACACTCTTATGAGACATTAGCAGAAACTATAAAAAGAAGTAAATAATGTTTTCATGGCAGACAGGGGGCAGAAGTGGACAAATTGTGGCTTAATTTTCAACAAACTGACGTTAACTACACAAAATCTGAAGTGTGGAAACACCAGCAAATTGCGTTGGTATTCATCTATGCAGCACAGCTGCTAATGTCATGCCATGTGTATGCCACTGTTACCACTGAAAACCTATGTTAGCTATGTTAGCCCATACAGAAAATCCACAGGAATTATTAAGGGAATTGTTAAAGAATCGAATCGATAACTAGAATCAATAATGCCATTGGTATCAATTAAATTGTGTCATTTCCAGTCCCCAAGTATCACATGATATCACATCATCTGATTTCACATTGTTTTGCTTTGTAATGTGTTACATCGTATCATATCCAATTATACTGTCCCATCCTACATCAATCAACATCAGCAACCACATAATTCAACTCTACTTCTTATTTCTTTTAACTAAGAAACTTAATTTAATATTATTATATTACATTATAACTGTTTATGTTAATCTTTAAATGATCTCACTAGTCATGGTTGCCATCTCAAATCCTACCAAAATAAGTCCCTTTATAAAGGACGAACTTATGGTGTGGGCAATACATTTATGATAATAATAACAACAATAATAACAATAATAGTAATTCTTATTCTTAAGCAAAAGAATTCTTCTTATTCTTATTCGGTTCCTCTGTCTCTGCCCGCCTCTATCTTGCTTCTCTTTCCCTCCTCTCACACCCCAAACACAGCTTCAGGGGATGTCAGTTCAACATGACTGATTCTGTTCAAGATTTCCTGACACATCTTTGGGGCACTACCCACATGTTTAGCCGTGTTGCTCACTCCAAGAATGCACAATCCTTACAAATGTTACCTCATTGTAAAGCTGACTAGTCAGGCTTTCCACGGATATAAAATATAATACCAATTGGTATAATTAAAAGACAGAAATAATCAACAAAGATAACGTTTCCAAACTATTTTTGAGGAGTATATAAAAGTAATACTTGTTAGCCTTCTTACCCATATGGCATGAACTTTCCAGAATTTCTCAGCACTTTTAACTCCAATTAATAAAGCAGGCAAGGACTTTTTGAAAAGTAGTCTCAATCCATTGTCAGATTGCATTAAGGGTGAGAAACTTTAATCAGTAGTTTCAAAAATTTAATTTATGCAAGATGTATAAATAATGCTGAATACATACTCACGTAGTTAGTCATAACAATGAATACGTATGGGTCCTCTTCCCTGCAGTGCCGGAGGTTGCTGGTGGTGGATCCCTGTGGCAGGACCCATGGTGGGCGGAGCAGTCGGAGCAGGTGTCTACTTTCTTTTTGTAGAGTTACATCACGATGACGAGCCTGATACACAAGAGAACAATGTCCAAGACAAATATGAAATGGTAACAATAAGTTAAAGCTCAGATTTGAAGTTGTGAGGGAAAATAATAGCAGTGCCGAGTTTTACCTCAAAGGGTAAAGATGTTCAGATAAAACATTTTGATACATTTCTACAATAATTCTGAGAAAACAAAACAAGCATATGACTATCAGGTTCAAAGCCATTTTGTAAATATGCATGAATGTTTTATGAAGCCTTTACAGTCTCTCTTAGTCGGAAATGTATTTATTTTATTTTGCTGGTCGTAACTAACAGGGCTTTTTAATAAATCCCTATTTCAAACTTGCCTGACAGAGTTTATTAAGTATAGGCATCAAACTTTGTTCTGATTACACATCATAACTTTGTTTAGAGCGGCTCCTCAACATTTGACCAGTGCAGTTTTCTTTTAGTTTGATGTTTCCACATCAGGATTGATTCATAATATTAGAACTATTTGCCAAGTTTCTCAAACGTATGTAAGAAACAGAAGCATGTGGCACAAAGAAACAAAAAAAAATGTTTAATGTCTAGACATTTTTACAATTGTGTAGCCATTGTGTTGTTGTATCGATGTATGTTGAGTGACTTCCACGTTGTGTTTTATTCTTTGCGTGTGTGTAAACCAGAGGTGTGACTGACTGTTGTAACTGTGTTGTAGCTTTTATTACACATTTATTTAGAAAAAACAGCCTTAAATATTACCACACCAGTATTAATGACTTTCTGCTTATCTTTAAATGTGTTTGACAGATAGACTTTTGCATTACTGCTGATTGCAGATTTATCATCAGATTTTTTTTTTGTTGCATTCATAAGCCCCTTTAAAGAGATTACATTGTTCTGCATGCGTCAGTATTGTTAAACAGCATGAGGGTAGCACAGCGCACAAGAACACAAGACAATCACCTTAATGAAGTCTTTTTCTTTCATTTGTTTCATGTGTTATATTGGAAGAGTAAATGGCACATCAAAGAGGAATTTTATGCATGATTAAACATGCATTCTGGACATCCCTTACCCAGCTCTGCACTTAGATGTTATGCTTCTGTAATGGACTAACTTCCTAATCTTTTGCTGTTGCTGTTAATTATTTTCAGTTGCTTTTTCTGAAGTAGCCTGTTATTATTTTCTTAAGTATCGCTTGTCTGAATAAGCTATTTTTCTTTTATGTTATTCACTGTATGTTAACATTGAGTACATTTTAAAACATTTTTTGTGTAGATTTTCTTTAAGTTATAAAATACAGTGTTGTTTGCAGAGTATTTTGTGATACACAAATGTAAGTTTATGCAACAATATGCAATTTTAACAATGATACTACTTGTTGTTTTAAAAAAAGAAATAAAATAATGTATTTTACGAACACTGCTGCAACATTTATTCACATCTCAAATACTTCCTACAGATTTTGTTGAGACAAAATACTGTTCGATTGAAGATAACTGGGTTTTGTAGCCATCTGAGGCATTTGTAGAGAAATATTTTGTCTTTGGCTTAATAGGATCAGACATTTTCCCTTATTGTGATTCTGATGATGCAATTATTTCTTCAAGAAAAAATACATTTTGAAATTTCAGAGTAAAAAAACGCATGAGTAATTACCACAGCATGTAACTCTCATGATTCTGGAATGTGCTACCAAGGGTTCCTACATACTTTTACATATTCAAGAAGTTCTAGAGCCTTTTCAGAAACCAGAACTGGTATAGAGAAATATCACAATTTTTGCACAGCAGAAAAATCTGCAATCACTGGATGCAAGTTTAATTTTATATGATTTAATGCTGATTTTTAACACTAGATTGTTATGTTTCTTGATGTTACAAGTCAGGGCGGTAAATATAAATCTTTTAGGTCACGTCACCGTGCATTGCTCTCCCCATAGAAGAAGATACAGAGTCTTAATCAAAGTGGCATCCAACATTTAGGACCTCTTGCAAGTAAAATTAGACTTTTTGAGCCTTTATTTCAAAATTTTAATTGAGACCTTTGAAAACATTTTAAGGGTCTGCAAGAGCTCTAGATACCTCGTTGTTGTAATATCACGCTTGATCACATGAAAGAAGAGTAATCAGTAATTATAAGTTACAAGTACTACATGTTTTCCAAAAATGACTAATCAAGATTTTGTAAGTAAAGAATAAATAAATTGTATGCATGTACAAATTTTAATAATATCATTTTAAAGCTTGAAGTTATTAAAATTTAGACAGAAAATATAATGCTATGGTTCTGGAAAAAGGGAAAACACCCTGGTGTAAGAATTGCAAAGAATATTTAATATTTCTCTTTTAATATTTCTAGTCAAATTATATTTAAATGAAATCCCACACTGAACGCCTTTCACTGTATTTTCTTTCTGTTTGTCTTTTTGGGTAGTATTACTCACAAACATAAATGACCAGCCAGTACAGCATCATTGCCAAAATGTTCATTCTGTATTAGCTGATAGTTCTTCCAACCATAGATATACATAAGTCCACAGAGTGAATGAGGAAGTACAGCCATTTATCCACAATAAAATATTAAATCATTGCTTTATTAAAGCTCAACAAGAAGTCCACACACAATATATCATCAGTATTAGTAAAATCGGAGCAGAAATGCGTTTCATTTAAAAGAAGACTGGGAGAGCTTACATAACGTCATGCAGAATGGATGAGGAGTGAGTTTTTTGCACTTCAGTAGTTTCAGGGCTCTTCCTCAGAGTGCACCCTTTCTGTGACATGGATGATAATAGCTTTATGTAATAGTGGATCACACAAGCTACTCTGAGCTGTTTGCTCTCATGAAAGGGTTCCCTTTACTTTTGCAGTCATAAATCCAGAGAGGGAATGTGTCCTCACAGCAACTTGAATTTATTCTCATTTCTAAAATGGTTTACAGAGTTCTTCTGTTCCTTTATTTCTTATTTTTTGGTGTCTGAACTGGTAAACATGTTTTGGGTTTTCTGTTTATAAAGTCAATGGCTGCTAAATAAGCATCCACAGACATATCAGCAAATTCATACATAACATAAAAAAGCAAACATATCTGCACATGCACACACGCAAGCACAGATACTTGGAAAAGCAAAGGTTCACTGTGTTTGCTCTTCTGTGAACCGACAAACTGACATTAACTCTTGATCTGCTGGACTCAAAGACTCTGAGACCACATTTACAGTAAATGTTCACAGAACCAATAACAGCAATGGGAAGGACATTTTTGTGCATATATTTATTTACACAGGTATTTAGAGTTGTGTTTAGATACTTGGCATACATTTGTTTTCTGGCATATGCCAAGAAATTTAAATAAGTACACATTATACAGTACACTCCTGATCAGAATCTTAAGACCAGTTGAAAAAGTGCAAGAACTTGCATTTGAACTGTTGGATCTTAAGAAGGTTTGCAGTGGAGCTTCAAAATGCAAAAAGAAGAAAAATGGAGCAAGAGACAAAAAAAATGAGTAGGCAATTTATTAACAACAATTAAACCGAAAAAGGCTGTTCATCAGCTGATCAAAAGTTCAAGGCCATAGCTCAAAAAACCCGAAAACCCCCTCAAAACAAAAATAAAAGTGTCAAAAAAGGATTCAGTAATGAGTAGCTCCACCGTTCTTGTTGATCACTTTAAAAATTCCTTTAGGCATGCTTGATGCAAGTTTTGTTTCCAAGTTTCCAGGAGGCTAGTAGGAACGTTGCTCCAAGTGGTGAAGATGGCTTCACGAAGGGCATCCACTGTCTGAACCTGAATTACAATTTTGTAAATGTCCTTGCCATCCATCCCCACATGTTCTCAATTGGACTTAGATCAGGGGAACATGCAGGATGGTCCAAAAGAGTGACAGTATTCCTCTGGAAGAAGTCCTTTGTCAGACGAGCATTGTGAACTGTAGCGTTGTCCTGTAAAAAATCCCCATCATTACCACACAGACGAGGGTCCTCAGTCATGAGGGATGTCCCCTGCAACATCTCCACATAGCCAGCTGCCATTTGATGCCCTTGCACAACCTGAAGCTCCATTGTTCCATTGAAGGAAAAAGCACCCCAGATCATGATGGCGCTCCCTCCACTGTGCCATGTAGAAAACATCTCAGGTGGGATCTCCTTGTCATGTCAGTTTTGTGGAAGCCATCAGGACCATCAAGGTTCATTTTTTTCTCATCAGAGAAGAAAAATTTCTTCCACCCTTCAATGTCCCATGTTTGGTGCTCCCTTATAAAGTCCAAATGGACAATTTTGTGGCATTGAAGGAGATGTGGACTTTGAAACATTTTTTTGTTTTTTAAGCCATTCTCTCATAGATGCTGTCTGATGGTTATTGCGCTGCAGTCAGCACCAGTAACAGCCTTGATTCAGGTCGAGGATCATCCTGTGTCTTGACGGACAGCCAATCGGATCCTCTGGCTCAGAACTGGTGAATTTTTTTTCATCTACCACTTGATGTTTTGGTTCCATAACCCTAAGGACCTTTTGAGAAATTTAAAATGACTTTCTTACTGCGTCCCAACTCAGCAGCGATGGCAAGTTGCGAGAGGCCTTGTTTATGCAGTTCAATGGTCCTACCACATTCAAAGACAGCAAGCGTTTTTGCTTTTGCCATCAGGAGGTCATGACAGTGTGAATACCTGACAGAAAATGACATGGGATCCAGATTTTTGCAGAGAATTTGGCTTTTAAAGGCTGTGGTCATGTCTGAGTTTAAATGCAGCTTTCAAATAAGTGCTTGCTCATTTTTTTTGTCTCTCGCTCCTATTTCTTCTTTTTGCATTTTGAAGCTCTGCTGAGAACATTCTTAAGATCCAACAGTGCAAAATGCTAATTCTCGTAATTTTTCAACTGGTCTTAAGATTTTGATTGGGAGTGCCACCAGATAACTATTTCTCTTTACAGTTGTCAGTTTACAACCACAATAGCATTGACTACATTGAGCATCTAAAGTCAATTTGAAGAAATGTGTGTTACATTAGACTTTCTACCTTATTATAAAACTAGGACAAATTTAGGGTGACAGGAACATAAATAAAGCTCTAAAATATTAAATATAGCACTATCTTAAATCTTGTTTCTTGATAAGGGAATTACTTTGAACTGAAATAACAAACCATGAAATTAACATACAGAAAACCATAAAACATAGTGGCCAATAGGGTAATTTTTTTATCTTGAAAGAAACTTTTGATGAATTAAGGATGCACAATGTTATTACACTAAATTCCATCAGCAGATAATAGCTTCATATACACTGCCTGGCCAAAAAAAAAGTCGCCACCTGGATTTAACTAAGCAAATGGGTACGAGCCTCCTATTGGATAATTACAGCATGGGCGATTGTCTTTCAGCTGGCAACAAGTTATTAAACCCCAGCTGATGCAATGAGTAGCTTCTCATTTCTTAAACAACCATGTCAAAAGACACATCCTGTTTTCATGGAAAAGATGTTAGTCTGTTCAAAAAGGGTCAAATCATTGGCATGCATCAAGAAGAGAAAACATCTAAGGAGATTGCAGAAACTACTAAAATTGGATTAAGAACTGTCCTGGAGGAAGGTCATGTGGTCTGATGAGTCCAGATTTACCCTGTTCCAGAGTGATGGGCACATCAGGGTAAGAAGAGAGGCAGGTGAAGAGATGCACCCATCATGCCTAGTGCCTACAAGCCTGTGGGGGCAGTGCTATGATCTGGGGTTGCTGCAGTTGGTCAGATCTAGGTTCAGCAACATTATGTGCCTAAAGAATGAGGTCAGCTGACTACCTGAATGTACTGAATGACCAGGTTATTCCATCAATGGATTTTTTCTTCCCTATTCCAAGATGACAATGCCAGGATTCACTGGGCTCAAATTGTGAAAGAGTGGTTCAGGGAGCATGAGACATTTTCACACATGGATTGGCCACCACAGAGTCCAGACCTTAACCTCATAGAGAATCTTTGGGATGTGCTGGAGAAGGCTTTGCATAGTGGTCAGACTCTCCCATCATCAATACAAGATCTTGATGAAAAAATTGATGCAACACTGGATGGAAATTAATCTTGTGACATTGCAGAAGCTTACTGAAACAATGCCACAACGAATGCATGCTGTAATAAAAGCTAAAGTTGGTCCAACAAAATATTAGAGTGTGTGACCTTTTTTTGTGGTGGCGACTTTTTTTTTGGCCAGGCAGTGTATTAGTAACAGGTATCAGCATATTTACAGCCAATATTTTTGGAACCACATCTTGATAATGCATATTGCATAAACTGGCTGTGATTTCAGCTAAATGTACAGATGTTCCATTATCTCCACCAAATGGGTGACTGTTATGAATAAATTTGTCAAAAAATTAGCATACAACCCCAATCATTTCTCTAATAATCTACCATTAAAAAAAATCATCATTTTGATAGAAAAAAAATTTTTTCCATCTGTTGCTCAGGAAAAGACTGTCATAATAAGAGTAGCAGGTCAATTTTAGCACAGAAGGGACTTGATGTTCTTTGCAAAAAATGCTTATTTACTGGTAACGATTGAAACTTGTTTGGAAATACCAGTACATCAGATATCAGCAAAAATCAAATATTGTGCATCCCAAGCTGATGTATGCAGCATAAACTGAGCCACATTTTAGTGGATGAGTCTTTTCTGGTGGTAACAGTTCAAGAATAAAATCATCTAAAAACTACATTTTTATTCTTTTATAGATTTTTAAATACTGCCTGGAAGTTTAAAGGAAACAGCTGTGGATGTGATGTATGAGCATTCAGACTGATCAGTGCATGGGGATCTTCATGACCATTATGTAACTTTAACTGTGTTTGTTTACTGACCCGAATCACACCACTCACAGTGGACAAAGGGACACTTGAGAAGAGGCCAAAGAAAAGGTGACAGTCCATGAAATGATGATTTTGCAAGATATGATAAAAATCTCATGAAAAAGCATGCTGAAATCTGACTTATCATTTAATCATTTATTTAGTTGTACATGGTGTACTTAGTCTGTTGTAACACTTGGTTCACAAAGTGCTACAGTCTCTCTGCTTGAGGATGTTTTATGACAATGTGCCAATGTTTTACTGGTAATTCTTGGAAAACTTAAGCTCTTCATGAATTTCCAACAGACTTCAGTCTGATCTGAATTTGTTAGTATTTTCAAGACTACACAAAGAAGAAGATTTCTCTCATTAGCAGATGAGGAATGGCAAAAGCCTGAATTAAGTAATAAAGTCTGGATGAAGTCATTCCTGCAACTCAGTCAATGTTTGTGTATTGAGTCAGACGCCCTCCCAGTTCATATCTGCTCTTTCACAATATGTTCGATCTATGTGACCCAGCCAATCAGGGAAGGACCAAATACTCCTTATCCACAAACCACTTCTACAGGTGCCCCCTCTCTTATGTACAGTACACAGTGTTTCAACTCTGATCTAAAGCAACAGGACAAAAATGAGACTTCTTTAAAACTCTGCAGACAAAGCTTACAAAGGATCTCACCTTTAGACTTCACAGATTTAATTCTGCTCTCATTAGAAGTGCTGGTTTCAGGAATAATTGCCTCAGGTGTCACTGCATCATCATGTCCATGCTCAAAGTCTTGTGCTGTCTGCTGTTAACGGTTCACCTTAATGAGGGAAGAAAAATCAAAGGATACAGAGAAGGTGAGTAAAATATCATATTTGAATCATAACTACAAAAAAATGAGCAACAGGCTGTTTCAGTTTTTAACATCAAATTTAAGACTTTTATGACCTTTTTCAGAAACAAACTGAGAAAATAGAAGGACAATTTTTGCACCACAGAACAACCCTAAGCAATGTTTGCATTTATCTTTTTTGTACAGTATATCGACAACAGGCAGATAACCTTTCTCCAAAGCTTCCAGTGCAATACATAACATCACTTTTTTTTGCTTTTTATAAGGCAGCCTTTAACAATGAACTTTCTTTGTATTGTTACAGCAAATCTTCTCTTTTTAGAATATTTTGCTTCTGTTTCTCTAACACTGAAAGGTTAGGTCTCAGCTGAATGATCCTCCCCACTCACATTGAGGGGCAAGGTTGGCACAGATAGGCATGAATAAAAAAAAAACATATAACATGAACCAGACAAAGTAGGAAATTTTTGATTGAACTGAAGCAGTTTGACACAGACA
Organism: Cetoscarus ocellatus; assembly: GCA_037902135.1. Lineage (NCBI taxonomy): Eukaryota > Metazoa > Chordata > Actinopteri > Labriformes > Labridae > Cetoscarus > Cetoscarus ocellatus. The sequence goes on from JBAMNC010000387.1 coordinate 6,362,246, forward strand.
GACATGATCACACTAGAGGATATGACATCAGTGAAACGAGGTAATACAAAATTTGTCCAAAAACATATCACACTTACAAGACAGGATATTTTTGATGAAAACAACCTTTGCCAAAGTGTCATGTAAAATATAAGACCAATCAAGGGTAAAATAAGGCTTTTTCAGACTTTTTATGGTCTTTAATTAAAAAAAATAAAACTTTTAAAGGCTTTTAAGGAACTGCAGGGATTCTGTGTTAAACAATGTCAGACGAGTTACCTGAAAAATTGTGATGAATACATATTACTTATTACATCTGAAAAAGAACAACTTATTTTACTCATTACTTTGAATTAATTACTTTACTTTAAACTTACTTATTACTTTTCCCTCTAAAAAGATCTACAACAAGTTTAAAATGGAGCTTACAATGGACAACAAAGTTATATATGTCTTTCTCAGTCACAGACTCAAAATAATGGCAGCACTCAGCTGTTAAAAGTTCAGCTCACTCTCTCGCCCTTATCCTCCATACTGTGGGGAACTTTCTAAGTAGTAGCTGTCTACGTCATACTGATAGTAGCCTTCCTACTTTTGTTAAATGCCTGAAACAACACAAGGATATTTATCTTTATCAAAATGTGTTGAAAGCCATAGGGTTCATATGTGAAAAATCAAGATAGTTCTGAAACAATGAAGTCAATAAACAGCTCTGATTCTACCAGAAAATGCATATGAATTATATGATGTTATCAATATCACACTATTCTTGACATTTTTAAAAGAAGGTATTGCATGCATGAAATTCATTTGATGTTCAATTAATAATAAAATAAACATATCCTAAACTTATCAGGGGGTCAAATTAATGTTTAAAACGTTCTCTAATTATTATTTGGCTACCAAATGTCCTGTGAGGTAGATTTAAATTTTACATTTGAGGTGACTTTGGCACTTTAAAATGCTATTTCCTATCTTAAGAGTGTTTTTCTTTTTTCTTTTTTACTGAGGTTGGTCACAATCATGCTGCAAATGACCTCAGTTCAGTTAAAATCCTTTGTTTTTCCCCAAAAGATTTAATAGTATGAAATGTCAATATTCTTTGTGACCTACGAGTAATACAAACTGACATTTTTCCTGAACTCCCCAGCTATGTTGTAGCCTCCAAGAGGACACCCAACATCAAAACACCAGATATATGTAAAATAATGTCAGAAAATTAAAAAGACTATCTAGATCTGGTTCTCAGACTCTCAATTCAGAAATGAGAAGAGAAATCATAGTCCAGCGCCTACCCTGGCTTGTTTGCCATAATTGTAATGTTTTATAGACACTGGAATGAGGTCGATGACTACAGATGTTTAATGCAAAATACAATAAATAAGTTAAAACAGTTTTCAATTACCTGACTTGGCATGTAAATTGATTAACATTTCTATCAGTGGCAAAAAGATACACCAAGAAAACAGGATTTATGGAGCAAAAGGGTGCATGATGCTGAAAAACTTTTCATTTTGGGCTTCATATCAGCAAACAGTGCTTTATCACTGACAGTGAGGCTCTTGGGTCTGTGCCACCACAAACACTAAAATGTTAAAATAAAAAACATATTTCTTTTACAAACTCTGCTCCACCATATGAATCACTGACAGTTACATCTTTAATTAAAAGACTGATTTATCTGGCAGTGGATCTGTGCAGTTTTTGAATGACTGTACTGAGCTTTCTGAGCTGTAGTTTTGAACATGTTAAGGGAATGAGGAGTTTACAGTGGAAATTACAAAAAGAGTCTGGAACAGATGGAACTTGTTGAGATTTATCTGTGTGCATCTGCCAAAAGGATTATTATGTCCTGGAAACACAGCAAAGTGCTTTTAAATAAATGTTAGTCAGCCTACAGTACAAATGGGTCTCAAGACAGATTCTTCTTTTTTCTCCCCGATACTTGTATTTACTTTGAGAGAAGTAAATACAATGCACAATTTACCAGTGAATGTGAAATACATTTTCATGCACAAGTTCTAATTATTCACCTAAAAGTAAACACAGGCAGCATCCCAGGATGTTCTGACTGACAGTAACCATGAAGAACAAACAGATAACTCATCTGCTGTTTGATTACAGCACGCACAGAGCACATGGGAATCCTGAAAGTCAATGAGCTGCATGTCAGCAGTTCTGTCTTCAGGCTGTTTTTAAAAGGTGAGGAGGACACCTGCACGCTGGACCCTCTGCAGCTGCACACACTCACCTCCTGTGGCTTCAACAGCAGTAATCCCCTCATCATCATCACTCACGGGTGGTCGGTAAGGTCAACCTCTCTTCCACTTCACTGAGTCCAAGCACTGGATACAAAACACAAAGCTACGATCTGTGATGAGGGACACCTGAAGGCAAAGATTCAGATGTTAATGCAAAGAAACCTTAATGCTAAACATTAGGGGTAGCAAGTGACTAACTACATTTAGTCAAGTTACTGAACTCTAGGAGCTCATTCGTGCACTTGTGTTTTTTATAGTGGCATATAATGTCAGTACATTTGCTTTAACTTGAGAACTTTCCTTAAAAAGTATTGTGCTTCTCTACACTTTATGTAGCATTTGAGTGTTGGGCAAAAATAGAAGAAATATTAAACCTGCCAAGGCTAACTCTTAAAGTATTGTTGTCACAATTTCAAAATTTAAACTTAAACAACATTAACAAGACTCATGTCACAACAATTGATATTAGAGCTATACTACAAATCGAAACAATAGCCTTCCTGATACTTGAAACTTTAAATTTCTGGAAAAGGATGTCCACGGAGGTTGTTCACATTTTCAAATCATGAGTTTATAAACAAGATCAAAAGTTCTAATATTGTGCTAAATGCAATTTTTAAAAAAATTTTTAGTACATAAATATGTGTCTGCGACAACACACTCACCAACATGAGAAAAATCCCTCCCCTCTTCCTGTTGCATGCTGCACCTTGAGACCTCCATGAGCTAGGTTTTTGTTGAGCACACAGTCTGTTTTAGTTAAAGAAACATGTCTAGACAGGCGTAGCCACAGTAAACATGAGAGCACAGAGCTGAATATCTAAGACCACATCCACTTCTTGAGCTGGGTGTGATTTGGTACAGCTAATGAGTATTTACATTAGAATACCGGTACTACTCCGATGGGAGCTGACACAGAGGGCTTTACAGGCATGCCATAATCCAATATCGGAGTGGATTTTCAGGAAATCCAAGTTAAAGTAAATTAAAGTACCACTAAGTGTAAAAATACATTTAAAATTAAGTTTTAGTTATTCAACATGTGTCAGAACAAATTGTTGATCATGGTAGATTCATATATTGAGTATTCTATGTTAATTTAGTCAAATATACCTGTAGTTTGGTTTAAAAAGAAAACTATTACTTACAGTGTGAGTGAAGTACAATTCCTGATAAGTTTAATATGTAATTTTATAAATATCAGAGTAACTTGCTATTCCTTGGATATATTATTTGAGTCAAATGTTATTTAGTATCCTTTTTCATACAGAAACAAATCATCAGTTGACTTCACACACTCCAGCTGTTGACCTTTTTGCACAACACAGAACACTTTGCTAAAATTGTGTACTTTAAGAGCAACTTGTATGAAGTTTTTCTTGATTTTAATTAAGTAGATTTACAGAATGTAACTTTCAATTTTATTTAACATTTTATCCATGAAATTGTTCCTTTACGTGAATCCACTGTTTTTGCTATGTCCTACTTTGCCAAACAAGCAACTTTATAAAATGCAATCAAAGAGCAAGCTAAATCAGCTCATTCAAGAGAAGCATAATAATTAAGCTTTCTTTCATTACATCAAATAATTTAAGTCATTTTAGTTTAAGGTGGAGTAATACAAGAGTTTTAATCAGCAAAACAGCATGCTAATACAAACACTTCCTATCTTGTTTTATTCTTCAGTTGGACGGTATGATGGAGAGCTGGGTGCACAGGTTGGCCACTGCTCTGAAGACACACCTAATAGACATCAACGTGGTGATTACAGACTGGCTGACCCTTGCTCACCAGCACTACCCCACAGCTGCACAGAGCACCCGCACTGTTGGAAAAGACATTGCTCACCTGCTGCACTCACTTCAGGTCAGGCAGTCAATCTGCTGACGGCTACTTCATTTTCAAAAGAAAAAAAAAATGAAACATTTTTCAGTTAGGAAATACTAAACACGTGGTGGTTTTAAGTTGACAAAGCTCCTTTTAAATCAAGCATCTGTCATTAAACCCCAACAGGAACACTTTGAGTTCCCTTTTAAAAAGGTTCATTTGATCGGCTACAGTCTCGGTGCTCACATCTCTGGATTTGCTGGAAGCTATCTGGAAGGTTCACAGAAGATTGGCAGGATTACTGGTGAGTCTTCTATCAGGGCTTAATAATGCTTTTCAGTAATAATAATAATAAAAAATAATAAAAATAATAATTATGAGAATAAGATAAAATATTTGAGGGTAAACTCTGTGTACTGAACCTATTTTTACCTCCAAATTGTCTCTGTCTAGGTCTAGATCCAGCAGGGCCTCTGTTTGAAGGCATGTCTCCCACAGACAGACTATCTCCAGATGATGCTGAGTTTGTGGACGCCATCCACACCTTCACCCAGGAGCGTATGGGCCTCAGTGTGGGCATCAAGCAGGCAGTTGCCCATTATGACTTTTATCCTAATGGAGGGGACTTTCAACCAGGATGTGACCTGCAAGACATTTATGAGCACATCAGCACCTATGGATTGCTTGGTACGACAACTCGAAGGGCCTTTGAAAATTAAAATTAATTAATCATTAATTATGCAGCACCAAGTCTTACGTTTTACCTCAGGGCACTCCATAGGCTGTATTTATTATTATATTTTTCATGCAGACAATAATCTTCCATAAAAAAAAAATACCTATCAACCTTTAGCAGAGCAACACTGTAAAAAAATAACTTCCACGGACAGAAACCCTGAGCAGAGTCATCTGCTGTGTGGTTAAAAAACAGAAAAACGTAAAGAGAGAGAGAACAACTTCATGAAAGTATTGTTCTATTAGCAGGGCCAGTGAAGTAAACAACTACCGGTAATCAGTCTTATAAAAACACCAACAACTATACAGTTGATAAAACAGGGAAAATTTTAGAAACTGCCATTAATGTGGTGCTTTAAAAGTCTTAACATGTAAAACTTTAGCAAAACAAAATTTAGGGAAAAAAGAGCATCAAGCTTTTTGTATTTATGTAGTCATGGAATGCAAACCTATTTTGGGGTTCCTAGAATTTGTTAAAAAAAAAAAAAAAAAGTAACCCAATGAGTTCAAAATATGGTAATGAAAATTCCCTGTGTTCTATTTTTTTTTTCCATTTTTGTTATTTTTTTTACATATAGCAGAGGTATCTGGACTTGTGTTGGTTGTGCTGTATAGAATAATTTCTGAAAAAAACAAACAAACACAAATTTGTAATATTCTTAGCACTTAGTCGCATGTCCAGGTATGTTTGACCATTTGCATCATGTCTTGGGTGTCTATTAAGCAAGGACTTGATTTGAGGTGAATACAAAAAATGAGAAATGTTGTCTCTGTAGAGGGTCAGATACAGCTCTGTTCACCTCCCCTTTGGAAACGGTCAGATCTAAAGGGCAGGGAAGCTCAGGGAAGTAAAATACTGATGATGAAAGGTCCATTTCCTTTAAAGTTGCATAGTGCATTTCTCCATGACTTGGGACTTAAGTGAAAGGTGTCAGGTTCTGCTCCCCATTCTCACAACATTTAAAACAAAGAAAAATGCCCCTTTGATGGACCAAGTGTGATAAATCTGATTACTAATACCACTCACTGTGAACAGGTCAATCATTACAGACAGAGTTAAGTGACAGAAATTTGTAATATGCACATTTCTTGAAGCACCTGAAAATACTTGCACACCTGCATAAAAGAGAGAGAGGACCGAAAGGTTAAGGCATTAAGTTAACTGAGTGTTTTAAGGACCCCACATGGGAGTGACAGGAACTTTAGACTTTTATCTTTTTCTTGCTTAAAGACAATTTCTTTTTTTGGCTTTCTAGGGTCCCTTTGTGTCATTAACCACCTTTCATTCAATGAGAAAATGCACACTCTGTACATGGCTGATGCGTCACTGCCTCTCTCTCTGCTGTATTTATTGGTCTTCACCACCTAAGAACACCAGCTTAGAAGAAGATTCAGGGCACAAATCTTTTACTTGGTGACAATTTCTTGCTCTGTGCTAAGGCAGATGCATTTAATTTCCTTTACTCAAACTGAGGTTGCTCAAAAGTGAGATTAAAGGTGCTTCTCAATCCAAAAATACTGGCATAGTGCGACAGTAAAAGCCACATTAAAGCATCTGTCATTCTCAGGAGTTAATTAGCAACATATGCCTTCCCTCTGTGCCATCCATCCCTCTGAGCTGGGCTGCCTTCAGGCTATAAGAGTCGACTCAGAGAAAAGGCTCTGAGGGCCGGCTGATTTCTGACATAATGAGATGTTTAAAGAAGATGTGACAGGAGGATGGTGTGATAGATGTCAGGCTTTGGTGATAATCAAATCAATCCAGAAATAATTGTCTGACACCCTGATTGAGATACTACACTGAGTCTTAAACCACAGGAGAACATGTGTGGGAAGAATTCACTGAAAATTAGTAGAAAAAAAATCAATGTCTGACCATGTTTCATGTTTCCTCCCGCAGGGTTTGAGCAGACAGTGAAATGTGCTCATGAGCGCTCTGTTCATCTCTTCATTGACTCACTGCTGAATCAGGACAAGCAGAGCATGGCCTACAGGTGCAGTGACAAAAGCGCTTTTAACAAAGGCATCTGCCTGGACTGTCGAAAGAATCGCTGCAACACACTGGGCTACAACATCAAGAGGGTTAGCAGAGGCACCAGCAAGAGGCTATACCTGAAAACAGGCCCAAGGATGCCTTACAAACGTATGTAGTCATCAGTGTCATATTAACTGAACAGCAATTAAATACAAATCTGAGTCTCAAGTTAAACCAACGCCTGTGTTTGAACCACCATAGCTGTGAATATTGGATTGAAATCACCTATTCTACATGTAAATTGTGTGATTTTCTATATTTACCCTGTGCACTTTGTCTTTTAAAAGACCAAAACTAATAAAAATCGACTTTTTCCTTGCAAACATTTTATATGTAGACAAAGTCTGGCAGAGCTGCCTTCCAAAGTTAATTTGTTGTCAAAAATTTAAATAATTAGCCACATAACTTCCAAATGAATCATGTATAGTCTGTCCTGCTGCAATGAAATTGCCCTGTAACACAGAATGTGCATTCATCCACTGTTTGAAATAGTTCCAAACAAATACACTATTTACCATTGTTTAGATAACTTGATTAAAACACAAAACATAAGTTACTTTCCATACAGTCTTTGGGGGCTGGGAATATTTCTAAATCACAGACTTAAAATGTCAAAGATTCAAAACTAAGCTGTTTTAAAGTATTTCTAGTTTTTGCACAGATTTCAAATTTACTACACTGTAAAGCCTTTAAGGACCAAAATGTGTCCTTCAAAAACTGCCAGCGAAATAATACCCATAGCACTTTTTTCATTTTTTTTGATCAAATCACTTGCACAGCTTCAGGTCTAATCAGCATAACCCAAATATTCAATTATTTTCATAAATGTAATCCTGTAAATCCCTTTATGATAACATGACTGTTTTATAGCCCTGTTTTTATGAAAACACACACAAAAATGTTGTTTTCCAAGACAGTTAATGTTGTTGTGTAAGGGAAAACATCATAGTCTTGGATGTGTCTATAAAGGGTGGAGATATTTATCCTTAATAAATAATAAATTTGTACATACTTTCTGTAAGATCATAAAGAAAATATAAAATAGAATTTTCAATTTCAGCAAGACAAAGAATTTGTTTCTAAAAATCTTGTCTTTGCAGTAACACAGCCAAAATGATTGCCAAATAAAAGGAGAAAAATCACTCCTTTTGTACAAAAATGTACATAGTAATTCCAGAAAATTGGGGAAACATTATTCTCCAATTTCTTGAACCCAAAGGTATTTCTTCCATAAATGGCTGGCCACAGCCAAAAAACTTACACTCAGCATTTAGTTCTTTATATTCTTTATTTATTTTTATTGGCATAATGGTCATGTCAATGTATCCTCATTTGATTCCACACATTAATGGGGAATTCGCCACTAATCTCATTTAAAACTTTTACTTTTGATTCTTTATTTGAAAAAGATCATATTATATTTTAAGGCTGATTTCTTAATTCAAAAGATGTATTTAGATGCAGAGGAAACAGGTGAGAAGACTTAAAAATGAAACACAGATTTCACCAGATGTTGTGATACCATTATCAAAAGTAAGGCTTCATAGAATATGCAGCTTCATTGTTACTAGGTCTAGAAACCCAACCAGACTTTGTATTGTAACATGCCTTACTTGTATAACCAACCATCTACTTCTCAGTGACAAAGGACCTAAAATATATTATTGTTTTTTATTCTTCACTTCTTTTTGTTTCTGGTTCTGTCTTTACAGTTTATCACTACCAGTTCAGGATTCAGTTCGTTAACCAGGTTGTGGAGATCGAGCCCCATCTCACTATCTCCCTCTCTGGAACAAAAGACGAGAGTGGAGACTTTTCCATCCATGTGTGAGTGGTGCACCACCTCCCATCAGACATGCATTACATCACATCCATGCTTAGTTTACTATCACTCTAAAACATGCAATATGCAGCTAGCTTTTTGCTCTATAGAGACAGAAAGCTAGTTGGGGGGGCACAGCTGGCACACACCGAGACAGCTCAACTGCTGCATGAAAGGAAATATAAATGGGGTTGATGGAGTAAATAATTCACTCAAGGCACAGTTCACTGACAAATGTGCTATCCTTCATAAGCCTTAGAGGAAGTCTCGGGTATTCCTGCTTTAGTTGTAATAGGGATTCTTCCCTTTGTACAAATGTTATGACCTCTTGTGGCAAAATGACTATATTATCTTTATCCACCATATACTATCAGCAATCTCACAGTATTATCCATGTCTTTCTCATCTCTTACAGAAATGAAATGATTTCAGGTAACAAGACTTTTACCTTCCTGATCACCCTGGACAAAGATTTAGGTGATCTGATGATGATGAAGGTGCACTGGGAGGGATCAGCTCTGTGGAAGAAAATGTTGAACCGGGTGACAACCTTCCTGCCCTGGGGCAGTCGTCAACAAAAACCAGTGATGACTGTGGGCAGCATCAGAGTCAAAGCTGGAGAGACACAGGAGAGGTATGGCTCTTTAAAAGCAATAGATTGGCATAAGAAAACAAAAAAGTGTGTAACTGAAATCTTTTAAAAGAAAAAGTCAAGTCCACATAAGGTAGCCTTTGTATAAAAGAGTAACTCTTTCCAGATTTTACTACACATAAATACACATATTCATTAGTACAAGTGGATATTCATTTCAAATTAATATTCTACAAAATGCAAAAGTCTAATCTGGTTTCCAGAAACACAGTTTTACACTCTGGAGAGCTCAGATAAAAACCTGGATACTGTCATATAAGTAGTTTTCTGGCTTTCTGCAAAACCTAACAGTCACCTGAGCAAATACACTCATCTGTCACTTTATTATGTACACCCGTTCAGCTGCTTGCTACTGCAAATAGCTAATCAGCCAATCCCACAGCAGCAACTCAGTGCATGTAGACATGGTCAAGATGACTACTTGAAGTTCAAAACATCAGAATGAGGAATAAAGGTGATTTCCCTGTCTCAGATCATGGCATGGTTGTTGCTGCCAGGTTGGTCTGAGTATTTCAGAAACTGATCTAATGGGATTTTCAGGTTCAACCATCTCTAGGGTTTTGGAGAATGGTCAACAGGTTTGGAGTGGCAGGAAAGGCAACAGTATCACAACCACTTGTTTTGACCAAAGTATGCAGTAGACCATTTCTAAAAGCACAGCACATTGAATCTTCAAGCAGATAGGCTACAGCATCAGAGGACCATATGTGGTGCCACTCATGTCACATTAAAACAGGAAAGTGTGGCTACACTATTCATGGCCTTACCAAAATTGGAAAATAGGAGAAATGTTGCCTGGTCTGATAAGTATTGATACCTGTTGCATCATTCAGATGATCAGGTCACAATGGCGTAAACCATGCTAGTTTAAACACCAGAGCCCTTCATCACCACAGTGTACCTATCTTCTGATCGCTACCTCCAGCAGAATAATGAACCATGTAACAAAGCTCAAATCATCCCAAACTGGTTTCTTTAGCATGACTTGAGTTCACTGTACTCCAGTGATCCTCACAGTCACCAGCTCTTAATTCAATAATTCACCTTTGGAATGTGGTGGAAGGGGAGATTTGCATCATAGCTGTGCAGCAAACAAATCTGCAGCAACAGCATGATGTTGTCACATCAATATGGACCAGAATCTCTCTGAGGAATGTTTCCAGCACCTTTTTGAGTCTATGCCATTTAAAAAGGGGGTGCCACCAGGTACTAGAAAGGTGTACTTAATGAAGTGTCGGTTCAGAGTAAGATTAAACTTGCAGAGCAGATGGACCTGCCTGATTCATTGCCTGAAATCCTGCTATATTTCCATGACAGATATATGGAACTGTCCGTCTGGCATGTCAGGTTAGCGTAAGATGCAGTGATCAGAAATCAGGATACCAGTATTGATCTCCAGGACACTAACAGCCAGGTTTCTCTATGTACATGTAACCAACATATCCTGAATATGATCAAGACAAAAATATCGGTCATGACCAGGACACTCAAGTCCATGTAAACAAGCGGTGTGGAAACAGAGCTGTACTTAACTCTAACAAATGCCCAAATGCCCTAGTTGCATTATTCTTCCTCCCACATTTTTTTTTGTGTGCGTGTTTAGTGCCATCCTGTGACCCTTTTAAACTTTAATCTGGGCAAGGTTTTTGCTGAGATGACAAGAAGTAATAAGTTGCTGTAGTGTGGATCTGCATTACAACAAAGAGATAAGGACAGAACAATACCCTGAATGCATTGAACAGCAGCCTAATTCTGATCTTCGTAAATAAAAAAGACTAAAGTTTTTGTTTGCACGACATATATATCAAGAACAACATTGTTAATTCAGTACGGTCTGTATGTCATACTATGCAGGGTGTCTTTTAACAAGTGACCATTTAAACCAGTTCCTTGCAGCCTCATGTGTATTTAGTAATTGAAACCGAAGTTCACAACTTAAAGAGCCTCTTTGTTTGGTTTTTCAGAACAAGTGCTTTCAGGTATCTATTTACCAAAAACCTCACGTCATTTATGCATTTGCAAGAACTTTTAAGTTATTAATATCCACTGTAATTATGGCAACTAAAGGCATTTGGCTGAAGGTCGCCAATTTAAACGCACACAGTTTTCGCCAAGACACCAGTAATGAAGATAACACAGGTCAGAAAGGAGATGAACTCCATCTACTGTCATTGGAGAGGAGTCACTCTTTTATCCAAACCCGCTGGTTAAAGCATTAAGACAGTTAGGTGTTACCTGACCTCCTTTTCGTCCACATTTGGCATCGCAGCAGGTAAATCCTCGCCCCCCTCTGTCCATACCGCATTAGCATTAGCATCGCCATAGCTTCCTTTGGCAGTCTGTGATGTCAACAGTATCACTATGCTGCAGTGATAAAACCGGCCAATAACAGCTGCTTCACAGACTGTTAGTATGTTGAACTTATTAGTTCCGGCTCTTGTAGTAACTCCTGTAAGATGACTGAAGAACAAAAGGCAACTTGAAATAAGCCTAGCTTAAATTGCGAGAAGAGGTCTAGCTAGAGCTATTGTTCCAGGTGCGTTTCTTTCTTATTGTTACGCCGACCTGGTTTTTGAACCTTAATTTGACCCCTTAAACATGCTCAAAAACTCCCCAAAATTGGCACACACCACACATCCGGCGAAAAATTTGATAAACTTAAAGAATGAACCCCCAATATGCCAAAATGAGCTCTCTAGCGCCCCCCAGGCACAATAAGGCACACAAAGGCCCTCACGGCCAGTAGGAACGTCATCGTGAGGTCAAACCAACAGGAACGTTGATCTCATCGAGACCCGCAAAACACACGCTGACACCCCTGACCTATTGCGGCAATTTGCCTTTTAAAATAAAATTTTGCACAAAAATTGGTCCACAAATTAAAACTATCTCCTCCTAGGCCGTAAATGGTATCAGTTTGAAAGAGACAGAAGACACAGGAGGACACGCTGATCAAAAGTTCTGAAGGAATGTGTTGTTTCATAAACGGTCTCCGAATGAGAAGCCCTCAAAGTTGGTGAACCCCAAAGAAGTCCTCTGTGCTCCTCCCATTCAAATGAATGGAGTGAATACGATACAGCTCCACATAAGCTATGGAAGTTAGGCCTCTACAAAAAAAAAAAAAGTCCCACGGCTTTAAACATTACATGGGTGGATTCCTGACAAACTTTACCATCATAATATCATATTTTTAGAGGGGTTTGGTGAAAATTGTGGCATCTGTGAGGCAGTGTTTTAAAATTTTTCATTCAATTTCAGTCTGGATTTTGGCAGATGATGATGTCACTCACTCACTGATTGACAGCTCAGTGCGGCTGGTCATGTGACTCACCGAAGGCGGGAAAATGGAATGTGTAATACACACCCATTATAAAGACTGAGGAGGAGAAAAAATGCATCACTTAAACTGATATCTCTAAAAGGGTCGAAAAGGGGCATGAGGGATGTGCAACAGAGCGAGGACCTGACCAGTGCCGCTTGCAGCTTTAATTAAATTCAGTAGTTTGTTTTTGTATTGTCTGTTTGTTTTCCCCCAAGCAAACCCTAATCGGATAAATGTCTCGATACATTTAATAAACTAATGACTAACACATAAAATGAATGTATCTCACGTAGACTATTTGAAGCCACTAAAGAGGCCAGGCAAGTAATGAATTCATGAATAAATAAATATAAATGAATAAAACATATAAAATAGAGAATTACAAGGGGAATTTAATAGGAGACCTCTTGACGAAAATATTTCTGTTGTAGATTTGTAAAAAAAAAAAAAAAAAAAAAAAACATGTATATGACAAATTCAGACTTGTAAAAAAATGTAGGTTAATAATAGATATGAGATTTTTATTTAAAGCTTTAAAATATATGTATATAAATATCAGTCCAAAGTGTAGTATTTTCCTAATGTTATCATTACTGTTGTATTAGATAACTGCAATGTTTTTTTGTTTATAAATATTATAATAACAATAATGATAACAGCAACAACTACAAACAATAGTATTTTTTATTTATATTAAGTTAAGTCAAAGCTGTAAACATGGATAGTAATAATAAAATAAGAATAAATCATACAGCATGATAAAGGTTACTTCATAATACCATTAGTTATTATACTGTAAATTTTACCAATACATTGCCCCTGTCTCAAACCTTTGAAATACTGTAGTCTTTATCACAAGTAATTATTGAACAGACACACTTCCATCCCATAAGATAAAATGCATCTGTTCAGATACTTTCATTTACCATCTCTCCACTTTCAAATCTGCAGCGTTGTAGGTTTTTAACGCCATCTAGTGGACATTTTACCTCATAGCGAGTCTGAACCATTTACCGTCATGCACTGACTGTCCTCTGCTACTGCGCACTGGCTGTTCTGTCACTGTGTAAAAATCACCCCAACCATGTTGTTTCTGTCTCCTAGGACAACCTTTTGTGCCATGAGAAATGATGGACAGCAGCTTGAGGTTTCACAAGATAAAGTATTTGTGCGCTGCAAGGACAACACATCAAGAAAACAGCACAAAAGGCATCATGACTAATGGACCTGTTTGATACTTAAAGACAGGCTGAAGATACCTAGACAGCTGGGCAAAGTTTGGTAGACTACTGAGAAACATTAGTGGAGTGAAAAGTGTGGAGGGCTGTAAAGCAGTAAAGTATCAGATGAGAGTGAAATCCTTGAAGATGAAATAAAATTGAAATAAATCAAGAATTGGATGCTGTGTTTACAGGAACATTTCTTGGCCTGATTGTTTGATCAGTATATTGATAATTATTTTTTGCATGTGATCATTTTACTGTAACCATGGAAAGTTTAAAGATCAAGCCAAGAATTTTATTTCTTTCTTTAGACATACATGTATGTATTTCAGGTGTGAAGACCGCTGTGATGGCTATTTTAAACATTAACAAGAACAGCAAGTCAAATACCTTTCTGTGACGTAAATTTCAGTGTTTGTACATTTCCTTTTTTAATGTGAATGTCCTATGTAAAATTATTGATCTCATAATTTATAGTCACATTTCTCTTGTCAATAACAACATTTAAATACATGTTTATCAAATTTCAACAACAGCAATAAATTGAGCCTATGTTCTTTTTTAACTTGAGTTTGTGGTCATTCTTTTCTTCCTAACAGTTAATTTTTAAGACAAATTAAATGATTTCCAGAACAAAAAAGCTGATAGTGAGGACCAACTGAATATTTGTAGTTTGGGAAACTTAATCTTACTGTAAAACAGTGGGACACAAATGTTGGAAAATGGTGAAATTAAGAGATATTTATTCAATGTATACAAGGAAATAAAAAAAAAGTTATTCAAATATGTGAACAACAATGAGTTTCTTTAAGCTTGGATAAGGGCAGTTTAAATAATAATATCACAATTTCATGAATGTCTAAAGTATTTTCATCTAGGCCTGCATTATATGAGAAAAGAATGTGATTTTGCAATACTATTTTCTCATATTGTGATAAAGGATATTTAAAAATATCTGTATTAACTTAGGCTTTAGATATTTGAAATCTCTCCCATGATTACAAAATCAGTCAAACTTTTTTTTTTTTACCTTGAATTTGCAATAAAAATACCTACGTGGTCTGTTTATTCAGAGGCTAATATTACGATGACAAATAAAAAGCAATTTCTTTGGCAAAAATTAAATTGCTGAGATAGAAGTCACAATTCAGGCAGGAATGAATGTTCAGAATTTTTTGACCTATTGAGAGCAGATATTTTGAACAGCAGGCAGTAAACTTAAACACAGATTTAATAACAAAGAGCTACAGACTAAAGCTGAGGCTGTACGTTGACAGTGTGGGACAGGAAGAAGCAACTTTGGTTTAAAGAGCACCACATTATTTTATTCTCAGTGTCACAGGGCCAAATTGTTATAAATAGCAGGGCACTGTTAATTAGGTATTGTTAATAACTGCAAACTTCCACAATACAAACAAAATATTGAGCTGTAATTGCATATTTCAACATGGATATTTCAAAATTCAACATTGTCACCCTTTTACTCTCAGCTTGACCATTTGTTAAACCATACATAACAAGCTATATCACTTTATATTACTGATAAGTGTGTTGAACCTGATTACACCTTCGCTTTCACTCAGGTGATGGATGTAATGCTGAGCAAAAATATGGGTCATTTCGTTTCAAGGAACTGTGGGGCTGTAAGTCTGTCACCAGTCAGGAAATCAGAAACGTTACTATTATTCGTCATGTTGACTCAGTCCAGTGAAACATTTAATGGTGACTTAATATAGTAAAAAAACAGTATTACAAGGGAAAAATAATGCTGTACCATATCTATGGCAGACCATTGAGGCTAATGCAGTTCAAGTAAGAGTGCTGAAAACTAGAAGTGCTCTGAGAGCACAAACTTCTGCCAATGCATTCCCAACACTGTTGAGTGAGTTATTGTCAAAACTGTGGAAAACTGCCCTATCTCACAATGTAAACAAGCACTTAGATAAGTTCTTGGATCCCCATCCAGATTTGGATCGCCACCAAAATTGTATTATTTCTGCCTTGTGCCATGACCAACATTACCTGGAAATGTTATCAAAATCTATGAATCAGTTTTTGAGTTATCCTGTCCACAAACCAACCAACAAACAAACAAACTAACAAACACTGGCAAAATCATAACCTCCACGTTAGAGGTAAAAAGATAGAAATGAGAATTGTGAGTTCTTTTACAATAGCTGCATTTTCGGTGCTCTTGGTTTGGTTCAGTGCAGTTCAGTATGGTTAGTAGGCCTTAATCTCCATTGTGTTTTCAAAGGCAGCTGTAGCTTTGAGGGCAGGGGTGTAAGCTGGAGGAGGACAGTCATGTCAGACATCACAGCAGCACAACACATAAAAAAATAGGCCACAAGGAAGTTTGGAAACAGTACTTGGCTGAGGAAGTTGTGATTCTTTTGACCAAAAAACAAGCTGCAGTGTGTCTAGCTCCACTCTTCAGGGTCAGATTTGCGTGCCTGGTACCATAACAGCGGGGTACCAAAAGAAGGGGCCGGTATGGATGACACATTAATGTACACTATAGAAAGTGATTTTAGTGTACAAAAAGTAAGAAAGAAATTTATTTAGAGAAAGACTTTTTTTTTTCCAAAAAATCCCAGCTTAATGGATTGATTTTGGTCTATAATTGTCTAAATATTCTGAAGTAATGAGGTCATCAGTTAAAGAAAACAGAGCAAAAATCATTTCATCTCAGCTGAATGCTATACACTTTTATAGTTTGGTATGTAACTCTGTTATTTTGTCTTGGTGCGGCATGAAAACAAACAGTGATGATTCTTACTATTTTTTCATAGCTATTTTCTTGGAGTGAGAATCTTTCTTTGTGAACAAAATGATTTATATTTATTGGTTATTAAGAAAATTTTACTACTGTTTCTTTTTCTCCATGAAATATATTGAGTAATACTTTATAATAGGGAGAAAGAGAAACGACGACAGACAAGTAAAACTACCAATTTCTTGCGGAGAACAAAACGTGTACTTCTTTGCAATGGCTATGTAGAAGACGTGTTTTTCACGTTTCAACCCATTAGGTCTTTGCACAACGTGCTGTGCTGACAACTGAGGTGCCTTCATGGCAGATTGTTTTACTTTATCCATGGTAACAATTTATTGTTGTTTGAATTGATCTGTAGGGCACACAATGAGTGAGAAGGGCAGCTGCATGTGTCCCCTGGGCTGTAGACTTTCCACCTCTGCTGCATAACAAAAAACATAAATCAGAATTATTTCTCTTTAGTAAAAATAGGCAATTGTTTGATCAATTCAGGTTTATTAATGCATTTCAAGTAGTTTGAAGAAATTACATTTTTGCACATTACCTTTGCAAAATCAATTAAATTTGAAAATAAGCAGAATGAGAAACAGATCAAAAATTAAACAAAACAACGCGAACATTGAAGACACTGTATAAAACACAGGATACATTAAAATCAAGACAGTAGTAGTGAATCTATACCAGTTTGGATTTGCTGTTTACATCACTTATACTTCAGTGCACATTTTCTCAACAACAAAAACATACATGAAGAAACATTCCCAGAGTATAATCCCCCTAAAACTCAGTATAGTCCTCACCTTACCATAACAACAGAAAAGATGATTCAGCAAAGCATCTCTCATGTTCACACACTCATACACACTCCACACACACAAAAGCTTTAAAATTTACCAAAGATAATGAAACACTTTTAAGCTCAGATCCAAGAAAAAAAGCACTGCTAGTAGCACCAAAGAGACAAACAAAATCAGTTTAGAAGCCATAGAGGATTGCATTTTTGTCTGTTCAGAGGAAACAAGAACTTAACTTCCATGGATCCATTTAGGAGAATACAGTGAAGGCATTTCTCTGTAAGAGGCTTACTCGCTGTTGAGCTCTGATACTCTGCATAGACTCTGATGACACATCCTCACACACCTCATGTAGTCAGAAAAAAACAAAGCAGAACTGCTGTGCTGATCAACGCAACTCTACGAAAGGAAAGAAAAAGATAATCTGTAATTCCTCAATGAAGTCTTATCCCCATACATATCTATGTCACTGCATTTAAAGACTGTACTCACATCCGTTTGTCAGTGAAGCTTATAAAATCAAGTTACAACTGATCAAAATGTCCATCAAGTCAAATATAAGATGGTTAATGAAATTATTTTATTTTAATTGAGGATAAATTACAAACTTGCTCCAGAAATGGGATTCAATCATGGAACTATATTGCATTACTGTTAGAAATTAAGTTTTGCTCTGTTTTTCTGACTCGGTTTCATAATTATCTTGGAACTGAGATGTCTTTTTGTTGAAAATTAAAACTCTGCTCTGAACTTATTCCTAACTTTGAGTTAACAAGGTCTATAGTCACCTCATCTTTTCCAGCCATGTGCTCCAATGCTCCAATGTTTACTGTGGCTGCAAAGACAGGGTGTGTTTCCCATCCAGGGGAGGTAGCATATCCCTTAATGACATCACAGGGGAAAATTTTTGAAACTCCCCATTTCTTTACATGGGGGGGGGGAGACTGGCCACAGACACATATTAACTGCCCTTGCAAAATAAAGCAAAACGAGAACCTACAAAAGGATCCAAATTGACTGAAACCCTCCTAATTCTCTACAGCCCCATTCACCCTGATGTTTTAAGCCATAATATTTACACATTAACAACTGATGTGTAGACTGTAAAAAGCCAGCTACCTGAAATTGTATATTTCCTGTTCTGATTCTGAAGAAATGAAGTGGTCAGTTAAAGAAAACAGAGTAAAAATCATTTCATCTCAAGTGAATGCAATAAACCTTTATAATTTAGTATATAACTTTGTTAACTTGTCTCCACCACAATTTCAGCAGTCTAGACTCATAACAGCTATAACATGACTGCCTCATGTCTGTTACATATCACTGATGGCAGTACACCAATATCAGTCTCAAGTAGGCACAATCTTTATGTAATTACACAAAACAAAGAGGGTGCAGCAAGGGTAACAGAGTTCCTTGAGAAAGATCAAATCAACAGGGATATAAAAGACTGTTCAGCGGATGGATGGCAGAAGAAAAGTGATTGTTCGCTCTGGTAAATGTCTGTTAACCGCAGCAGCAAAGCAGCAATACAAATCAGAAAATCTCATTTAACTCCTCCTCATATACAAATAATATGTAAAATCAATAGAGGCTCAATCACATGAAGCTGGCTACAGAGGATAAAACAGCTCTTTAGTGGTTTTGTCATTTAAACGGCTGCCAGTGTGTGAAATGAAAAATGGGATGGAAAACGACAAGTGAGTAGGACAATCATTCCAAGACTTTTGTCCTGATAGTTACGTTAAAATACATTCTTAACTTGACTTTTTCTGAATGAATGTGGCACAAAGTGGTCATATCACAAATATGCCTCAAAGTCAACAGTCAGGTAGAGACAGGTAGAGACAGGTAGGGCAGAATAAAAGATGATGGGACATAATCAAGTGGTAAAAAAGGAAAGCTTTTCTTTCAGCCACAGACTATGCCTCTATGTAAACACGGCTGCAACACCCTATCACAACAAGAAATCTACATATTCAGATAATCTCTCCCCTCCACAGCTCTGTCTGTTATAAGATTACTTTGTAATCTTGTTCAGCTAACTCTTCTACATTCTTTTCAAACAAGCTCTCCTTCACATCCCACAGCAGCTTACAAAAACCCTGCTGCAGACAGGAGGGAGCTCACCCTCAAACATCTATGCAGCCATCTTCTCCACTCCATACACTAGTCCACTATTGTTTTATTAATCCTGAGAAAGTGAACTAAAACAATCTTCATCGAGCAGACACAGTTGACACAAAGCCAAAAACCTACTGCAACATTGGTATGACATACAAAAGTCAGATGCTTAAATTTTCTGATGGTGGTGTGATTCAAAACAATCCTGTTACATTGGCAAAAAATAAGATTTGTCCTTCAACTCAACCTCTCAGATCCTTCTGACTTGCAGTCCTGCTTTCATGCTGATGATGGCAGCACATCAGAGAGGAAAACAGGAAGGACAAAAGATGGCACAGATGGAGGACAGAGGATGTGGAATCTCATTCCTTAGTCGCCATTCTGGAAATAAAGAAAGCATTCGAAGAAAGTAATACTATTAAGACGACATATCAGAGATCAGTGATTTCTTTTCCTGATGCACTTTGAAAGAGTTAACAATTTCTTATAAAAGCTGTTTGAACCGCAGCTAAGCTGACTCTCAGAGCAGACACTCTGAATGAGTTTATTAGGCCCACTTCAGGCTTAGTCCAGTGAAAAAACAATTCAAAGTTCATTGAATTTTGCAAAAATGCAGTAAAGGTATCTCTTTGGAGTGAAGTGCTCCTGATGTAGGCACTATGAGGAACCAAGGCGAAGAGCAGAGCAGTGTCTCAGCGTCTCATCTGTCCCATTTGATAGTTCTCCCTGTGCTGACGGTTGAGACGCTGGCCCTGTAACTGCTGGTTTGGATGCTGCTGTCTTCTCCTCTTCAGTGTACCTGCAGGAAAACAACAGAGACAGAAAATGAGCAGTATAAATACACTGATTTTTGCCTTCACTCTCACAAAGACGCTGATAACAGAAGACGAGGCAAAACCGAGCAACAAGTAAAATGTTAATTATGTATTAAGGCTGCACAATATAATCAGCATAATATTAGCAAAGGCAGGTAATAGCTTAAAAACTTAATGTTTTGGTAGAGATATGAACATTTTTTTCAATGGGTATGACCCATATATAGCCCATACATCTTAGCAGAATGTATGATTTAGCCATAATGTTTCATCTTATGAGGTGAGGCTTTATGCTAGGAAAGTACTGTGAAGAACCAACTGCTGGCTTTCACATAACATCACCCACTGATGGAGCACTACCCTGGCAGGCAAGAAGTTTCCCTCAGCTTTATACTATGAAAACGCTGACAGTCTCAGTGCCAAATGCGTGTTTTTTTTTCTTTTCTTTTTATTTGTTTCATGAAATACAGTAAATTTTTATTTGATGCACTAACAAATGAGAAGACAAGTCTGAATTAGATTTCAATAGAACCTCAACTCAGAGAAAACATGAAGAGGAGAATTAGTGTATTAACTTAATTTAATCAAAACATTATTCTCTTTAATATGCCTAAAAACACTGACTGAAAGTGACACCTGATACGAACCCTGATACTTTCAGTAAATATCATGAATGAGCTAATGTTACTCGCCAGCATTTTCATGTTGAGAAATTTCTTCATCCTCACTTCCCAAACTGTAACATAATTGATCTAAACACATCAAAAATATATAAACCTGCCCATATCTTACAGTATGCATCAATATTTATATTTTCCTGAGGTTCTAATAGTTGTTTTATAAAGGTGTCAATTTAATTAGCCTATGCCCCAGTTTCACTGACAATCTTTTTTCCCTTCTAGCCCTCTATGCAGGTAATGTGACTGAAAGCTATAGATAGACTTAACAAGCATTATGCCATGTCATACCATCCATGATAATACAGATATATATTTTCATGTGATAAAAGATAAAAAAGTAATATAGCAATTTTCATGATATACAACAGAGGGCATAAGCATTTTCTTTGTGTGTTTTCTACACCGCCTGGCCCAGAGAACAGATAAAATCAATTAAATATGAATTTTAGGTTGGGATCAGCTGCTGATGAAAAGTCTGAGTACAGAGAACCAATATTCTGGGTTCATGTTTTCATTTTTTAATACTGTTAGATTATTTTCAAAACTATATCACTAAAAGACTTAAACTGCCAAAGAAACTATGTCAGGACGTCACACTGGTTGGTTTATTTGGAGGGGCCAGGGGGGCTGGCCAATTTAGGCCGCTGCTGAGCTGTTAAGAAGTGTAGAGAAAGACCTGAGGGTGCATCTTTGACAGTATCTGTAGGAATTCAGTATTGTGCATCCACATCAAATATATACAGTTTAGCTGTTTTTTTTGTTTTGTTTTGTTTTTTTAGAAGAGAGATATCCAGTTTTTACATTGTAAGACAGGAAAAGTAACAGG
Source organism: Cetoscarus ocellatus (assembly GCA_037902135.1). Lineage (NCBI taxonomy): Eukaryota > Metazoa > Chordata > Actinopteri > Labriformes > Labridae > Cetoscarus > Cetoscarus ocellatus. Next base: position 6,384,117 of record JBAMNC010000387.1, read on the forward strand.
TATGTTTAAAGGTCAGGACTCTGCTAATCTGTAAAAAAAAAACATGATTAATACACTTAAAATGAAGTTTGTCAACTTGTAAAACCTCTTGTGATTTAAATAATACATAAAAATAAAAATGTATTAAAAATATGATGTACCTGGCAGTGGCTTTGGTGGAGGCAGTTTGGGGTTGCTGCTGGGTGTGTGGACACTGCATATTTTGATAAATCCAGCCATAAGCATGATCAGAGCAATGCCCATCAACAGCACAGCCCACCAGTAAACCTGGAAAACAGAAGTAATGTTAGAGGATGTAGAGTACAAAGAAATAAGCAGAGTTCATTTACATATGTGCAGGTGTTATTGTGTTGAAGTTATATCATTGTAGACAAAATCTGCCTGAAAACATACCACTATCCACTCTGCAATATTCTCATAGAGTTCTGCATTGAAGATGGCCTTCTTCAGCCTTGCCAGAGGCCCGTCTGCGTCCACCAGACGACACCTCATGAACACGTCACAGTAGCCCTTAAAGTCATTGCAGGGGGAGCCGGGCTGCAGTGTTATCACCTTGTTGTTGAAGTACTGGGCCCATTTCTCTGAGCCTGCACTTGCACAGGTGCTGGGATCCACTGAAGGCAAAGGAAGGCGGATGACGAAGATTAATCAGAGGCAGAGTGAAAATCACATAAATTGGCCACAGATCATAAAACTTGCTCAGTATTTTTCTTTGATAGTGTGATTTTCGCAGTCACTCACTTTTATTCATGCAACACACATGGCAGAGCTCAGCTGCTTCATCCTGACCATTTTGGCTGGCACAGGTGCAGACCTCTAGGCCATGCTTTGCACAAATGGAGCCAGAGCATTGCTGTTGAGGAAAGGCAGAAAGACTGAATAAAAATAGTATTAACACAAGATCACAAAACACTTCATATTACACCACACAGCAAGTACTCAAATCTCAGCAAGTGTGTTTATGTAATATAAAGCAAACTAAATATCCCAACTCTTTAAATATGAGCCACACTCATCTCTTAGGCTGTATCACAATGTTTCTCTCTGATTATTGTGGTCACAATTCTCTCCCATGGTTCTTGTTTCAAAAAGAATATTGCACTCCATAACTATTATAATAAATGAATATTATTAAATAATATTTCAACAAATTCAACTATTGTCCAGAACTTTCAACAGAAAAAATAAATGTTGGACTTCTAAGTCTCTTGTAACACTTCATGTATTTCATCCCTTCTTATTTAAGTTCACTCAAAGTATATATAGGGCCCAATAAAATCCGCCATCACGGAATCGCGGACGGAATCATGGAATTGGACATTTAAACACGGAATTTAATATAAACATGGAATATCACGGAAATTGCTGACATTTTACATAAAAGCTTTTTTTTTTACTAAAAAGGATCGTATCTCTCAGGAAAATGCTCCGCGGGGGTCACTAAGGCTGTGGACAATACATGCTTCACATCCTATCCCCCTCCTCCTCCCCTCATTAACGATGCAAACATGTAGAAGTGGCTGTCTGAGACACCGGCTAAGTTGGCAAAGACGCTATGAAATTCTCGGCTAACTCCAAAGTACAGGGCAGAGAAGTTTCCCATTGATTGTTTGTCAGGCAATCAAATGTTCTGCAGATTTTGCAAACATACTGTTGACTGGACCCGTAAAGATACGTGTGAGGACCACCTGAATATTTCATTACTCTACACTGTGTCTCGGGATTAATTTTGCGTAAAATACTATGGAATATGGGAAAAACTAAAACGGAATTTGGGAAAAATAACACAGACTTTATAGGGCCCTATATATAACTTCATTGCTTAAAACCAGCAAGACCTGCAGCTCTTTAGCTGCACAAGGCTCTTTAAAATCTAACTTAGAAAAAAACTGAAAATAGAACATTATCAGAAAAAAACTATTTCTTGCAAATCAAGTCAATCAATTTTTTCTCAGGCATTAACAGCATCCTGCCAGGTAGCCCTGCTAAATTTGCTGGCTGTCGTTTAATCTGAATGTGAGGAACACTGTGAGCACATACCCAAGAGGGGGAGTAAAAAAGAAAGCAATTCTGTGGTGCATCTCTTCAATAAGTTCACTGACTGAGGTGACAGGAAGGAGAGGTATGTGTGTTCAAGTTTTGTTAAGACATTTAAATGATTTCAGAGATGTGCAGCATTACCTTGCAGTGCTGCAACAATGCTTGCTTGTAAATTAGACACTGTCATACCTCATGAGGCTTACAACTGAAAACTTCCACATGCTGGAACTGTATGGTCTTAATATTGAATGGTCTTACTAATTAATTAAATGTATGTTTCCATTATGCTGTATGAGTGTAACTGATACAGTGACTGTAGTGTGAGGAAAAGGTCTCCTGCTTCATACTTGCAGGAGGATCTAGAAACAGAGCTATCAAGAACATCACTGAAAAAGATTAGAAAGCCTTGAGATGGCTTTAGATCCAAAGAGAATGTCCATGGGGACAAGCGAACACTATCTGAACACACACTCTAGTCGATCAACTGTGAAGGGGTCGCCTGGGTGAGGGATGTTGAGAGACCCAAATCACCCAACGACCCTGGGTTACATCACTGATGCTGGGTTCAGGTTAGCTTCAGATGATGTATCCTAAGAACTAGTCCCTTTACAAATAATTATCAGATATAAAGTGTTTCATGCAGTCATATTATAAATGACAATTAGAGGGCAAACCCTCTAATGTATGTCTTGCAGAGCCCAGTTAAAAGTGGAGAGGATTGTCTTTCTCTGTGGCCCTGTGTTCAGAGTCTACCCCGCCATGCACCCAATGTCAGCTGGTATAGGTTCCAGCCCTTGTGATCCTAAAGGGATAAGCGGTATAGATAATGGATGGGTGGATGATTTTTACAGCACAAGCCAATGATCCACCAAAAACATACCCCATTGAGGCAGACTTGTGTATCTGAGTTGCAGGAGGTGAAGTTTGCCTTTGGTTCTGAGGCTGGACACAAAGCAGTCACTCCATTGCACATGCCCTCTCTGGCACATTCGGACTCCGGCCTGCACTTTGATTTACTGCCCTTAAAGGCACAGTCTGATGCACAACATGGGCCTTGGCTGGGACTGTGGAATAAAAATTACAAATAAGTGCATGAACTTTGTGTGATGTTGATCCATATGTTGTTACAGATGCATTCTTATAACTTCGGACCTGCAGATCTTGCCAGGTTGGAGTTTACATCTTTTGCCCTCTGCTTCATTAGCACTATAGCAGCAGGAGTCTTTACATTGATCGCTGTAGCCACAGTCACATTCCTCTCCATTTTCCACTAGCCCATTTCCACATATTGGCTGGCCGGACTCTGAAAAGACAACATAGAATGAAGACAGAAATTTTCCCACATATAGACAAGATGGAATGTGATGAGAAGAGACAACGTACCAACAAAGCAATCGTCTCTCTTTTTAGCCAGAACAGCACTTATATTGCGGATGCTGCAGATGGAGAACTTGTTGTTGTTGAGTTTGTCTCCTGACGTTGCTCTGGCATACATGATGTAGTTCCCCTGCTCCTTTTTTTCCTGGGTCTTAGACTCTCCAGGGGTGCATTCAATCCCGGAGTCATGCTGTTAATCGGTAAGCAAATAAAGGAAAGATTGAAGAGAGAATTGTTGGAAAGAGAGCAGCATGTAACCGGCTGTACAGTACAGAAGGAGAGGAAAGTCTCCTGCAAAATGCTTAAGTTTAAAATTTACTTACAGGAGAACCAAAGTTGTGGCCCACTTCATGAGCGAAGGTGATGTGTGACACTTTGGGAGGGACGTGGGAGGCATAGTTCTGCACTGTGATGATACCAGTGTTCAGAGACTTCCTCTTCCCATCAGAGTACAGTTTGCTCTTCTCACAGATACCCCCAGAGCTTCCTGTAACAGACAAAATAAAATATAAAAGCTAGCTGAGTGGATAGAATTTTAGATTTTAGATACTAGAGACTAAATTTTTAGATTGTAATACAGATTTAAAATAAATAAAAGGAAGACCAATGGACACAGCGTGAGTGTCCATGGGAATGCGTAAATGAGTATGTGGCAGTACATGTAAACATGTATTCATGGAGGGTTTCATAGGTATCAGAATACTACAGCGATAGATTAGAAGTTTTAAGTGGGATTTTATGACGAACAAGTTGATAGTACATACATTAACCTCACCAATGTCTGTCAGCTCTGCCCCTGTAAAGAGCAAACTGTCATGGAAGCCACGCCAACATTGCTACTACGTGGGACAATTTTAGGTTACAATTAGCGCACACAGAAAAAACAGCTCCAGTTGACCATAAACCATGCTGCACAAATTCACAACAGTTTACTCTGCAGCCACAAAGCCCATGTGTCTTGGTACCATGTAGCCTACATGTCCTTTCACCCAAATACCATAGTCTAGCTTAAATTGTGCAGGGCCCACTGTTGATGAAATTCTGAAAGTTGCATCTCAGAATAAGATTTTATTTTACATATATATATCTTGCTGAAACATTTTCAATTTTACAAAGATAAAAAAAATAAAATAACAATGAAATCACTGAATCAGCTAAAATATCAAACCAAAACAGTAAAATTGTTGCTGTACCAACCTGAAGGTGCTCCAACCCAAGCCAAGCCAAGCACTCCATCATCAAAGTCCCTGTCAGTGAAGACGTAAGCCAGGCAGTAGTCATCATGATTCTGTTCAGAGTTCAGCTCCAGAAACTTTTCCACACCAATGTTGGCAAAGCGGAAAGGATTTGATTTGTCCTTTTCATCGATGGTGGTATTGATCTGAAGAAAGAGAGCTGACTGATTACAGGAAAGACAAGAAGGGGGGGGGCATCTCATTTTTTGTTAAGGAGCAGAGACAGTCTGTAGAAACAAAATAGCATTGGGGATAAAATGAAATTTTCACACTGAAGAAATCTCTGTACCACAACATTCACTGCCAGGACATAAAAGCAGCCTGAATGCCTTTAGGATGACAGTTGTTTTTTTAAGACTCAATTTCAAGCACATCCTTCTTAATACATAACCCACTCTGATCCTTTTAACCATGAAGCTGATGTTTCGGATGCCCATGAAGTCTGTTGCCTGGTAGATGGAGTCGATGGCCTTCACATGACTGGAGATCTGCAGAAAAAGAGACTGTTTTATTGGTTGTGAAAAAAAAATAGACAAATACATAAAAAATAATTCACTAAAGAAAAGACACTGAGCCCTCTAGTGAAGTAAATAAACAGCCCTGATACATGACACATCTGCTAATCCAGCCTTGGATCACCATGTTAACTTTCTGGGCCTTTTTGTGTAGTTGTGTACCTGAGCAATGACAGCCTCTCTTGTGCCGTAGTAATTAAAGAAGAGATGGTCAGTTTGAATGTAAAGCTGACACGTGTTTTTCTCTTTTGCTGCTGCTCTTCTTCTCCTCAGAATGACAGGTCCATGAGAGCTCTCCTCCTCCACCACGCTGTGAACATCCTGTACAAAAAGTACACAACAACAGCCAGTGTAAAACAGAGGATGGATTGTTCTAGATTGGCAAAGAAAAAAAATCTCGGAAGACATTTAAGATGTTTATCATAACTGCAAATGCGAACATGTAAAAAGTCATGTTCAAAAGGCCCGATTTAAAAGAGGAAAATAACAAATTCTTGAACATTAAAAATATGTATACAAAACATGATATTTAATAAAAAGAATAAGCAGGCAGAGCAAGAAAAGCAGTGAAACATATACTGACAAAATTGTAACAATGTTAGAAGAAAAAAATACTCCCATAAAAATACATTTTTTTTGCTCTACTTTTTTAGCCCCAATGATGATGTTGTTTCAACCTGTAATATTTTGCTGAAAAAGAATGGGGGAAACATCCCCAGAGCAGGTTGTAGAGGCAACCAGTCAAGTCCCGACCAGACCATGCTTGGAAGTTGGTTTGGTAGCTGGAGAGGTGCCAGTTGACTTCCTGTGCACTGCTGAAGTGCCCTCGAGCAAGGCACTGGACCCGAAAAACTGCTTGGTAGCGCTTCTTCAGGAGCAGCATGCCATCACTCTGACATCTCTCCATTAATGCATGATCATAGGACCTGTTCGCATCTGCTGTGTATTTCAGCCTGTGTTTCTGTAGCATGTTTCAACAAAGCGTAAAGAATGGAATTTCCCCATGAGGGACTAATAAAGGATGTCTTTCTTTCTTGCTTTCATAATATCAGTGATAGGAGGGCACAAGGACTCAGAAGGAAATAATAGCACTGTAAGTGTGTGTGCCTGCCTTTGAAAGGATGTGAACATGCACAATATCACGCTATCATATGCTCTTCAAAAGTCATATAGCACAAATTAATGCAAATATCACATCCTCATTAATGGGATTGTCTTCAGCTATAATGATGACAGAGCTTTGTTGCCATGGTTTTGAGTAAGAGCTCTGTGAAATGGGCTTATGTGTTGGAGTAACTGTTCAACCCCTCAGCTGACCTCCACATATTATATTCTCATTTAGTAAGTCACTGAAAATAAAAATGTGTTTGTTTGTCTGTTAGCAAGATAACGCAAAAACTACTGGATGAATTTACATGAAAAATTTACCAGAGGTGTGGTTTGGTCCAAGGAAGAACCCATTACATTTTGGTGGTGATCCGCGTATTTGTCTGGATGCAAAAAATTTCTAAAATTTGTGCAAAATCCCATAAGTTAACATTGGGCCGTATTTTAAAAAATCACATCTCTGACATCACTGAATGGATTTGCTTCAAAATTTACAGGATAATATATATATAATATAACTCAGTCATCACGGTCAGTTCCATCTGGATCCGATTCAGATTGACGTCACAAAAAACCATTGAAGTTAATAATGGCAAATCCCATTCATTTCTCCTCGGGCGCTCTGAGGGTTCTGCCCCCTTTGCGTCATTATGGGAATTGTAGTTTATTTGCAAACTCACATCAATGTTTTTCAAGCCTATGTCACTACGTTACCCAGCTTCCCTTGCAATGCCAGTGGAGGAGTTCTCCACATGGACAGATCTAAGCGGAGACTCGGCTGTCATATTGACGCTCATGGTGATCCAGAACTATATCTTGGCGGAGGTCTGCGCTCTCCGAGTGCTCTTCTAGTTTAGATCTGTGAACTCATCCTTAGTTAAATCTAGGTTAAAAGGTTTGTTAAATGTTATATTTTTAAATAGAAGCAAATTTTGTTTACATTGTTTGCATTAAACCAGATGTTGAAACACTCTGAGGGTGGCAACTGCTCCATGCTTAATCCACATGGGTGGGGATGGCCTTGAGCAGTTACAACAGAGATGATGAAAGGAAAGTGTTATGGTTTTTTTAGTTGTCCCTAATGGCTTCATCGGGGAAGGAGGCTTTTACCCATCTTAATATGTGTGATGCTTACTTACAAGAACATATTAATATTATCATTTCCTGTAACTGAACAGAGTGTTTGTGATTCTGACATTTTTTAGAGATTAGTTTGAAATTGTACTGATGGGTGGGACCGGACCAACTTTGCGTATGTGGCTAAGAGTGGATGAGACAATAATTGTCTGGAATCTAGAGGGAACATTATTATGAAAACTGTCCAGCCTATGGCTCGAGTTGCACAAAGGGATTTGGAATTTCTTTTCTGTTACATTGGAGAGTTGGTGAAGGGCATACAGTACGTAGTTGAGGAAGCACCTTAGCTATATGCTGCCATGGGAAATGCTATGTGTCTAACACAAACCAAATGACAGAGTATCAAAACCGTCACACACAAAATTTAGAAGTAGTAGAGCCACATCATAACACAATTTTGAAGCAATCCAGATTTGTGTTTGGAAGCAAATAAATAGATTATATTGTAATACTTTTCACTTCAGATTTCAGTAAACCTTTTCCTTTAATACCAGTTTCCTGATTTTGTAAAGCTGTTTTCCTGTAATCCAATTCTGTGTGGGGAATTTAACCTTAACCTCTAAAAAAGCTTTAAAGAAAGAAAAGAGGGTGTTTTTTCACATCACTTGCATTTTCTCTTTAAATGTCCTTTAAGAAGTTGTCAAGGCCAAATATAAGGCAGAGTTTAGCTGATCTTTTGCTAATGTTAGGTATTAGTTCAATAGCACACACCTCAGTTAAAAATAAACACAATACTGCCTCTGTTGGTATAAGGTAGGATGGATATGAGATTATACCTTTTAAATCTCATGAGCCTGCTCCATCTGTGTGTTTAAATATGAAGCTGCACAGAAGGGGGAGGGGCTTTGTTGTGATGCAGGCACTTACTTTGACTGGCTCCTCCATCGCAGACGCCTGGTACTTCCTCATCCTGTCAAACACTGAGTGGTCAGCGCAGCCACCCTCTGAGCCATACTTATGAGGATAATCTGGCAGATAGGGAGGAGATAAAAGAACGCTTGTGAAGAGCTTACACTGCAGTCTGGATGAGTCATGTGTTGTGGGCTGGGGGAAGGTGAATCAGGGTGAATCAGGGTGCAAATAACTGCATTATAAATTAAAAAAAAAGCTCGACTTGTGTGGTCTTTCTCTTTAACAATCAGTGCTTTTTCCTCAGTGGAGGAAGTTACGTCTTTACCAGCATTTGTCCATTTGCTTATATATTTGCCCATCTGTCTGTCTGTCTGTCTGTGAGCAAGATTACTCAAACGGATCACCACCAATTCCAATGAATTTTTCAGTGAATGTTGGTCATGGAACAAAAAGAAGCAGTTCATTTTAGTGGTTATCTGAATCCCGACTGGCTAAGAATGACACAAATGCTTTGGCAGAGGTTTGCGCTCTCTAAGCACCTCTAGCCCTCTGTAAGCTTTGTCTTCCTCTCTCAACAGGAAAAGGTATTACTCGTGATCTGCTTTTAAAAAGGGGCTATGATTACCTCAAACTGAAAAACCTCAAAGACAATCCCCCAAGTTACAAGAATAAATGTACTCTGCTTCCTTCTGTTTTCATATTATCATTTCATAAACATACAACATTTGTTCCCCACAGCATGGCCATCTGCATCAACTGGATCACAAAAAGGAGAGGGGAGTAGTTTAAGAAAGAATCATTACCACCTCTTCTTAGATTCAAAACACAGTAAGCATCGGGCCACAGACATGACAACCCCACATCAAACACGGTATGATTCAATGCTTTCTGATGCAGCATCAAAGCTCCTTTACAGAGACCAACAAAGGATAAATTATGTCAGTTTTGGGCATGAATGGGAAATGCTGCAATATGAAATAAAAAAGGGGCAAGTGAGATGATTAAGTATCTCAGATGAGCTCCCAAACTAAAGCTACCTGTTGCTTTAAAACCATAAATTTAACAGGTTCCTGTTTTTGTGAACGACCACTTGCAGATGGCCACATATGTCTTCATTTCATCAAAAGATCAGTATATGAAGAGTCATATTTCCCCCAAAATGTTTTACATATCATGCAAGTTGCTGCTGTTTAATTTCTTTAAATTTTTAAATCACACTGGCCGACAAACTATTTTAACAAAAAGAATAAAGCAATTAAATAAAAAAATACAATCTACAGAATGGAATCACATTCACAAGAGAAAAGAATGTTTTGATTTGTTTATCTCATTATTTCTGAATAACAGAATCATTTTCAGGCAGAGCAGAATTTCTTGAGAATATTGTTGATGCATAACACAACCATCCAAAATAAAGATTTCAGAAAACACTTTGATGCCATCAGCTGCAGGAAGAAAAATGTTTACTTAACAGCTGAAATGGTTCATGTCTAACATGAAGCCTCATTCTTATCTCATAAATTAACAGGAGGAGATGTGACAGTGGATGACTCTTTCTCTCACTCTGATCAGATACACCTTCATGTGAGCCGCTATGCAGCTCAACAGTTCAGGGAGAAATGAGGGGATATCATTTTAATGATTGTGGATGGTGGTTTAATACAAAATGTCAAGATATAAATTTAAAAAAAGATAAATAATGGTTGGCATTTTCACATAGACATGGTTGTGTCAAATAGGAAGACTGGCTACATGTTCATAAAGGTACTGCCACATGCATTTCTGTCTAACATTTTAAAAAAAAGGAGGGCACAGGACTCAGCTTCTCCCCATTTGTTCATTTAAGTCACCTCTCATTCATTTCCTCACTTGGCCTGCCCTCCTGGACAGGTAATTCAAATCATTAGCTGATAAGGGACGTACACTCACTTAAGCACTGAGCCAACCCAGGCACCTCCATTGTCTCATCAGTGTCTAGGTCAGACTCCTCAGAAGTCTTGCCCCTCACCTCATCTTGCAGGCCTAATCAACATCTGTAACCTGTGCATTGTAAAAAATAAATCATTATTTGGTCAAATTTGTTCCCTCCTGATTGAAATAATTTTTAACTCAAAGACTGAAGTTAAAACTGCACTTCTGAAACTATAACTTAGCGAGTAAAAAGTTTTGCTCTACGAGTCCTTCTTATGATACAGCTATAGTAGAAATATTCCCTTGTTTCTGTTCACCACTGATGTACCAGTGGAGCAGCCTGAATGCATTACTGCTGGTCATTCAGAAAAAAACTAACAGCCCAGTGCTGGTTACTGAACTGTCTGAACACACTGAGACAACACATCCAAACCTCTGACAATGCGCTCTAATTTTTTGGTGAAGAAAGTGGTCTTTGTCCACAATAGTGAATGCTCTCTCTTTCAGCTGCTCATCAGAAGGCTGTTACAATTTGGACTGATGCAAAAAAAAGGCAAGAAGAGGGAAGTCAAAAGTGACAAATATGTCATTTTACATGCATTATTCCACCTTGTTTAACTGATTCATCAAAATACTACAGGGGGAAACTATGACAAAATCAATAACCCACAGTATGAGGTATTACTCACAGCAGACAGATGAGAGTTAAGTTTAAATAGGTGGTACCATGGAGGGACAGCTTACTCTGCCTACTGATGACATTTTCAGGGTACTGCATCATCTCAAAAGCCAGTTAAATATCATACATTAAGTCCAAAGATGCACTTGTGTTGACCTTAAATACGCTTTCACCAGTTAAGCTATTTCTATACCTATTTACAAAGAGAAAAAAATTCCAGTGCAAAATATGACTGTCTTCTTCCTTTCAGCCCCTCTTAAAATAAATCTGGGAAAGGTTCATGTTATTTCTGATATCTTGATACTTTTTAATAAGACGTTTTAAAATGATTCAATCTCCCTTATTCTGATGATGAAAGGAATTGAAAAGTACCAACATTTTGGAAAGAAATCCTAGACTTATAGTTATACTTTTACCAAAAGCTGTTCAGAAAGCAGGAATATGTAACTTTTTCACCTTAAAATAGTCATTTCTAGCAGGATAGTAACTTTCATCAGGGTCAAGTAGTTGACTTTCAATGTCAACTTTAAAAGGACTATTTTAAGGCGGAAAAGTTCCTTATTATTGCTTTATTTGCACAATAACTGCTATTTAGACAGTGTGCAGGAGTTTGGCTGCATTTTAGGAGATCAAAAACAATATATCATCTAATATTGGCAGCCAAGACCTTGTATTTTTGTTGCAGTATTATCAAAATATCTATTAATACTGCTGCAATTTTAATAATATTAGAAATGTAAAAATTTAGTATCATAACACCCCCTGCTGTGAGAAGTGAGGGGCACCAACACTACTATTTTATGGAGTTAGTACAAGCACTCACTGATACCGAGCACATATAACAACACTCAATACTATTACAGTTAATGAAATTCTTTTAAAAGTCTGTCCATTTTTATTCAATATTTCTCACACCTCCTCACAAGAGTTTTTCTGCGTTTGCCATTCTAATTTATTTAATATCACCAAACTGGTGGCATGGCTCCAACTTTACCTATCATGCTGTAAACTGATGAGGAGGACATTATCTGCAGTTTTTATGTCTACTGATATCTGTGCATCCCTAAAAATACAGTATGTAGTTATTCTTTACATTTCATGTGGTAAGAAACACTGTTAAAAAAACAGAACTTTTCATGATGAGAGACACTTTCACACAGCTGAGCTGAATAAGTGAGTCTTCAAGTAAAAACACCTACTTAAAACAAAGGACAGATAAGACGATGTGAATTGAAAAATGGAAACTTTTCTCTTCCGTTTTGGATTTATCTTAGAAACAATCCCTCTGATGTCAGGGACATTTGCCACATCTTAAAGTACACTGCATTGCCTCCAGCTATCCAAAAGGAGCTGGCCATGTATGTGCTTGCATTTGCAGAGAATATCAACCAGCCCAGTGCCAGGGTTGGGTTCAGATTAGACTCTGCCTGTCAAGGCTCCTCTTTGGAATGAACTTCACTGGATTTTGTTTCTCATCGATGAGTGTTTGCTTTATTTTGTTCATTCATGACCACACCTTGTCTGTCCCAAATCATCCTATTCCCACAAAGTTATGAGAATTTTCTGTCAATTAAGTAGAGCTGGGGAAGTTTTCTTTTTGTTTCCTTTCGTGAATCACCTCTTTTACTCTGTGTTGTGTAAAATGCCATGATTCATGCATTTGCAGAATGTTGCGCCATTTTGAGCAAATCCTGCTGTTGTAGACCTACCTAAAATCAACTGGTTTAAGACTTGTTAGTCATTTAACTGCTTGCGCCTTTCTTGCATCATAAAAAATACGCAAGTCAGGTTAAAATATAAAATATCATTCCTACATAGATGCAAATCAAAAAGTTAATCTTCAGAACCCTTTTATTCCAACTAAATAAAAATATACAGTATTTGGTAATTATGAAAAGACTTGAAGACACAACTTTAATCCTCGGGCGTGCAGAATTTGCGGACTTAAACTTCCTCTAAACCATTAAGTGCATTTGAGTACAGAAAGTGTAAAAGCTGTGACTTACTGATGTCATCCTCATGATAGATGATAGAGTGGAAGGGCACATCATTGTTCTTCAAGTACCTCTCTGAGGGCTCAACATAGTACGTTCCTTGGTGAGTAACAATGAAGCCTTCAAAGCGCCCATCAACCACAGAGCCATGGGTAAGGGTACCTTTCTCACCTGCACAGAGGAAGATGAGGGTGAAAGATGAACCAAATACAGTGTTTGATTATGAAAAGAGGAGCATATTTCATCTAAAGATCTACCTATAATCTTTCTATTTTGACTATACAATCGATAACCTCAAGTACAAACAGATTAAATATCAACCTGTTCAATTATCACACAATTTAAACAACCATATACTCAGATTTGATTAGACAACATGATTTAGAAAATGAAAAACATGCCCTTATTTAGCAGAGCGCAATAATAGTAAGGACGATGCATCTCCCTACTTAGAAATAGGTTGAGCTCAAAGAAGTCTGCTTTGTGCACCAGATGTAGTCAGGAGGTTGGTATCTTCAGTGATAGTCTATGGGCATGTGCACATGTTTAGGATTATTGGACGCAATTAGTTTTAAAATCAAATGTGTTTTTAACAATAATATAAAGACAGACCCTTTTGCCTTCTGTTAGAAAGGCCACACCATCAAATAAAGGTTAAATGAGGATGCTTTTGTACCTTGGCAGCTGAATTTGTTCCACCCGACAGCCACTGTAGCAGGTAAATAAATATAATGTAACAGAATCATTTTCTTCAGAAAACAATATGGATTGAGTCTCTGATTACCGTGTATGAACACAGGGTTATGCAAAATCACAAAATGAACTAAAACAAAAACAGACAAAATAAACATTTTGTCTTGTTTACGAGCAAGCCAAATAGCATGTCAGTATTTTCTATGATTGCAAAGTATCGATTAAAAAAAAAGGCCTGTTACTTGAATGCTCCTATGAGCTTTGATTATGATGTTATACAACATAAAATATGCTGCTGGTTCAAATAAAGTGGCTGGTTATGATCAATAACTGGCAGGTAGACTTTTTTAATCTATCAGCCACAGTGACAGGTATTTAAAAGTTAATTTCCACCCTTCAGAAAATCAAGAGACCCCACAATCAAAAACTGTTGAATGTGCTGTATGTATCAGCACATCACTTAAACGGATTTTGTGTGAGCCAAAAACTGTTTCAGACTGGCACAAGATTATATGTTCGAACTGTAACTAATGGGAATTTGACATACTGGTCTCAAGGGAGGGTTAGAATATTCTTTCATGGATGGACTCTGTTTCTTGTTTTCTGGGACTGATGGGACTTCAAGATACAACTAAACGATAATAAGAGGGTTTTTCTGCATTTATCTTACTCTACGCTCTTATGTTAACTATACTGTATGCTTAATTTTCTATCTTGACATCCTACTTCATTAATATGAGTGTGCTGTGTGATGTTTACAAGTTTGAAGAGACCCTGTTAGGGTGGGAGAGGTTTTGTAAGGGAGAGGGAGTTTGTTTGGAAGGTTGGGGTGAATAAAAAAGTCTATGAACTATAAAGATATGATGCATGAATATTTATGAATATATTTTTTTTAAAAAGATGACATAATTCTGGTATTTTGAACATTTTAAAAACAGCTGTTGTCACTATTAAAGTTAATTATTTGGTTTACTTAGATGCATGGTATGAAAATTACACCAAAAGTGGGCTTTCAATCAGAACAGTAACCAAAGGCCCACAGCTAAACTGTCACACTGGTTTGACAATTAACCAGTGGTGGATTAGCGAACGTTCAGTTTGGAAACTATACATTGTACCTTTAACTCTTGTGGTCAGGCAGGAATGATGGAGAAAGGCACGGTTCCTGAAGCCACATTCAAAGATGTGCACAATACTACAATTAACTCAGAAATTTACTATTCATACGATTAAGATTTAAGTTGAGGGTAAACAATAACTATCAAACTACAGTTTCAATCATTCTTACATACTAATACTTCAATGATCATAATCTCTCCAAAAATAACTACAATGGTCTCACAGTGTGAGGTCAAAGATTTCATGTTCACAGGTCTCATTGTTGTGGATTTCTGCCCCTGTTGTTTAGACTAAAGATGATTATTTTGCTTTGGTCCTTTCTAGTGCTGCTTGTCTGAGATTGCAAAGTGATTGAAAGTGAGAAAAAAACACATTCAGCAACAAAGATAAACCTCTTTTTTCTTAGTTCACAAACATACACATCACAACAGGACAAACAGCCTTGTTTGTTCTCTTGCTCATTTGAACTTTGCAGGAGAAGGGCAGCAAGAGGATGAGAAGGAAGGGCGAGGACTAAGAAGGAGAAGAAGAAACGGCTGAAAAGCAAAAGTAGGTCCTGTGTGTGTTTTGCTTTTGTATTAAAAAACCCTGTGCTGAAGTGACCTTTCAAACTGTCTATGCTTCTGTCTCTCTCTCTCTGCCTGTCTCATGCTGTAGAAAGTGGACAAAGTAAACTTACCAAAGATTTCTCCAGTGTAAATATGAGATGTATCAATAGGTTCCTCCACTCCAGATACTTCAACAACAAGGTCTGGATGGAACAGAGTTGTATCTCTCTTCATGTGCAGGTTAAAATGTCTGAGGAAGAATAAGAGAGGATACATTATTCATGATAATAGTTCTTAAATTTTGATAATGCTTGCTCTAAAACAATTTCCTGTGATAAACCATTCACAGGCCTGCTGTGAATTTAGACCAGCGTTTTACATGACAAGAACAAGTATGGATTGACTTGGCACCATTAAAATTTCTATTTTAGTAATAAAAAACAACGGATTACTTTAAAAATAGAGTTTTTCTTACATGATGAATATACATGTTTAACCAATTCTAGACAGTATACAGCATCAATGTCTGCTTTGGTTTCTTCTGGCCACTGCATCAGAGCATGGATATATATCAAGTTTTAAAAGACACAATATATAGAATTATCAGAAAATTAGAAAGTGAAAAAGTTAAAACCTTATGAAATAGAGTTTGTGTTTAAGAGATCATCAATTCAAAGCAAGGCATGAAGAATTGGTTAATTTTGTTTCTGTGCAGTCCACTTCCATCAGCTTAGGTTGTTGGAAGGAGTTTTGCTGGCGCAATTAATGAGATGTTTTATAACACTTAAATAAAATGTAAACAGACAAGTGAGGCTATAAGGGGTCTACACTAGAGGAAATTGCAGAGAACAGTTGGCAGGCCATTTTCACTCATTTTTAACTGCCCAGTAATACAACCACATTGGCAGGAAGTAATTCAGGTTCTATAAAACATTTACAATTAATTTGGGCAACAATCTATCTCACTTTTCAGTACAAGACAAATATTTAATAAAGATATTTTTAGCTGCCAGAAAAAAAAGCACAAAAACAGTTTCATCCCTTCAACTAAAGGCTGGCTGGATAGAAATTGTAACAGACATTCAAAGTATGGAGAGAATGATTCTTACTTAATCTGAAAACAGAGAAGTTTTTGCAATACTGAGAGGAATGGGTTGTGTTTGTAGCCTCAAAAGAGGAAATCTGAGCTTTTAATGCATGAAATGACATGTTTTTTCCTCGGTATGAAGGTACAGAATGGCCAGCCTTTTTTCATTATCTTTTTGTGTGTTAAAACATCCTTATTTCTTTAAAGAGATCAAATTTAAAAAAAAAAAACAGGGCATGAAAAGAGGATGTGGGCACAACTGACAACATGTCAGTCTCTACTGATCATGTTCTGTTATTGTTTTGGTTTAGAGCTCCCAAGTGGTGGATTTAACATACGACCCCTTGAGGGAAAAGCAGGATTAGGTGTATTTATACCGCTCCATATGATCAGTTCACATTTTTTGCTGCAGGAAAATTTAAAAAAAGAAGGAGTTGTTTTTCTTTACAGATCACACAGAGACACGTCGCTCGAGACAGAGCAACTAAAAGATTCCTTTTAGTATATTTTACATGTGACCTCAAGCATAATATGACCTCTTTGTGGGACAACAACTGTAGCTAAAGAAACACAAAGCAGGTTTAGCAAGTACATCAGTATTATTTACAAAATTTTCCAGAGCCCCACAGTGCTGCTGTGCTTTGCTGGTTTGTGCTTAGTGAGGTAGAAGAATTATGTCATGAGGAAAAGCACATGAACATTGAGCACAGCCACTGTACTTTCTCTAATCCTCTCATTAACATAACCATGATGTCAAGAAACACAAAAAATGTACCACGAGGTGCACATGAGCTTCTCAGGAGTAAGAGGCTCAAAATGACTCCAGTAGACTACACAATGTTTCTGTGTTGAGATTTGTGAAATACCACATTCTTTTGGTGACTTTTAACTTGTATGACATTTTTTCTGTCCCCTTTACACTGCATCATTTTGCAGGCTTGCTTTATTCAGCATGTATGGCTGGACAGCATGGAAAGAAGAGGCATTGAGGCAACACAGTACAATAGGCAATTACCATGTAAATCTTCAAAATTTTGCTTTAGTTTTTGGACTTTGAGCACTACACAATTTGTGTTTAGTTTGGTTTAGTTTTATCCAATAATTTTAAATTTTACTCACAGACATACAGAATTTAGAACCACAAATGAGACACACATGAAGTACAAATGAAACACACTAAAGAACTGAGCTGGTCGAAAAGATGTATGCTGAAGGTCGAGCTTATTGTAGCTATAACTCCATCAGTTTTTTAACACTCTCAATTTTGATTTAAAGTAGTACGATTTCACTAGTGTCGAAAACTATTTAAGCTTGAGCACAGTAAATAGCACAGTAATGGTGGGAGGGGTGTTAAATGTACAAATGAGAAACATGACTTGTTTGACTAAAGCTATTTACATTTTTATTTGTTTATCTTTGGTTCACAGGGGAGGTCAGGCTTTGAAAATAAGAGGTCCTAAATTTCCAGGCACCTTCTTAATATGTTTGCATAACTGAGAACTGTTGGATTTTCCTGCATAATTTTCTTGCATGACAACAGAAACAGTGTGGTTTTTAGATTATATTAGATTAGAGAGTACTTTATTAATCCCTTTGGTAAACTCCTCAGGAAAATAAGACTTCCAATAGAAGTTACAAAAAGTAGATAAAAAGATACATAAAAAAGATAGATATAAACAAAAATACATATTTGTAAAAAAAACCCAAATAATATCAATTATCAGCATAGTCAATTATGGGAAATCTGAGATACCGTGATGTAAAATATGAATTAGTGCTAGGTTTTATAAGTTATACTGATATCTTTTCAACTAAGATGTATGGTAAGACCATATCATGTATATTGAGTCTGTGTTTATGTTCACATAAAAAAGCCAAAACAAATGTCCAGTAAAGAGGTGGTTTACATAAGGAACCATTCAAAGTAATACATATTTTGTCCAAAATATAATGTGTTAAATATCCAGCATGTACGGCTGGACAACAAATTGGTAATTATCATCTTATGTATCATCTTATTGCATGAGCAATCTCAATTAATTTGTTTTTCTAATAAATGAGTTATTTATTCAAGGAATTTGTCATGTACGCACTGACATTGTGTAACTGGCTCTTGACAAACACACGTGTGATAACAAACATTTTACCAATGTGGACTCGAGAAGTTTCAAGTCTGGCTAAAAGAAAATTAAGTTATTTGTGACTGACTTGACTGAAGTTATTATAAACATTAAGAAAAGTCTCAAAATAAAGCAATTTATACATTAAAAGCTCCTAAAGGATGTGGAGTTTATTTGCAGAGTAGAGTGTAGATAATGCTAATGTTAGCAGAGCTACCACCAATAGCTTTAAGTTCTCCTGAATTAAAGGGACAATTTGTGATTTTTGAGGTGGGGTTGTATGAGGTGCACAGCACTAGCCTGAATATTAGCCACCGTGAGGGAGATGAGTTCTGTAGAGAAACAGTTGTCACTGTAGCTAAGCTATATATTGCTGCACATGGGACCACTATCTCTACATAATAGAGCTTAGTGAAAAAGAGAGCCACAAAAACAGTATGGGGTGATTGCATGCTATACCTAATTTATTGAACACAACTTCTTTTCCACTGCCAAGCTGCTTTGTTCTGGCATCCAGCCACTCAGCTTAAAATATTGAGATAACATTTTTGGTTTACATTCAGTTCAGGTCAGGTATGGGAGCATATGCCAGTTCGGCACTTCGCCTTGTAAACCTGTTTCCCTGTACTTCTCCGGCCTCCTGATTGCCTTCACCCAGGCCTTAGCCAGGCCCATGTACCAACTCTTCAGGTATCCTTTGAGCTGACCCCTCCACGATGCACGTGGTTGCCCCTGTGGTCTGGTCCAACCCACCGGGTCCTGGGCACCCAGTTTACAGTGAGATGGATCAGGTTCAGGAAGGCGTGCCAGATGCCCACAGAAAGCCCCCAACCCCCTGGCTGACCTTTCCTATTCCTGCTCTCCTGAGCATGTCTGCATTGGACAAATGGTCCTGCCAACAGTACCCAAAAACATCTGTTTACATTACCCAGCTGTAATAAAAGACGACGTTACAAGAGTTTAAAACATAAAGAGAGAAAATGTGCATAAGAGACAGAGCGTGGGGCAAAGAGAAAAACGAATTGTTTGTGAGAGTTTGGATAGCAGATCATGTTGAAAAAGGACAGGCACAGAGCAGGATATCCTGGTGTAGGATGACTTTTCGACCTGCTCAAGATTTTACTTTTCCATATATCTGTTCCCATCTCTCAAACACACCTCTTTTTGTTTACAATAACAATACACTCCATTCATGGGTACTTTCATCAACATTTATGCTTCTGTATTATTTATGATTATGTCTGTGCTACTGGTCCACGACTTCTATCATGGCCTTTTGTATCATTGCCTTTTCAAGACAGATTTTTATAACACATTTTAATGATCAAACAGTTTTGTCCCAATTTTAAACATTCCAATCTGATATGTTTATTTTTGTTTTGAAAAATACATCTTCTGTCTAAAGGATATCTGCAGGGGGAGTAGAGGAAAAAATGAGCAAACAGAAGAAAGGAAGGAAAAGTCAGAGAAACAACAGCTTTCATCAGATTACATTATGACCTTTTCTTTATCATCTGGTATAAATTCCTTTGTTTATTATTCATCTTGGTACACTCAGTCTCCACCTTTATTCTCTTTATCAGTGGCCTCTATAACAATTGGTATAGCTGCTTGGCTTCATCCATAACACACCAAGGGATCGTCTGACCAGCAATACCACAAACTCACTACAAACATGTACTCTGATAATTATGTTAGGTCTCTTGGCTGTAATTTGTGTGACACTGTAAATGGGTAACACTATTCAGAGGCCTCTATTACCTAGATGTATGAGTATACATACAAACTAGTTAAACACTGACATTCCTGCATGTAAGCAGGTGAAATTGACAACAACAAAAAAAACAGTCTGAGCGAGGACTGGTCTCCATGAACCGAACTGAATCGTAACATTTGTAATTGAATGGTGATGTACAGTGTACACCTCAGGACTTTGTCTGCAAAGGAATTGAAGAAAATATTTTTTAAGTTTCATTCAGGCCTGATATCACATGTTGCAGAGTCACTTTTATAACATTATACCGCACAAATGTCAACAAGTAAATAAAAAAGATGTAAAAAATACACCACATACTCGTGAAATGGAAAGATGCACAGCCCCCTTCTTTCATTCAGTGGGTGAGAGAAGTGATGATGTGCTTGCAGATGGAGAACTTAAGATATAGCCTACAAGGCTCTCAAATTAGATACCGTAAGACATGGGCATCTTTTACTGCATATGTGGAGAAACTGCCATTTACCGGGATGTGAGCTTTAATGCATATATGATTTTTGTATTAACTGCAGGGTGTTTTTGGTCGTTTTTTTTCTGGGGGGGGGGGGGGGGTTTGTTTTTATTTTTATTATTATTTTTTGTTTTTTTTAGTCTTTCTTGTTCTCGTGTAAGTGTGTTTTGCACGCCAGTGTTTGGCACAACTCTGTATTGTTACCTGATATACTTGACACTCTTATTCATGCAATTTTGATCTGTATGAAACTGATCTCTGTAAGATTTATTATTATTTCCATAAACTGAACAAAGTTAATCCATGTTGCAAGGACCTTGCATTACATAAATGGCACTCATTAATTAGAAAGTATATTTTCATGCATATGTATTGTGGATTTTCCATACCAAATATTATCAAAAAGTCAAAAAGTAATGACCATGTTGAGTGATTTACTACCCTGCTTATCCTGATGTACTGTGGTACCCCTGCATCGTGGCACGAATCATCTCGATTTCTGGCAAAACCTACCCCTAGCGGTTATTGTGGTAAACTACAATTTATATGAGCATAAGGCCTGCCAACTTTTCATTTTTGAATAAACATAAATTACAACTAGGGTGTAAAAAATATTGACATTAATTTAATTATTTAATAACTTATGGGAATTCTTGACATTTTCTTTGTATTTTAGTTCAGCCACATGCTGGTAGTTGGCAACAGACATTCAGCCATTTGACTCGAACTCTCTCTGTGAAATTTATTGCTATTATAATAACTTTATTTGTATAGTACTTTTAAAAACAGAGATTTACAAAGTGTGTGTGCTCTGTGTGTATGCAATAAAAAATTAAAGACTGTCTTTTTAGTTAAAAAAACATATGCATTGCTCTTTTAGTAGCAGTGCAGTATATCATTACATAACATACTGTTATATGCATCACAATACAGACTGTATCGCAAGATTCTTGCCAATACACACCCCTGACTATCACTATATTAGGACAGAAAAAACTGTTGCTGCAATGTTTACCTTTAGTGACAGGCAGTAAGTTCTATGGGAAATAACTGAATTTTTGATAAATGCATATCCCCTTTTGTCTTTCACCAAGTGCAGCTTTTCAACAACTGAGCAGACACATGCTCTCACAGATTTGTAGGAGGAAAAGTTAAGACAGAGTGTTTCTTTAATGGTTAAACTTTACAAATGAAGTTGTTACTTTCCAGTGTTTCTTTAACATCATCAGCCATTCCAAACAATATTTAAAGTTTTTAGTCAACATGCTCACTGCTGTCTGACCAGTGCTCATCTACATCTGTGAAACAATCACAGCAGCACATCTGTGCCATAAACAGTTCAGATATTTGGTCAGAGCATTGACAAGTTTCTATTGCACAACACATAGGTGGCAGTATGAAGAGCCTTGGGCCAAGTGACGAAAACTGCACCGTGAAAACTGCACATACAAACATGGCACTCCCAGTGTAAATATTATAAATTGTTCAGTTCTAAGTGACAGTTGGGTTTAGTTTTATTTGACTGCAAAAACGGTGTTTGGTGAGCAAAATGTACACATGCTGAGTGAAAAGGCATCACTGGGTTACAAAGATAACTGACAAATAAACCAATAAATGCAGACCTCTGTAATGTGTTCATTGCAAAAGTTCATGATGCAGTTACAGTTTAATTGTAATTTATTGTGTATTCCTGATTTGTTGTAATGTCAATGATCTTATGAAAATGACAGAAGTATAAAGAAAAAAACTTTATAAAGTTGCAAAGGATTTGAATCTTCTTTATCATTTAAAGATATGTTATCAATGTGGGTATTTCAGAGTCAGAGCAGCAATAAAATACAACTGTAAGTCAGGAAAATCTGCCCAATATTTGCATGCAAACACACACACATTACAACTTACAAAGACAACATGTCTGAACCTTTGTTATAGTGTGTCATCTGCTCAGACATAATCATTAAAGATAAAGCAGAGCAGAGGCTACAGCCACAAACAAAGCCACATCTACAGGAAATGCTTTTTCATCTAACAGCTACAGACAGAATCACAGCTACACAACAGAACTCAATAAACTACATCCTCACAGAGCTCTGTCTCTCTACAAATCACAAGTATGTCAAATGTATAGTGAGCTAAGGAAAAATATAACAAAGGAATTTAACTTCAAGAACAATAAGCCAGTAAGAATGAAAGACCAGGTTTTACAGTTCAAAATCCACCTGAGTGATGAAAAAAAACTTCTAACAAAAACAAACATCCAGACACAGAATTAGAGCATTATGTTGGGGATGAAAGAACAAATCAAACTTTGCAGACAATTAAACATGGCTTGTGTGACAGACAGGAAGAGAAGAGGCTGTGGATGAAGTCAGCCTGCTTCTCATCTCACAGAAGCAGTTGACTGATAAATTATTCAGACATTTCCCAAATGCTCAACATACTGACTCAAGCATCTGACAGTCATACACTTTGCTCAGTAAGCAGCCTGGCTCAAGGAAATGAGAGTGGCCTGAAGCCATATCTACAGAGATGGATGTCTGCAAAGAGGAATATATCCGCTGTATGTACAGTATACACTGAGAGCCAAGGCTGCCTGATTATAGCAAAAACCTTGACTACTTCTTTGACTAAAACTGAGACCATGATGTTTGCATGTACCACTTACTGGGTTAATTTTAGTGACTAGATGTATTTGTCACAGTGCCTTTTAGGGCAGCCACAACTAGGATGCACAAGGCTGAATGGTTAAATTTGGATAATCAAATAGCCAGCACCAGATTACAAGCAGTTAAACTCTTTCCTTCTTTTTCTCTTAGCAGTGATGTCCAAAGTCCAAAGATGTAAATGCTCTGTAACCAGTAACCACTGAAGCTCCATAATGTAATCTCTGGTGCCATGCAGCCACAACACCCCTTAACCTGGAGGTAAACAAAGGACACTGAATGAACACTATGAAACACTAGGAAGCAGAAGTACTGGTACGTAGAGTGCATCCTCACTGGTCTGATGATTCAATTTGATTCGAGATCAAATTCCATCAAGATCCATGGTTCTGCAAGTTGCTGGTGTTTCCATCGACTACACATTGTGCAGTAAGCTTCTTTTTGTTGAAAATTAAGCTGAAACTTCGACCACTTTCATCTCCTGTCCAAATGACATAGATTCTTGAAGAGAGCTGTTATCAGTTCTCAACTGAAATTCCTTTAATGTCCCATCCCTAGTCATTTTATCAAAATGATCTTATCTTCATAACTGCTAAAAGCCAAAGCTATGTCTGCAATGGATACCTGATTAAAGGTAGGGTTGGTAATCAAAAAAACTAGCATGAATTTGAATGTAGCATGTGTCAAGAGCAAAAAAAAGTCATACGAACTGTCAAAAAAAAAAAAGAGAAAAGAATAAACACCACGAAAAAAGATGCCCACTTACACTGGATTACATTAATCAGAGAATATCTGTATGTAAAATATTGTGGTGTTTTTCCCTGAAATTTTTACCTTAACAATTGCAGTTTTTTGCCTAAAAATCATTCGAAGGTAATTAAAAACTCACTCTCAAAACATATAAAATATTAGAGGTCAAGAGAATAACATTATTCAACAAAAATACTACAAATACTACATTGAAAACTGTGTTTGCAATCAATTGTTTTACCATTGTAAATATTTAAGTATGAACAAATTAGGAAGGCAGATGATAAAATTCTGCCTCTGTGTATGATTGCTTTATATGTGTAGGACTAAATCTCAATTTTGGGCTTTATACAGTTTTCTATGAAAACAGTTTCCTCACATGTCAGTATGCAGACTTACAAATGACTCAAAGCTTTTATTATATCAATGTATTACAGAAGAGATAGGCTCATCTCACAAACGAGTCTTTTCCTGGAAAGCTGATCACTAAAATGAGAAGTGGATGGTGTCATATCCCTCAGCCTTGTATGATAGCCAATGCTTCACTACTTCTTTGGCAGCTCTCTTTGTACAGCATCCCTCCTGTCACCTGATCCTGCTACAAACACTCATATGAGTGGGCATTCACAAGAAAGCTTTACTCTTGTTGCAGCAAACCTCCACAGTCTGTGCCACTGCCAGGAGAGAGTAATTCTCTGTGTGCACACAAACTACCAAACATAATGGTTTTGATTGGATTTGATTGTGAAGATAGAGCTAACTTTTCTACTCCTTTTCCACTCTTTCCATGAGAGCTTGGTCCCACTGCAAAGGGGTCCTGTAGATATACAACCAGTCAGGTCTCCATCCAACTAAAAAACACTTATCATTCATCACAGTAAAATGCTGTCTTTGTCCTCTTTAGACAACACACTATCATGCAGAAAATGATGGTGCTCTGGGATTGTGCTGTTGCCTCTCTGATACATAGCACCAGCTGTTTGCTCAGCCCAAAAGTGTCCTGAGAGAGTACAAAAGCACAGGAAAAACAACTAGTTGGGCCTTGAACACCTGAAAAATAGGGCAGTGAGATTAAGTTCTGTCTCATTTTGCAACATGCCAAAAAATGAAATGCTGACATTAAGTCAAGAGCTGTAGAGGGACAACTTTAAAGACATTTGCCCGCTCCAGAGACAACATCACTCCTGTCCTCCAACAGCTCCACTGGCTCCCCATAAAACAGCCCATCCACTTCAAAGTCTTGCTAATAACATACAAAGCCCTCCATAACCTGGCCCCTCCATACCTAACAGTCCTCCTTCAGCCCCACCTCCGCCGACTCCAACCTCCTCAAGCCTATCACCAAATCCAAGCACCGGACCTTGGGGGATCGAGCTTTCGCCATCGCTGCACCCACCCTCTGAAACTCAATCCCCCTCCACATCAGAAACTCGGACTCCCCGCTGTCATTCAAACAATTTCTCAAAACTTACCTGTTCACAAATGCATAAGACCCCTAACCACTCATAGATTTTCTGTTTTGTTGTTATCCTTTGTGAAGCGTCTTTGAGTCTTTTTGAAAAGCGCTATAAAAATTTGATGCATTATTATTATTATTACATTTGCCATTGTTAAGACTAAACCCAGAGCTAAACCACAGGCAAGAGGATCTTACTGCTCTACACTTACCATGTGAGCCTCAGAGAAAATGTCCATGTACAATATAAAGAAAGAAAACAAACTTCCAAACAATTGCTTGCAAATCGAGGCAAGCCTGCTTGTCCACATTTCAGTGTCATGTGTTGGGGCTTTGCAGTGGTTAAGTGGGGTCCAGTAAAGGAAATGCAGCCTTTAGATCAGGTTTCCTTGAAGATAAGCATGTTATCACACTCAAAGACAACACAGGAAATGCTAACCCAGATACTGGTAGCTTTCAGTGCAAGACCAAGGTGCTTTTCTTTGTGCTTTTTGCATTTTTTATTTACTTTTATAACTTATATGTAGCAAGTTGACCATGCCTCACAATACAGTATTTATGGATTAAGCTAATCTCTCCAGTCTGCACAACAAATTGACATTTTTCATTGCTGGAAACTAAAAAAAATAAATCTTAAACCTTGAATTTAAAATAGAGTACACCCTGGACTGGTTGCCAGCCATCTCAGGGCCACATAGAGAGGCAATTTAGAGTCACCAATTAACCTATCAAGCACGTTTTTGGTCTGTGGAAGGAAGACAGAGTTCTTGTAGAGAACCCACCCAGCACCAGAAGAGCATGCAAACTCCACACAGCTAGAAATAATGGAACTACTGCTGTATACTTAATTTAACATTAGTATTATCATTGGACCCTTGACCTCTTGTGCAATCATTACTTTATTCCCTTTTTGTTACTGCGTTAACTGAGTCTGCTGCAGCCCACTATTACTTTACACAGAGTAACATGAGCCCTGTTGAGACAAATCTCAAAAAAAATTAAGTCTGTGTTTTTGTCTGAAATGATCTGTTGCCAAAACAGAGATGGCACAGCTGTACTGTATTTGGTCATTGTGACTTTGAAAAGGTCTACTTTTTAATCTTTTATGTAACTTGTATGGAGATGGACGGTGTTCCACACGACTCTTTAAAGGTTTGAATAAAAAAAAAAATAAATAATACAAAGGGGGGGAGACTACAGCTGATAATATTGACATATGCCTTTTAAAAGGGTTCATGTTCACTACTAAGGTTCTTTACCAAAACGGCCAGCAATATTGACAGGTCTGTTTCACACTCAGCATAAGAACCAAGTGGCAAAAACAATTATCGATGCATTCTCACCCCAGGGTTATCTGAACGTTCACATTTTTATCCAACCCAGAAGAACAAAATATAAGAATGCAAAATCAATGACAGATGAGCACATCCTTTTTTATCTGCAACAGGGAGTGCTTTGGGTGAAACAATTACATATTAAAATACAAGCCATAAAGTTGAATACAGACAGAAAACATGAATGAGTGAGGAGGATAGCGCGTGTGCGTATTCTAAAACAAACCTTCCATGTGCGTGGAAGTCCAGCTGCACCGTTCTGTCCAGAGGAGAGACGGCTCTCTTGGCTCTCTGATGACTGTGGTGCAGGGCCTTTGTGTCATATGATAATCCTTCATAGTGGTGAATATATTTGTTTAAGGGGTTCCCCAGTTGACCTGAAAGAGAGTTAAATGGCTCATCAACAACTGTCAACAATTGTGTGACAAAATATTGCAATTATGTTTTTCAGTGAATTAAGCTTCACTTGTAATAGTTCAATATGTATGGTTCATGCAGAGGGTTACTGATACTACTGGAAATTAAAAATTTGGCATATGGCTGTTCCTAAAATAACTTAAAATCCAAAACTCTCACCCAAGTGATCTCCTTAGCATTAATATTAGAAAACAGAGAGCATCTGCATCAATCAGTATGTTTACATGCACTGTTGGGCTGCACCTTTTTTGACTAAAGTGCAACTCTTTTTATCTCCCTGAAAAACGAGATTATGATACTCTTACACAATTCTTATGTCTTACCTAAAATAATATTAATCTGGGACTGACTTAAATGCTCTTGAACAACTGCAGCTCTTGAGTCACATGAGGCTAATTTGTAGTAGTATGTTTGTGTCAGTGTCAGCCCTCCTTCGAACTATGCTGCACATCTCTGCCTCTCATCTTCAAAGTCAAAGTCCAGCACGAAAACTGAGGAGCATTTGCAGAATGATTATTTGAATATGTAGCCAACTGATCTGTATAAACGCAGAGCAAACTGATTTCCAACTGTGTTATTTGGGTGTATGAGTCCGATTTCAGGAGATCTGGAACAATTTCATTCAAACCAACCCCCAACTTCCACACAGTCTATCTGTGCAGCGTGTTGCCTATCATTAAAGCTATGTGGTAAATCACCTCATTCCCCTATTAATCTTTTGGTTTTACACAAACTGCTACAATCCGTCACCAGCACTTCTCACTGTTCTGCCAGTCTATAACTTTTTAATCTTTGTGAAGATTATTTCAGTTTTGTAACTCGAAATTATGGTAGTATTTCAAATAGATCAAGTTTCCTTTAATTAGAGGAGAAGAACAGGCTGCAGATCATCAGGGGCTGCTATTGTTATTAGAAAAATCTGAAGAGAAAACTTTTAAAAAAGAGATTTAGAGAGATTTGTGTGGCTCTGTGTGGGTCTGTTGATAATTTACTTTAAAAATGCAAATTGCTATTTTTTAATTGCTTTGCGTGATTTAAGATCGTTGTTGTAATGGGAATTTCACAGAATTTTTGGCAAAAGGTGAATAAAATGTGATATGTTCATTTATGTTTTGAAACTTACAGTCCTGGTTACTGGTGATGCACCGATTTTCAAAATTAGGGCTGATGCCTACACCAGTTTTTACAATAGTAATTTGACTGATACCAAGGGTTTTTTTAAACAACTGTATATGTTGGAATTCTCCCACAATGCCAATATTTTCTCAGCGGTGAGGTGTGCCAGATATTAGCATTAAATTAGAATGACACAACAGAAAAAACTGAAACTGATATCTGTTTCCCCCCACATTAATTTGTCGACGGCCGTATTTGGAAAAAAGGCTGATACTGGCCAATACCAATGCTGAACTGATGCCAATTTGCATCCCTACTGGTTACCAAAGACCTTTGAAGTTTCTACCAAAATCAGCTTAATTAATGACTTTTTAATTAGTTCATAGCAGTAACAGGTAAAAGCAACATTAAGTAAGAATGACGCAATTTTACCAAAGCATGCATCAGTGCATACAGACGACATCTACCTGACTCTAAATGAACAGAGCATCCACTCAAACTCAAAATAAGTCATTAAGTACAGACTGCCTATCGCTAACCATCTAACAGACATGAACTTGTGTAGATGGAACAATGCACAGATGGAGTATATGGGATTTCAAAGTAATACTTTTTCATGCATTTAGATGTCCAGTTTTAGTCAGACTAACACAACAACTCAACCTTTTCTGACTGCATGTAAACATACAGAGTGTCCAGTCCAAAATGTCTTTATCAGATGTGCTCAACGGGCTCATTCAGATTACCGATGCAACCACGAGGGTGATCATGGCTGCTTTTATACTAACCATTTCTTTGTTCTTTCCACAGAGACAAAGAAGGTCAGTTTAAATCACAAGAGAGGAGCGCATGATGCACATCAGGTGACTGAGTTTGTGTTTCAGTTCTACTGTATGTCATTGTGTGAGAACAGTGACTGAATGGAGTGCAGCCTGTTTGAATGCAAATCTACATTCCTGGGGCAACACATAATCCAGTTCACACAATGTGTCTCAAGTTTTGGGTTGTTTCAGAACTACAACAAAAACACAGCCTTTAAAACTATGTTCATTAGAAAGGGCTACATTACAAGAGTTAAAGTCAATCCTGGCTCACCCATAAGCTTCTGTAGTGAAGGAAAATTACACACCTCTGAGGGACTCCTAAAAGCCAAGAGTGATAATATAGGTGCACCACCTCTGCTGCACTGTTTGTTCATTACTGTAGGGCTTCATTGTGGTGGGACTCACAAATCCCAAAAGAGGGAGAGGCTGTACCAAGCTTGTTGCAACTTGTCTGTGAATGCAGTTAGAAAATATTCTGACAACCAGCTTCTTTAGAGCTTTTTTTAAAAACAAAAATAACAAACAAAAAACAATTAGGGCAGAAAACAAAAAAAAAAATCAACAAGCTGGCCTATAGGACAAGAGGGCAGCTTTCTAACTACTCAAGAAATAGTTAATTTGTACAAATACAATCATATGATCCAAACATATACTGCAATTTCCCCAAAGATTGCACCAGAAGCTGAAAAAAATGTTATCATCACACTCGCTGTATGGGCTACATCATCATGACGTCTGCGCAACCTCAAGTGACCCCCCAAGAAGTGCGAACCTTTTTCAGAGGAAAGTGCTGACAGGAACTGAAGAGGTGGTAACAGCATGTATCCCAGCTGATCTGAGCCTCGCATTACTATGCATGCTGGGTAATGGCAGGCTAACTTACAACAAACAACACACAGCTCTGGGGGACTTTTCAACAAAATGAATTATGCATTTGACAAATCAGGAGACGGAGACTTTGGTATATCCTACAAAAAAAGCAAAAAAGAAACACAACTGTTTCTAGAAAAAGGTTTTACAAAGAAAAAGCTGTATCAGTGAAGCAGACTTGAGTGACAAGACCCTTTTCATCTGGAGAACTGACTATTGCTGACATTGTTTGACCCTTCATCCAAAGCATCAATACTCTTTATTGTTCAGATGTGAGGTAAAAGCAGAGAGTGGAAGACCACTGCAGAGTGACACGACAGTTGCTGATATGCAGGGAAGAAAATGCAAGTAAAAGGTGCCATGATCTGCTTTGAATTGACTCTTAAGATTGTAGTTTCAAAAAACACACCGTTAACTGATAAACACTACAAAAGACCCACAGCATAAACGCAGTCCTCTCAAGGGCTATAAAGGGATTAAGGGTTCTGTTAACATGAGGGCAAAGTGTCACTCTTTCTCGGCTGCGAGAATTTAGCTGTATTTTACATGGCTGAGATATTAATCATGATGTCCCTTTTTTGCATCTTCAGCAAGCATATAGTTCTGGAGATTTTGTCCTGTATTAGTTACGGTGGCTTATAAATGAGTGGAAACTTAAACTGCAGAAAGCTTATGCCTGCAGCAAATCAGTTCTCAAAGTGATTTATAGTTTGTGACACGACTTAGACATTGTGATAGCCCTGTTATTTAAAGATTTTAAGGTTCAGCAGGACTCTGCATCTTTGATGTTTGTTGGCTTGTGACAAGAACAACGTAAACCAACAAAACATAATGAAAATGTCACAGTAAACTCAACTTTTTACAACAAATAAGATATGGAAAACTGTTGCAGTTTCCTCTGATAAAATTATCAGTATCAAAATCAGTCTTCGCTGGAGAGAGATTGATATTGACAAATGGGATATTGGCAAAAATTCAGTATTATGTATCTGTGCTTGTTACCTTCCCTTAAGAACAACAAAAATTATATTAAAAGTGCAATAGTGAACCTAGTGTCAAGAATGCAAACTATCATTTGTATGGTTTTGTTATTGGCAGATAACAACTTCGAGATAAAAAACAATAATGCTGATATCAACACACCATATATCTGAAGAAATATCTGCATTAAGTGTAGGGAGTTCTTACAAACCGACTGTTTAGAATAAGTAACTTAATTAAATTTGAAAATATAACCTTAAGACAAAAAAATGGTACATTTTTATTGTATTACTTCAGAGCTTACTGTCTGTCAGCAGGTAATCTGAAGTTTGAAGCTCTAGAAAATGCACACAAATTTGGTTTTGCTACAATAAAAATCATGTATTGTGCACTCAAGAAATGACTAAATTTGTGAACATCAGTGCTGAAAAATAATACGTTTGTAAATGATGTCTTGTTTTGTAGCATTTCCTGAAACAAACTGATTGACCTAATAATGGTAACAGCTATACAACAAAGACTCTACTCTAATAAAGATATATCTGTGTTGGTCAAACAGTGATGGAAATTCAGGAATAACAGATGTCATCAAAAGTCCATTATGGCGCATCCCTACCATACATACTAAGTTGGGGTCACTGCAGGTCAATTAGGGTGAAATAGATTTATCTGCTAGTCTAGTCTGGCAGATGTAGGAGCTGTCAGTCATCGCAGCCTATCATATTATCTCCATATGTCCGTCCAGCTAACAGTGTATATTGATTTGAATGCATTTGCCTGCGAGCCTCCGCTGAACCGAGAGCTCCTGTTTGACACATTCAGCGGCAGTTAAATTTCAGAGTGAGTAGACGACTAACTTAAACCCTCACGGTTCAAACTGTCATTTCGACGGTGGTGCTGCAGTGTGAACACAAGAGCTGTCCAAAACAGTCCGCCTCTCTACTTTACAGCTGAGAGCTTGTTAATTTACATTCAGTTTACCTGGTCTCACCGAGCAAACACGGGTTAGCTGTGACAGATACCATTAACATTAGCCAGCTAGCTAGCGGAGTTAGACCCTCGCCAGAGTACAACTGGCTGATCCGATTAGCGACATATAGCTCCACTGAACACTTTCCTTTTCAAGTGAATCCACGGTAAACTTACCTGTGATATCTCGCAGGCAGCAAAACATAAAAATCAGTTTAAGAATTATCATATCGAAAGTCCCTGTAAGCCCAGCAAAACAGCGACGCGACCCAACGGCACCCACTGTCAGTATCTCCTTTCGTTTTCTTTCACTTAAAGGTATAGTCGCCCTTCCTAGTTTTCGAGAGCTCCCATCACAAACACCGGCTCAGCCTGTCTCCCCCTTCACAGACAGACAGACAGATACACCGACAGACAGGCCCTCCTCCCTTCCGGCATGTGTTGCCAAGGGAGCCAGGGCACACCCATCCCTTACTATTGTGGTCATGTGTCTAAAAACAGCGACAAATCACGTCCATACAACCATTTAGTGTAACATGGGCACAATGGAATATTCATCCTCTGCTCACGGCATCAAAACATTCATTACAACGCTGATTGTGACATTTTAATGACCTGTCAGCAACTTCTTTACTTCCGCAAAGTAATGACTTCCTGGTTTTATGTTTTTCCTTCTTTTCTTGTTTTATATGAATTATTGTGTGGTATGGCGGACAACATTAAAAAAATAAAGAGTAACTTTACGAAGACATATTTTTGAAAGATAGTTCATTTTTTCCATCACTGTGAACGGACTCAGTTTATGGAGCAATCTTGACCGAATAACCAAAATATCCAAATCATACCAGACACTTTGAATTAGAATAAAGCAATCACGTTGAAGAAATTTGATTACATGTTGAAATGAAGTTTTGTTTAGTTTCAGGTTAATTTTTTTGTGATCTGATGTTCGATTTGATATATATATATATATATATATATATATATATATATATATATATATATATATATATATATATATATATATATATATATATATATATATATATATATATATGCTATATAGGGAAAACTGTGAATAATGTTATATTAACAAAAAAAGATTGCACTTGGGCTCTAACTTGAAGTTTCCTGGCTTATTGTGCTCTTAATGTTATTTTAACATTTGAGGTTGTACCTTGTTCAATCCAAAAGAAATTCAAGAAAATATTTGTTCTCTAATAAATTAATAAAAACTGAACAGATGTCTTATGCTTCAGCTGACAGTATTTAATGATGTGAAAGCAGAATCTTTATATTGTGTCTTCAAAAACACTGCTGGACCACAAAGATCAGATTTTTTTTATGCTCATACTGCCATAATGATAAAATCTGGATTAATTATACAGCTCTACTTCGGGGTAAAACTGTTTGATTAACTGGCCCTGAATTATTCTGATGATTATATCTTTGAAAACAAAATTCAGAAGTGACATCAAAAAAGACTACTCAAGTTTTACTTCTGTAGATACAGACATTTAGATTAAAAAGCTACTACCTATTTCTTCACAGCAATGATCATTCTCTGTGTAGGTCTACAAACCAATCACAGTGGAAAACGCTGTACAGTGTGAAAAAATGGGATAAACACAGTGAAACTCTGTGGAATTAAACATTTTTATTAACAAGCAAAGACAATAATGTTATGAGGTAGTTCAGGAAGTTTTAAAGAATTTGTGAAGGCTTGATGGATTACAAAACACTCACTGACATACGTACTCAATGGTTACTTATCACACTGACACATTATGTGTGAAAAAAAGTCCAGACACTCTACCGACCATATTTCCTGGTTTTGTTTCCTGTGTAAACCACAGTATTATGTCAGAGTTCTGCACTTAAGCAAAGCACCTGAAAAAAAAACAGAATTATTTTTTTCTGTATTTTTATTTGCCACTACCTGAAAAGTTACATCACTGAGGTTTTATTTTCAGTGGTGTGTTAAAGTAAATGTAAATTGACCAGTGGCATGCAATTGTGCCAAACAGAATAGTTGGTTCAGGAAATCTTGGTTATAATGTGGTAGGACTATGTGTCTCAGTACTGTCTTTCTACAACCAGTATTTTTTTTTCTGCACTCTGGTTTTGAAAAAAATTATATACCCAGTTTTACTGTGGACTTAGCTGTATTTAAGAATTAAACTAGTGTTGAATCACTGGGTCAAATATGTATTTTTTGCTAATAAATCACGAGAATGTAACATATTTCCAGTAAAATGTTGTATTATTCTACTCTTTAAGCACTATATACATCCTTGTATGCAGTTTAAGCTTCTCATATGAAGCTCCTTAATCACACACTAGATACTGCCTATTCTCCTTCGGTGGGTCTCTTTGGATAAGGGTTTTTGGGGGGTCATTGTGTAGAGAATGATTGTTTTGTTCAAGTAGAACAACATACTTTCATTTGAAACTCTACTCAAGGAGGATCTCCTCAGCTCAGTAAAGCAGGGACTGCCACCTACGGACTCAATACACGTAGTGCAAGTTGATTTATCAGACACGTTAAATTAATTCTTCTAAACGGTTGTTACATATCATTGTGATGCTTTGGTACAGGGAGCTACATTTTGTCTTTTATTTATACAATTTGATTAATCCCCAAATATTCTATTTGCAATCTCCCCCTGATCTCGTGTATTTGTAGAGCGTTTGCGGGTGTCTTTCAACGCGAGATTATTCTGGTCACACGAGTGCGCGAGAAGTGGTACGTAAAGCAGTTACGGGCACGACAAGTTCAGTTCAGGTTACATCCAATTCCTCGTGAAACAGAAACTCCATTCCACAACTTCGAGATTGAGATAAAGCCATCCTTCAAGGTTAAGGGCCGATGCTATTTCTTAAGTAATCGCCAGAAACTATGAAAGAAAACTTTTGTAATCGCCCAATTAAAATAATGAAAGGCACTTTAAATTCTGTTCTTTTCAACATTTGGTTGAAATTTGAACTGTCATGATATAATACAGAAAGTAGAATGCAGGGAATCCCACTGAATGACTACTGATTAAAATGAATGATACTGATTAAACATGGATAGAAAAAATAAGCCTTATTCAAATAGCAGCCGTCTAAATACATCCTATATATCCAGGAATGTTTTGTTTTTTGCGTGGAATTTGAAAAAAAAAACATATTATTTGATGTTTCAATTTATCTGGAGATACATAAATCAGGCCACCATTTTTTTACGGAAAGTAAACTCTTTTTGTATCACTAAATATCTGTAATGCTTTCGGTATCGTATATATTCAGGACGGAGGAAGTTTAAAATGTAGAGAATACGAGCTCCCTCAAACGCACCACCCTGTCTTCGGCTTTCTACCGCCCCCTGCTCTGCCTGAAAGCAATTCACTCTGATGACGTCACTCGCAGAGTTGTCATGGCGTCTTTGGGTCCGAAGCTGCCGCTGAAATTTAGCTAAAATCTGTCGACAGTCTGTACACCGAAATGGAGAAAAATGCAAACCTGCATCGAGACACTGACGGGAGCTCTTTGAGTGCCAGGACAGTGGGAGAGATGGGCGACGTTACGGCTGTTGGCGGAGTCAAAGGAGCAACCGAGAAATGCAAGAATAGTGAGGCTGCTCTCAGTACTTTGGTTAACGTTAGTTGCAATAACAGCACCACTAATGTTGGTACTCCCAGCGCTGTTAATGTCACCTCCAGTGCCGGGAAGTCTGACTTGCCAGAAGTAATCGAAGTCCTCCCAGTGCAGGAGGATACGAAGAAGGAAATCGAGGCTAGCGGATCGTGGTCGGGGTCTGGGGATCAGATCAGTAACGGGATGGGGCATGACTCGTTGCTGGCTGCTGGAGATAGCGAGGGTGGTGCCTCAAAGTTAGTAAACAACAAAACCGACGGCCCGTCCTCACCTCCTGCTAAGGAGATAACAGATGTGCAGGTGGAGGTTTTGGCGTGTGGAGAAAGTGAACCCACAAAACTTGCCAAACCGACTCATCTTTGCCCGGACAATGCAACCACAGCAAACGCTAAGCCCGGTGATCACACCTTGTCGGAAGGATTACCGAGTGGGAGTGACCCCGATCCCAGCCTCGGAGGAGAGTCCAGGAGCATAGATTCACTGGAATCATTCTCCAACCTGAACTCCTGTCCTAGCTCCGACCTGAACAGCGAGGGTCTGGAGGACAGAGGACTGGCCTTGGCCCTGCAGAACGAGTACGGGGCTGATGGGACAAAGACTGTGTGTGCTAAGGACCGGGCCGCCGGTCAGTCCATTTACCACATTAAGTGGATCAAGTGGAGAGAGGAGAACACGCCGATTATCACCCAGAACGAGAACGGCCCCTGTCCATTACTGGCTATTATGAATGTGCTGCTGCTCGCATGGAAGGTAAAGCTTTTAAGATGAGCATGGATCAATATCGACGAGTTTTATCAGCTCAGATTTCAAATACGAAAAGGCTTACTTCCGTTATTTATCTTGATATGATGCTCTTCAGCGTAATTTACATATGTCTGACTGTGTATTTAAATGTTTGTTTGTTGCTAATACCCATGTGGGTATTCATTGCTTTTTGCATGTGTAAAGGACTTTCTAACATTGTGTTCTGAAAAGTGCCTTAGAGATAAATCTTTAATACTGTGATATTTTTGTTAATTTACACACACACCTAATGTAATCTAAGCAAGACTGCTCTTTAAAGGGCGAAATGGTAAAGTGTTCTTGGGCCCAGAGTCATAAAGGGGCCAGAACAAGTTTAATGTAAATATCCTACATATCCACAATAACTACCTTTTATTCTAAGTGAAATACTCACCACTACAGAGCAGAGCAACAAACTGAAAGATCTTTGTATTGCCACCTGTTTCAAAAATGAAAGTCAACTTTTTTTTTTCCATGGTATGACTGTCTGTGTATGCAAAAATAATTTTGAAAGTGGGCTAAAGTGAACCAGACTGTTCATTTTTTCTCAAAGGGCAAGACAGTTTTTGCAGTTCACTAAACCATGCGTGCATTTACAAACAAACAGCAAACAGGGACAATAAATAAGTAGTCAGTACTTTGACAAAGATTCCTGCTGGCACTATGGCATCCTCATGTGCCCTGAAGTAATGAAAACACAGTAGGACCTGGCAAATATGACCCTTGGGTAGAACACAACTTCTAAGTTGGCTAAAATAAGTCTTTGGACATGCTTGGACCTGTCCATTAATGGCGCCATTTTGAGACCCAACCATTTCTTTGAACAGGCCTGAATATAAGAACTATAACTCAATTCTTGTGCCGCTCTATGTTAACATTTAAGCTCCTGTGGGGAGTTTGTAGTGAATTATGAGACAGCCTGAAATTTAGCATGTTTTGAATATTCAAAAAGCAGGCTGAAGGCTGTCCTGGTTCAGAGACACAAAAGTTCTAAAATCAGAACTATTATTGAGTTAACTTCCCTCTTTCCTAGTATACTTTTTAAAGTCGGAAACATTTGCTGTGGGCTAGGTGTCAGACATTCTAAGTTACTGCACATTTGAAGAAAAAAACGTTTTCACTGTCTATAACTGGTTTTCAGTGAGTGATACTGTAAAAACCAATCAGAATGAGAGTCTTTGATTTATTGTGCTAAATAATAATGAAGTCAGGTCTCTTTCAAATATCTGTATTGTGAAGCATCCATACAGTTGTAATATGAATGTCTAATATAGGCAAGTTAAATTAAAAACTCAATGCACTACATTATGGTCTTTCAAATTTAAGCACTCTTTCATTTTTCATAACACAGATTCCATCAGGACACTTGACACAGTTCAAGTGCAGATCCACGCCATATTCTGTCTTTATTTATTTTGTTAAAACTAGTCTAGGAAATCATTGAAGTTTCTCCAATTTGCAATGAAGTCCAGGGACAATAGAGATGTGCAATTATTAAAAACACAATAGGAGAATACTTAATTAAAACTGTCACGTACAATTTTGAAGAAGTTTGTCAAAGAGAGACTTGAGTGTCGAACTTGAGCGTGGAACTTGAGCCTTTGTTGTAAACTTGTCAGTACACTGCTGAAATAAATATCTGTGGCTTTGTAAAAGATCATAAATGTGGTTTTGTTGGCTTAATGAACAAGTTTAGAGCGATAAATGGATACTGGAGACTGATAAAGTTTCTCTTCATCAAGCTGCACGGAGTCAGCAGAACAATTTTAAATAGCATCATCTGCATAAAAATGAACATATACGTTTTTTCCCACAGATATATGATTAATATCTAGTAAACAAGACAGGACTAAGAAATGATCCTCCTGGACCACCTTATAAACATCTTGGTAAAATTAATTACCAAGAAGACCAAACATTTATCTGTAAGGGATGCACAATATAGAGTACATGACAAAATCATCAAACACCTCTTTGTCCACATGCAGTGGTTGTCCTAATCTGCATAAACCAAAAGTCTGTCAAAGGAGCTTTAGCTACATATTTCGTTCAACATGTCAGAGTTAAAAGACGTTGACAACCATAACACATTATGTGACATAAATGTATTTATCTGGTAAGTAAGCATTCTTAAGTTAGAACTGCAATAACAACTGCTTTTCTCTGAATTAGTGTAACACAAGATAAAATACAGTGTTTAAGAATCCAACAATGTACAACATATATTATCAAGAAGACAATGCAAAATGTAATAGGAAGAAAAAGGCCAAAGAAATAAGTGCAGCACTGTTACTTTTAAACTGTCATTAAAACTACATGTTGCCGTGCTTCGTCTTCTAAATAGTCAACAAAGTAATGGACAGCGGGTGCTTATGTGTGTCTGTTGCAGGTTAAGATGCCTCCCATGATGGAAATTATTACTGCTGAGCAACTGATGGAGTATCTTGGTGAGTCTTTGTAGCTATAAAACAGATTACAAGCTCATGTTATAGAGCAAAAGGGAACGATGTAATAATTATTTTATTTTCATGCCACCTAACAGAGTATAGCACACTTCTGCTTGGCTTTTTGTTATATCGCCTCACATTTACAATAAAAAATTCTATGCTAATATGGAGAATGATGCACATGTAATCTTGCATAACATCTTGAATAATGTGTGTACACACTTTCACATGAAGCCGGTGGCGCTTAGTATTAACAGTCTGGTAAACATTATTGTGTTTCACATCCTCTCAAATGATTGGTCACATACTTAAGGTCAGATATATATCCTAAAGTCAACAGAGGAAGAGCAGAACCGGGGAATCCCCTGTGATCCAATCTGCAGTTGGAAAGGAAACCAGTGCTATCTCTTCTCTCTGGCTGTCTTCTGCTCTTCATAACTCAAATTACTCCACAATATCAAAGTAGATGGTTCTTGATATGTCACAGCTGCATAATGACAGAAATTTTGATTATTTTTATCACCATGCTGATTTCCCTCAGTTGGTTTTTGAGAAGTGATGAGTGAGGATTTTGTATAATTTATTGCAGCTGCTTGACTCGCTCTAACTTTCACAGTGCTGTTATGAAGGGTCATGGGTTTATGAAGTTCAGTTATGGTGTTGAAGAGGGTTGTACTTATAAGTCAGCAACCTAGCATGCTAGTGATGCAGATACAGAGAGGCAGAGAGGTACACTTATAAAAGGATGACCAGACAGAGTCAACAGTTCACAGCTGTAAAAATCAATGAGAGGTTTCTCTTTATCTATTTTGAATCAACCTTGCTCTTAATAACACAGGTACAAAGAGTCGATGAGCCTGAATACTGCACAAGTCTGAGCTCAGCTGATAAAGCATAAAATAGCATGATGAGTAATGATGTTTCAAGAGAATCAAACGTTTCATATACAAGGCAAGAATTTATTGTATTTTGTGCACAAACACAAGTTAAAGGTATAGTTCAGTGTTTTTGAAGTGGGGCTGTAAAAGGTACATGTCAGTGGTCATAGGTCGTCTGTGACTCAGTATGATAGTTTGCTCAGTCAGTAATCAGGAGGTTGCAGGTTTGAGCCCTGCTCTTGTTATGCGCCTTTGGGCAAGATGCTAAACCACCAAGTTTCTCCCACTGCTGTGTCATTAGCATGTAAATGAGTAAATGGGTATGAGAGTGCATGAATGTGTTAGCCGATACTGATAAATAACTTTTACAGAGACTCTGAACTATCAGT
The DNA here is from genome assembly GCA_037902135.1 of Cetoscarus ocellatus. NCBI lineage: Eukaryota > Metazoa > Chordata > Actinopteri > Labriformes > Labridae > Cetoscarus > Cetoscarus ocellatus. The sequence continues at coordinate 6,424,272 of JBAMNC010000387.1, forward strand.
GGGTAAATGTGAGAGTGAATATGTGTGAAAGGGTAGTTGCAACCTGCTTTTTAAAGCTGCTTCCAGTGGTCAATTAGACTAGAAAAACACTATATAAGCTCAAGTCCATTTACCATTAAGTCAACCCATCATCTGTGGCAATCAGCTCTTCCCCTTTAAGGACAGAACCAACACAGAGGTTTGGCTGTATATTGCTGCTGTAGGAGGCTAGAGCTCCATGAAATTGGGTGCATTTTAGGAGATTACACACTAAAAAACAGCACTGGGGTGATTTGTCACTGTACTGACCACATTTAGAAGGTTACTTTTCTATTACAGATCCTTTTGTTCTGTTACTTCTTGGATCCAGGTGAAAGGACACAGATGCCATGTGGTGTGCTGATGTCCCAAAACAAAGGGGCTTTGCTATTGGAAAAGTCCAGTGTTATACGTTTGGTCAGTACAATGAAAAGAATCACCACAGTGTTGTTTTTTCTTCTAAACTGTGTCAGACATTAATATCCACAATGTGTCATTTCTTTCAGGACACATGCTATATGTAGGTTTGTCAAGCAATATAAAATATTAGTCAAAATATGAAAATATGTGTTTTAAGGGCGTTGTGTCATCGTTTCACCAGTAACAAAAAAGTACTGATCGTGGTATCTTTAAAAAATAATTTGAAATTAGTATCAATAGAGGTATTGATTTTGATTTAAAAAAAAAAAACAACAACAACAGGAGAATACTTCACCACAAATAAAAGTGTTAAAGTTAAGGTATATCTGCAGTTTTCACTGAATACAGAAATCATTATAACTGATTGTACAAAACCCAAAACCAGTGAAGTTGGCACGTTGTGTAAATCGTAAATAAAACCAAAATACAATGATTTGCAAATCCCTTTCAACCTATATTCGATTGAATACACAGCAAAGACAAGATACTTAACGTTCGAACTGGTAAACTGTGTCATTTTTTGCAAATATTAGCTCATTTTGAATTTGATGCCTGCAACATGTTTCAAAAAAGCTGGCACAAGTGGCAAAAAAGACTGAGAAAGTTGAGGAATGCTCATCAAACAGTTATTTGGAACATCCCACAGGTGAACAGGCTAATTGAGAACAGGTGGGTGCCATGATTGGGTATAAAAGCAGCTTCCCTGAAATGGTCAGTCATTCACAAACAAGGATGGGGCGAGGGTCACCACTTTGTGAACAAATGCGTGAGCAAATTGTCGAACAGTTTAAGAACAACATTTCTCAACGAGCTATTGCAAGGAATTTAGGGATTTCATCATCTGCGGTCCGTAATATCATCAAAAGGTTCAGAGAATCTGGAGAAACTACTGCACGAAAGCGGCAAGGCCGAAAACCAACATTGAATGCCCGTGACCTTCGATCCCTCAGGCAGTACTGCATCAAAAACCGGCATCACTGTGTAAAGGATATCACCACATGGGCTCAGGAACACTTCAGAAAACCACTGTCAGTAACTACAGTTCGTCGCTACATCTGTAAGTGCAAGTTAAAACTCTACTATGCAAAGCGAAAGCCATTTATCAACAACACCCAGAGACGCCGCCGGCTTCGCTGGGCCCGAGCTCATCTAAGATGGACTGATGCAAAGTGGAAAAGTGTTCTGTGGTCTGACGAGTCCACATTTCAAATTGTTTTGGAAAGTGTGGTTGTCGTGTCCTCCGGACCAAAGAGGAAAAGAACCAGCCGGACTGTTATAGGCGCAAAGTTCAAAAGCCAGCATCTGTGATGGTATGGGGGTGTATTAGTGCGCAAGGCATTGGTAACTTACACATCTGTGAAGGCACCATTAATGCTGAAAGGTACATACAGGTTTTGGAGCAACATATGTTGCCATCCAAGCAACGTCGTTTTCATGGACGCCCCTGCTTATTTCAGCAAGACAATGCCAAGCCACATTCTGCACGTGTTACAACAGCGTGGCTTCGTAGTAAAAGAGTGCGGGTACTAGACTGGCCTGCCTGTAGTCCAGACCTGTCCCCCATTGAAAATGTGTGGCGCATTATGAAGCGTAAAATACAACAACGGAGACCCCGGACTGTTGAACAACTTAAGCTGTACATCAAGCAAGAATGGGAAAGAATTCCACCCGAAAAGCTTCAAAAATTGGTCTCCTCAGTTCCCAAACGTTTACTGAGTGTTGTTAAAAGGAAAGGCGATGTAACACAGTGGTAAAAATGCCCCTGTGCCAACTTTTTTGCAATGTGTTGCTGCCATTAAATTCTAAGTTGATGATTATTTGCAAAAGAAAATAAAGTTTCTCAGTTCGAACATTAAATATCTTGTCTTTGCAGTGTATTCAATTGAATATAAGTTGAAAAGGATTTGCAAATCATTGTATTCTATTTTTATTTACGATTTACACAATATGCCAACTTCACTGGTTTTGGATTTTGTAATTCTGAAAATGTAAGGATTTTTCTAGACTAAAACTGTGCTGAGTTTTTGTAGGCTGAAGCGTTTGTGGGCAAAGTTTACTAAAATGTTACTTAAAGTAATATACATTTTTGTATAAAGACGAAATGGTGACAAAATCCAAAGTAGCTGTGAACATTAACACTCATTTACAGGCACAGTCATTCTACTCTCTTGTGCAAAATAGCCATGAAAGCGTCTTGCCTCATCGTCATATGTAGCCTGTTCCTGTTTCATGTAGCTGTTAATGGCAGGATGTTGATTACAGATCTAAGTTATTCTCTAGAAAAGTTATGTGTTGCCATTGCAGCAGGATGTGCTTGCCAGTTACTAATAAAATAATGGTTCTCTGAGGAGCATCACTGAAAAATTCTTGCACAGGAGCTTAAAGATTATGGAGTGGGCTGCAATCACATCATTGACATGAATTTAGCTTTGTTTATTTGTTGCTCAATATGTGTCAAGTCCAAATATTTCTACAATGAAAGCGAACTAAAGCATTGTGTAAGTGTAGTAGATATTATTCCAGGCTGTGCTGCCTACCACAGGTCATGCTGCTACAGAAATGAGTCCGTCGAGCTTATAAGTGACTCCACAGCAGACAGGGACTCAGCTGGTTCTACATGTTTGGCACAGCTTCTTTAGAGGAAACAGCTGGCCAGTTCTACCCCCCTTGTTTTTCTCTGTATCAATAATATACGTCTGGAAAAATCTCTGTCATTCTGTTGCTCTGCAGGGGACTACATTCTGGAGACCAAGCCTAAGGAGATATCAGAAGCCCAGCGGCTAAACTATGAGCAGGTATGGCTTGCTTAATCACTTCTGAATAACATTGTTCAAGAGCATGTTTTTTGCTGTTTTGTGTGTATTAATAAGTTGCTGACTAAGTGTTGCTTGAGGAGGGCTTTTGTGGTGAACTCTCCATGTGTTAACATCATAGTTGAGGAGTTTTAGTATGAGCTCTCACTTTGTCTGGCTGACACACATCTGTTCTCACCATCATTAATGATAGATTTTTACTGCAGTGTATGCTCTGCTCTGATGTACCTGCACTAAAGTGGGTGTAGTGACTCTATTGACTTAAAAGGTACAGTATTATTATATTTGGATGTGAAAGTATGGCTGATAAGGGACAGTATGTTTGTGTATGCAAAAATGTGACTTCTCTCGAATCAACTGCTCAGTGTGGGTATACTGTTTGCATGTAGAATTTAGTGGCGTGTGTTCAACTGTTACCATGATGCCTATAATCTGTGTTTAAAATATCACTTTGGAGAGGCCTACTACATGCGGGTCGAGATGTTAAATAGGTTTACAATAAAAAAAATATAACAACTTGATGGCACGGTGGTAGATCCAGCAAGTCAGACAAAAAGGATGAAACAACTTTAACTCTCCCATCCAACTCTCTCAAATTATTTTCCGAGCCATATCTGTATTTGTCCCCTTTGTCTTGCAGCCTCAGCCATTGTGGAACACAGTACAGAGATGGTTAAGCACGACGCCTGGCTGATTTGCTTTTTTTAGCTGAGTGCAAACTTTTGCCATAAAGCAATACAAACCTCTGGCATGATGACAGTAGCTTGCTTCTAAACTTAAATAGTGCTATATGCAGGGAACCGAGTGCTATGGGGGAGTGGGATGGGCACTGTCTTCTCTGTCAAAGTCCTTCCTCGAGGGTTTGGTGATATATCTTTGAAATTGATTAATTCAAAGCTTTTCTTGCAGATATTTGGTTCTATTGATTTTTATTTCTCTTTAATTTCTCCATCACTCATTGCTCTTCACCTGGACTGATGAATTTGCAAACCCTCCCCTACATTTCTTTCTCGCAGTGAAATAACAATTTGTAAGTTGTGGCATGGTTTTAAGATAGAAATACTGAAAATTTCACTGTTTTCATAATGGTAGGCCATGCCCTTTTTTTTGCACTGGCACATTTTTAGACTTGTATTTGGTTTTTATTTAGAAATAAATAATAATTCATAATAATTATTTTATTTTGATTTAAAAAAATTAAATTCTAAGAGGATAATTCAGTTTACTTTTGTGACATATTTTGGTAAACTCAAGGCAAGACTCGTTTTATGTAATTTCTGTGCCATTTCTAGTTTTTTTTTATTTTAGAGGGGACAAAATAGATTAAAATTGTAAGTCAGGTTTTGTATGGAAAATTCTGGGATTTTATTTTTAAGGCCATATTGCCCAGCTCTACCCTCCACTATCACACTAAGTCTAAAACTCCAATTTAAAAGTATTCAAGTAGATATTGTTGCATTAATCAGCAGTACATCCTTGTTAACAGCCACAAGACATTATCTATATTCATAAGCTCTTTAGCTACTATTCCTTGATCTGCTTCATGTATAAACGGTTGTTTATGAGTAAGGGTGTCACAACCCTCATCCTTCAGTTCAAGAGCACAGGACAATTTGGGTAGGAAAAAGCTGCAGAAAAGGTTGAAATAACAGTAGAATCTTTTTTTAACGTTGGATGTTGCATCTGAAATGGAGGTACAGAGTAGTTGATGTCTCTTTTATGCACAGTTATGGGGATAATATACACATTTTAGGAAAACAGAAAAACTGGCTGGGAAGTACTGTATACTTGAAGTTAGATAACTGTAAATATACTTGAGTGGTTTGCTCAAGTATTATCTGTGCCGGGATACATGGTGTGTGTATAGTCTTAAGGTAGCCGAGAAGGTCAGCAGAATGTGCCATGAAATGGAAATAGGCACGGAGTTGATGACACATTAACTACACCTTTTTTCCTCTGCTCTATAGGTTACATAAGATGTGTGTCTTCTAAGGCCCAGGGAACAACAGAGGTCAGGAGTGTCAGATTAGGTTGTTTCACATGGCTGTGAATGCTTAGAGACGCATGGCTGGGTTCAGCTCCTGGCTATTACCGAGGCTGTGTGTGTGCGCATATATGTGTGTGTCTAGCTCACTGTGAGAGGCACTTGGAGATGGAGATCCAGTTCTTCTGCTCTCTCCCATCTCCTCTGCCTGTCTGTGGAGCAGAAGAGGCTGTACCTCTTCCTCCTCCCTCTCCTCCTGCTTCTCTTTTGTGGCAGAGCACCACCACATCTGTGAATGATTTGAAGCCACACTTGTCCCTCAGTCAGAGAGCAGAGAAAAATAATTTGCAGTCTTCTAATAGTAGGCGCTCACGACTAAGTTGGATCTAAATTTAAGTCCAGCTGAAATACAAGCTCTTAAATACATCGGTGGTGTCTTCGGCATGCACTGTTAAAATGAGGGAGTGGTTGGAAGTTTGTGTTGCATAGTTATTATGGCAGTCTAATCCTGGACACCAGCCTGGGAGCTATTTAACATGTGTGTCTGTGTGTGTATGTGTGTGTTGTGGGTGACACAGGATGTAGTGAGTACAGTTGATGCTAGGAGAGAGTCAGTTTGTAACATGTACATCTGCCAATTAAATTGAAGGTATTCTTCTACAAATGGAAGTCTTTATGATGTTGTTAATACCAATGACATTATCAATTCTGCTTATTAATCCAATTTAAATTCCAAATCCTCTTCTGATTCATGTGGATTTTCTGTGTTGAGAAAAGCAGGCTTTTATGTCAACAATGTCAAACATATGATACACCTGATATTTGAAGCTGTGCTGCGTCAATACATGTTTCAACATGTTGCTGATGTTTCAAACCTGGTATGAAATAATATTGACACTGACATGGCATGCTGTGATGTCGGCGTAATTTTGTTTAAAGTGAATGCATTCTTTAGACAGGTGGATCCTGAACTATTATTCTCAGAGCCCTGGTTGAACCAAAGAAGAGCCAAGTCCCCCAGACACTTGAAAAATGTAGTACATTGCTATGCAAAATAAAGATACATTTTAATTGTTTTCATCAATAAAATATGTATAAAATGGGAACAGAGGGAACCAAGGCTTTAGACCACTTTTGTCTCCTGTCCATGACTACTTCCCTGACTCTTTAGTGGTTATTGGTGCTAATTGCCTCTTAGGAGAGCTAGGGTTGAGATTTTGGGGTATATTTTTCTGATAATGGTGCAAAATCAATACTTTTAAAAATAGTTTCAAAATCAAAATGAATTCTGACCATTAGATCTGTGCTAAAAAAATCAATACAGCAATATATTCTAACATGCTCCTTGTCAATACATGTATCAAAATGGAATTTAGAGAATCAATATGGCCCCCAGTGCTGTCACAGCAGCTGTCAAATACACCTTTGTTGATATCACCCATATGGCAGTTCACAAAAAAATCAAAAGGTGGCAGCAGTTGCTAAACTATAGGATGCAGCTGAGAGCCTACATTTTTAATCACAAATAAGATCTCTGAAGACTTAAAATTCAATTGTCTTGAGTTGTGAGATCATTTATGCGTTGTCCTTGCTGTGTTAGTTTTTACAAAAAAAGAACAAAAGTTGTCTGAAAATCTGTAAAAGTCATATTCAATATCCACAATTAATGCACACTGCAATAAATATGGCATAATGAGGCTGCTGAAATTACCCAGCTCTACCGAACAGATATTTTATACAGAAAAAGTGCTGTAATAATGTCAACTCTTGTTCCAATCAATGTGAAGATGCCTGTATTACTTTGAATGTCTGTTTCTGTAGCTGTAGGGTAAAAATTGAGGCACAGAGGGTCCAGCAGCTTTGGCTTTTTTAGTTAACAATACCTTAATGACGAACCAAAATGTGTTCTGATAAGTAAGGTAGGTATCAGATATGTAGTCACTGGCACTAGACCACTGCAAGATTACAAGACCCACCCCTATCAAGAGCCTGATGTAATTGTTTTGCAAAGCATTAAAACTAAGTGTATGGCACTGAATAAAATGAATCCCAGAGCAGTAAGGCAAATGATTTTGTTTCTCCAAACAAGTTAGAATTAGTTCTCAACTAGAACCAGTTCTCGATTCCCACCCTTGTTCTTTTCTGGCAGAGATGTAATTTTATTACCTTGTACATCTTTATAAGACAACTGATATCAGCAGACTAAGAAAAAAGCCTTAGGAGTTCACAACAGCAGTAGCTCTATTTTTAAACTCAGCCAAAAAGACATCATCTGTAGCAGGAGTGTGTGAGGATTAAAATAGCAGCTGCATGGCTGCTCTTTAGCTATTGTTAAATATTTACTTGGCTGAGCAGTGAAAGAAGGAGTGAAGTTTTGCTCTGTTTTCATCAGAGTAAACCAAGCACTCAGTTAAAGCAACTCCCCCATACACTGGATTAAAGAGGTCATATTTAGGAAGCCTATTTTGTTTTATTTTGTGTCATTCAAAGTGACAGATAATGGTCATACATGTTTCTGCCTTTGCCTAAGCCAGTCCCAATATATGACATCATGTTTCAAAAAGTATCAAAACTTTAAAGTAGGGCTGAAACATATCAAGGGAAAGAGGTGTTGCAATATTTTTTCCTTCTGTGATTCATACTGTTATTTTTTTAATGGACTACTCCCAGATAAATGTTTTATCTCGTCATGTGTAACAGTGTCCTTACACATGCTTCTTTTTTTAAATGTTCACTAAAGACATATATATAAGTGATTTTAGAATTATGATAAAAAAGAAGGCCAAAAAAAGTAAAAAAAAAAAAAAAAAAAAAAAAAAGTTAAGAGTCTCTGTTTAAGACTCTTTTAACTTAATACTTCTGTATCTGTTACAAGCATAATCTGGAGCCTAAGCGTTTTAGGTTCTGATTACAGAAAGACTCTACAAGCACCATAGTCTATGAGTAATCCTATTGATGGTGAAATTTTTCCAACTTTTACTGTACATGGTTAAGTAAACAAGGAAAGTTGCAGTTTTGGTGTTTCACTGAACAACACACTAATGGCAGCATCTTGTGCTTTGAGTCATGTGACTGATCCTGCAGACCCTGCAGTGTGACTATTGCACATGCGCACACTGCTGAATGATATACTGTTCAGGCCTACATCAAAGCCTGTTAAATGACGAGCAGTTGCTGGTTTTCCATTAAAACTTTTCAGAGCTGTAGTGATATTTCAAGAAACAATTTAAAATCCATACATATAAAGACAATTTCAATAATCCAGTCATCCCACATTAGCTATACTGCTTATCCCGTGTGTGGGCAGGGGGCTGGGGCCTGTACCAGCTGTCATTGGGCAAGAGGAGGGATGCACTCTGGATGGTTGCCAGTCAATCACAGGGCTGGCGTGTAGGAGCAAACAACCAGCCACAATCACATTCCCACCCTCAGGCAATATACAACCACCAACCAGCTTAACCGTCATATCTTTGGTCTCAAGAAGAAAGCAGGAGAACCACAGGAGAACCCATGTGTTCACTGGGGAAACATGCAAACTCGAGAACTTTCACCAGGAGACTTTTTGCTGTGAGATGACAATGCTGACCACTGCACCAATGGCAGCCCCTATTGAATTAATTTGATCATAATATTTATTGCAATACTATTTTTTTTAACAGCAGAGGGTACCATTTGTGTTTAGCTCATCTTTTTCCAACATCATGAACTATAGCAGTGTTTTAGTGCTGAAAAGTAAACATTGTTTTGTTTGTAAATTTGAAATCTAAAGGCTGATAATATTTGCTTTTTGTCTATAAAGACAGTGAAGAAAAGGAATATAGCTGCGTTTACTGTCACATGATTTGAGTAAAAGAATCATACTTATTAAATGATTAACTTAATTTTCTGTCTTTGTATCATCTGGAAAATCAATAACATTGTTATACAGTTTGTGAACCAGTATCATGTACTGTTATTTGATTGAAAGACTTTTTTAATATTTTAATGAATTAAAACATACAAACTACAATAACTGAAAGAATACACACACACATTTCTAATGTTTCAGTTTCTAAACATAAAAAGTATTAAAACATGATTAACTTGGTCATGCAGGTTCAGATGCTACACTCTTATTTAAATAATAAAAGTTTTGTTTTATAATAACATTATCTAAAATGATCCTGCACTCATTAACTCTTTTCTATTTTAAAACAGATATATACACTGCATTTCAAGAGCTGGTACATCTGCATTCAAATAAGGGCTAATATACATTAGATTAGCTTATTCATTAACCCAACCAAAATGCATAGCAGCAGTGGCGATTCTAGAGTGTGCTGGGGCCCCAAGCAAAAATTCCCAAGGGGCCCCTGTGAGAAGCATTAAACATATTCATAAATAATCTGAATACACACAGCACATATCGCGATACAGCAATACAGGTAATCCTGAATATAATTAGCCAAAAATAGCTACAGTTCTGGTGTGTTTATACCATAGGGATGACATGGGGCCCCTTTAGGGAGGTATCCGTCAAAGATGTCATTACAACTTGACCACTGGTTGTTTGATGGGGTTAATGGGTTAGGTCACTGCAGTTGCATTGTAAGACATTACTGTGGAGTAAAATTCGTAAGCCCTTGGGGGGTGCTTGGGGCCCCTAGTGGCCCGGGGCCCCAAGCAGCTGCCTGCCTTGCCTGTTGACAAGCTCCGCCTCTGCATAGCAGCTGCTATAATCCATGCTGCTAGAATCCATGAAAGTATGACCCACACCGTGGGACAGTACAGTCCTGTTTACTGTTTGAGTATCCCCAACTCCTACTGATGTGTGACCACATCATGTTAATGTTATTGATATTTTGTCCCATCCAAGGTGAAAACTGACAGGTGATTTCATCAATGAAATTTGATTGTAATTTCAGTCTTTTTGCATTTACTGACTAATAACACTGTTAAATCAATTTAATTGTGTGGGAGAAAAGTGTTGGTTTGAAGCCAAAATGCAAAAAGAATAACAGCTGATTACAGGGTGAGGCTTATCGGCTTCCAATGTCAAAGAAGATGTTAGCCTTCACTGATCATTACAAGTGTTTGAGAGTCTATTAATGATGTTATTTTTTTCAGTCTAATGTGTAAAAATTGTTTAAGGTTGATGATTCATGTGATGCAGTTGTTTTAAATTCAACATGTAACCATGTTTAATAATCTTGAATTTTAATCAAAATAGTCATTGTCATGATTTTTGCTGTAATCAAACAGCTCCAGCCTTATTATAGTGTCAGGTTTTTGCTAATTGTTTAAAAAGTTACTCAGTGATTTGATGTGGTTAAGGAGAGAGACGTCCCTGTACTGAAAGTAAAACCTGGAAAGCCTCAGCAGTGTTCTGTGCTTATGCTAAACTACAGAGATGTATACAACATAAGCATGGATGAATGTCAGCGATTCAGTGCTAATCAGCTGAACTCAAAGCGCTCATCTGCTGTCAGAGTACTCTGCCCTAAAGTGAAGAGAAGTGGTCCATTACACAGGCCTGCTAATCCTGCCATCACTGTCGCTTATAAGTGTCCTAATCCACGCGCTCAGATGGGCCAGCTGCAGGCTTTACACCTCACATCTCTGCACCAGAGCGGCAAAAAGCTGGAAGAGATAGCGCTCATGGGACATATAGTATGTCTACTGTAAACAATCCTCACACGGTGCTGTGAACTTTAAAAATGTGTCTATAAAAATGACTGATTAGATCATTTGAGCTGTGATGTTGCACATAAGAGGGAAAAAATACTCAGTCAGAAGTCAAGGCACTGAAGTCACATGAACACTTTGTGGATATACTGAACTTTTAAAAAATATATATTGATATCTTCTGATTGCTACTTTATTTAAACAATTCAGAACAGGTGTTGTGGAATTAAAAATATAAATACATCCTATCGCAGTTTTGTCAGAGTGCACCATTTTATTGAGTTTTAGCCAATTTACAATATATAAGTGTTTCTGAACTTATTTAATTTATTGCAAAACAGATACGTACACATGATTTTTTTATTTTTATAAAAAACAAAGTGTTTTCTGAACTAGAAGTTGCCTGTTCCTCTTAGTCAGTTGATCTGGTTTTTTTGGGGGTTTTTTTTGAAAACAGACTTAAAACAGGGCACCATTTGATTCCACAACAAATTACTTTTTCCAAATAACGACATACAGGTATAAAAACTGAATGTAATTTCTGTACACATTATATCCAGAATGTATTTCTAACATCAAATGACCGGCATCAAATAGCTTCGTCCAGTTCTTTCTACATTAAAGGTGTTTGAACAGTTAAAGTTGGGGGGAGTTTCATTTACCTTTTTAGAGCAACAAACTGCTGACATAAAGTCATAAATTGGGCAAAAAAATTCTCCAAATTAAACAACAGGTTTGTTGGGTGGCTTCCTGAGATATTGCGATAATCCCGAATAAGTGCTTAAAATATCATATAAACCTTTTTTTTTTTAAATTATTAAACTAGCTGTAGATCATTTTAGTCCTCTTTGCATGCTTTAAATTTTAGGGGAAAGGGGATAGAAAACTGAAGAAAACCCTTTCAGACCATATGGGTCTATCACAAGGATTGGAGTCAAGAAGTTCCACTTAAGAATTGGTTTAAACTAGTTTGAGGAATCAATATAATTTGCCCATATCCCTAAAAATATCCTTATCAGTGTTTTTACATAGACCCACATGCCCTTACAAACAGCAATGTCATGTTCTATCGGGGGGAAGTAAGCACAAACAACAACAGAGGAGTCGAGGAAGTAAATTTGGTAAATATGACAGGAGACAGAAGAAGTCCAAATGCCAACAGTGCAGACTGCAATGTCTGTTTCTGTGCATGCAAGGGCAGAAACACCAGCAACAGGCTGAAACTTTATTCACTGCAGCACATTATTAAATATCAGGAGTCTGACACTGACCTATTTTTGTTACACTGAATACCACAGGAATCATTAAGGAGATCGACGAAGACTTGGGTCGATATGCAGAAATAATGACATTTTATTGATACCAAAAAATCTTGTCAGTTCCCAACTCTCTGTTGCTTCTTTGTATATTCTGCAGATTAGTACATCTTATTTATGATGAAAATTTTGGCAGAAATACTAATGCATTTTAATATCTATAAGCAATTGTCTGCCAAACTGATATCATGTGGATATTGTGCTTTCCAGAAAGTATGTGGATACATTAGCAATTTTTGAAAGAAATGATTCATCCATACAAATAAATCAATATGAAACTTTTTCAGTAAAATCACTGCCACTCAGGCTTGAGCAGTTTGTTATTTTAGCTTAATTGTTCTGGTTTATTTAGAGACGTATGTTTTTTATTTTTGTGCAACTTTGTTTTCCCCCATTTTTCTATCTCCTCTGAGTAGAAATCCAATAAAAATCACTTCACCCTGACTGTCAAGTTGTGAGGCTCAGCTGTTCGACTGATCTTGATCTCAGAGTTAAATGGCTGCAGAGTTCAGAGCCAGCTGGGAAACACAGCTCAGAGGTTGAATGTAGAAACTTGTCTGTTTGGTCCTCAGGTGTGTGAGCACATGTAATGTAATGTGTATATAGACGATTTCTCTGACATGGTACAGTAAAAAGGCTGTTCTGAATAGAAAATCCTAACTCATGACGAAAGGATGATTAGTAGTTGCACTGAAGGATGGTCATCTCTCCAGTTGCTAATGAGCATAACAGGAATAGCTTTCATCTTTTTATGTACATTTATGGTAGCCTTGATAATCCTTTTAATCATGAGCCACTACTTTCAGAAAAACATACGCTTCTTCACAGCTGTTTCAAAAAAGGTTTAAAATAAAGAAAAGAAGTCTGATATATTCTACCAATAGAAATGCACATTTTCTCTTCATTTTATTTAACCATAACAGTCAGTCTCTGAGTCACAAAGTGGAAACATATAGCAAAGACGATAAAGTATTTAACACTTGAATAACTTAGTTATTAATTTATCTCATTACAAAGTGTTAATGGTTGTTATCATCCTTACAGGTAGGAAAAAATAGTGATATAAGAGACATTTTTTGTTTAATTCATGTTTACATAGGGCAGTAGCTCAGTTTTGAGGATTTTGGTTGAGTTTTTGCTGACAGTAGGAAAACACCCACTCAAGATCTGCCTTGGAGCATTGGTGGCACAGTCTGATAGTCCGCTTGGTTGGTAATCGAAGGTTGCAGGTCCGAGCCCAGCTCCAGCTGTCACATGGCGATGCTTCCATAGGCAAGACACTTCACCCCAAGTTGCTCCCACTGCTGCGTCAGTGGTGTGTAAATGGTATGAAAGGGCGTGCATGTGTTTGTTGATACTGCTGGACAACTGGCATAAATACTCCAACCATCAGTAAGTGAATGTGAGTACAAATGAGTATGGATGGGTAGATATGACCTGTGGTGTAAAGCTGCTTTGAGTAGTCAGAGAAAATAGAAAAGTGCTATGAAAGCTCCATTTACCATTTAGCTTAGGAGTGTCTGCCTTGCATGTCATGTCAGTGCGTCTTTGACTAGATCAGTGTAGTTTGCAGCCTTAAGGTGCATACAGGGGAAATAAATACTCTTCGAGAACCGTGGCCAGTTGCCTGACCACTGAAGCTGAGATCAAGCAGACTTTTATCAAAGACCTGTCTTATTGAGTGGTGATTCACATTATCTGCCAAGAAATGACATAGTTTCACAATATCAGAATTATAAACTTCTGCTGATACATATAAAATGATTTTAAAACACGTTTTATACCAAGGCAACAAAAGTGAAAGTCACAGACACCGAATATTGGTCTCTTATTAAAAAGACATTCTGTGCTGACAGATTCTTACAGACTAAGTTGCACAAAATGTTGACAAAATGTTTATATATTTAAGTTTTCAAATGTTATCAAATCTATCATTTTGAAAACCATTTCTGTCAAAACAGAAAAATCTCAAGTATTTAAATGATCATTAGTATTGAAAGGTTTAAAAACCCAAGCTCTCACACTGTGTTTTCAACAAAGCGAGAGAGATCAATCTTAACATGTGTATTAACAACACAGAGTGCTCAAACGGTATATAAGGACAATTATTATACCTTGAGGTGGAAAGACAGTCCTCGCCTTTACTTTTACTTTACTAAACTTTTTTCTGCAAAAATTGTCAAAGCTCTTGTCAATCAGATTTATTTGTCTTTTTATACTGCACAAATCTGGGGATGTTATGGAATTTGCACATGCAGGCTTAAGACAAGTCATGCAATATAAGGTAAAGCAATGCTTTCCAAAGTTTTTGTCAAATACAAAAGGAAGCAGTTTTGTGTAATGTTATCAAGACACGCAAACGCTTTGAGACTTGTAGACATTTTGTACAGACTACAGCCAAACATGTCCAGAGGTCTGGCTGAGGTGTTCCCTGGATGATTTTGCTGAATATTAGCTGATCCTCTTTTGATGTGTTTAGGCCTTCAGTTTGGCTCTCAGTTTAGCCCTGTCAGTGTATCAAGATAAAATATTAAAACTAGGGCAACTGTCTCTTGATTGCTCAAGGCTTTGTTTTGGGGAAACAATACCTACCTGCTGGGAAGTCACATACTGTACACATACGTTGACTGTCTGGGTTATTATGGCAGATGGTCTCTATTATCAAGCATCACAGTTTAGGTTTCTGTGTGTGTTTTATTGTTTGTAGAAAGGTAGTGGTGTAGGGGTTTATGTGAGGAAGCTTACCTTCTGCTTCACAGAATAATCTCCAATCATCTTAGATAAAGTCACAACTTTTACTGACACTTCGGTTGACAGGGTGTGTCCCACCACTGGCTGAATGTCAGCTGGGATAGGCTCAAGCACCCCGCGACCCAGAAAGGGATAAGTGACATGGATAATGGATGGATGGATACTTTTGTAGCAACAACAGCAGCATGCTTTACCTGCCACAACTGATAAATAATATCTGACAGCTCACAAGTGAACCAAAGGCTGTCTCTGTACCAGAGCCTAAACGTTCAAGAAAAACATTGTCAACAAGTTCTGTCAAAAGTATCGTATGGATATTGTAGCACATAAAAAGGATTATTGATCATTATTTGTGATAAAATGGCCCAACCAAAATTACGTAGGTCATCCAAAACTGAAATCCTTTTGTTTGTTTTCAGTTTCTGATTGGCTAATTCCTCTACTGTTTTATGAAAAAGAATACTTTTTGAAATAATCTTTGAAATAACAGAGATCGTATAGTCACATTTGATAAGAAAACACTAACAAAGTCATGAAAACTTAATACTGTTACCTGCTCTTTGTTATTTCATGTTTTGCTATTTGTCCATTTTTTGCTACAAAATGAATTTAAAAAATGCCCCCCAACACAAAACATCAGCCTTTTTAAGCAAGATTACTGCATACCATAATATTGCCAAGTCTTCCTGATACACTGGTCATCCCTGAATGAAGTACATCATGCCTCACAATGATAAACTAAGAGCTTGCTAAGAAAATGTTATATTAAAAGGTTTCCTGGCACAGACATCCACTTCCTTCTGTGGCTGAAGGCTGATTGACAGCAGGTAGAGCAAAATGCAATAAGTGTTGTTTATATGAAACATTTAAGTCAAATTTAGTGAAGTAAAGATAGAGCAGGGATATCTGACACTGAAATGAAGTTGTGAGTGTGCTGAAGCAGATTTCTGTCAACACTCAAGAATAAATGGCTAATGGTTTCTTGCAAAAAAAAAATCAATCTCTGATGTATCAGATGACTGTGTGCAGACAAGCAGGAATGAAACAAATCAAGATAGCACACAAATAATGCAGACAGCTGGTTAAGATGCAGTTTGTGATCCCATCTGTAGCATTATCGTCATACATTTTCTTTTATACTGAATATCTGACCCTTTTGTTCTCTGTCTCCCAGAACATGAGTGATGCCATGGCAGTGTTACACAAACTGCAGACAGGTCTGGATGTGAATGTCAAGTTCACAGGGGTGCGAGTCTTTGAGTACACCCCAGAATGCATCGTGTTTGATCTGCTGGACATCCCTCTCTACCACGGCTGGCTGGTTGACCCCCAGGTGAGCCAAACCTGACTCACTGGCACTGCTGTTTCTCTCCAGCCCCTGGAATTAATTTGTTTTTCGCTTTCATTCTGTACATCCCTCAAGCTCTTTTCAGTTTAGTGCCACTGGTCTGGTTTCTGTTTGCTTTGTATTGATAAAAAGCATCAAGACATGTTGGAGTTTTTACATTGTACGTTGTCACAATAACTAGAATTTTTTAATTTGATACCATAACAACAAAAATAGAAGTCTTTGGCTCCCGATATCAGAAACATTTACATTTTTTAACAAACATAACACACTAGCTCTATTCACAGTGCCACAGCGAGGCTCTGTTATATTTACACATTGAGACACTCACATTAATTTTGTAAGGCCATAATACCTGTATCAATTTACGCAGCAATACAGTTTGGATGCGTGCGACACGGTGCATGCTGCCACATACACAGAGAGGCAGAGACACTAACTCACAGCATGCCTGTCTCACGATGAGTCTGTGTGCCCCCCTCTCTCCAATATTACACCTCCAATACTACCTCTAGAGACGGAACAAAGTGGGGGTTAACTCGTTCCCCCCATTCTGCTTCTGTGATGTTCACAGTAGAGGTGAAGCATCACAGAAATGTAAACATTAGGCTGGGTAGGACAAGAGTAGCACAGAGTCAAGAGAAGTAGGCAAAATGGCGTCTCACATTGAATTATTTTGAAGTAACACAAATAGTATCAATATAAGTTATATTGTCTGAACCCATTTCTCATTCAGAAATATATGGATATATCTTAAAAACCTGATGTACCGCCCAGCCCTAGTCTAAACTGTTCAGTCATATTTAAACCACAAAAGGGCGACTGAATATGACTGGAGATCTCTTGTATTTGTACACCTTTGATGTTTTTGATGCTATCCATCAATAAATGTAACATAAACTGTATTGTTTGAAAACATGTGGTACCAAAAAATAGCATATAGCAATTTTTGACCAACTTATTTACAGGTACTCTTTTATTTGACATTGATTAATTCTCCTTAAGTGTATTTATCTACAAAACCCAAAACCAGTGAAGTTGGCACATTGTGTAAATCGTAAATAAAAACAGAATACAATGATTTGCAAATCCCTTTCAACCTATATTCAATTGAATACACAGCAAAGACAAGATACTTAACGTTCGAACTGGTAAACTGTGTCATTTTTTGCAAATATTGGCTCATTTTGAATTTGATGCCTGCAACATGTTTCAAAAAAGCTGGCACAAGTGGCAAAAAAGACTGAGAAAGTTGAGGAATGCTCATCAAACACTTATTTGGAACATCCCACAGGTGAACAGGCTAATTGAGAACAGGTGGGTGCCATGATTGGGTATAAAAGCAGCTTCCCTGAAATGGTCAGTCATTCACAAACAAGGATGGGGCGAGGGTCACCACTTTGTGAACAAATGCGTGAGCAAATTGTCGAACAGTTTAAGAACAACATTTCTCAACGAGCTATCGCAAGGAATTTAGGGATTTCATCATCTACGATCTGTAATATCATCAAATGGTTCAGAGAATCTGGAGAAATTACAGCACGTAAGCGTCAAGGCCGAAAACCAACATTGAATGCCCTTGACCTTCGATCCCTCAGGCGGTACTGCATCAAAAACCGGCATCACTGTGTAAAGGATATCACCACATGGGCTCAGGAACACTTCAGAAAACCACTGTCAGTAACTACAGTTCATCGCTACATCTGTAAGTGCAAGTTAAAACTCTACTATGCAAAGCGAAAGCCATTTATCAACAACACCCAGAAACGCCGCCGGCTTCGCTGGGCCCGAGCTCATCTAAGATGGACTGATGCAAAGTGGAAAAGTGTTCTGCGGTCTGACGAGTCCACATTTCAAATTGTTTTTGGAAAGTGTGGTCGTCGTGTCCTCCGGACCAAAGAGGAAAAGAACCAGCCGGACTGTTATAGGAGCAAGGTTCAAAAGCCAGCATCTGTGATGGTATGGGGGTGTATTAGTGCGCAAGGCATGGGTAACTTACACATCTGTGAAGGCACCATTAATGCTGAAAGGTACATACAGGTTTTGGAGCAACATATGTTGCCATCCAAGCAACGTCGTTTTCATGGACGCCCCTGCTTATTTCAGCAAGACAATGCCAAGCCACATTCTGCACGTGTTACAACAGCGTGGCTTCGTAGTAAATGAGTGCGGGTACTAGACTGGCCTGCCTGTAGTCCAGACCTGTCCCCCATTGAAAATGTGTGGCGCATTATGAAGCGTAAAATACAACAACGGAGACCCCGGACTGTTTAACAACTTAAGCTGTACATCAAGCAAGAATGGGAAAGAATTCCACCCGAAAAGCTTCAAAAATTGGTCTCCTCAGTTCCCAAACGTTTACTGAGTGTTGTTAAAAGGAAAGGCGATGTAACACAGTGGTAAAAATGCCCCTGTGCCAACTTTTTTGCAATGTGTTGCTGCCATTAAATTCTAAGTTGATGATTATTTGCAAAAGAAAATGAAGTTTCTCAGTTCGAACATTAAATATCTTGTCTTTGCAGTGTATTCAATTGAATATAAGTTGAAAAGGATTTGCAAATCATTGTATTCTGTTTTTATTTACGATTTACACAACGTGCCAACTTCACTGTGACTGTGACTTTACTTGAGTGACAGAAATTGCACCGAAATCAATTTTAGGTTGGTTTCATTATGTGACTGAAGCTTGTCAGCTAGAAGTCTTGATCCTTTTAGGGTGAACAAACACAGTATTTCGTACGATATATCTTCATCAAGGTCACTGTCCTGAGTTTCCACCTTTTAATCTAGTTGTAACAGTAAAAGATCAATTGTAGTTTGGTTGATTATTATGCTTTCCAAAAGTATTTTAGCTTGCTGCTTGCAACCATCTTCTGGAGTAGAACACTTCTCCTTGCTGTGACCAAAAGCCACTGACAGAGAGTAAGGTATAATATCACCTCAATGACCTTCATTGTTGTTTTGTGTTACCTCAGTTTCTCTGAGCCATAGTATGATGATCTGTCAATGTCAAAAAGTTTTTATTAAAGTATGACTTGTAATCAGATTTCCTGTGGATTTTAAGGAAGTCTTAAAAAGTCTTTAATAAAAATGTGAAATTTAAGGCCATAAAAAGTTTTAAAGAGTCATCTCTATGAAATGTCTTATATTTAAACTATATTTAGACAGTGGTTGACTGGTCTTGATCTAAATTCCTTGTCAAGCTAATGTTGTTTGTTTTTAGCCTTTTTCTTTGTGTATGAGCTTACTCAACTGACATTTTCTGCAGTACAGTCATGTCTGTCTATCTTAACCTGCCCCTCACAGTGGGAGCAGAAAGAGGCAGGCGCATGCAGCTAAGAGGAGCCGTCAGTGTTGGAGAAACAGAACAAAAATAACATAAGACAAGAAAATGAAGTGCCTATTACTAAAACTGAGCAGACTCGAGCTGAGCTGAGCAGTCACCACATATGAAAATGCACCTAAAGAAGCACTATCCACTTTGATGGACAGTTACTGGTCATAACATCTATCAGTGTAGTCCCTCTACGCATATGAAAATGCACCAGAAGAAAAGCTGTCCATTTTGTCATTCAGTTAATGGCCTGAGCTTCTGTCATAGATGAGGTCCATCATACTGATTGTTGTTGGAGTGCTCCACAGTAGCTGACCTAGCCCCAGAAGTCCCTCTATTAAAAGTGGTCTGTGTGCACTTGTTTTCCTAAAGGTTAAAACAACAGTTCAAACCAAATGTAAGTAAAGATTGTTAAAATGCAATAGTTGAGTGAACCCCAAACAAATCAAGATAGCTCAGTAATAGCAGTTTGACTCTGATCCTCTTTTCTCTGGAGTTTATCTCTGTTAAATGTTGTATCAAACCACTCTGGCTTTCAGATCAGTAAATGTTCTTTCCCACCGTTTTTATCATTGTTTGCAGATGCATGACATTGTCAAGGCAGTGGGCAACTGCAGCTACAACCAGCTGGTGGAGAAGATAATATCCTGCAAACAGTCCGAGAACAGCGAGCTGGCAGGAGAAGGTGATTGTTTCCTCTCAACTCTCTGACCCGACTGATTCGCCCTCATCTTTTCTCTTTAAACCGTCTACCAGATGAAATAGAAACTAAATCCAGTCTTTCTTTTAATAAGCATAGGTAGAACACAAATCTGTTACGCACTTGCTACTTGATAAATGTTCAGTGGAGGGTCCAAAATGATCACAATATACAGAAAACCAGAGGGCAGGCTGAAATAAAACCAGGACATACATGTGACCACTTAATGACCTACTTACACAGCTTGCAGTTTTCTTGCCAGCTGTCACTAACTTCACTCGAATGTTTGCTCTTTCAACACTCATCGTCCTGGGTAGTTGTCAGCTGGGCAGATGCCAAGAAGGCTCATCAAATCTATACTAGAGCTTTTCTTATCGTTTCTCCAAGTTTATTGCCAAGAAAAAGAACTTTTGAGGGCCTGAAATCTGTAGGATTTGAGCTTGTTGATTCTACTATTAAGTTTCATGGGTCCTGTGACTGGCATCACTCTATCACACTGGTGCGCAAACACACAGCAAGTCCTGCAAAGGGGGAAATAATCTCAGAATGAATCAGTATTGTGCATCAAATTAAACCAAAATACAGCTCTGTTCAAATGTCAACAAAAATGAAAAAAGAAACAAACAAAAAAATAAAAAATAATCTTCTGGCTACACAGCTGCACAGCAGGAAGCAGGAACCCAAACAACTCAGACGTTCATCCACCACATCTGCCCAAATCTGCCGAAAAAAATCTCTCATCTTTCTTGGAAGTCCAGTTGGTTTCAGTCATATTGGCTGCAATAGTAATTTGAGCAACTTCAGCTAAACTTTTAAAAATTATTATTTCATTTAACATTCATTTAACCAGGAAAAACCTTTTTGAGATTAAACACCTTTTTTCTAAGGGTGTCCTGGCAAGGCAGACACAAATAACAAAATGACTAACAAACAACAACCAACCCCTTACTAAAAAAATATTACACAGCATCAATACAATACCTTAAGAAGCACAACATCTGGGAAGCTAATATTGATCAAAATATTTCACAATTGTAAATATCGGATAGATTTTAGGAAAAGATTTTAAATCATAAATATTGAAAATATATGAAATCACATAAGTAGTAGGCTAAAACATGCTGTATATCAGTACCTTAAAGTTGTTTATAGCCAGTGCTACCCATTACTAAGATCATTTTAATGCATCTAATTAACTCTGACAGAACTTTAGATCTCAGCCGTCATGCTTTGATTTGCTTGAACATTTCACATGAAAGTTTCTTGAAAGTTGTGGCTCTCTTTGGGTCAGGCTGCTCCCCTATCCTCTGTCTGTTTGAGGATTTCACTGGTTATGTGGGCTCCAAATTGAACACTTGTCTGGCTTACAGATGTCTGTCACCATCTGCCTCCCAGTCTGAATTGAGTTCACTATAGTAACCACGTTCAGCAGCACATTCAGCGTCTGAGCAGCCACGACACACATGACAGCAGGGTTTTCCCACATGCTTTCCAAATAGTGACCCACCTTCATAAGTGAGTCAGGATTATTTGTCGATTGTTGTACCATGACTCATGCAGTGCTCTGACGATGGTAATATGTTTTGACCAAGAAGAGTTGATGTCCAAGTGACAAATGTGAGCTATGCGTCATCCTAAACTAAGTAATCAATCATTTCCAGAGCTACTGTAGTTTCTTGCTGATCAATAATCCTTTTTTTCACTTTAAAAGTATAGTCACATTTTATTTTTTTATTTATTACTTGAAACCACATCAGATCACAAAAAATAAAAAGTCGTTAAAGGAAACACATCTTTGTGAGTGATCTATGGTTTCATTTTTTACTGTTAATAGTTAAGGTGCTGCTCTAATATGATAATGCTTGATTGAAGATTTTTAAGATATTGTATTAATAATTGCCTGGTGAATCCACAATGGCTTTCTCACAAATTAAACAGAGAGGCCAAAATAATTACAGTAATGCAAAATTAGATTCTTCTCTGAAAACATTACACCACCACGCAATGTAAGGTTAATGCGAAAGCTAGCCTAAATTAACAGCATTGCTAATTACCAAAAGGATTTTAATGTTTCTTTAATGGTTAATACACTAGTATGTAGAAACTGTTTAATTGAAATTATATTTTAATGCTAAAATATAATTATTATTTTTATCTATGTATATTCTAAGTTACTGTTTTGCAAAAATCAAGCAGAACAAATTGTAAAACACATAATTATTTTTTGATTAAGACATCAGATTGTAGTTATTTATTTGGATTCCTGAACAGAAAAATCAATTTTAGTGGTTGACTGTTCTGCTTGATAAATTTCTGACTTCTCAAAGAAACCCATTGAGTCAGCCACAAATTTGTGTATGAAAAGATGAATTCATTTTGAAATTCCTATTTTCTGTTTATTCATATATATATATATATATATATATATATATATATATATATATATACATGTGTGTGTGTGTGTATATATATATGTATGTATGTATGTATGTATGTATATGTACATGTATGTATTTATGTATATGTATATATGTATGTATGTATATATATGTTTATATATATGTGTGTTTATATATATATATACACATATACACATATACATATACATTTTATATATATATATATATATATATATATATATATATATATATATAGATATATATATAGATATAGATATATAGATATATATAGATATAGATATAGATATATGTCCAATAACAATAAAATTTTAAGTTTTAAAACAGTTTTTGAAAGAATCTTTAAACTTTTTTTCTGTTTTTATGACAGATGGTCTAATAAATTTGTTAAACACTGTATTTAATCAAGTACTCCTGTAAAGTTTGTGATATGCCTGTGTTTGTGTCTGTGTGTGTCTATGTGTCTGTTTTCTCATTAACTACAGACTCCTTCTCTGATTCTGTTTTCTGCCCATTTCATCTCAGGCATTGTTGCAGAGCAGTTTCTGAGCAGCACAGCCACCCAGCTGACGTACCACGGCCTATGTGAGCTGACCTCCACTGTGCAGGAAGGAGAGCTCTGTGTCTTTTTCAGGAATAACCATTTCAGCACCATGATCAAATACAAGGTAAAAACTGAAGAGCGATGACATCTTAACCGTATCTGATACATAGGCATGAGCTAGATAGGACGTTAGTTATTGTTTCTTGTAGATATCAAGATGGTTAATAAATAAACCTGTAAGGGAGCCAACGTTTCATAGAAGTAAAAGCACAAAACTGAAAGGGTATTTCCATGTGAAATATGCCATCTGAAACTCCTCTCTGTTCCTTTTCTTCTTTTCTTATCATTCTTTTTCCAAATCTCCCAGTAAATAGATTTTCTAACCCATTTTCTTCACACTTCTTCAGTTATGTCTGAAAATGTAACAGATTTAGATTATTAACTTGCTCATGAGTGCCGCTAATAGTACTCTAATTCAGGGCATGCACGTCTGCTTCCCTTCAGTTCCTGCTTACAGTGTGATGACTGCATCATTGCAGGCCTTTCCTGTTATCTACAGAGCAGGAAGTGAAGCCCACTTACTTTTATTTTGAAAAGTGTATTGTATGGCTGCCAAAGTCATCAGAGTGTGTGTCACCTCATATCTGCAGTATCATGACAGCTCAAGCTCTCTTGTAATCACTCAGCCCCACACTTTTACACAGACTTGCATGTAATCACACCTGACAAACAACCATGTACAGTTCTGTGGGCGTGCCCGATTGCTGCGCATTATGTGACTCTGATAATGAGTGTGTGTTCTGTTTGTTGTTCTCAGGGCCAGCTGTACCTCCTGGTCACAGATCAAGGCTTCCTGACGGAGGAGAAGGTTGTGTGGGAGAGTCTGCACAATGTTGACGGAGACGGCAACTTCTGCGACTCAGAGTTCCGGTTGCGGCCTCCTTCTGATCCAGAGACTGTGTATCGAGGCCAGCAGGATCAGATAGACCAGGTCTGAGCACTGAGGCAGAGCAGACTGGCAGAACCAGCAATTATCAACACTCAAAAACATGATTCGCTTCATCATGACATGCTTTTGGCCTTCATGGTTGTCTGTATTTTTTTGAAGATATAGAAATTTGAAAATGTGGTGCACAGAAAAGAACCAATTAGACTAAAGTAAGCACAAGACTCTTCACAGTCAAAGGATGGAAAGACAGTATGTGGTTTCTTAATTATTCATGACCTATATCTGCCCATATTAGCTTTTCAAACACACACAATAGCCTGGAAAGTACATACCATGGTTGCTTTCATCCATGCTTTACTCAATATCTCCACACTGGCCCTTAATGTACTGGTTTTATATCTCCTGGGCAAGTTTACTGGTTTCATAGCCTCCTGCTCATTGGTCAGCCAGACAGGTCCAGAGACACAGAGCTCGCTGACGAACAGTCTTCGTGGCTCCCACACACAACATGCAGACAAAACAAGAGAGTGGGGGCTATTACTTTTCATTCTCCCTGCTTACTCAGGCTCAGACCTCTTTATCTGGCCGAGAGGGCTGGGGGGGAAAAAAAATCTATCCAGGCAATTTTCTGCAACTGCAAACGCGTATTGATTCCAGTTGGGAAAATAGGCCTTTGCACTGACAAAGTACGTGACATAATAGAAGAAACTGAGCATAATACAATGGATGCCACCAACATAAAGGAGGTTTTGTAGACTGCAACACAACTAATTGCTCAAAAATTGTAATGGGTGTAGAACTGCAAATGACAGTTAATGACAGAGAACAGAAATAGGTCAGTTATTATGCAAGCACAGTATATAAATACAAGCATCATCATACTAAGTCTTCCTCTCTCTCTTTGTGCTCATGTGTGTTAGGACTATTTGATGGCGCTGTCGCTGCAACAGGAGCAGCAGAGTCAGGACCTCCAATGGGAGCAGCTCCCTGAGGGCATCAGTGACCTGGAGCTGGCTAAGAAGCTGCAAGAGGAGGAGGACCGACGAGCCTCACAATACTACCAGGAGCAGGAACAGGAACAGGCGGCTGCAGCAGCAGCCGCAGCAGCAGCACAAGCACAGGTGGGGAGGAGGAGGAGGGAAAGGGGTCTGGAGATGGAAGCAGGTGGGAGAGGGAGGAGAGGCAAGACTTTAAACAAATCTGGGACGTTTAATGTAGAATAGAGGGGAGAAGTGTTTTGGAAACAGATGGAACTCTATCCAAGGGTTTGAGCTCCAAAGGAGAAGCAAACAGCGCAGTGCTTTTTGTCTCATAATAACACATTTCTTGTTTAAGCTTTGATATAAATATTTTCCTAAAGAGGATTTCTATCAACCCCCTTACTTCATGTATAAGATAAACCTTTCAAATGTCTGTCAGTAGGAAGCATAAGTTGGTATTAATTTGTTTATTCCCTTTATGAAAAGTCTTGTTTCCACTGTCTTGTGTTTTGCATCACTTTTTCATCAAATATTTTTACATTCTTTAACCTTATATTGTTGAGTATCACAAAAAAAATCTAAATGAGGCACAAATAGATCAGACACAAAAAATCCCCTCTATTTGACTCAAATATCTCTCTTTTTTAGCACAAAAAATGTTAAAATTAAGGATAGTTGTGCCTGCCTATTGATTGCAATTGATTGTGTCACTACTGTGTTAGGCAGAGTCAGGTTTGGTGGACTGGTAGAGTTTTGATTTATCTGATTGATTGATTGATCAACAAAACAAAGTTCATCCATTCCATACCAAAATTAAAAACAAAACCAGCAATCATAGTCACTAAGCATCATATAATAATCTATTTGAAACACAAATGTATATACTGATGTGGCAAAACAAACAGGTGAAGCTTGGTTTTTGTACCTGTATTTGTACATTTACTCTCAAATGCAAACTGTTATGTTTAATTTAAAGCCACACTATGTAAGATTCCGGCTTTCAGCTCTCTAGGGGCCTCTAGTCGTTGAGTGTAACTGCACGGTAGTAAAACAGAGCTCCTCACACCAACGTGCGTTTGTTGACATACAGAGGGAGGAGAAGCAAGCCGACAGGACAGGTTTTTCGCTGCTTTCGCCATGATAACAACTCTACATTTGGCTTTCTTCCTCTTCTTTTTGTTTAACAGCGGGTGGCATCCAACGTCAGAGGAGCATTACTGCCACCCACTATGCAGGAGTGTGAGCCAGAGGTCCCTATTTCCATTAGAAAAATAAATGCATATTTACTTTAAACTAAATTCTGTTCATTAAATCTGTTCTGAAAATTCAAAAACTGCTTTATATTCTCTTTTTCCCAACGTTTAGCTTTCGCCTCAAGGGGGAAGTGATGTATGCTGTAAAGCAATCAAAGCAGTAAAAATTTGTAGTTTTTTGGTGTGGAAGTGTTCCTACCATCCACATCAAAGTTACATAGTGCCAGTGAAGACGATACAGACCCCCTCAGACCATGACAGAGGTGTCATTCAACCTGTTGTAAGGTGTCGTGCCATCACAATGACTCTAGAAATATTATATTAGGATGGAAAAACTACATAGTGTTGCTTTAATGAGTTGAACCTCCTAGACATTTCAAACTACTTTTCAATGCAACAAATGTTTGCTGGTTATTGTGATGGATTTAATTCAAAACTACTGCATACCTTTTAGGAGATATACCCTGTGATGCATCTAAAAAAATTACTGAAACAGTATGTCAATCATATCTCCAATTTCTTGCATGGAATTAGCCTGTATTGATAATCAGAGATTATTATGGACATTTTTTTCCTTACTTTTAAATATTCCACATTTTTATGATTTCTTGTACTCCTAATATTTATAATTTACTGATTTCTTAAATTGACTAATGGGCCACATTAAGTAAGGAGGACAGCTACAGGTGGCCCCTAAGCCACAGGTTGGCCATCCAAAATGGTAAAGGTATTTTATAAATGCAGTCATCACCATATTCTGTTTTTTATTGTTTATCACTATTTTTTTAGTGAAGTAAACTTCGGTTTATATGGTCCTAACTTGGTTTGGTTTTGTTTGTGTTTCATTTGGTTTGTGTCTGTTTATTTTTTAGGTTTATACCAACTCTCAGATTTCAAACAGCATCAAGATACAGTCATTAAATTGTGTATTTCTGTAGTTTGCAACTGTGCTGTTTAAAATTCTACTAACTCATAAAATTTGTAAGCATGTAAGTTTGTAGACAGTGCCTTGTTTCCTCATAATATCCACAACTACTTATGTTTTTTTTTCTTCTGTAACTTAAAAATAGAATAAGTGTTGATGTTGTATGTGTCCCCATGCTTCCACACAGTAAGTCATGTATGGCACTGGAATTATATAAGTAAATAATTACTTCTGGTTTAAAATTTCTTTAGTTCTGATGTGGCAATCGTATTAGATATTATAGTTCAACACAATTTATATGTTGCTTCTAACAAAGTTTATGATAAATTATAAGACTAAGAAATTTGCTTTTATTAAGTTTTTCTATTTCAGCATCATTCATCTGGATTTTAACTGATATTTTGTTTGCTAGTTGCAAAAATGATCAACTGTGTTTTGTTTAAATTAGTGTAAATTAGTCAATATCAGACCTTTTTAAATATTTGCAATTCACTCAGAAGCTGCTTCCTGATTTTTGCTGAAGTGGCATCCAGTACTGATCCATGGGAAACACCGGTATAGTCAGGAAAGGAGTGGGACTCCGTGCAGCTCCTTTGTGAAGCATTGCTCTTTTCATTTAAGGCTGAAATAAAGTCATTGATGGATGAATTCTGATAAAGGTCATGTACAGATGTACAGACGTGGAAAAAAATTTTGGTACCCTTCGGTTTAAGAAAGAAAAACCCACAATGGTCACTGAAATAACTTGAAGCTGACAAAGTAGTAATACATAAAAATTTACTGAAAATCAACTAATGAAAATCAGACATTGCTTTTGAATTGCGGTTCAACAGAATCATTTTAGAAAATAAAATAATGAAAATGGCCAGGACAAAAACGATGGTACCCTTAACATAATATTTCGTTGCACAACCTTTTGAGGCAAACACTGCAATCAGGCGATTTCTCTAACTCTCAATGAGACTTCTGCACCTGTCGACGGGTATTTTGGCCCACTCCTCATGAGCAAACTGCTCCAGCTGTCTCAGGTTTGAAGATTGTCTTCTCCAGACTGCATGTTTCAGCTCCTTCCACAAATGTTCAATAGGATTTAGATCAGGGCTCATAGAAGGCCACTTCAGAATAGTCCAATGTTTTGTTCGTTGCCATTCTTGGGTGTTTTAGCTGTGTGTTTTGGGTCTTTACCCTGTTGGAGGACCCATGACCTGTGACTGAGACCAAGCTTTCTGACACTGGGCAGCACATTTTGCTCCAGAATACCTTG
This sequence comes from Cetoscarus ocellatus, assembly GCA_037902135.1. Taxonomy (NCBI): domain Eukaryota; kingdom Metazoa; phylum Chordata; class Actinopteri; order Labriformes; family Labridae; genus Cetoscarus; species Cetoscarus ocellatus. The sequence continues at coordinate 6,452,952 of JBAMNC010000387.1, forward strand.
ATAGTCTTGAGATTTCATTGTACCTGCACAGATTCAAGACACTCTGTGCCAGACGCAGCAAAGCAGTCCCAGAACATAACTGAGCCTCCTCCATGTTTCACAGTAGGTACAGTGTTCTTTTCTTTGTATGCCTCATTTTTGCATCCGTGAACATAGAGCTGATGTGACTTGCCAAAAAGCTCCAGTTTTGTCTCATCTGTCCAAAGGGCATTCTCCCAGAAGCTTTGTGGCTTGTCAATATGCATTTTGGCAAATTCCAGTCTCGCATTTTTATGATTTGCTTTTAACAGTGATGTCCTCCATTAAGTCCACTTTGGCTCAAACTGTGACGGATGGTGCGATCTGATAATGATGTACCTCGACCTTGGAGTTCATCTCTAATCTCTTTGGATGTTGTTCTGGGCTCTTTGGTTACCATTCATATTATCCGTCTACTCAATTTTTCATCAGTTTTCCTCTTGCAGCCATGTCCAGGGAGGTTGGCTACAGTCCTGTGAACCTTAAACTTCTGAATAGTATGTACAACTGTAGTCACAGGAACATCAAGCTGCTTGGAGATGGTCGTATAGCCTTTACCTTTAACACACTTAATTGTCTATAATTGTCTATAATTTGTCTATAATTTTCTTTCTAATCTCCTGAGACAACTCTCTCCTTAGCTTTCTGTGGTCCATGTTCAGTGTGGTACACGCCACAATACCAGCACAGTGACTACTTTTCAGCCTTTCAATAGGCAGACTGACTGATTACAAGCTTGAAGACACCTGTGATGCTAAAATTACAGGACACACATTAGTTTAATATGACCTATGGTCAAATCATTTTCAATCTTTTCTAGGGGTACCATCATTTTTTTCCAGGCCAGTTTCATTATTTTGTTTTTTAAAATGATTCTGTTGAACCCAAATTCAAAAGCAATGTCTGATTTTCATTAGTTAATTTTCAATAAATTTTTATTTATTATTATTTTTGTCAGTTTCAAGTTATTTCAGTGACCAATTTGGGTTTTTCTTTCTTTAATGGAAGGGTACCAACATTTTTTTCGTCTGTATTTGCCCCCTTTATCAAAATACAGATATGTTTATCTTATGTAGAGAATATAACACTTTGGAACAATATGTCCACCTAACATTGGTAAACTAATATGGTCCACTCCATAACAAAACTTATCCACCCCCACCTTCTAAGGTATCTTATTGTGTTTATTTTTAAATCTGAGTATTTGAATGGATCATCTGAGCATTTTTGTTTCATATAAAGAACAAAATGATAATGTCCTGTTCAGAGCAACTGACAGCTTAACTTTAAACACACTCATATGTAAAACTGTTACTTGTTTGACTGTGTTGTCTGTTTGGTTGCAGCAAGGCCAGCAGGAGCCCACTGAGGGAGATGAGGCAGACAGAGGAGGTGCAGGAGGAGGAGCGCCAGGCAGTGGGACGGCAGCAGCAGCGGGGACCACAGCCAGCCCGGGGAAACAGTCCTCAAGTGGGGAGCGCAAAGCCAAGAAAGAATCGAAGGATAAAGACAAATGTGTTATTTTGTAACACACAGCGAGTCTGTGTGACCCTGTGTGAGTGTTTTGTGCATTTGCTTATCTGTGAGAAAGGGGAACGCGCCCCCTCCCTCTCCATTCAACGACAAATAAGGGAAGGAGCCGTTTGAGGAGGGGGCGCGACCAGACTAACAGAGGATCTGCTGCTCCCATACCACTGGTGCCTGCTATCCTCTATCCTCAGTGGAACCTGGACACCAGAGGAAGGGACACTACAACAACAACTACCCCCTTATCTTTCATAGTCGGCCAAACTTTGTTACAGGTTGCACAGTGCACTATATTTGTGATGTAGGGTTGAGCTTATTCGGGTGGGGTGGTGTGTTTTATCGCAAAAGACACCATCTGAAGAAACAAAACATCGCACTCCCGTCATTTTTTTTTTAACCATTAATTTCATTCATTTTCATTACTGCAGCTTATAAGCTTTTTTGTACGTATCATTATTTACAAAACGTATATATAAATAGGAACTTTTTTTGGTTTTTCAGTTCGCTGTTGATGCCAAGATTCACATTTTATGTCTTTGTCCGTTAAAGAGGAAGCTCTAGGAGAGGTTTTGTTTCCTCTGTGAACTGAGAGAGATTTTCTCTGTTAGAAACCATTGTTACACTATATTTGTCCCACTCAAAACACTATTTACCTAAGGGTTAATATACACCAGACAGCTGCCAGATACTGTAGCTACAATAACAGTACTCGTCACAGCTACTCTGTCCAGATTTGCCTTACCAGAGTATGGCAGTGTTGTATTCTGCTCTGTCTGAATGTGACTGTGTGTCTGTTTTCATGTGTGTATGGTTTGTACAATACATGTATGCTATGTGGTAGAACGGCGCATGTAGACATGACTTAGCATCAGTGATGTTAGAAGTTTCAATTTGGAAATATCCCTTTTTTTAGTTTGAGCAAAAATATGAGACATGAAATGTCTTTGTTAGAAAACCATTATTTGGACAGCGAAACAGAGAATAATTATGTGGATTTGAACGAAGGAAATTTTGATCTAATTTTTTTCTGTCAGACAAATGGCTTTTAGCATATGATACTTTTAGCGCTAGTATTTGATCACTCAAAGGATGGGTGCTTCTGAAAGATCCTTTTTTTTTCATGATCTCTTCTGGAAGCTTTTGGGAGAAATGCAGTTTGTGCCAGCACTATCATTATCTCTTCTCAGTTTCTGTAGGTTTAGGTTTCACTGCAGCCAATTTATGAAGAGAAATCTCACAGAATGCAGAAATTTGCATGTAATGATCTTCATTGATGAGGCTGGTGATGAAATGTTTGATCAAAATTTCACAGCTCTTAAACCAAACTGCAAATCTGCGATGTTGGGATACTAACAGAAGTGTATCAGGGCCAATCAGAAGACAGAAATCTTGAGGGGTGGAAGATATCTTTTAACTATGTACTTGAGAAAAAGCAAAAATGACACAAAAAAGTAAAAATGGTGATAATCATAATGAAGTGCAACTTTGAGTATATAGTCAAGAATTAAGCTGAATTACAATTTAGCTCTTTTAATCATTTCAATTCTATTCTTAAAGTTGTATTTCAACTTTTCTCTTGAGGTTTCAAATTTTTCTTAAAGGCCCCATCTTACAAAATACACTAACAGTTTTTGTTCCAAAATATATATGCCTATTGTCATTAGGGGATATGCCACAAATCCCAGATGAGAGATGCAAATTTGACCTCAGCAGATATTACTTGAAAGAACATTTCTCGGCATGTCTGTGTAACTTTGCTGTGCAGATGGATCTGCCTGACTTAATGTCTGTAATCAAGCAGATCCATCTTGCCAAGCTCCAATCTACAATGTTTGACCAAAGTGATATGACCCAAACAGCATCCTTAAGAGCAGGAAGAGGTAGGAGCTATGAGCAAGACTCCACCTGGAACTGACTGCTCGGACAGAGATTAGCATAGATGCTAACAGCTTCAGTAGCAGCTCTATCAGATCTTGACCGTATTTCTTTATTAAATGTAAAACAAATATCAGCACTACAAACCTCTCTATAGTAAGGATGTTTTTGTTTCACTTCCCACATGTTTTGCTGAGATTTTGTTTTACAAAGTGGCTCACATTCTATTCTTTATACCTGTGCAATAGGGCCCACATGCTACATTATCTGATTGGCCTGTAATAAATGTGATTAACGGAACGATTGTCCAATCACCTGCCTTATATGCTTTGAAAGGTTCTGCCCATTACCAAGCACTTTCAATGGGCTCTTTCGTAGATGGACTAGTGAAATATATTGATCAGTCCATCTGGCATGTCAGGTCAATGTCTGTGCAGTCAGTAAAAATTAGAGTACAGTGCTGGGAACCTGAAACTACACTGACTTCTTGAGAGGTGTGTGGTCAGCCATACCTCATGAGGATTCACACTGAAACAGCATTCTCTGAGCAGGGCTGAAACACAGGGGTTTATAGGCCTGCGAAAACACAGTTCCAGAGAGGAGAAACTTCAAAGATATGTTCTGGGGACACCTTGAGCCAGTGTAAATTTGTTGAAAAGGAGTAAAACCTGCAACTTTTAACAATTCTACTGTACTCACAGAATTGTGTTGTAGTATTTAAAACATTTCCCCTTTACCTCTGTTATTCCAGCTTTTCTCAAGCTACATTTGAAAAGATCCTTCTTTCCATAATTTGTATTTCTTTTATCTGACCCTAATACTCCTACCTAGATAAACTATGTCTTTAAATTTCAATATCTGTTTAGGAAATATACTGTTTATATATATTTCTTCTCAATGCTGTTACTCTTTTGATTTATCGTTCCTGCTTTGGATGTTACATTTTTACAGAAAACATTTTTTTATTTATGGGAAGTAAGGCCTGAAGGTAGAAGTTAACCTATTTGTCTACCCAGGGGTCATACTGTTTGATTGCTATGTTTATTTTCACTTTTTGTGTGCATTTCATTGCAGCTTTCAGCATTCAAATACATGATGTAAATATTAGTGTCAGATTTAGCTGGTGGTTTGTGCCATTATCATACCATGGGACTGCCTCCTGAGAAACTTTTCTATCTATACATTCCAATTGGATGCCTTGACTCAAGCCTTCTGTTACAGACTGAGGGAGACAGTCATGTTTGGTTGGAGGTCTTTGCAGTGCTTGTAAACTGGTCGCTGATTCTTCAGAGAGAGCATATTCATTGTGAGGACAGGATGAAGACGTGGAGGCAGCAGGTGACCTACTTTTCTAATGGGCTTCATGTTTGTGATGCCCTTATATATATATATATATATATATATATATATATATATATATATATATATATATATATATATATACATATATATATATATATATATATATATATATATATATATATATATATATATATATATATATATATATATATATATATATATATATATATATATATATATATATTCATATATATATATATATATATATATATATTCATATATATATATATATATATATATATATATATATATATATATATATATATATATTCATATATATATATATATATATATTCATATATATATATATATATATATATATATATTCATATATATATATATATATATATATATATTCATATATATATATATATATATATATATATATTCATATATATATATATATATATATATATATATATATATTCATATATATATATATATATATATATATATATATATATATATATATATATATATATATTCATATATATATATATATATATATATATATATATATATATATATATATATATTCATATATATATATAAAAACGCCTTACATTGCAACGAAGTTAATAGGACAAAAGGAAACAGGTGTATTTCCAGATTGAGACAATCCATGCGTTTTCCACATGAACATCAGGAACACTCTCAGGCCTTTTCTGAAGGGACATATCCTCCACTGTCTTCTATTTTGTGGCACTGTTCCTACGCCTGTTTGTCAGTCACATTTTTAATTATCTGTGTATCCATTCAAACCACTATTTTCTTTGAAGGTCTTATTTAAGATCCACATTGTTGAGTTTCACACTAGAATTAAGCTGCTTTTCTCATGTTAACTTGGACTACCTGTTAAAAAGGAAAATCCCCTTTGTAGAGGGTTTAACTTTTTCATTGTGTACAAGTTTTATTAACTCCTACACAGTTTCATCCCATCAAGCTTAATTAAAAACATGTAATCAAAAAGTGACAGTAGGAGGAGAACTTAGTGATAACATTTTTTTTTATTGGTCATTTATGTCTCTGCCCGTGAGGTGTCAATGCTGAATAGGAAACTTTTGTGCTGAGGAGGAGTGGGCCTGGCAGGAGAAAGAAAAGGAGAAGGAGGAAGATTTTTTTCATCATGCACTTTCAGGAATAAAGTCAAAATGTCAACTTCTTCTAAACTTGTTTAGTTAAGTGTGTACCCCCCCTGAACAGAATTCTGCAAAAATCCTAAAACTGATTAATACACTGTGTTAATGAGTTCTAAGAGGAAGAATTTATTTGTTATCAAAGCCAACCTAAAGATTCTTTTCACCAATTCATGTGTACCAGACATTTGTTTGTTTCCAGCTTGGGGTCAGGATTCCCCTTGTGGGGTGCACAAGGCTCTTTCCACTTTATAGTCAAATAAGGTAAATATAATTTAACTCAAAGAACACACTGAATACAGGCTGGTCTTAAAGGTCTTTTAAAAATGTTTGTTGGACCATTTTATCTAGATTTTATCTATAAAAACAATTAAAAAAAAATGTTTCTTTGAGACAGCAATGTATCACATTTCCAGGACCCTGTGGATGGGGGTGTCCACTCTGCTTAAACTCTTTTCACAGTACATTTGTGCTGATGTGCAGCAACAAACCTCTGTCATCATTACACCCTGAGATGTTCACAATAATTTCATGAGGACATGATATTCTTGTTGATTTACGGTGCAGTACGACTTATGAGGAGCACAAGAGTGTAACATGGCGTGCATTTCACACACACAAAGACAGACACACACATTAGCCCCATTCATGTTGCTGTTTCAAGATGTAATATCCATGCCCCTGTGAAGTTTTGCCTCTACTATAGACATCACAAAGACAAAATGGTGGAGATGGATCAACCCCCTTTTGTTTCATCTCCTGAGGTATTTTGGAGGTATAATTTTGGTGAGAGGGAAGCACAATATCACACCTCTGGCACTACCTCTGGAGATGGAACAAATGGAGTGTAAACTCTGCCACCCTCATTCTGTCTCTGGGGCAGACAGGGTGGAGGTGAAGTGGTCACAGGGGCGTAAATAGTAGGTCTTAAAATAGCGGTATGAACTGGGCTCAAGGAACAACTGGAGAAGCTCAGAGGAAAATGTTTTTGTGAACTACTGATATAGAGGTATTTAGTGCATACACTGTTTAAGTCTGAAAAAGGATGACTTTATTTGCATAACTTTTTTTTAATTTGTTTTTCAAAAATTTCTCATCATTTGTCCTTGACATTTTGACTTGATTCAGGTCAGTTTGACATGTTCTTAAAGTGCATCATAAAAATAGGAAACATCTCACTTTTTCTCTCATGCCTGACACTGACACTGACACTGGTCTATACTTTAGTCAGTTTGAGATTTTTTTTTCTTTTTTTAAGGTGTTACCATGAGTGAAGAGTGCATTGTGACATACGCCACACATTTTTACTCTGTTATTTCAGATTAACTACTGTGCAATAGCTTGCTTTACATAGCTATTATTACCAGATTTTAATATTTTTAAGTTCAACTGTTCGTTCACCATGATTCCTACGATGTATTGATCAAAAGGATTTTGTGTGTTCAATGTCTCAAAGTGGTTTCTTGTATGCCTTGTAAAAGTGATGGTGGGGTAAATGCTGTAAAAAATTAGTGTATTGACAAGAAAAAGTAGTTGTAATTTGGTTTTTGCACTGTTACATTGATATGCACTAACAGAAGAGAAACATACCTCATTTTATACAGAACATTAATTGTGCAAGAGTGCTATTGTTCTTTGGGTACCTTTTAAAACTGGATAATGGCCAAAGGATTCTTTCAACTTGGTGGTGGTAACTTAGGCAAACTGATTAATATTAATTTGTAAAAGTATGAAAGGGCTGTTTCAATGCTTTGGCTTAAAATGAAAGCGAACATCTGTAAAAAAAAAATTAAAAAAAAATGGTACCATTTCAATAGAGCTTGCTGCAATTTGATATGTTCAGGTTAGTAGTACACCTCTACCTGGGGAAGGTGCAGTGGCTTGAGCCAAGATGAAGGGGACATCAATAATAATATATTGATGGATTTTAATTTTACAACTAGAGAGAGTTTTAACAAAGAGCAAACTATCTGTTGGCATCTGTATTTGGCCTGGTCAGATAAAAGGCGTAGGTGCACCCCTAATTCAGGTGATTTTTTTTTTTCAACAGTCCACTATGTAACTACACAACTTTTCAAATGCTCTCAAACTTTTAAACCAGAACAGGCGAGAAGGCTCCTCTATAAGGCTCCAGTGTTGTCATCTATGTAGCACAAGAGGGAAAAGTTCATTCTTGTTGTAGGAGACACACATCCAGACTGCTGAACAATCTAAATGGAGATGCAATATATCACACTCTCACATTTTACTTTGTGGTGCATGTACTTAAGGCAGAGTAAAATTAGATTTAATTTCTCCCTGAAGAATATCATTTCCTTTGTATGGCCCATTCTGTTTATATTTCACATTAAAAGAACATACAATCAAAAGGAAGGTGTTTGTGAATATGGGAAGATGCTCATTTGTGTTATTTTCAGTGTTCATCTATTTACATAAATGACCAAATAATGTATGTAGCCTTTCACATTACAGTCACATAATGTATGTGGTTTTATATATATATATATATATATATATATATATATATATATATATATATATATATATATATATATATATATATATATATATATATATATATATATACATATATATATACAAAATGCCTTATAGACGAGGGACATTCAACCTGATTAGAAATACTAGGATAATAAAAGACTACGATTAATAATTGCTTTGTTGTCATTTGTAATGAACCCCTTCCTCTACTGAGACACTTTTATATGTAGTTTTATTTTAAAAAAGGTTTCTCTATAAGATAAAAGCACAAACTTTAGGAGGAAATCAGTTTTAGAGATCAATAGTCTTTATCTGTGTATCTAATTGGACTGTTTTTGTGTAAAGGTGTATTAGGGCCACTCTTAAAGAGAGAAAAGATGTGTTAATCTTTATGATACAGGAAATTGAACATAATTTACAAATTCAAGAAGCTCTTAATCTACACGAAGATCAAGGGATTTTTTTTTTCCAAGTCTTTAATTTTGATTTCAGGAACTCTAAAAGTATATCGTTCAGCTGTAAAGTGCTGTGAAGTTGAAGGACAAACGTATAACCTTGTGTGTTTGTGTTCCTCTAAGTAGCCCGTTCAAGACTGTAGCTCCTCAGACTTTGGATGTTGATGATGTGATGATTCTGAGCTTAAACCACAACTACTCTTTTATTACTCCGTCCATGTAAAAATGAATTTGATCAGGCTCTCAACTGCAGGCATATCGCAACTATGATGCACCAGATGGACTGTTTCACATATCCATGGAATATATTTCAGTCCATTGACATCGTTGAGGACAGGACATTTCAGGGGCTAAAATGTTGTATTTAAAATGGGCCGATCAGAGACTTGCAGTCACTTCTCCCTTTCAGCACAACAAACCCACACTCTTGTCAACCACCTTTTTGTGCCTTAAGGACACTAAAAAGTCTGATCTTTTTCTGGCAGGAAACAAACATTTAAACTTAAATCTTTAGATGGATGGACCTGATGACAGACATGAACTCTGGCAAATCCAGCCACTTTACAAGTTTATGGCACAAGGCACACAGCTTCATCTGGAACTGATTTACATCCACAAAAAAAACCTCTAAACATTCTAATATCTACATTTTGAGTTTGGTTTCTTATGAGTTAACATCTTACATTTTTCCCTAAAAAACACCTAATTTTATGCTGCCATATAACAGAACTACCAAGTTCAAGTCAAATCAGGAACAGTTCATCTTAGAGCTCTTTGGAAGAACTTCAAGTTGATCAATTTGGGCACTCCTCGTGGACTAGGGAATACCTTGTCCATTTGCTAATTTTGTCTGCAGGCATTTAAAAAATAATAATACAAAAACACTAGGACTAAAGTGGTGCCAGATCCAAGTAAGGTACATGTATCTGCTTCATTAACAGTCAAAGGTGTCCTTTATTGACAATCACAAAGAAACTGAAAACGCTGTTAAAGCTGCATGCATGTTGTTCACATATCTCACACTCTGGTGGAGAAACTGGAGGTCATTCTGTTTTATATAATATTAAAAAAAAAAATCCTCAAAGGGGCTTAAAACGATGTGGGATCAAATGAATGCACAAGTGTGTCTGCCGGATGACCACAGATGACATAGATGGACCACATCTTACCACAAAGAAACAGTTTGAAGTTTTGTGTTTAAAAGAACAATCCAACTGCACCGGATAACTTGGTTTCTTGAATTGACTTGTATTATGACTCAATTTTTAAATAAGACTCAAAGTATTTTACATACAGTAACAACAGAAAACCTGACAGAGGCCCAACTGTTATGCTTTACCCCCTTCCTAATTAAATAAAATTTCATTCACAAAGTCTGACAGCTATAAATAAAAAGCATCATAGCCAAAGTACATGCAATGAAGACTAGGAAAAGTTGGTCCGAATACAGAAAAAAGAAAAAAAAGTTTTTTTAAAAATACCTACAACAAAGTGAAATCAGTAAATAACACTTTACAAAGGTGTATTGTGACACTCTCCAAACAATGTCCACGAAGCCTTCTGTAGTTAAAATTCAGGATAAATTAAAAAAAAAAAAAAAAACTTTTCCAACTTCAGCACACAGCTGTTTTGTTCTATACAGGAAGGTTAAATGACGTAGAAAAAACATGGTTGACTATCAAGTCTGATCCAATATAAAGTCGAAAGAATGAGAAAATACATTTACATTTCTGATGCTTAGAAGCAAATGACTCTCAAAACACAGAATCTCCTGCAGTAACAGACTTACAGGTCAAAATTTATTTCAATCCAATTTATGGCTGATAGGAGGTATTTTGCTACAATGCAGGCTTGTTTAGTTTGACATTTTTTAGCAAGCTGATCTCATCTTTACAAAATACATCAAAAACGAAGTCTGACTTTTAAGAGAAACAATTAAAAAAAAAAGTCCTATGTCTCCCACCTCTTCAGAAATTAAAATCCAGGTATGAGGATGCTCTATTATACACCAAATAAAACGCATTATACAGGAAAACTGTGTGTGGTACTCGGCTATTGAAAATATACAAACACTCAGTAAGAGGAGACATTAGTAACGCCACTTCAAAACTTGTTACAAAGACACAGGGCTGTACAGTAGCTTCCTAAAGAGAAGTCAAATATGTGCAGGGGGTTGTTTACATGTAACAGCAGAACTGTTAGAGAACCCTACAATGAGGTAAACACTGGTCTATACAAAATAAAATAACGTACCACCGAAAACTTCAGACTCTAAAAATTAGTTCAGAAAAGTCTCCAAATTTCCTAGGTGCTTTCAAGTGGTGGGTTTGGTTTCAGTTAGTACTGCCTTTGAGTTCCTTTGTAGGGCTTGAATCCGCCTACGTTGCCACTGCTGGGCATGGTGTTGCTGGTGATCTGTACGATTCGGTTTAACCCCGTCGATGAATGACTGCAAAACAAAAGTAAAGGTGGAGTGAAAGAGAGCTCAGAGCAGGAATCAGCTGTTCAGTCTTGATTCATCTGAAATGTGTACCTGGAAGGTGCCATCATGCTGCCCCGGGTGTCTCCCATCCTGCGATTATCAGGGTAGCCTCCACCCTGCGAGCTTGACCCGCCATGCCATTCCTTCCTCATACCCTGCTCCCTGCTGTGACGCTCCACCACCACCTGCCGACCAGAACTGAAGGGCTGCACACACACAGGAATTGAGTCAGAAATATGAATTGTAGTGATATATGACTATTCAACACACACTACAGCATCTTATCAGTAACAAAGACTATGGACCTTTAACAAATGCGTGACTTAAGACGCCACTGTCATCAATAAGATACAACGCAGTCCATTAGTTACATCCAGAGGTAGTTACTTTTGGAGCCTTAAAAGTCACCAACAGTAGCAGAAATTAATTTACCCAATCCAAACATCAGTGACTGTCATAAAGTTAGGTCAGCTTAAGGACTGATAGACAGAAAAACAAGCTAAGAAATTAAAAAAAAAAACTTTTTTCTTGGTCATACACAGGCGATTATCTTCAAGATTAAGTTCAGTTAAGTTCATCCTTGCAAATACCTCTTTGATTAGTTACTAGCTCGTAGTCTGATATGGGGGACTATGCTGCTTTAGCAAGGCACACACCAGCTGAGCCTTGTGTGTGAGTATGCCCTTCAAGACAGACATTTCCAGATCAAGAATTTAGCATTTTACATATGGATGAGTTTTTCAATAAATGACAAGGGAAAACAAACTCTGGGGGTTTTGTTTATAGACAACACTGTACATACACATGTTTATAAAGAACAAACCTGATAGTGAAATATGCTAAGTGGTCAAAAAATGAACATTTAAGAGGCAAAGGGAGACTGGCCACACTGATGGTGAAGATGTGAATTAACTGTATATTGATATCCCTTAAACATTCAACTTCTCCAAAACCTGTGCCATCAGTGCAAACAACAGTGGGCCATGGAGCCAGCACTTTTTAAAGATTTCCTTATGATCACAGAGTGTATATTTGGTCCAGATTAAAGATTACTGGACTGCAGGACGCAGAGAAAATGCGTCACATGCTTTCTCCTCTTGTCACTTTGCAATTCTTTTCCAACAAGCATTTGTAGAATAAATAATTGTTTGTATTAAGCCTGGACAGAACCTCACACTCTCATATTGAATACCCTAACATCAGTCAGTGAGGACTGAGTTTACCAGGATTAAATAAACAAATGGATTAGCAATTTATGGGTGATGATTAACCATGAATGTTTCAGTTCTGCAGCATGAGCATTTGATTGTAGCATAAATGTGGTTTTGGTCCTTTTTTTCCTGTTTTTCATGTTTGCTGTTGTAAACAATATGAGGTCTAAGCCCCTGATGAATTCATAACCACCTTGGTTGCTTTGTAACAGCGTTTATTTTTCCTTTGCCCTCATTCCAGATGTATTTGTGATTTCTCTCCAATCCCAAGATGTGCTGGCTCATTTAACGCACTTTCATTCATAAGAAGCCTTGCATTGACTGTTTTTGGCTGAATGTGAGCATGTGCAGAGAGAGAATTAGGAGGCTGACCCACATGTGCACATCTCCAAGTGGAAGGATGATTTATCAAGTGAAAGCGAATTGAAGATTTTTGTGCATATACACACTTACATTTTAGTTTGTATTTTATGCGTTTTTTTAACGAAACCTCAGATCCTTCTAGAACAGATAAGTAACAGCTAGCTGTGACTAACAGTGTTGATCCAATATATCTACCTAAATAACATTCCACAGCAAAAATAAGTTTCAACACTATGCAGGCCCTTCATGTTTAGTCTAGCATGCAGTGTTACTGATGAGCAGATGGAGGTGATGCTCACTCACTCCTGTAAGGTGGAAAATTAACAAAGTGCTCCTCATCATGTGAAAATTCCAAACACCTGAAGATGAACTCTGAGTGCCAGTCAGTGGCCAAACTGACCTGTTCACTCATCACCATGGATCTCCCACCATCTCGGTCATTAAAGCTACTCCTTCCACGACCACTAGAGGAGCCACCTCTGATTGAGGGGCCCGGACCATCTCTGCCAGGTCGATCTGTGCGCATTCTCATAGGCCCTCTGTTCAAGAAAGATAAAAATAAAATAGAAAAAAATCAAACACTTGAATGAAAAACTGTCAACTGACAAAGTACCTTAATTTTTTTTGTTATTACCTTATGTCTCCTTTGTTAGTGTTAATCCCACCATCATTTTTCCAGCCATGCCCTCCATCCCTGGGTGAGCGGTTATGTGACATGCCAGGCATTGCAGCTCTGGCTCCCATTGGGCGATCGTGCATTGGCACAAGCCGTCTGTCTTCTCTTTCCCTGCGGTCGGTGTCCCGGAGTTCTGCACGAGGTGGAGGGGGTGGCTCAGTTCTTCGCACCGTTTCAAAGTTCTTTGGGAAACGATCAAAGCCTGCACTCTCTCTGTGTGGAGCAGGTCGGCTCTTCTTCACCTCGGGCTCACCATCAAACCGGTTACGTCTAAACAGACACAGAACATGGACAAGTAATGTCAACCAAAATAAATGGGAAAGAGACTCTTAAAGATACTGCCAATCCTAGGACCGGGGTATAGTACCAAACAGAGATGAACTAGAGGGACTCCTGGAAATGCACTTTATTGTATTTTTTACCAATAAAATGAGTTATGACTCCATTTCTTTACTCCTCCAAGAAATTCATGAGACTGCGATTTTGCGTGCGCAACAAAACCAGAGCTCAATTGTTCAAGACCATTACTTTTATCACCCCAAAGCAAGTAAGTGACTGAAAAAAACTGATAAATGTATTCATAGGCTATGTGTGAGAGCAAAGATGACAACTGTCATGATAAAAAAAAAATTTCCAATTCATCCTACTCATGTTTCAAATAGTATTAACATTTTGACAACCAACAATGCGCTTCCAACAAAAAAAGGCCTTTTTAAAGATGATTTTTAACAACTAAAAAAAGAGACAAAGGTTGCTTCTACATAGTTCTCAGGTCTCAGTGCAGTTTAGGAAAAGTTGCAGCATTGCAAACATGTTTCATTTGGTTTAGTTAGCTTACACATTTTACTTAGTTAAGTAGACCATGCCTGTCAAATCTGTGTAATTTAGCCACTCCCCACTGCCAGGCACTGAAACTGCAGAGTTAGTTCTGGCCAAGTGGCCTATTTTTGCACTGTGACCCATGAATACGCAACCAGGGATTTAGGAGTAACATTGTTAGGCTTCAAACAGTGTAGCAGTGTTTTAAGCGATAAAAAAAAAGATAAAGTTGTATTTAGGTTATGTTAAATGACACTGGCATGTTGAACAAAGAGATAGCTCAGGCTATAAATGCTGTAGTGTGTGTCTCTTGCTTCATACTGTCCTTATACTAATAAACATTAAATAAATATTTAATACCATATTCGGCACAGACTTGTAGTCAGTAATCTGTTTGAGGGCTGGAGGTTAGCTGTGCTGGCAATGCCAATATTAGCTACGCTGGTTGATATTATCTATTAATATGATATTAGCTTGCTTACTGTTGTTTTTTTCCCCGCCAAATTCAATCCACAATGCACAGGTTTTTTGTTTGCATTCCTTGTTTGGTTTGGATCACTTTCATCCCCACTGCAAACCAGACAGCGGTTTGCTAGGAAGCAAACAAGGGCACCCTGTTTTCAAGCAGACCAGAGTTTGGTTCTCAGGTCCACACCAGTGTTCATTTAAGATTTCACTCCACCCAAAATCAAACCTTCCAAAAAAGCAAACTAGAATGTGTTCTGTCCAGACCAAAAATGTTAGGAGTGGAAGCGTCCCTAAAATAGTAATACTGTCTCGTCTAAGGGAGTTCTGTTTTGAGATGTCTGGTGGGGCTGATCATCTTTGAGATTTAAGACTTCAGAGCATCTAAGACCCTTGCAATTTAGTTATGACAAAGCCCAGGAGACCCTCAAACAAAACCATTTAGAGGAGTTCATCCATCATTTTTGTCCACATATGACTACTCCTTTATTTAAAACATCCTCAATTTCAACTTAACTCAGAGTTGTAACATGTCGAAACATCTTCAATGAAAAAGGGTGGAAGTGTTTCTGTAATGGATTAGTTCAGGTTTATGGATCAAACAGTAGTACCTGTCAAATGTGTTGGGCTGCTCGGAGGCTGCCTCTGGAAAGCGACTTCTGTCTCTGGGATTGAAGTTCGAAAAGCGGTTCTGCTGCCTGTTGAAATTTGAGCCTTGGTTTATACGGACATCAGACTGTGACTGCATCTTCTTGTTACCATTCCAATATGGTTCATCTCTCCGCCTGAAATATTTTACACAAACATTGTCAGAAGTCTTTCACTCAAAACTTCTGCCTATTAGCTCTCTTTAGGTATTAGAAATTGTACAAGTTGTATACAAAACTGATGTGGATAATATTTATGACACAAGACTTATCTTTCTTCACATATAATCTTATAATGGTAGTATCCCGAGTAAATTTTTCCCCTGCTGGGGCACCAATAGTCTGGGGTTATATCGACATGCCCCATGTGCAAAGGTTGTTGTCATTAGCAGAAGCTGCCTGGGTTCAAATCCACTCTATCGCTCCATTCTCTGACGTCTTCCCTACTTTCTTTCTCCTAATTTCCAACTCTATAAAAATTCTGCAGTGAAAATGTGACACTTGCATGTAGATTTTACACTAACATGTCTCCGTCAATATGAAATAATTTCTAAAATAAAAAACTCGTGTACTACGTTCTTCACCAAAAATATAGATAAAAGAGAAATAAAAGGCTGTAAGATTCCTGAGTTTACTTGGCCACTGCATGATAAATTTAAAAGAGAAACTTCGCTTTTTCCTGGCTATTTTATTACAAGTAGTATTATTTATTTTCACTGTTGACCTCCCCATATTACAATGCAGCTTTATAGCAATTTATTTTATATATCCATATTTTATATCTGTTGACACAATTTGTTCAGCCTGTGAACAAGTAATACAAAAACTCCTCAAATTACACAGTCTTACTCAAAAAATAGCTCCAAAAAATGCGCAACATCTCTTTGTTTTTTTTTATCTCTGTCTCAAGATTAATTCAAAAAGCATAAAGTTCTATGAGAAACCAAGTCTGCTTCTGAGCAGAGATAGGTTAAGTAACTCAAAGACCACAATGGCACTTCCTCACCATGCGCGAGAAAATCTGCAAATGAGGAGCGGGCTGACTAAACTTCTGTAACTTTCAGGTCATATTGAATAATTATTAACGGATTTCTTTTCTTTAAAGTCATCAGCACCAGGTTTACAAGTGTAATGCTGCACAGTCGATACAGTCTTGCTTTCTCAACTAAGCATGGCTGTTAGTGTCAGTTTATGAATAAGTAGAAGTGCTCCAAGACAACAAACCTCCACTAAGGCATTTCTGAAAACATCTGCCCTATCCTATCAATGTAAACTTATCCTTTAAAAAAAAAAATCCCTGGATCTGCATCCAGATTTGGATCACCACCAAAATCTAATCACTTCTTCCTTGTGCCATGACAATCACTGCCTGAACTTTTTTTTTTAATCAAAATCCATTAATAAATTTCTGAATTATCCTATTAACAAAATAATTAACTAACTAACAAATGCCAGTAAAAACATCCTCTTTGGCAAAGGCCATAAGCTCATGCAAAAAGGCAGGTCAGTTTTACCCCCCAATATGCACACAATGAGTCATTAAAATGTAAGTAACACACATCTGTGCGCATTAAGTTTGTGCTTATGTTTTATTAAAACCTGGGAGTGTCAGAAATAATTCTTCCAGATATTAGTCAGACCCACAATGTGATGATCACATCTTCGACACTATTTGTCAATTCAGAGATCTTAAGTTGGCCAGTCATGCATCTGTATTACATTTGTAGAAATAATCATAAAAAGGAAATAACTTATATGAGAAATAAATATGCTTTAAGTCCATCCAACAAACATACAAAAATGCATCTCTGCATTGTTCTCACATTTCCCTCTCTGTGTTCAGGGGGCTCATTCATCAGCAGACTGACAAGGGTCAGTCACGCCAACTCAGGGGGCAGATGAGGCTCATGCAGAGCTGTGTTCATTTAGTGTGAACAGCTGTGACCTTGTTACTTATCTATCCAGCCTTTGTGTGTGAACTAAAATGTCATATATATATTAGGCACTTTCCAAACCTTGAAACACCATTTAAATTTAAGTACTTTCAAAGACTTCAAGCAACCATACAAACCCTGCATCTTATATATCTACAAAATCCCTTGCAGCCAAAAGAGGACAGTAAGCCATTATATAAGATACCTGTAAAATAGCGTAAGGACTACTTTTGTGGCTCAAAATCATGCTCATTTCACAGACATAACTGCACACTTAAGGCAGCTCACTTTTAGCCTTACAAGTTTGCGCTTGAGACCATTGCAATTGGCCATAACCTGACATCTGTCAAATGGCTCAGAGATAAAATACAAAATCATTATGTACCCATGGTCAACTTCACGGCTTCTTTTGAGGTTGTTTCTCTTTTCTTGCTCACAACGAAGCTGCTCCTGCTGCCTCCTCAGCTCCTCTCGTTCACGGGCCATGCGCTCTGCCTCTTTGCGGCGTTCCTGCATTTAGCAATGTATTAAATTTAAAACATGGATACAGATTTCCTTCAATCAGCCACATAACAGAAATCCTTTGCTGCAAATGTCAAGTAAATTACCATGTCTGACATGGACTTAAGGATTCAGTGGAAATATTAGTGAACTATTTTCTTTTTTAACAAGCAAGTGAATTTGCTCACTGTACCTGTTCAATGCGGATTCTCTCTCTTTCTAGTCTTTCCCTCTCCAGGCGTTCCCTTTCCAACTTCTGCCGTTCCATCTCAAGTCTCTGGCGCTCACGGAGCAGATTCTCCCGTTCTTCTCGCTCCCGCAGCAGTCGTATACGTTCACGCTCTCGCCGTTCTCTTTCAGCAATTTCACGACGCCTGAGAACAAAACACATTCCTTAACTAAAAACTGTAGGATGATAGAAACAGCAAAACTGTAATCCTACTTAAAGTGTGTAAGATATGAGCTAACAAAAAGTACCTGCGCAACTCCACAGCTCTACGCACACGCTCTGCGCGAGCCATCCGTTCACGCATCCTCTGTTCCTTCATCTTCTCAAAAGGCAAAATGTCCTCCCCTTTGTTCACAAAAGGACGCTGTCTTGCTTTCATCATCTCAAACTAAGAATGGAAAAAAGTACATTAGTACATCATTGGATAAAAAGTTAACAGAATACATAAGAATAGGTATTATCACCATTTTTATACCTCTTCTGGAGGCATCAATCCTCTTGGCCGTCTCTGAACATTCATGTTGCCAAAAGGCTGAAAAGAGGATCAAACAGTACTGCCTTTAATGTCTTTTTCAGAAAAAAACAATAGACAAATGCTTTAAAATCATAACAAATTGTCATAGGATATCAGCAGATCTCTTACTTTGTCGAAATACCTTCCCCGTCTGAAAGGTCTCATTTTGCCAAAATTGGAATCTCCTTTGGCATAATGTGTTGCCATTGCTTTGCCTGGACTCTTAGTCCCTGAAGGCAAATAAAAATACATTAATATATTCAAAATAAAGACATGCGCACAGTGATAATGATAATTATGTTTCCTTAGTCAGGGGCGTGACAGAGTGTGAACTTACTTCCATGTTTTCTGTCATCTTTCTTTGCAGAATCTGCTCCTGAGTTTGATGGCACAGAATCTGGTTTTCCACCTTTGGCCTCTTGTTTCTTTGATGAATCCTTGTCTTTATCTGAAGGTTTGTCAGACTTCTTGTCTTCTTTTTTGGAGGATGTCTGTGCTCTGTCCATAAACAATACAGGAGTTAAATTTGATTCTTTCAACAAAGGATTCATTGTAAAAAAAAAAGTCTATCACCCACTTGTTCGTCATCTTTGTGCCACTGGAGCTGCGCTTATCACTTGATTTATTGAAACTTGTCTTGTCCTCTGCCTCCTGCTTTGTGCTTTCTTTCTTAAAAGGATCACTTTTTGCCTGAAAAACAACACCGGTAAAAAAAATCATTACTTAAATGTCGGTATTGAACAAATTTCTCTATCATCACTTGGTTTAATCACTCACCCTTTCGACAAAAATCTGCTGTCCATGGAGCTCTGTGCAGTCCAGGTGAGAGACGCAACGAGTCACCTCTGTACTGGAAGACATTGTCACCAACCCATAACATTTTGAACCAGGACTGCGGGCATTCGTAACCACCTTGGCACTTAAAACCTGTTGACATAAAAAAAATAATTTTAGCTCTCGATGTCACAAATGTAAATCTTCTATGATAATTCCAAACATAAAAAGAAACAAAGAAAATCCTAAAATCTAGTTGCTACTTACCTTCCCATATTTTCCAAACAGGTTCTTAAGATCAGCTGCTTTGGTGTTTGAAGACAAGCCGCTAACCCATATGTTATGAGAAGAGCTGCTGGTGCTGCTACTGCTGATGACTCCTGGTGGCGGTGAAAAAGTAGAATTAAAAAGCAAGCAAAGCAAAAAATGCTGCAAGTTTAATAAAATGAAAAAGCTGCCACCCTGTATTGTGCATTTTAATTAATTAGTAAGCAGGGATTCTTACCCATATCATCTTTCGATGGTTTTCCATCTCTGTCTCTTGAAGAGCTACAAAGTAAATATTGCAACAACAGAAGAGAAATGAGTGACAGTAAAAATTGACTTCTTTTTTGAGTGACAAGCATTCATTTAGTGGAATGAAAACACTATGTTTTATGTTTTCAGACATAAAGTCCTGTTGGCAAGGCGTAGATCTGAGCCAATGTCTCAAAAGCTTCATTGCTTTTCCAGTGGGGAGATGGGTCAAGTTGTCAGCCAATTTATTTTCTGGACCAATGAAATCTTCAGGTTTGTTCAACTTCAGAGCAAATTGTTTGGCCAAAAAAAGGAAAAAAAGGGGAAAAAACACTGCCATCTCAGGTACTACAGATTTAACAATGCCATTGCAGAAACTGGGGGAAAAAAAACTTAAAAACTGCAGAAAAGGTCAAAGTAACAAAATAAGAGGTGTGTTTTCAGATCCCGGTTAATTGCACAATTTAACCAACTTCAGAAAAAAAAACAAATCAAAGTAGTAAATGGCAGGATTAGGTACATCAGTGAATATTCCTCTTATGGCAAAGACAAAAATCTTGAGGCTACCCACAATGCTGGTTCCTAGTGAGCTGGACTTGGTAGTAGTATCAAAGAACTGACATAGAAAGACAAACCTCTTTGCTTGACCTGAAGCCCCAGCAGTGGAGGGGCCTTTCTTCCCAGAATCCTTCTCTTTGTCTCCTGTTTCAGCTTTCTTCAAGGCCTCCCTGCTGTCTTTCTTCATGGACTCGCCCCTGGATCCATCATCTCTCTTACCGTCTTTGTGGCCCTCTGTCTCCTCTCCCTTTGTGTCATCATCGGGGCCCGTCTCGGCAGAGGCCTCTGGCTCATCAGTGCCCTTCTCGGCATCTGGATCTGGAAGTTTCACATGTTTACCTGTTTCCAGGAGGTCGTCACCATCAACATCTAGGGTGATGGCATCTTCATTTTGGATGGAGACGGAGAGGTGATCATCCTCAGTGTCTTTAGAGGAACTCATGGCTTCAGCATCCATCTCAGCCAACTCGGCCTCCATCTCTGGCTCGGTGTCCACCTCTGGCTCAGCGTCCACCTCTGGCTCAGCATCCCCATCCATGTCTGGGTCAGCATCCTCATCCCCCTCTGGCTCAGGCTCAGGCTCCGAATCAGCCTCAGCCACCATGGCCTCTGACTCTGGTTCAGCCTCAGCCACAACCTCAGCCTCAGGCTCAGGCTGAGCAAGGCTGTCCTCACAGGGTGCGGGCTTAGAATTTTCACGAGTACCATCATCTGTATCAGTTACATCTGAGGGATTTAATAAGGATAAACAGGGCAAAACACAACTTTTAACATTGACATGGCGTGACCTATAAAGTAGAATAGAAAACACATTTAGTGTTAATGGTCATCAAGGGCGTTGACACCACAGGAAGACACAAACACACAATCTTCAGTGAAAATTCAGCATGATTCAGCGCTCTTCATCCGTTCACTCATATATAGGTCTTCAGTCACGCTCATACTGTGTGCGCAGCTCCAGACTCTTCTGTAATGCTTGGCTCTTCCGATGGGAAAGGTGAAATAATCACACGAAGAGGAAAAGCTCATTCCTGGTTGCTCTCTGTTATTTTTCCAATGAGTAAAATATGTCCCCAGCTGATCAGTGTGTGAAATGTCCTCTGAGTTTAAGGAAATCTTCATCATCACCCAATACTTCTTCTAAATCCAGTGACATCAATGTCACTTGTGAACATCAGACTGTAGATACAACTGTGTACAAAAGGTGAGTGCCCTTTGTCACAACACTGTCCCATCCTTTTTCCAGGTATTGCCATATGTTAGATGTCTTCACAGCACAAATCAAGCTGGGTCTTGAAATAGCTGGCAGAGATGTGAGCAATTTGGATGGAAGTCTGATGAATTCTGTCTTTTGATCATTCACTTGCCTCCTGATAAAAGGCCTCTGCATCTCTGCAAACAATCTTTTAGAAGTCAAGCCGTCTCTGAGCTTCCAGAATCCAAGCCTCAAATATAGGCTGTCTGAGACCGTGGATCAGATTCCTCTTTCCTGTGGAAAAAAATTCTCAAGTACGCAGACCATCATAGGCTGTCCATCATTGTTGATGTCCTCATGTCGCTTGGATGTTTTTACTTTAAATTGACTTGACATAAGAAATTGGCAGATGGTTTAAGAATCTTCATTCTTTTTTCCTCGTGTAGAACATTTGACAATCAATGTCAGAGGCGACAGAAATCCCTAAAGATCCTTGGTCATCCATGAAAAGACTTAACCAGGGTAATGGTAACCCATATCCAATGATTCATGTGCACAATCCAAAAAATGTGTCATTCTTCTTAAATTCTTCCTGAAGCACATCCTTTATTTTCCATTTTGCATCCTATGACCAGTATACTGTAGTATCAATTAAAGGTATGAAATACCACCAGATCAGGGTTGTACACATTACCAGTTTCGGTCACCATAAAGTTATAGCTGCAAAAAAGAAACAACATTATGTTACCATCAGGCACAAGTGTGCCAGTGTACATACCTTTCTCTGATTCATTGTCTTCATTTTCCTGGAAAACAAAATACTTGCATGAACAGTCTGTATTTTTATGCAATGCAATGCAACACAATTTAAATGCAATAAGATAAGATTAAATAGTCCTCTATACTCAAGTATAAACAAAGAAAGTTTAAACTGTGTTCAGAGCTTGAGTGTCGTGAAAGGTGCCCTTAAATAAAATGTATTATTATTATTATTATTATTATTATTAGAGTACAATTTCACTCTCTCATGCCCTGTTTATGCAAGGCACTGACATACATTTTTGACTTTAATATAACAAGGAACTGTCCTTTATGCTTCATATGTACACATTTCAATGCATGCTGTTTTATAACACATACCTCAATTGGAAACATGAAAAATAAGTTATAGCAAAAGAGACATAAAATGTTTTGTCCTTCTGCTGTTTTATCAAACTTAGTATGAGTAAGCCATGTTCTTTCCAGATGATGAGGCACTCTCAAGAGTTTGGGGGAGCAATATTGCCACCTGCTCTGTGGAAATGGCACAGCAATGATGTAAGAGCTTTTGTTTACAGGACATCATGAGTTGTGAATTTTTCATGCACCATTTGCACAGACACAGTGCAGTTTGGTGTCTGAATGCCAAAAATACATGTTAATCAGTGTTGATGCATTGTATAAACAGGGCCTAAATTTCATATGTATCGGTCTTCTCACCAACCTTGGAAATCATATCTTCCAATGGGACGTCTGCGTCGGAATCCCCCTTTTTCCCTGCAAGTTCAAGTGCAATTAAAAAAAAATCAAAAGATAAACCCAAACAGGACAAAGTAATCCTGCAGAGCCAGCCTGTCTCATTTTTTTTCAGTGCAGAGGATTTATTTACCTTTAGCTTTACCCCCTTTTTGAGTTGTTGTGTCAGGTGATGACTGAGTCTGAATGTTTTCTGGGTCACCATCTTCTTCTTCAATAGCCTTAAAAATAATACCAAGAAAGCCAGAAAAAAAGACAGTGAAAAAGACATTTCAAGCATTGGACAAATTAATCATATTAAGTGCATTATGAATTTCATTTTGAGATCTAAAGAGATTAAAATATATATCTGTCAACTCCCTTCTTAAATATAAAGGTTTGCAGTAATCCCACCATTACAGTTTTGGGATGGAATTACAAATAGAAATAGTAGCCAAAAGAAAATGATGGAAATGGTAAGATTTTATTCTGAAACAATTTGTCAAACACAAGATATTCATTGTCAGAATTTTCTATTAAATATTTTTAAAATGCATGAAAATGAAAGCTGACCCAACTATTGTAATGTTTTTTTGTAGTGTGCCCTATTCAAGATAATTGATGTATCAACATCATATGCTTCAGAAAAAGATGCACTTTCAACAGATGTCTGCATTTGAATGTGCAAGAACATGCTGTCAGTCAGTTGAACATTTTTTTCTGACATGAAAAATGTGATTTTTTTGAGTAAATATTATTCACTGAAGTAGGAGAAATAGCACACACGCCATTGACTGGTATACATGACTTAACTGTTCATTAATTTTACCCTCTATAAAACAAAAACCTCAAGCAAGTTTGGAAAGAGTAAATGCTGTCTTGTCAAGATATGTATTGTTCGGACTCTAGTACTCAACTATTTTCTTTTTGTGCTTACTCAATCTTAACCTGTTTTATGTGCTGGCAGTACAGATTACATGTCAAATTTTCAGTGAGGTTTTGTGGAGACAGCATCTTGTCTGTTCTCCAAGTGTCAATAAAATAATGTTCTTGGTCTCAAAAACAGCTAACACAAGGCTTACAAAAAAAACAAATTACATTAAACCTAAAAATTTCCCACAGCTGGGGTCATTTTCTGTCCAACTTTGTGTCACAGTACAAGACAGAAAACTGAACCTAAAAGTCTATATTTTGCTCAATATAGCTATTACGTATAAAGTTTAACATTTTAACTAGACAGCAAATTCTTAACTCCACCAACCTTCAAATGTTTTCATAATAAAGTGCAACTGTATACAATTTACAAATGATTGAAAATGTGTGGTTAGTGAGATGCTGGATAGGCAGTCTTGAATTTGTAATGCATTACAACATCTTATTATTTCAACAGAATCACAAAAGAACAAATATTTATTTAAAATCCTACTATGCAAAATATTACTGTATAACCTGATATATCAGACAGCTTGTTTTACACATCCATCAGAAACATTTCCCATGCATCAGGGCAACATGACTTAAAAAGTGAATGGGGAGCAGTGCCTGTCAAACTATGAAGTTTGGAATATCAAAAACATAAGAAAAAATCCAAGTTTTAGATTTCTCCCAAATCAACCCTTAGGATCAGGCTCACATAAGTCATAGTCAAATCACTTGGCACAAAAATGTGCTTTTTAAAAGCAAGTTATGAAAAATATATATGCTGAACCCTTACACTTGCTGATCTCCCAACACTGCATATAAGTCTTAATTTCATACCTCCTCTGTAATTTCCTGAAGAAGGCTGAGGCCGTAACATGTTGAAGTCTTTAAATAATTCTCTATTTATAGTACATGCCAATACAATAAAGACAATCTAAACTTTTTGATGAAATGCCTTGATTTCTTTGCTTTAAAAAAATGTTTCATTGTGATTAATTTCATTCTTAAATCAGTGTTATGTTTAATATGATGTGACAATTTGCTTTAATAGTTTGTACGACACATACATCAAAAAATTAGAACAAAATCCTTAGCTGAAAAAGTAGCAAGGACTTTAGTCATTCACAAAAATTAGTGAAGTAAATCGTACAAAATCTTTCTTTAAATGTCGCAGAGTTAAAGTAAGAAAGTTTCCACACACAAAAAAAATCAAAGCACAGATTCTCAAAACTGTATATTTGTGCAGTACTTCTGTAAATTTACTTACTTTACTTACTAAATTTACTCTTTAAATTGTTTATTTTTATTTATTATTACACCCAGCAAAACATGACAGTGTTCTGGAGTCTTTATTCTAATTATTACTACAGAGGTGATACAGATGTGACATTTACACATGGTAGAGATCATAGAAATAGTATTAAATATATAGTGGTGTGATGAGTCTTCAAAAACCGAAAGATCCATGTTTAGGTAATCAGTACTCGGTGTCACTCGAAAACGAAAGGGTCCAGAATCTGTTGTCTTTGATCTGCGGCTGCTGTTCACCCTCTGCCCACCAGGTTTCACTGTCACGGGTCCTGAATCTGCGGACCTGAGAGTGCAGCCTCCGGCTCTGCAGACTCATGGTTCTAGCCAAGAGCCCAGATTGACACCCACGTATAATAAGACACAAAACTGCAATTTAACTGGACCTGACTTGCACATTTTAATTGCTCAACAGTACAAGTGTAACTTTTATTTGTAACCTATGTACTTTAAACTTACTGAACGAGTTGAGCTGGACATAAGATACAACAAAAACAGTCTTGCCTAAATGTATGCCATATGCATGGGTACAGGCAAAAGCAACAAAAACATGAAGACTGAACAGTGCGTGAAATGCACAGCCGCCCCAGGGTTTAACCAGACTTATTACAGGTGACGAGAAGATCAGACATTTACAGGTGGAGGGGATTTCATGCAATCAGGGGCACAGACCGTCTACAACAGGTCTGCATGCTACGTTCACCTCAAACGTGTGTTGATGTCAGCCTACCGTCGTTAATGCATCGTTACCCTGGAGTGTTTACGGTCATATTCATTGATTTGCTCTCGTTTAGTCACACCAGTGCAGCAGGAAACATATCATAGGCGTCAGCTAACCTTAGCATTAGCATCTGTGCATCGTAGTCACAGGCTCGGTCACCCATTTAGGCACGAAATCACTTCATTTCGTCCTTACCTGCCTCAATCTTGAAACGAGGACGCTCTTTACACCGGATGTGTCCAAACTTCTCCGTTTGAGCTCGGATTTTAGATCAACAACTCTTAATTCTGATATTTTCTTAGGATCCATGGAAATGGCACCCGTCGCCATTTTACCTCAAGACAAGAGAGATGTGCGCGCGCACACGCTCGGTTTCTTCTTTGTTTTTTTTAAAACTCGCTTTTCAGCGCCGCAGCGCCGACATGAGTAGTGACGGTGCAAGTGAAAGAGAAAACAAACAAACATGGGCATTCCGTTTCAAACCTTTAACTTAAATTTTTTTGCATATGAGAATTTCATACGCAGTGAGTTTATCTTTTCAACAACGTACTCAGCCTATTAGGCATGAATAATTTGTACACCTTTGATTAATAAAAAAAAAAAAAAAAAAACATGGCCCGCATGTCAAAGCAGCACTCAGGCTGATACGATAAAGCCAACATGAAAGTCATTGTTACTTTTTATAGTTTACAGTTACTTCTCTTGTTGTTCTCAAAAGAAAATCAAAAATCAATTCACTCAGTCCCATCCCAAGTTAATACAGACACACCATGGTGTACAATTTCCAAGTGCAGGTCGTCTGTATAGGTCCTGATTTATCCATGGCGTGAATAATGTTGTGACCATATCTGCGACTCACTGCGCCATGAACATAGCGTACTTCTTTTGCCTTCTGTACTCCGCGCACACCCACGTCTCATACTCCACATTTCAATTTCGATAAGAAACTACTGTATTTATATGAAAAACAAAATAAATCCGTTTTCCTGTAGGATTAACAATGATGACTGTTTCTGATTCAAAACTTGGAACAGTAGCAACTCTCAAAACCTTCTAAATTAATCTTTCTTGGCCTTATCCTCTTAAAATCTTACCTTTAAAAATAGCTTTTCATTTGTGTGTGATAGTGCTGTTTTCATAAGATGATGTGTTGTTTGTATAACTCTTCTGTTGTTTTGCTGTTCATGATGTCTGATTGTGTACCCTTTATTTTTGTTCAGCATCTTAAAGTGCTTGAAAAGCCATTTAAAAATAGAATGTGTCACAATTATTATACAGTTATCAGGATCATTAATGCTTTATTCAGTTGAATATTAGAAATTGCTTTTACTTAGATTATTGAAAGTATGTAGCTATGTGTGTACTTGTACCTTAAAAAATAAAGTTTTGTATATTAGAACCTTTGGTTGTACTGAAGTTAATTTCCAGAAATTAACTTTACTTAGATATTTGCATCTGAGCACTATAGAGCTGGACAGTTAATCAAGTTTTCATTATTTTTTTAACAATCACTGCCATGCCGAAATTAAGAAAATTGATACATCAAAATAAAAATGAATACTGTGCCACAGTACATATGTTTTTTTGTCTTTTATTCCGTCATAATCATGATCACTCTTTTTGGGTGTTTGTATTCTGTCACAAATGTGTGATGTACTTCTGGTTCTTTTACGTTCAAAGTCAAAGTGTTAAAAGATGTTTCGTTTAAGGACAGCATGTGGTGTGTATTGTAAAATCTGTGGGTAATCGTATTTTGTAATCATGTTCTTGATAGCCTGTATGACACTAATTACGGTCATGATTTTAGCCATAATCGAGCAGCCATACTGACTACTAAGTAAAAAATAAAGTGGAAATCTTTAACCCAGGTTATCACAATACACGAATAGAACTTAAATTTTGATACCAAATAACGTATTATGATACTCAGAACTGATTCCCAGTCTGTACAGTCTTTATAATCTAATTTCATAGGTGTAGAGGCAAAGTGCTCCACAGTGGTGATATTATTTGGGTCATGGGTTGTAATATTATTATGGTAAAACAAACAGCTGTTTGACTTATCACACTAAAGCTGTTGTCTATTTTGCGCCACATAGATAAATATACTCTTAGTTAAGTACATCCCTAGAGCGCTACATGTAGCTTTTCTTTCACGTTTACCGTCTGTACTCTTAACGAGTACAGTGTTTGTGTACTTTTCCCACCTCTAATATTATTTAAGCAGATCGCATCTATGTTATTAGATGTAGTTTTGACACTGCTTGTGTCTTTGTCATTAGTATGTTTTTTGGCCGTCTGATCATTGGAGGGACACACTCTCAAACTTAATGGTAGACGTTTGTTTGTTCTTCAAGATCCATCTTGCGTCCGCTGGGAGGTGCTCTTGAATCGATTATTCAGAAATACATCACACCAATCAATTTCTCATGAACAATGTATTTGAAGGCATTTTAGTTCAAAGATACAATTGATTGCGCACGGGGGCAACCGGTCGATTGACCCTTTATAGTTTTGTTTATCAATATAAAATGGAAGAAAGGACCACAGCAGAAAGCGCACTACTTAGAAAATGAATTCATCCAACTGTCGCAAAGTGTCGTGAAGTGTTGGATGCCTGTCAGTGAATTGGCGCCCCTCGCTGCTTCGACAGGAACTGCAGCGTTGTGGCTGGCGGATTGACGACCCGCTGGGTAAACAAGAGTGGATGCCTCGGAAGGCAGGAATGGCAACTTCGTCGAGCCAATGGTGAGAGATATCTATCTTGAGAAATATAAACACATTAGAGAGGTCACACTAACTGTAAAGAATCGACAGGATTGATTCGTCCGTCATAATGGCGGAGTATTATGGGGTATTTAGTGAGTGAAGTGGAGCTAGCCGTTATGTTAGCTTAGCTAGCCA
Source organism: Cetoscarus ocellatus (assembly GCA_037902135.1). Lineage (NCBI taxonomy): Eukaryota > Metazoa > Chordata > Actinopteri > Labriformes > Labridae > Cetoscarus > Cetoscarus ocellatus. The sequence goes on from JBAMNC010000387.1 coordinate 6,482,056, forward strand.
TCCCGGGCCCGCTGCCTCCGTCTCTGCTGCTCGGATCTGCTCGGGACTGTGTTGTCAGTTTCACAATCCCAGCAGCTCAGCGTACTCGCGTTTTCGTATGCAGGCCTGCCTTATTGCAGCCATGCTTTAAATTCTTAAAATATCCTATTGCAAGTCTCCTCGTTATTTTCCACAGGATTCAAGCCCCCATGTCAAAAAAGGACGGTGACAGATTTTGAATAAAGGACTTAGACGCAGGTACGTGTTGTCTTTGTTATCTCATGTCTAGAGTATGTGTCAGGCTAGGAGGCTAGCTGTCCATTTTGGTGTCCCTTGTTTTCTCTCTTCTTATTCTTTAAATAAGTAAATAGTATGATTGGCTTAATTCGGCTGTTATTGTGTCTTGTCGTTGGAGTTTCTCTGGCCTTCAGTCACTCCGGCAGCGTTTGTGGGACAGAGGCAGGCAGCAGCCGAGTTTATTGTAATTGCTAATCGTTGTAGAAACTATGCTTAGCCTCAGTTTTAGGCTCGGTACTGTCAAGCTAAATAAAACCCTGAAAGCTCTTTTTTTGCTTGCACTGTCAGACTGCTTGATAGTCATTTCACGGACAGAAAGCACAGTGAGTATCGTTAGCAGCAGCTCAGCAGTCCTGTCTCAGCTCAATTGGTTTATTGTTCTCATTACTGCCACAGTAGATACTTTTCCTGCTCCTATTTTACATAGATGTTTCTACTATGTTCTATTCTTTATGGGTTTTTTTGCCTGTTGATGAGGATGTTGAATTATTCAGCCTTGATGCATTAGATTTCCACCCCATAGGGCTGTCCTCAGAGCTCTCTGGATTCATGCATGCCATTGCGCAGTTTTATCTGTGGCACCCAAAGGACCCTCACATAAGTGATTTGGACTGTATATAAATCAAAGACATAATTATGAAGGTGCACATTGGGCTCATAGGGTCCTAAACAGCCGCTTCAGGCCAGTTGATAACCTGCATGATGAAAATATTGCTAAGATGAGAGTTTGTCCAAAGACCCGCCTCAAAATCGTTTTGTACATGATAGCCTTCAAATCCTAAACTCACTTGCTCAGGCCTAGTTTTTAACCTGTATTAATATTTTCTTATTATTACTTGTTTTGTTACTGTTGGTGTTACTCACTATTGTCAGTTTCTTTTATACATGACAATTGTCTGCATGTCTATGTGAGTGTGAAGCTCCCCTGTGTGACTGCTCTGTCTTCCATTGTATATTTTCTTTTATGTTAGGTCCACCGCCTCCATTTTAAATGTACTAACTAGATAAATGTTATTGATTATTCAGAAACACTGGATAGCTATAAAATCAAATGTAGTCCAACTAGGGGTGCTGGTAGTCTGGACACAATATTGGTCTTTGCTGACATGAAAACTTAAGCTGATATCCTCGGACCATAGAAATGCATTGTAGTGCTCCACTTTTTCCATAGTTAGAAGGGATGGGTGCTAAGAAAATTATCCAATACCCAGTGAACCAAATCAAAACACACATTAGGTGCCTGGTTTAGGTAGCATTTAGCAAATTTTAGAGCCAAAGATGCTGAAAATCTGCTCATGGTGGTCAAGAACTGAGTTGAGGAATAACAGGGGCACCTCTCAATTCATGACATACTGTACCTGGTTCCCGGTACAGGTAATATGATCCAGTGGTACTGTGGTTATTGGTAACTTGCAAGACTATGACACAACAATATATCACAATATCTGATAATAATGAATGCTTTTAATGAGGAATGTAGTAGGATATATATACACACACACATATATATATATAGGTGTGTGTGTGTGTGTGTGTGTATGCATATATATATATATATACATATGTGTGTGTGTGTTACTCAGCAGTTTCATTTCACGTTGACAGATTTTATCAAAGACTGAGATGAAACAGTATTTTTGTTTTCACTCTTTCACTTCTTTAAAATAGGACTAAGTAGTACAAGCATATTTAACAGACATTCAAACTGTTTATGTAAACCTGTTAACAAAGCACTGTATTTTTAAACTAAAATTAGTACTTGAAGTTGGTGTATCAATAATTAGATTACGTGTGCAAGGATGATGATAATATATATTATGATATCGATATTTGGTTCCTATCCAGCACTGTTCTTCTGTTAAAAGTGCAGTGTGTAGAATTTGGCAGCATTTCACCGAACAGAAACGGTGAATATAGGATATAATGTTTCTACTTGTCTGTAAAGTCTGTCAAAATAGGAGTACAATCATCCCCATAAAACGTTTGTTTTATTTTTATTTAGTTAGAAAAAAGCTTCAAAAAATTTACATTACCGCGGGCTGCGTTCATGTAGGCCGACATAACGATCCGCCGTGTTGTCTATGGGTGGATTTTAGGGACAAAAAGAACGAAATGCGAATCTGTCCGCCGGTTCTGAAATCTACCTGGAGTGCAGGCGAAGAAGAGGAGAGAGGACGGCGGTGGATTTAGAGACAGTTGTTACTCTGCACTAGGGATTTAAATTGTGTGTATTTTACAGTTAAAGCTTTTGGTCCCTAGCTCTTTTGGTCAGGCTTCACAGGCTTCTGTTGCTCAGTGATTTGACGTTTTGGTTATGGTTGTGCTCATTCTAGAATCTGAACGATTGATGTCACTCAAATGCCAAATTCTACACACTGCACCTTTAAAGAAACAGACATATAGTTTACAGAACCACAACAACTGTAAACATATTTTTGCTAGTAAAGTTATCAGTACAGGAAGTGTTTAAGCACTGGCACTATTTTCAGTTTAGCACTGGTATAAAAAAAGTCCAAACGATGCCCCACCCTACTTGTAAGATGATTAGAATTGCTGAATTAAAACACTTTTATGAGAAAAAAAGGGCATTAAAATATTTGCTCTTGTCACAGGCCATAGCAGTTGTGAAAATGCCTCTGTTGTCTGTAATGTCTGTTACTTTAGTTGTAGGAAATATTTGACAACACATTTATCAGAAAAGCTGGAGAAATTCAGCATCTTTGTCCCTGACATTTGGGGGGTTTCACACCTACAGCTTGGACTCGTTGTCCCTGACAGAAAATTAAATGGAAACCAGTTTTTTGCACTGATTTTGGCTTTTAAATAATCTTGCACAGCAGCTGAACCTGCCTGATTCAATGTCTGTAATCAGGCAGATCCATCTTGCCAAGCTTCAATCTACAAAGACTGTGCTCGGCCCAAAATGGCACAGCCCAATCAGAGTCCTGTAGGGAAGGAACAGGAATGAGCCACGAGTGAGACGACAGCAGGAAGTGACTGCACATACAGGGATTAGCATAGATGCTAATTGGTTTGGGAGCAGTTTAATCAGATAGTGACTGCATTTCTTCATTAAATGAAAAACAAATACCAACACTTTCAACGTCTCAATAGTAAGAATATTTTCACTCCACTTCTGACTTGGTTAGAGTTTATTTTACAAAGGGGCTCACGTCCTGTAGCGCAGGAACTCACGGCTTTGACATTATCTGATTGGCTCGTAATAAATGCAGACTGATTGAACGATTGTCCAATCACCTTCTGGATAGGCTACTGAAAGGTTCTGCCCTCCATAAACACTTTCTATGGGCTCTTTCCCAGATGGACTAATGAAATATATTGATCCATCTGGTGTGATGGGTTGGCTTCTAAATGCTGTGTACTAAAGCTTTTAATCCGCTGAAAAAAGCATGTTTGAGTTTAAATGCAGTTTTCAACTAGAAAGCACTCAGAGAGTGCAGACCTCCGCCAAGCGCCACAGTTCCCCCTATTTGTCATTTGCACCATAAATATTAGTCCAACATTTATTTTGACTACATTTTTAGATTCCTTGACCATGAAAACATACCATTAGCAACTGGATTCATAATGATATCAACATTAGTTCAGCAGTTATTCACGAAAATTGAATTTTCCTTAATGGCGGTTTTCTTCTGGATCTAGCTCCCTAGCTTTTGAAGATACAGCAAATCCGTTGGCACCTTCCAAATTCCACTATGCCTTGGCTATATAATGGTGTTTGTTGTGTGTTTATAGCTTCATTTGTTCTCTTCCTATGATGAAAATTCCAAAGGTTCCCTATTTTTTCATATTCTGGATCATAGTATCCGGGATTATTCCTTTATCCGGATCAGTCTTAGATATACTGTAGAGCATGTTAGAAACTTGTCCTGTATTTTTTTCCTAAGTGCCCTGACCATTATTTGTGAAGTTATATGCAGAAATGTTGAAAATGGCCCTATCTCCCAATGTTACAGAATCCTTTAAAAAATTCCTGGATCCAGATGGAGATCCGGATTGCTTCCAAAATCTAATCATTTGTTCCTTATCCCAATCTGGACATTCCCTGAAAATTTCATCAATATCCGTCCATAACTTTTTGAGTAATGTTGCTAACTAACTAACAGACAGACAGACAAACAAACCCACCCAAAAACATAACCTCCTTGGCGGAGGTAATACATTGCCTGCTAATTTTTTTGTCTCTCGCTCCCATTTCTTCATTTTGCATTCTGTGGCTGTACTAAGGACCTTCCTAAGATCCAACAGAGCAAACTGCAAATTTTCTTGCAATTTTTCAACTGGTCTCAAGCTTTTGATTGGGAGTGTAAATTCAAACGAACTGTGCCAAACGCAGAATGCCCTCTTGTATTGTAACAACTCTCCAGAACGATCTAGGAGTGAAAATGACTTCAATGTGTGGCCCCGAAATGAAATTCAAAAACCTGTTCTGTGATTCATCTGGGTAGATCGTGTATGTGTTGGTTCTGGTACCACAGTTGTAGCAGATTTCGATAGTCATCACTGAAGATGAGGCTTTAGGTTTGCTGAATTGGAAGCTGAACAAATAGACCTACCTTTACTGAAGTTTTTTTGTCTTTCCTTATCCTTGTTCCTTAAACCCCAATGTGTTCTTAGAAATTATGTTATTGATTTGAACTATTTTTGATTTATTTTTTAATTTGATAAGAATATGTTTTTTGTGTGTTCTTTCAAGCTCTCAGGATTGTCTCAGGGAATGGCCCTGTAAACCTTTAGTTTAATTGAGAAAATTAATTTCATTTGTGAATTTAGGCTCTGTTAAATTTGGACATGTTTGTAGTTGTGCACCACAAAACTCACTGTCAGTAGATTTTTCCAGTGTTGCCTGTAGCTCTCAAATAAAGCAGAGCAAGCTTGCTCTCACAGTTATTGTTACAAATAATTTCTGCACATAATGTAAATTTAAACTAAAAAATAATTCATTCACCACTTTGTTTATGCATCTTTAATTTGCAGAAAAAAATAAATGTTATTCTGCTTGATGTTTGTTTCAAGCCAATCTGTAACAGAAAGTTAAACAGGTAAATCCTAGTACTGGACAGGTCATGTTCTTTATAGGAAAAAAAGTTAGTATATATTATATCATATAAAATGAATTTGAATTCTTGTCACATTGGATATCATCAAAGAAGGGAATACTGCACATCACTGTATGATACATTTTTATTATAACTGATACACCCCTCCAGAGAGTTGAAATGAATGTTAAGGTCGAGGTTCTGCTCTGGCTCTAGTGTTGCTTTTGGAAGAACTTTGGTCTCACAAAGATGTGAAATGTTTCACATGCAGGAGTTTGATGTTTTAACTTTAACTAAGTTTAGCTGGCTCTGTCACAAACGTTTCTAATGATCCAAATATATGAATCTTAAGTGTTTTGTAGGCTCCCTAAATAACGGTGTTGGACTTTTTAAGTATCACATATATATTTTTGTCTTTTGTAACATCATTTGTACTTCCAGATGGCCAAATGTACATGGTCGGTACAATATGTTCTTAAATCACCTACTGGAGAAGTAGCTTCATGATGATTTTGTGTTCAGAGTACATCATATCAAACAGTGTGGCAGGCTTGTTCCTGTGGGCGATATCAAAGCATGCATAAAGTACATAAACCGTACTTGTGATTTTTTTTTTCTCACTGTCCCCAATGTTCTGTGTGTTTTTTAAAAGGCACAATTTGAGGCTGAGTGTCACTGCAGATATAGAACAGTATGGGGGATCAACAGCATAGATAGAGGTGTAAAAAGAGTAATCAACCAAAAATAAACACTTAGTTTAAGTGATAAAATGTAAGAAATCTGTTTGATAAAATAACTATCCAAATTATATGTAGAGAACAATGTTATGTGTGTTCAATTGTGTTGGAGTTTATATTTTAGTGTACACATTTGCAAATTTAGACATCTTTGTTTGGACACTCAGTGGTAATTTATGGAGGGGCATAACTTGCCAGGTGATTGTAAGAGGTCACAGTTAAACAGGAAGTTAACTGGTCATAGGTGGTGGGGACATGCTGTTCTTACAGTGAGTAACAGAAAGACTAAACAAGCAAACATAAAACTTAGCTTCTGCAATATATCATAAAATCCTAATCAAGTATTAGTGTTTGCCTGTCTCATCTGCAGTTAATAGGAGGGTATTACAGAGTGCTTGTGTTTCAAACATTTTTTTATTCATACCTAAGATAAGACCTTTCCATTGCCCTATACATGTTGACATTTAGCAAGGAACAAGAAACCCGTTTTTGAATGTTGTTTATCTTTAAAATACATAACCAGACTGACCCGGTGAATCGTTTTGGGGTAAGTCATGGCATCTTTAAATGGGAAGGTTATTATAAGACAGTTTGATTTATTAAAGGTCCTTAGTGTGTAATTAGCAGATTTTATCTGTTTACATTTTTGAAAATCCAAACTTTAATCTTGCCTCATAAAGAATAGAAATGTCACCACATCATGACCGTGATATGTTAGCATCCCCATATGTGAGTAAATAGATATATTTCAAAAAAAGTAATGGGCTGAAAATTAAAATTGGTGTAGTTGAGGTAGAGAGTAATAAACCCCTACACTAGCAGGGTTTGAACAGAGTGGTGAGTTGCTTGTCATATTTGTTGATGTTGTGACAGACATTTTTTTATCCAGCAGCCTGCAGTTGACCATTATTCCAGTCAAGTATCACTGTTTCATAGCCTACAATGTAAACCAAGTGCCCTATGTAACCCAAAAGTCTTCAAGAGAGACACAAACTTTTTGTTGTGATTAGGAAGTAGCCTTCATTTTGGCATTGCTGGAATTTGGCGTTGCCCTGGGAGACCTCACACTGCTTTGAAAATGTTCCCAGTGTGTAAAGAGACACTCTGTGTCAGGGGTTAGTTGTTAATGAACAAAGATATGAGCAGAATTTGTTCAAAAACATGAAACATACATACAATTTTGTGCATAATGGTGGATAACCCGTCTTTATTTAGACTGATTTATGTACTGGCTGTAATCAGCTATGAACAAAACGCCTCAGGTCTGACTCAGCCTTTACTTTAAGATCAGCTTTGGGGTATTTATGTTCTATTTTAGTTCACACAAACAAAATGACTTAACAAGTGAATGTTTTGCTCTATATACCTAAACCTGTTGAAAGCTAAATTTAGACCAAAGAGTGCTCACCAAAACTCTAGTGAAAACTCTCAAAAATCAACAGATACTGTAAGTACTAAAAAGGGAGTCTGATATCTACAGCTGTTTTTTGTAAAAGGTCACATTAACCAGTTGTGCTGAAATTTACAGAAAAGCTAGTTAAACTTAATCTTGCTAATGTGAAGACCACTGGCTCAATTCACACACAATCCATGAAACCAACTTTTCTAAAGCAATAATCCATTAATGTAGCTGAAAGACTCCCAAGTGGTCCGTAAAACGGATCAGGTGATGTGACTTTTTTATCTATAATTTATTGTTCCTCTTATGGCTAATATTAGATATTAAGTTTATTTCTTTATGTAATTCATTTTAGTTTAGTTGGTTTAACAACACTAAAGTCAGTGCCTTAGAAAGATTTGGTCAAATAAAAAAGGAAGAGGGAAAAAAATTAATTAATTTTTGTGATTAGTTATTAAATGTTTACTTAATGGAGTCCACAATTGAACATTTTTATAACCATAACACTGTAAAGCAGCTAACAAGAAAATCTGTCAGGATTCCTCTTTATACAGGATGCCTAAATAATGGCATCTCTGTTGAATTGGTCAAGGCTGACTCACTGTAATCTCTAAAGCCTTGAGTTCATATCATGAATTAAACATAAAACAGTCATTTGGCATTGCTCTTTGGCCAGACCCATGTTTATACTTAAATGTTTTTATTTTGTCTAACATATTGGAAGGCTCTCGTGCAATGCCCATTCACAACTGTTCTTCCCTCCTCCCTTTAGGTTTTCTGAGATGCAGTGGACAGACGCCTAGGATCTGATGCAGGTGCACTCAGTGTTAACTCTTTGAGGATTGACCTGCCACCATGAAGAGTGAGGTGCCATCTGAGGCCCCCAGCAGACAGGAGCAGCTGAAGGAGCCACTGGTGAACCCAGAGGCCATGGAGGCAGCCAAGAGCTTCCCAAACAACATGGAGATGATTGGAAAGGCTGGCAGTGAATTTGAAACTCTTTGTGAGTCCAGGCACCTGCCCCTGAGGGACTCAGGGACACACAGAGACTCAGAACGGAGCCTTCCTGGGCGTAGGAAAAGAAAGGGCCAACAGGCAGGGCCTTCCGACTGTTCACTTAAGGATGGCCACATTAGTGAGAGTTCACTTGTCCCCCAGCGTCCCCGGGTTGAACTTTTACAGCACCCCAGTGAGGATGAACACAATCATGAGTCTTCTTTTAGTGACTGTGCTTCCTCCCCTTCCTCTAGCCTGCGGTTTGGTGACTCGGACACTCTAAGCTCAGAAGATGAGGGGGAGGCTGGGGCAACAGGGGGCCAACATAAGGCTCCTGCCCTGACTACAGGAGGAGCTGCTGGAGTTGGCCTTCGGCCTGTTTTGGGTCGAACTCGGGGGAATCGCTCTCATAAGTGGGTGAGGTCTGAGGGTGAACCAGTCTTGATGAAGCGGCCATGTCTGAGCAGCAGGCGGCCTCTGCATCGGAAGCGCTTTGTAAAAACAGCTCCTCCAGGAGGTCCGCGGACTCAGAAGCAAAAAGAGCGCCTGCTACTGCAGAGGAAGAAACGGGAAGTTATCGCTCGCAGGAAGTACGCTCTGCTTCATAGCACCAGTAGTTCTAGTGAGGAGCTGAGTAGTGACTCGTCATCCCCCTCCTCTACAGAGGCAGAAGATGAGCTGTATGTAGATGTCAGCAGCACCAGCAGCCAGCCCAACAGTGCTACTGTCGCTGCAGGTAAGTACAGACCTCATCTCTGCTGTCTAACATTGTGTTGCATCAGTATCATTGAATCTAATCTAACATCACATTGTACAACATAAGCCAGATAAACTAGGCTATAACCTCATGGTTTACTTTGTGAAACAGCATGAAGGGTCATAAGGGCATGCCACTGTGACATCACAGGGTTATTACTTAAGGATGCACAATATTATTGGTACGAGATCGGTATCAGCAGATTATAACTTAAAAAGTTAAATATCGGTATCTGCAGATTTTAAATTTTCAGCCAATATTCACAGCCAATATATCAACCATACATATTTGTCATACAAATCCCTTATGTCAACTGAAACATCGGCAGGTATGAATGTACTGTCATGCTTCAACTTTATTATCACTGAATGTCTACATTTAAAAAAGCAACATTATCATTTTCAGAGGATAAAGATTTTCTTGTTTTACATCTATTTGTAACACAAATAAACTGCCACAGTTTAGGGAACAAGTCAATTTAAGGTAACTGGAGACTGCTCACTTTTGACCAAGATAAATTTGTAATGGTATTGATACCAGTGATAATGACTTCAGAAATATCAGTATATTATATATCAGCAAAAAAGCAATATTTTGCATCCCTGTTAATACCGTGATATGATAGATCATTGAGGCCAGACTTTCCAGAGAGGACAAGGCATTATATACGTGTTTTTTTAAAAACCAGTCAAAGAGAGTTTTTGTTTTTTTTTTTCATTTTTAAGGGGTCTCATTCTTTCTAAAACATATGTCAATATCACAAAGTTTTTATGGATTTTGAGAGGAAGAATGTTATATCCAGTGGTGGCATATTACCTTTGTGCAATTTGTTCAAGAAACAAGTGAAAATAAGTGAAGAAAGGGTCACATCACAATTGTAACAAGATATGGAAATAATGTCTTCAGTTCATGTTGTCCAGTATCTGCAACACGTCAGAAAAATTCCAATTCAGCTTGAATTAACATACTTAAATTGAAGTACATTGATGCAGTGTGAATAAAATGCACTGAAAAGATGAATAGAAATACAGAAATGGTGGAAATATGCTGGAAACAAGGACATTTTATGATGCAAATAACCTTGAGCTTCACTTTAATTTTCTTGGTCCTTGACAAGGGTCAGTGAAGTGGCTGAAAGGGCAACGCTGTGCTTTTTAAGGTGAATGAGCTGAGACCACCAGGTACTTTTATGTAATTTTAAGTAGAAACAAGCCACAAAACTATGTTGGATTGAATGTATGCTTGGGCGGAAAAATGTAAGAGCACTTTATTTTTCCTCCAGGAAGTCTCTGAGTTTGTCACTTTTTACAATGAAACAAATGGCTGTGTGTTCCTTTGCCTGCACGCATTGATTGCACAGATCTACTGTTTCACTCTATGAACTCAGGAAGACACAACAGCCGCAGAGGAAATTAATACTAAAGCAAATATGGTATCTAACAATGATGTCCCTTTTACCGTGAATACACATGGTTACTTTTATGAGCCAGAATAGAAGACACTCTTCAGAACAAGCACACAGCATTCAAAAAAGGTCTAACCAATGCTTTGGTGCAACATGCAGCGTTTGTGGCTGTCTAATTTAAGCAAGGATGGAAACACAAGCAATCTGACAAATTTGGCAATGCATTAGAGCATTAAAGTTAGGAGTGAAATGTTTTTGATATTAACGCAGAAAACATATTTCTCCCTACATGAAAAATCCACAGGAATCAATAGGGGAATCTTTAAAAAACTCAATGAAAAAGAAAGAATTAAAATATCGGTATCAGTAAAATCTGTCAATTCCTATCCTTAATGCTTGCACACCCCCCCTTTAAGATAAATGACTTGCATAGGAAGATGCTGTCAAAAATGTTGGATTTCTAATGGCGGAATATATTTAGTTTATGTAAAATGTCTATTGTAATCTCTACCATGCAGCCAATTGAAGTAGTTTTAGCCTCTTTTAATTAATTTATTTTTTAATATTGTTTAAAGGACTTAATGTATTTGTGGCCTGAATATAGTTTAAAATAGACTTAAGTTGCTTCATTGTTTTGCCTTTGTGCAGCCATTTAGCCTTTTCTTGTCTGCTGTTTTAGACCTCAGGACTGTGGAAAGTTAAGTGTTGTGCCTCTATGGTGAGATACAGAGAAGGAAAATCTCAGACACTGTTGAGTTGCATCCTTTGCATAGAGACGGGAGGTCTCCAAGGAGAAGTGAGGCAATGGTTAACAGGAGGGGAAGCCAGTGATGAAACCTGCATTGAACTTGCCTTACACTAGAGCAGGTGTGTGATGAAATCAGGAAACATTTTAATCCTAATTATAACTTGAGGGCCACTGATAAAATTATAATTCAGACGTTAAAGAACTATTTACTAGATAAGTAGACTGTACTGATTACCTGCTGCACAGATCTGGTTCTCTTATATAAGTGGTCATCATCTTTTAATGACGACTGTTTGGTCTAAAGCTTACTGAACATTATACAGCAAACTAATGGTAAAGTTATCTACTGTTGATACTGTAGTTAATACAGAATTAGTCTTCCAGTCTTAATTGTAAAGTCATGTTAAAAAGAAACAAGAGTTGCTGGTATTCTTTCTTCCCTCACTGCACAGCACACAGTGATTGTGTTTGTTTGTGTAACAACATGAAGGTTTCACCAGAAAGCCAAGCAGCTACATGCACAGGGTGCTAAGCAGCAGCTCTCAGGAGACAATTGAAATAGCAATCACACAGGGGAGTTATGAACTTCTCTCTCCAGGTCACTAAGTGATGTGCAGAAGCACAAAGTATGCACCACTGCTGCATTAAATCACCACTTCTTATCCAACTGACATTCATGTATCAAACCTGGAACTGATCAGTTTCTTTATTCTTTCCACAAGTGTTTGGTGTTAATAAGGAGATGGGAAATATATTATTACCCTAGCTTCCCATGACTCACAATTCTCACTTATATAAGTTAACTGAAACAAGAAGTAGACTTGATTGTGAGGATGTTAGCACAAAAAAACATTCTGTCTCTGATTACATGTTGTATGTTATGTTCATTAGTGGTGGAGACTAAAAGAATATATAATTCTAGAGTTTTAACTAAATGATAATATTAAAAGACACAGATTTTATGTTAAAGAACTCTTTGTTATGATACTACCTAAAGCCAATAAGTAGACATAAAGCCCTTGAATTAATTGTAATAACCAAAAGCTAACTGTCATGTTTATTCCAGTATACTCAAATTTAGGATGTTGGGAGGAAATGAACACAACGGACTCACTTTTGCCAGGACTAGGATGGGATTTGAAAATCAATGCAAATTTAAAACCAATAACAAATAGCTAAAGGAATCAATGAAATGCCATGTGTCATGAATGTCATGTGTTTGATGTTGTTGACCCTGAAAATATATGTGTGTCTGCTTTTTTCCACACAAAATTCACAAGAATGGACAAGGTACTCGGTAAAGAATTAGGCAAAATAGATAACTGCATGGATATTGATTAATTCCTACCAATCACATCGCAAATGAAGGCTGAAGCTGGTAACCTTGCAGAGCAGATGGACCTGCCTGATTCATTGTCTGAAATCACGCAGATTCATCTTGCCAAGCTCCAATCCTTTACAACTTCACTCGGCTAAAAGCTGAATGACCCAATCATGGGAAAGAGGCAGAAACTGAAGATGAGACAATAGCGGGAAGTGACTGCATGTTTGAAAACAATGGCGGCATGTGAAGTGGTCTCCATGGATGCGGCAATATCTGCAGTTTTATCAGAAATGGACTCAATTTAATTTTTAAAAGAAGAGCAAAAAACATCCCTTAAAGCTTTTCTCATGGGAAACAATGGTTTTGCTCTTCTCCCGACTGGTTTCGGTAAGAGTTTGATCCACTAACTGGCTCCTCTGGTCGTGAAAAGATGGGAAGGAATCCAACCTCCATTGTGATAATCCTGTCTCCACTAGTTGACCTCCTGGACGATCAAATCAGAGAAGCTGGCAATCTGGGGATCACTGCGGGAAAAATTGGAAGAAAATGTGAAAATCCTCCGCAGACAATGCGGGTTAGTCTATGGTAGTCGTGCTTACTCAACGATACCTGGTGAAATATGCTCCCCTCAGAAGTTTACCGGAAGAAATTGGTAGGGATTGTCGTTGATGAGGTTCATGTCACATATAAGTGGTAAATGATACATCTGTGTGATATAATTTTATGTAAGACGCTAGTCTAAGGACTGAAATGTACTTTAAGCTAACGGCTAACAACAGGGTCCAGCTGCTACACCATACTGTGGCTTGATGTGGATTGGTCTGTGATGAGTGCGACAAGCAGAACATTCGTCCAATCACCAGCTGCAGTTGTTTTTGAAGGTTCTGCCCCTGAAAACATTTTCTATGGGCTTTTCTCCAGATGGACTAGTGAAATATTTCTGTGACAGATATATGGTACTGTCCATCTGGCGTGTCAGGTTATGAAGTTGGTGCATAACACTCACAGTATTCTTATGAATGTACAGTTGGATCTGGTTGGTAATTTGCAAATTAGTGTTAACTATTAGTAAAAAAAAAAGAATCATGATAAAAAAACTGAGATTGTGATACTGCCATAAAAATCACAATACATTTTTTTTCTTCATATTGCCCACCCCATGCTACAGTTTAATGCAACAACCAAATGCTTTTTTTAAAAAAAATTTCAAAGCAAATATCTTAAATGTTCATTGTCTTGAAAAAAATAACTGCAAATAACAACTGCAACTGAGTACATGAACTTATTCTTGCAACAAAAATAAAAAAGGCATCTTTTTTTAGGATGCCTTTGTTGCCTTAAGTAAAACCATCTGTGATAAAGACCATTTTAAGCTCATTATATTGTAGTAATTGTGGTATATTTATGTCTTCAAATAAAATTAGGAATTTATTATAATACTGACATTAAACCAAATGGAGGCAAGTAGGTGATTAGATACGGGAGCTTGTGAATGTGGCTTTGTAAGGATCTTTCTTGTTTTTATTATCATGTTTCATCATAGATATTTTGGGTGATCAGTAAGTACTCAGTGTGACAAAACTGCAATTAGTTCCTTCATTTATAAAAGAAACTCTGTGTTTTCATTGAGAACTGCAATCTAAACTAAGGTTTTTTTATTTGAGTCCGAGATGGAGAAAGAATTGTTGTGTAGGGAAAACAAAGCAGAGTGCAGAGTCAGGAAGGTTGAGGGGAAAAAGCAGTCCAAGTGCAAACAGAGTTGGGTACTGATGACCTACATTTTAACTGTTTAACTTCCAGTCTGATCATATTGCTGTTAGCAAGATGAAACTGGAGAAAAGGCTACTTTTACATCCCACTTGTTATAAGACTTGGCATCTGTACAAACAGGGATCACAGAAAAAGACCAGAAGGAGGGTGTGCTGGTTTTTGAATACATTTTAAATAAACATAAAACAGTGATGTTTTGTGCATTTATATTTTTTTTAATCAAACTGTGTTGTGATTGTATGCTTTCTTTGCATTGGTTGTATTTTGTAGTTTAGTTTATAACTGTATTCTAAATGGGACTGTTTTTTGTCAGGTGCTCTGGACGAGGATGTGGTGGTGATTGAAGCAACTCCAGCTCCCGCTCCTGCTGTCCCTGCAAGCGAGGAGATAAATGTCACCTCAACAGACAGCGAGGTGGAGATCGTCACAGTTGGAGATGGTTTCAGGTAGGAACAACGAAAAGAATTAAAAAACAAGACTCCATGACTTTTAATTTGTTTTAAAATTTGTCAAATTGTGTGTGTAAAGGCAGATGATGTTTGAGTGAGCCTCAAATGTAGTTTATAGGCATGTGTGTTACTGGTTGGATGAGTAGGATGCCGTGAAGTTGTCAGAGTTTTTGTTACTTCATACAGTATTACATGCCCTAAACAATACAAAATCCATGATTTCTACATTTGATGATACAGACTATACTGACATTATAAGAGAGAAAAAAACTTGTACAGTCTTATTTTCACTCAAAAATATTGTAAGTGGAAAGAGAAGCAGCAAGCAGTGCTGGGATATCAAATTGACAGCGCTTTCACAGGAGGTGACAAACAAAGCAGAGTTTTCGAGGGTAGATTTAATGTCAAAACCTTCACACAAATGTACAGGATTTAGTACATTTGATGTGTTAATAAAGTGGTGCTCTTTCCTGCACACTGTCAATTTTGAACAGATATTTTCCCTTACTGTGTCACAATCCTGAATTTAAGGAAACACTCATAAACTGTTGAGGACATAAACCATGTGGATCACTGGGTTGGTTTAAAAGACTTTATAAAGACAAGAAGTGACCAGCTATAATGTGAAGTACAAACTGCAAACTGTGGGTCTGTACTTCACAACCATCACAAAAGCTTGGAGTCAAATTACCACAACAGAAGTTAGCAGTAATCAGAAACTACACGCAGAAATCAGATGGTAACAAAAGAGCTACACAGTTGGTCAGAAACTGCATACTGTGGTATTTGCTCAGTACTCTTTAGATGTGAAGCAGAAGGGCAATTGAAACCTTTTTCCCCAAAAAACAGAGATGTTCTAAAATGATTTTTAACCTAAATTTTATGGAACATTATTTTCAGATGAAATACTGTAACAGCAGAGGGGATATAATGATAGTTCTTATGCAGCATGCATTTGAATTTTGCTCATGACCACATCATTTGATTGCACAAGGGGGTCCATTTCATATCAAAAAGTGGTTAAACTGACATGCCGGATAGACAGTTCAATATATAGGATATATTTCACAAGTCCATCTGGGCAACAGGCCATCAAAAGTGTTTGGGGAGGGCAGGACTGAAGACATAACCAGAAGGCAAATTGATGTTTGCGCTGTTTGTTACCATTATTACGCTAATCAGATGATGTAGTAGTTTGACACTACTGAGTTTAGTACATAACCCCAGCTAATTCTGCTACAAACTTCTGCCAAACCTGTCAGGAGAGGAATGAAAATCTCCTTTTCACAGAGAAATGTTTTCTGTATTGTTCTTTGTTCATCATATGATCAAGAAATGTTGTCCAGTTTCAATTAACCTACTATTAAAGCAAGTAGCATCTGTGCTAATCCATGTACAAGCAGCCTCGTTTGGAGTCACTTCTCACTGACATCACAGTTTGGGAATGGGCAGATCCTTACAAAAGCATATCCAGCAGGTGACTAGTCAATTGTTGTTTCATTCAGATTGATTACAGGCCAATCAGATAATGTAGTAGGCGGCGCTACTGCCAATGTGTAAAATACTATAAGTAAGCCACTTTCTCCATATGTTCGAAGTGGAGCGAAAATATCCTGTCTATCAAGAAATGCCTTCATTGTTTTTGTTTGTTTTTCATTGAATAAAGAATTGTGGTCTAGAACTAATACAACTGCTACTGAAGCTGTTAGCATCTATGCTAATATAAGTATGAGCTGTCACTTCCTGCTGTCATCTCACTTGTAGCTCTCACCTCTTCCTGCTCTAAGGTACTGTGATTGGGCCGTGCTGCTTTGGGACACACACAATTATTTTAGGTTGTTTTAGGAGCTTAGCAAGATGGATCTGTCTGATTACAGGCGTTGAATCAGGCTGATCCATCTGCACTACAAGGCTAGAAAATGGTACTTAAAATCCATGATTTTGTATTGACAATGATATTGTGCTCAGATGAAGATGATGAGAAAACAAAATTGAGGTACAGGACGTGATGTCCATTCTCTCCCAAAGAAAACCTTTTTACAAAACTCCCTTGGTTACAGTATCTTTACATACACTAACTTGTAACCTGTTTGGTGCTTTTTATCAAATTTAAATTGAATTAAACATCTTTTGGGAAATTTTAAGGAGGATTAATGTGTAGGTGGTCTTATAGGTGAAAACTTGGCTGTTTAGATAGATAGAACTGCCAAATACTCACAGCAAGAAAGCATGCATTCACAGAATATAGCTTCCTCTGTCATTCTCTGCTGCCCACTCCTTCTTTTTCTCACCCCACTGAGTCTTAATTCCCTATTCTCATAACTGAACTTCCTATCTCAATACCCCCCTAATTCCTCAAGCAGCTCAGTCCATAAACTGCTGCCTCTGTGCTAACCTCTGCCTGTATCTGTGGTCCACATTATCTTTGCTTTTCACTTACTTTGTGTAAATGTGATCTCAGATACTTCGCTTAGAGGTGGAGTAAGGAATGTAATGGCTTGTCTAATCTGTCTAGCCTGTTTTCCTCTCTTTCAAAGATGTCCTGGCTAGCTGGAGAATGTGGGGATGAGCCTCTCTGAAGGGGGGATGGGCAGCAGGGGAGCAGGAGGGCGGGGAATCAAATGAGCAGTGACTGCTTTGTTTACACTGTGAGGGCTCTGGCGTTAAAATGTGTGTGTTTTTGCACAGTTGTATATCATATTCACACTGATTTGACATTTTTCAAACACACAACATAGACTTAAATATCTTATACTTTTATTTACCATATTTAAAGAGAAAGGTAAGGCTTATGTCCTGGTAAATAGATTTCTTAAACAGTTTTAATTCTACTCTTTCTGGTTCTTATCCTACACTCTAGACAACAAGTTTACATCGCCATATATTTAAATAAAAATTTATAGTTTAAAAGTGGCTTCACAATAGCAAAAGCTGATGCACTAAGTTCCAGTTTTCTCCTCCTGTTGTTTATATAATTTCTATAGTTGTTTTCACACATGCACCCCAAAACTTTTATTGAAAACTGCATTAACTCTGATTCTGAAATATCCTGATTTGCTCGGTCAAAGTATGTCCCTCCAGCTACCTGAAGCTGTACTGCAGGTTGCTGTGTTTCAAGCCGGGGGAAAACTGGAGTGCTGTCAGGGTAAATTCTTTGTGAAAAGTTGGTGTGATTGCATTCAACTTAAAGTGCTCACCGATAAAAATCAGCACATTTTCAGGAACATTGCACACGCATAAAGCTGGTTTAATTAGATTATCTATGCAGTTCTTGGACAGAGGGCTGTATATCTCTGAGCTGACATGATTTGAAAATTCTGCCTTTATTACCAGTTTACTAAAATGTAAGTTTTAAAAAACAAATTCAACCAAATGCAGCACTTAATGGGGACATGACACAAAACGTTATAAAAGGGTAATGTCTTGGAAAAAAAAAAACATTTTTGAGTATTTTGGCATGTATATTTAGTCATCTAATTGAAATAAGCCAACCTACTCCTTTCTTTTTTGTCAGCCTGTATTGGAAAACATAAAATCTGACCGTCTGTTAAGAAATTGAGTAAAGTGGTGCAGGGTGCAAAGAAGCTTGTTTGTATTTAAGGACACACACACACACCAAAAAAGAGGGTTCTGTGAAAAACTGTTTTGCACTGGCTTATGGAGACTCAAAAGCCTCTTCTGATGGTTGACACAAACCATGTTTTTATCCAAAGCACATAACCGATGTTAAACTGTATTGTATTATGTGTTTAGTTAATTAATATCTTGTGAGAAAGGGGCAGACTATATAAGATTTTTCTTCATTCTGCTTGTTTTCATTCACATGTTTGAGATTTTCTTTGTTTGTATCGAATCTTTTATATACTTACGGAATGAAATAAAGTCCTTATACCTAAATTATGATGACAGGTGTTAAAAGGTGGGAAAATGGCTTGATTTGCTTCTGTTTTAAAATCAGAGCTGCTCAGCTGATATTTTATTTGCTTGTTTTGCTGCCCCACAGTTAGTTCACTGCTGAAGCATTGCATCAGGAGAACATTCCAGTGTTTTAACAGAGCTCAGCGGGGCGTGTGATACACAACACAGTGAGCTACAGTACACCATGGTTGTCTAGTTGATTTGATTTAATAAAAGGCTTTGATCAGTCTATGCCCTGAGTCTGCACCTGAACTGTGGACTTGAACAGTAAAGGGGTCACCCTACATTTTAGTATACTCAGACAGATCTATTCAGGTGTGCCAGGCTTGTTTGTCACAACATTAAGTGCTTACAAAGACATTTACCATGAAGCATATTTCAAGCCAAGTCTTTCTGGCCCTCCTTTTGATATTATCTTTTGTGGTCAATGACTAAAATCTGCAGAATTAGTATAGAGCAACATGTAAAGTGTTGTTGCAAGAGAGAACAAGAGAAAAGGGGCTACTTTCATCTTGCTTTGCAAAAAATGATGAGTGATGAAAGTTTAATGTGCAAACATGATCAACACAGCAAGAATACACATTTCTCCTCTAATGTGTAACAGTTTTGGACAAATAAAATATTTCAGTATTTACCCATGGGGAAAAAGAAGTATGGAAAGGAAAGCTATGATGAGAGTTTGTATTTTTATCAGTGCTGCATTTGAGGAGGCATTCTCACATTATCAGGCAATAATAAACAAATACACTCAGGTGAGCAGAAAAGAGCATGCATTGGCCTTATTACCTGCAAAAAGATCTCACCAGTTACCTACCCAGAGCGTGATGCAGATGTCATCCCAGCAGTGGTTAAATTTTCCTGTGTGTTTTCTGCTTTGGTAACATATCGGTTCAACAGGTTCAAGGGATCTGGCAAAGAAAACAAGGGCCAAATTCAGAGAGAAAAAATGTGTCTGTTTACTTGAGGGAGAATTGGTGAGGAAGTTTTTGCATGTTATAAAATCTAGTTATTGTCTTGTGCCTGTCTCTTGGGTAAACAAATGGGTGTAAAGTGTCTTATATTGCAGAACCGGTTTACATGAACCTTAAATACTAACAAGCTCCATTGATGTTATGAATTTAAATCTACCTACCTCAATGATAAAACACAAAGTCAGCATATGTAGCTTTATGAAGCTCACCCCTCTCCTTATAGGTGGATTACTCATAATTCTGTGTCAAGGTTTAATGGTTCAGTGTTAGATTTTTCCTATGTATTTTTTTCATGTCAGATATTGAGCTAAGAATCAGACCGGTTCTTCTGGTCTTCTTCTTCTCAGAGTTGTAAAGTCACATCACTGTGTCTTTAATTTTGAAGATGATGTTGATGCTTCAGTCAGTGTAAATCCTGATGATAATCAAACTGTTTTTAACTCATGTGCTATTCCTGCCATGTGTTTTGGCATTTACTTTAACAACAGAACCATCATTTTACTCTCTGTCACCACTATGCTCAGTGTCTCTCTCATCCCTCGGGTGTGTGTCTCACATCACCTCAGCTTGGCAAACCCTCATCTTTGCCAAGGAACCCATTCCCATAGTGTTGATGTTTACAATGTACTTTTTTTCCTCATGACTACCTCCTCCCCTGGTCCCAGAGGGATGTGGTGGTAAACAGATATTTACAAAATAATCCCGGGTCTACTTTAATTAGGAGCCTCTCTCTGGTGGCAAGTCCTGCTCCCTGGTGTCAAAACAGATCTGAGGAGCCAGTCCAATTAGGAAAAAAGACAACCAACTTGCGTCTCACTTCACTTACGGCCCTTTTTGCTTTTGCATTAAATGGGAAATAAAGTTCAAGTTTGCTGTGACTATTTGCGCTGTATGTTAGTCATTCTACCTCCTCCTTTATTCCAGTTTCATTGTGCAGCATGTCTCACTGGATAGAATGAGCTAACGGGAATCCCCCTTATCACAAACAGTAATGAGAAAGGCATTTCCTCATTTGAACACATCTGTGTTATCAGTGGGGTGGGTTTTTTTTAGCATTCAGCTTTCAGCATGTCAAATAATTAACCAGTGAAAATATAGGCAAAACCATATGACACTACCCTTAATACATACAGATAATTTTATAGAGTATCCACAAATATCAGCACTTGCAGATAATTCTACTTAAATGTGATCATCAACAGTTTAGTAGGGTTTATAACTTTGTTATGATGCTTGTCAAAGACAATATCAATACATCTGTTCTAATATCATGTTAACAAAAGTAAAAGCTGAAATATTGGGTAAATTGGTAAATAGATTTGATTGTAAAGAACTTATTTGGTGCCCGTACAATGCAGGTCTCACTTAGTTATTGATACACATTAACACACACCATTGGTTGAAGTTTACCTGTCAAATTCCCCTGCTTTCACACACACACACCATTACATGCCACTGATATAGCAGTAGGAGAAATTAGGGGTTAAGTGTCTTTCAGAAGGGCACAAGGAAATTGGACTAATTGAGCCCCCAACCTTCTGGTTAAAAGATAACCCTATCTACCACTCATCCATTGTTGCCTGGATTTGGGCATTTCTTTTTTCACTTATTTTTGTCTTGAGTTATGTATTTATTCCTGTCAGTTATAACTGTCTTTTGGAAAAGGTAATGTTCTCTTTGATTTATTTTTAATGCTATGTTCTTAGCTAAATAAAAATGAGGTTGCATGAATATAACTTCCTTATTGTTCGTTTTCTTTTATATAAAAGTATATAAATTTGGGGGGGGGTTAAAATGAAATAAAAGCAGTCAACCTAGGGAAGTTTCCAGAGAAAATGAGTCCAAAAAGATTTGTCAAGTCAAATCATCATTTTTTTATTTGTCTATGTCAATAAATAAGTTTGACAAACCAAAAGCTTTGTGGTTAAAGATTTAATTGTGGTAATGAGGCAAGACTCTGGGTACTATACAGCCCCTTTCCCACAGCTTCTGTGCATTTTTTCAACATTTCCAGGAAACGTTGCTGAAATCCCCCAGCCACAAAGCTCCATGGTTTCCATCTTTACGGCACTAGCTGTACGGTCTCTATGCTCTTGTCCCTAAGGCTCATCCCTCCTCCCACCTCACACTGCTTTACAGCAAACACAGCAATTCCCCAGACTCACACACCAATCTCTGAGATATTTTTTAAATAATTGTCTCTGTCATTGTGCAATGTATTCTGAATCCAACAAAAAACACTGATTTGCCATTCAAATACACCTCATGGGGTGCAGTCTTCAGTTTAAAGAAATATAAAAGGTGAAAATGAGACTGCAGGCCTTGGGTCACTCTCCATCTTTCCACATTCTTTGGTCTTGACTTACTTTACATCATTTGATTTAGTAGAGAGCTCATTGGCTGCAGATTTCCACATTACTGTGCGTTAAAGAAAATGCTTGTTTTTGATGATCTAAACCCATTTTATTTTAATTGGTTTATATTCAAAGCATGGGGAGGTGCGGGCATGTCACTCATGGGTGTTTTAGCTTGGCTTTTTACAATACAAGAAACTTACTGTGGAGTTATTCAGTGAGCTTGTATCAAGAGATGAGATCATTTCTGAACAGTATTAATTTCATTTTAATAAACGGGTATTAATTTCAGCTAACTAACCTCCTGTTCCTTGTGTTTCTCTGCCCTAAAATAAAATGATTTTATTGTCATTAAACTAGATATAGTTGTACATAAGATCGTTGCAGAGCAGTTGGTTGTTTCTTTACTACCTTTGCGTCAGCTGCCTTTGTAGAAACCAATAGCTGGTGCATGAAATAAAATTTGGGGTGTGGCTGTAACAAAGAAAATGCTGCACTGATCTGTGACAATTCTTTCTTGTGAGAAAGGTAATCTGTGCTTGAATTGGCTTTAACAATTTTCTGTTTTCTTGATGTCTCTATGTCTGCAGGTCACGCTCATTGGGGGGTGTTGGCAGGATTTGGGCCAGTAGTTGTTCCCAGAATCGTCTCCAGGAGCCACGAGGACGTCACCGTCTCTCCACCGTGATCCAACCACTGCGTCAGAACGCTGGGGAGGTGGTGGACCTCACGGTTGATGAAGATGGTGAGAATTAATGCGAAAATCCATCAGTGTTTTTTCTAAAAGTGTCTGTGTTCACAGTTCTCATTTTACTGGGTAAACTATTAACCTCTACTCTCATCCCCAGGTTTTTTTTTATTTTAAGAATTTTTGAACTGGCCACTGTTGACTTTTTAAGTTGTCCATGACTTTAATGTTTTGAAATTATACATTCAGATAAATGATAGCATTGTAGTGGGTGGATGTCTTACCAATCTATTTTTGTTATAAGGTCCTTCATAGTTGAAATTCTGCCTTTTCTCACTGCGGTAATGACTTGACTCAGTTCAGCTGTACTTGTTTGTTACCTCTGCCATGGAGGTTATGTTTCTGCCTGTGTTTGTCTGTCTCTTTATCTGTTAGCAAGATAACTCGGAAAGTTATGAATGGACTTGGATGAAGTTTTCAGGGAATGTTGGCACAAGGAAGAAGTGATGAGATTTTGGTGGTGATCTGAATGTGGATGCAGAAGGATTTTTTTAACAGGGCAGCTTTCTACATTTTCACTAATAAATTTGCTGAGAATTTTAGACATGCCTTGGCTGAGGATTGTGCTCAATGAGAACTTGTAGTTTGTTTCAGTTTTTCCATTTTAAGATTGTAGCTGGAATTTTTTTGTGTCACCTTTTGTTGAGTTCTAAGCAAGCTGAGCCAGTACTAAAATATGAAGTGAACATACAGTGTACCACTTAACGGCCTGATTCTAATCTCTCAAGTAATGTCACATAATAGATATGTAATGCAGAATTAAAGTGCCTCACACTATCAGCTCAGTACTGCTGCATGACTTCATTATATTCTGTATTTTTCAATCATATTTTGCTTGCACTCTCTTCTTCTTGCTATGACTTAAAGGACTGGGACTGAAGAACAACTATACCATCACCTCAGTGTCCTCCATTGTTGCTTTGTTTAGATGTCATAGTAGTTTCATGCAGCCAAGCTATGACAAACCCTGTCTTTGTTAAGGAGGTAATATCAAAAGTTGCTACTCGTACCAGTGGAGTCGAGCCGAGTTGGCTTGGTACCATATATGGTAAGGTTATTATTATTATTATTGTGAATTTTACTTTTTCACCCTTCATCTAGTAGGTCCAGTGACTAGAGCAGGAGTGTCCAAACTATGGCCTGGCTCATATGCGGCCTGGGGCACATTTTCAATCGGTCCATAGCAAAATCCAAAATGTACAATTGATTATGGCTAGCTCTGGAACATGAAGCTTTTGTTTAACTGATGAATACTAACAAATAAATTGTGGCAGCAAATAGCACCAGTCACGCTCATTATCATATCAAGGTTTTAATGTCATATTGTGCCAGTCATTTTTGATCATCTTGAAGCTGCAACACTTTTGAGAAGTTTGTCAGCTTTGAGCAATTTGGGTTTTTTGTGGATGTGGAGATGAACCATTTGTCTTCTCTGCTACAATATTCTCATCTTGATCAGGGTTCCATCATGTTGTAACAAGGGCTGAGCACAGCCCATCGAAATCTAATTAGCTTACCCAAAGTCCTAAACTTTGATACAGTGAAGGTGAGATGTCATCTGTGTATTTTTCTGTATGTGGCCCTTTATGAATAAAGTTATGACACCTCTGTACTAGAAGATACAGAGCCTTAACTTTCCTCTACTGGCTGCTGAATCTCTGCAGACAAGTGCACACACATTGTGATACAGACTTAAGTCTGTGTTCTCCAGAGAAACTTGTTTGAATTACACTTAAAGTGGTCTCATGAATTGTAAAAAGTAACGACTTTTGATCAACAAACAACAGGTTCCGCATCTTTTTGTCTCAAAATATTCAAGGCTTTATTAGATTTGATTTCCAGAAATGTGTCATTAAGAAAGTCAAAGGAATTTCAATGATCATGGGATGATATGAGAAAGAGAATATCCTTTGGCTCACCAAGTTACAGTCCACAGACCCCTGTTCTTAGGAGACATTTGATATAAGAGTGATTCTTAAGCACATCTTTGAAGTCATTTCATTGTTCCACTTTGACAGAACTCTGTTACCTGTTCGTCCTCCTCTGATCACAGCTGTCAGTTTTCTAAATGATTCCCTGACTTTTTATTCTATCCACAGAACTCTCTGTTGTGCCAACAACCTCTGGTAGTGTTCAGCCTCAAACAGTCAGGTCATCCTCGTCATCATCCTCCCATCATGCCTCTACCTCAGAGCTCAATGATGCCCCAGGCCCTTCCTCTAGCTGCCCAGGCTCCATACCTGAAAGTATGCACACACACAGGCTGAGTGGCTCCTCTCGCACAGCCACAGAGGGTAAGACATGAAATGGTGTTTTAAAACCATCTGCAACAAACTTAATTTATTTTCCTGAAGAATAAAAACATACTTATTAATGAAATTGATAGTCTGCCAATTGATAAAATAGTTAGTTTGGCTGCAAGTACCATATTGAATTTAATAAATGGCCATGCTAAGTGCTCAATGCATTTACTGAATTTACCGACCCACATTTTGTTTAAAAACTCCAGTTATCTAGATAGATATATTCGAAAACAATACACTAGCCTAAATTGATGAACATGTTTATGGGATTTTTGGAGGAAAAATTCATAGACATAGACAACAATGTGACCAAGGCCCTAAACGTCTCTCTACATGTCCTTACCAGCAGACTGATCATAGCTTCTCATCACCACAGAGACTTTGATGTTAATAAATCGTCAGTAATGAAAAAAATCTGAAGGCAAAAACTGCAGATCTGCAGACACTTTTTATGGATTATAGTGGACAGTTCGGGAGATACATTGTGTTTTGAGTGTTATACATTCTTTTGAAAGAAATATTTTTTAGTTTGTGTTAATTTCTATTTAAGGTTTTTAATTTTAGTATTTTTGTGAGTCTTCTTAAGTTGTTTGTTGGAAATAAAAGATTACTGTACAGGAGGTCATCTATTGTTACTATGATATTGAAATATAATTTTTGTTCAATAGTATTTTATCCAAAATTAGAAACCTGGTATTTCGCACCTATTCATTATCAGTTCATTAATGATTGTAATATTTTATTGTATCACGTCACCAAGTGTCATGCTAATAATTCTGCTTTCTTTTCCCTGCAGATGACAGCAGACCAGGTTTGTCAGGAACAGGTGGAGAGAACGCAGGCACGGCCATGCCCAGACTGCCCTCTTGTTGTCAGCAGCACTCCCCGTGTGGAGGTCCCTCCCCTGGTCACCTGTCCCTCAACCACTCCCATTCTAGCTGTCTGCAAGCATCATCCTCTCAGCAGTTGGGCAGCGCTCAGCACAGCCACACACACGGCCATAGCCACAGCAGCGCTCACCACTTCATCCACCATGTCCATCACCCAGCACCACAGCCCCCCGGCACCCTGCCATTCCAGGAGCCGAGCTGCCCTGTGGAGCGACCTAGTGCTCTACCTGCACCCTGCGCTGTCGTCGGCAGCAGCACGAACAACAGTAGTAGCAGTAACACAGCTCACTACCATGACCAGGTATGCTGGTGCTATACTCAACAATAACACAGTGAATGTCTAGAGGAGGGTCTTTTTGTTCCTGCTCCTTTGTATGTTTAAACAGAATGTCACAATGTGAAGAAAAAATCTTTTCTTTTAAAGAAAAGTGCCATTGTAAAGAAATCAATTATTCCTAGGCTTGTTGATGACTTAACTTTTGGCAAAACAAGGTATTCAAGGTAAAAATCTGATTCAGTAAGGTTCTTTGCATTAGTTCAGTTATGAAAGATATTGATAAAGGCTTTTGTTATTTTAAAATCCATGCTTTTATGCTCTTAAACTCTGTAGAATATTTTCATCATCCTATATTCCGTATTGTTAATGAAGGTCAAGGTCCAATACTTCGCTCTTTGCAAGACAAACTCCCTCTCTATAAAGAAACACAAATGTTCCTCTACCTCTTTTCCATTTGTTTCTGTCACTCAGAAAGACACCTACAAAACAGGGCGAAGGAGAATACATTGATCATGACTTAAGTCTTAACTTGGGCGTGACTTTATTTCAAACCTGAGAAGAAAAGCTCTGAAAAGAAGACTCATTTTGTATTCTGCAGCAGACGTCTGTCCCTCCACTTTCTATAACGACTCCACCTTCCTCCAACAGCAAACTCTGCCAGTGGACCTGAGCAACAGCAGTGTTCGCTCTGGTGGAAACAGCGGGGCCAGTTTCCATGGCAGCACCTCGGCCTTTGACCCATGCTGCCCGGGCTCCACATCACGGCCTCCTGCTTATGTTTCCCAGGCCACCCCGGGGCCCAGCCAGCCAGCTGTGGTGGACTCGTTCAGCTCATCCATGGTGGCTCAGCCCCAACCGCAAACACAACCCCAGCCCTGCAGACATTACATGCACCCCTCCTGTGAGTACACTGCCTTTACCTGTATAAAGTACAGGAAACCAGACATTGACCACTGAGACTGAAACTCTGATTACTATACAGTGTGGGTCATTGTGTATAGTTTGCGGTCTGTATAGCTCGTGCTTTTGCATTTAATGTTGATTCAAAAGAAATAAGATGCTATTAAAAGGCTACAGTATGGCCCTTTTTATACTTACATTAAGACAGATTATATCTTTTGTGGGCATTTTGATACAAGGTTGAGTGCGTGTAATCACAATATGTAATTCCAAGATGCCACCAGTGACAACCCTCAATAAGAGATCATTGCCTGCCATTCTGTATATCATGTGCAGTGAGGTCAACAGAATGGGAGTTAAAGCCTTAAGCTAAGAGGCTAACAGCACTCTTTCATCGTGTTTCTCTATTTTGTCACAAAACACTATAAAACTTGACAGCTGATTTACCTATCAGCAAAGAAACCTTGTAAGGTGCTAGGATAGATAGAGAGGACAACTCAAGTCAAGATGAAAAGTGAAAAGTAATTAAAACAGGGGCCCTCTGCAAGCCAAATCAGATGTTAAACCTCAGAGATAGTTTCCTTTTTCACATTTTGTTGTTTAATATGTTGAAAATTTCTCTGCACACCTGTTTGTGTGACAGGTGCATCAGAATCAAATGCTTTCAAAATGTTTAGGTCTGAGTGGCTTTCAGAATCGACTGCGGTAACATCAGAACATGGCCAAAGGTTTATTAAACAAAGAGACTTCCTCAAAGTTTAATCATCCAACCAGAGGACCATTGCAAACACTCATGACCTAGAGCTGATTATGTCATCACAAATCATAATAAATCACAACCATAGTACATTTAAAAAGTCTGTCATTATTAAAAGTGTCCTGCAGTAAAAGCATCTCCCTCAGAAAAACAAACAGTACTTTCATTCCTAGATTTGTTTGGGTGAGTTGCTCTGAAATAAGTGGGTGTCCTCCCCTATGGCTTGATTTGTTTGGACATATGTGAACATTTCAATCGCAATCTATTTTTTGAGGGAAAAAAAACGTGCTGAGATTGATTGGAGGAGGTGTTTTTGGCTTACATTCCGATTGCTTAACCTTGCAATGCAGCTTGATCTGCTTAATTCAGTCTTTGTAATCAGGCAGCTCCATTTTGCAACGCTTCAGGTAGGAACGATTGATTTTGATCTGCAGTGATTCTGTCCAATCAGTGTCCTGTAAGGAGAGCGAAGCTGGAGCTACAAGTGTATACAAGCCTGTAAGCGATGGTTACTATTATACATCATAGAATAGATGCTACCTGCTTTAATCCGAACTGGGCAACATTTTGTCATTAAATGACCACCAAAGAACAACAATGAAAGCATTTCTCAGTGGAAATTGTATTTCAGGTTTTGGTAAAAGGCTGCCATGCGTATTGGTTCATGCTTTGTACTTAACTCCACTTGTTGCTAATATAAACTGTTGAAGTATATTCTGAATAGTAGGTATGTCAGGTTAGGGTTTGCTTGCATTACAGTTCATCACATATTAATGCATCACACTGAGTGATCGCAATGGTCTCAGCTGATAAAGAAATTCTATGAATTGTATTGCTGATTTGGATTATATGCGCACACTTTCTGTGTTAAGCTACAACATACCATAAAATAGCAAAAGGTTAACATTATCTTCTCCCTGGTTAGCAGAGAGAGTAGATAATGGCAACTTCTTCAAAAACATGTTTTGATCCCCATGTTATTGCACAGCTGGTTAAAGCACTTTTATAAAAAACTGGCCTCCTTGTTTCTTTATCCCTGTCAATTTGTTTGAGACAGAGTTTGTTAACTTTTGTGTCTGCCTCAAGTCAAACAATATTTACTATGCTTACCTGTATTAATGTTCCTGAGACATTTAACCTCCTCTCCTACACCACAGCTCATTTTGTTTGTAGCTTAGAGCTAACTAACATCCAGAGTGTGACTAGCGGTCATGGTGATACATACTTTTGCAGTGGGAGAAGCAGGCTGTGGCAGAAGTAGCATAATGACAGTCCTGGTTTCCATGTGTGTCTTTGCTTTTTTAAATACTGAAGTGTAAACATGAAACAATCCAAAGAAAATTTACAGAATTGCTTCTTTTCTTTTTTCCTTGTTAAATTGGAATAAAGGAACCGAGCAGTAGCTGTGAAAGCCACCAAAGACAGTTTCCGGGCTGAAATTTTATGATAAATATTATAATATTTCAATGTTTATGAATGTTTTTGTTGATTAGTTGATATGAGAGAGCCAAACTGCTACTACATATAGAGATATCTGAAAGCCAAGACTGGCTCCTGTTACTGAGCTAATCCAAACCATTTTGATCTCCAGAACATGACATCTCATCACTATGAGCAAGGTTGCACCAATGTTATAAAAATATAATCACACTTTGTGCTTACTTCTTGCTTTCTAGCAGACTTTTGAAGAAAAGTTGTAATTTGATTAGGTCCTCTCTTGGTAATTAAAGAGGAGAAAATGTTGTCTCTCAGTGGAGCTCAGACATGTTTGTTTCCCCTTAATCTTTTTTAGGGGTATGTGTCTGTGCTGGTTTTTGACTGACAGCAACTACCAGGCTCCCAGAGTAACTGTGCTGAACCTAAAGTAATGAAAGACGAAATGAACAAGCGTGCACCTTAACTGAATGTCATAGGCATAGACTTTGATGTTAGTTTTGAAGAGTAAATAACACACCAATGTCTTGCCAGAGCAAAATTCTCCCCTGTCTGACGTTAATGAGCTTTTCAGTGCTTTTTGCTCTGTACATTGATTGAAGCATTTCTTTTTTCCAGTTTTTATGTAATTTTTCATTAAGCTACAGTGTAGGACAACGCATGTTCCTGTATGCAAGTCAAGCAGGATGGAGACTGAAGCTGGAAATCTAGTACTGATTGTTGCTTATTTAAGAAGAAAATAGGGTCTTAATTTTAGGCGATGGGTGTTGTTACTTTGAGGTTCTGTTTAATTAGAAGGCACAATAAGGTAACCAAAAAAAGAAGAAATCATGTATTTCTCGTCTTTAACTGTCCCAAGCACAGTCCATTTATTGACAGAGCAGCTTTGTAAAGCAATCTTATTTCAGTTCACTTTGAGTGTCAGCTTCTGCATTCAATATATTTTCTCATTTTCAGTGCCACAGATCTTGTGACAATTGGCAGACAGCTGCATTCCTAAAACCCAAAGTTGATAGTAATTAAACTGAGCCTGGTGGTTAATGTGCCAAGCGCTGTGGGAATCCTACCAGGCAGGAGTAGTTAATTGCTCTTTTTTACTCAGAATAGATCTGAGAGAGAGTGAGCAGCGTGACGAGGCTCCCTGGTGGGGTTGTGGTAAAATAGTTAGTTTCTGCTTGTTGGAAGAAAGTGGGAAAAATTCTAAACACTTAAACTTTTTAAAAAATACTTGGACCAAAGAAGTGAAAAGCAATAAACAAATAACAAAACTGAATAATTAGGATTACACATTAAAAAAGGAGTGACAAGAAGTAAATCTTTTGCAGTCCCACCCCTTTCACATAAATTATTAATGCTTTATGAATTGCTGTCTGATCAATACATACATTTAAAAGTATTATTTTTACTTGTTTGTTGATATTAGTTATGGGTGATGTTTATTTTTAAGGGAACCATTAATTACACATTGAACAAAATGTTTTTTTCTCAGATATGTACCTTCATTGACATGTACAAAAATTCATTACTGAAAATTCAAGTTTTATATTGAAAAATAATGTAATTATCCTTTTTGTAAAACAAGAATTTTTGACTCATATTTTTCTCCATATAAAGATATGTCCATCCAAATATATGATTATTTACTACATGCTGCTACCAGAAAAAAAAATCATATCTGCAGTTTTTTAATAGACACTGAGATCATGATTTTAAAAATGCAATTACTGGCTAACTGTACAACATGCACCGCATGTAACCATTGACCCTGTTTTGTTTTGCCCGTAGAAAAAGTCATAAGTGTTTGCAGCATTTATCAATTAACTGCATTTCATTAAAGTTTTTCCTTTTTACTTTCCTCTCCCCCAGATGGCCCTCTAGCACGCTCACTGCATCATCAGCCCTCATCCGCCTGCCCTCACTCCCACGGAAACCCTCAGCTTACACCCCAGCCCCCTCCGCAGGGTGATTATGTCATCCCCCACACTGTCACCTTCCATCCACCACTGTCATCCCACCCCTCTGGCCATGCTGTGCCCCCTGCGCCCCCTCCTCCCCTGTCTACCCACCACCTCTCAAGTTCAAGTGCCCCGCTGGCCCAGCACCTGCCTGCAGACCCCCAGAGCCTGCCTCACCACATACCTGCGCTGGGGGCCTCAGTGCAGAGGCTCCATCAACATGAGATGCTGCAGAGGATGGAGGTCCAGAGGCGCAGGATGATGCAGCACCCAACGTGAGTACCGTCCTCAGCCAGATGTTTTGTCCTCATCCCGAGCCTATGTAAAAATGTGAAAGCTTTTGTTTTTCTTCTTCTATCCAGACGAGCACACGAGCGTCCGCCTCCACACCCCCATAGAATGCATCCCAACTACGGCCATGGACACCACATTCATGTGCCTCAAACTATGTCTTCCCACCCTCGCCAGCCTGAGCAGAGGACAGCATGGTCAGTGTCAGAGGCAGATGTTAAAGTCCTGATGTAACCCCCCTGATGTTAAATGAAATATTCCTCATATCACCGTATGTTCAGTAAATTGAATAGAGGAAACCTTTGATATATTGACGACTGATCAGCTGTTTTTCATTTGTCAACAGGGAGCTCGGCATTGAGGCAGGAGTGACTGTGGCACCATTCCCTTCAGGGCACCTGCATTCCCACTTGCCCCACTACCACCCTCCCCCCAGACTGCACCACTTCCCCATCCCCTTCATGGTGAGAGCAGCCCTTGGTGCACATGCATACATTCGCAGAAATGAGAAAGAATCACTGTTATATAAAGTCTGACTGAGATAAGTGGTGTTGGCCCCTTATTTAGAACATTAGTTATTTCAAGGGTGGTTTGGTGGACCGCATGAATAATGCATTAGCAATTAATAGAAGCTCATCAAGCATTTCAAGTGCACTCTCAACAAATCCACAAGCTTTGAGACTGATCCTGCACAAATATGGTCAGCAGTTTCCTGATGTTATTGCTTTTTTCCTGTTCATCCTTGATCATCCAAATATTCAGTGTCTTGCATTCAGTTTTTCTCAAAAACTTTGGTAAGACAGCTTTCTGTTTACTAAATGTTTTAGGCAGATCTACTGTATTTACAACATGCAAGCTCGGAAAAAGGGGTTAAAGAAGTAGAGCCAATAGATACAGGCTTCTTATAGGTCATTCATTTCAATTTGGGCACATTGGTAATTAACTTAATGAAATCTTTATGATGGGAACCCATCAAACCTCCACTATTTTTGAAAGAGCCCCTATTATTATATTTCAGATTTTATATACTCTTTAGTGTGGTTTACCTCCACATCAATGCCACGTGAAAGAGTACTCCTGTGCACAAAACAGAAAGCTGCCTGAAACAGCCCCCCACCCAGAATACACCTACCAGTGACGGCCTACCACTGTTTTGTCAGCAGTGTAACCCAGTAGGCTCAGGGTAGCAAGCCCAGTGTAAAGCGTCGATTTTAGACAGAATACAGAACTGCAGAAACATGGAGCTGAAACACCAAAAAAACCCACCACAGAACAGACTGGTCAACCAATCAGAACAGACTTGTAGCAGGAGCTCCAACAGAGCCTCGAAGACAGGCTGATAATACAGCTGAGCCAGGGGTACTCAGAGTGTGAAAACCAGAGGGAGGGTTTTTTCATACATAAGCGACTGTGATCCTACTCTAATAGTATCAAATCCAACAAATGGACCCAAGTCAATTCCCAGAATAAGTAACACAAATAATTGAAGAGGAGCTCTAAATATTTAGTCAGATAATAAAAAGATCATGAGAATAAGGTAACAGAAAGTCTTTTGTTTCTACATTTGGAAAATATGCTTGTTATAGCTGTGAAACAAATGATAAAGAAAAGTAAAGAGTATTTTAGAAAAATTAAAACAAAGTTCAATGTCTTGATGTTTTCTTTTTGTCCTCACAGCACACTGGCATATCTGAAGTGACCTACCCGCACATTCGGTACATCTCATCCAGAATGACTGGCTTTGGAAGAACCTATGAGGTGAGAGGGCATCGGATAAAAGCTGAACATATCAAATGATGTAGCAGATATCTTAAGCTGAATAGTTAAACAAATATTATAAGAAATTAAGTATTAACAGCATTGGATATTTACACAAACTTACACATATTTACACAAACAGCTCTGTCCAAGATTGGTAAAAATGGTTTTTTATTTTCAGAAATTTAATACGCTGTGCCAGTTTATGTACTTCAAATAACAAATATTTTTAATAAACCAAAGGAATGAAAAAAACCTCAAATATTTATAGATTTCTTGTGTTCAAAATGGTAGGAGGGACATCTTTATGGGCAATCACAGTTAAATGATTTAATATTAATAATTGAATGGTTTTGGTGCTTTTTTTAATGTATAAGCCAAAAGACAGATGAGTAGATGGCCATAAACTTATAATATAGAATTTTATTTTCTTAACTTCGGTTCTGTTCAGAGAAGTTTTATTCTTTTTTAGAAATCTAAACTGTCATAAAGCATTTTTGATCTTTATGAGAAATTATATGGGGAAAACCTTATATTACATGTTTTATTTTCCATAGTTATCAACAAAACTGATTTTTGTACATTTTTATTTTAATTGTACTTTGTCAGTTTGAAGAAATATTCCCTGTTAATATATCCCGTTTGATCACAAGGGAGATCGTGTTTTGCTTGAGGGGACTAAAATGGGTAGTTAGGGCCATCAGCAATAAAATATTAAAACAGACTAATTTGAAACCTGTCCTGCAAATTGATAAACATACTTTAAGACATACTGTTGCTCATACCATGCTGCAGGGACCATATGATCAGAAATCAATGTTCAGATGGCTGTAAATGAGTCAGTTTTTGGCCCAAATGGGCTGAATGGCGTTAATTTACTTTCTCAAAGAACCACTGGCCTGTCACAATAGACAGTTCAAACTTCATCTTTTTTTTAGAAAAATAC
The DNA here is from genome assembly GCA_037902135.1 of Cetoscarus ocellatus. Classification (NCBI taxonomy): domain Eukaryota; kingdom Metazoa; phylum Chordata; class Actinopteri; order Labriformes; family Labridae; genus Cetoscarus; species Cetoscarus ocellatus. Next base: position 6,516,479 of record JBAMNC010000387.1, read on the forward strand.
ACATCTGACAAATTACACTACATTAATTTGGACTATTGATGGAGATGGGTGTAACACATTTTTTGATTTAGCAGAATCAGTCTGAGCTTTCACACATCATTGAAAGGGCTGTTATTAGCGCTTCAGGATCATTGACGTTGAAGAACAAGGCATACTTAACATGAGCAAGTGTCAGTGGGGTTACAGTAAGGCCAGCTGAAACAAAAGGACAAAACCATCCATACAGATGTGCTGCCCTGCTTCCTGCCAAATGTGTCTGTTGTTCTTACTGCTGCTTATGTCCCCATCTTTGACCCAGGACCTGCTGCATTTAGAGGAACGATTGGGGACTGTGAACCGAGGAGCCTCTCAGGGAACTATAGAGAGGTGCACTTACCCACACAAGTACAAGAAGGTAAGGACCTCTTCTACTGTTTTGGGATTTTATGTTAACAATGATTGGATTTTGTATGTAGAGTTTATAGTAGTGCATGTCTGTTACAGTTTAATCTGGGACAGAGTGCTCAGTGGTCTTTTGTGCTCATTTCAAACGTCTGATGTGTTAGCTAAATTCTGTAGTGTGTTTTACTAGAGGTTGCAGCTGTGAATTGATTGTTGGGGAAAAGTTTTCCTTAGAGCTTTCCAAATGTATCTAAATAAGCAATCTAACACCCTGCCACCCAATACAGAAGGTGTTGGAGAGAGACATTGACCAACAGTTAACCCCTGAAGCTTGGGCATCTATTGGGAAAAATATGCACGCAACCCCAGAATCGGTGAGAAATAATGAACAAATCAATTTGGAAACATGTCTCTGCTCACATGTACACTAGATGTTCGTTTTATTCTTGGGGGGCCAGGGGATTCGGCCTAGAATAACTTTGATTTGGATAAATGTGATTTATTTGTTATTATTTTTAAGCAAAGAGACAACTGAAAGTTTTTTTTTTCTGTTTTCAGGACAAAATGACCATTCTCTCTGTCCCCAAAAGAATCTCATGCTGTTGTTTTTCATTGTTAGATTAGTCTTTCTAGTTTCAGTTTTTAATACAACTGTTTATTTATGTTAATTTATACATTTATCCCAGTATTAAGCTGTTAAATGTGTTTTACTTTGTACATTTATCTCAGAATTTAGCTGTTAAATGTGTTTAAAAGACAATAGATTGATAGGATTGTCAACCTGTGTGTGTGATGAGTCTGCCGAAGCAGCTTCACTGATTAAACATCATGTTTCCAAATGTTTCTCCAAACAGAGAAAGCTGCATGGTAAGCAGGAGGAAGATGAGGGCGCAGATGAAGACACAGAGGAAAAATGCACCATCTGTCTGTCAATACTGGAGGAGGGGGAGGACGTCAGGTAAATGCCCCCCTGGGTATCTCTGCTCTCAGTCTTTACCCCTCAATTATGCTTTCAGGGGGGTGCTGCAGGCAGGTGTGGATGTGTCTCTTGAGATGTTTCTTTTTTTAAAACCCAAAGGGATACTAATAAGAAGGAAAAACCCCTGAGTGCCTCAAAATTACCGGCCTCATGGCTACCTTTTGGCACGTGTTCATTTTTTTTTCCTTTTTTTCCCCTCTCTGTTGGTTTAAGTTTATCATTGAATAATATTTTGGATTTTAGGTTTTTAGTGAAAATACTTGCTAAGTACAACCCACAATATTTTCACAACATTTGTTTTGTACTTAATGGGTTCAAATTCATTAAGAGACAAATCAAACAACATAAAAATACAAAAAGCAAACAAGGGCCCTGCAAACTTAAGTTCTCTCCTAAATGCTTACCTAAATCACAGATGTATCTCACAGGTCACATTATTGTCAAAGAATAACTGCATTTTGAAGGTTGTGGCATGACATTTATTTATGAGTATGTCATGAAGAACAAAGACATAAATAAAATCTATTGAATTCAAGCAAACCCAGGAAACAGGGCATGAAATAGAGGACATGAAATAGGTAACAAAGCTCTAAAATTAGTTAAAATAAGCTTTTGAAGGTTAAGTTATTTTTCATCTTTTATTCACTGAAAGTGTTGTCAGAACATGAAGGTAATTTTTTTTTACCGTGCCGTATCTGTTGGATTAAGGCCTGACCCCCTTTGTTAGTTTCAAGAAAATCTTGAAAAACAGCTTTGACATACAGATTGGAAGAACTATTGCTCAAATTTAAATCAGTACTCAATTTTTCTTTTATCTATTCGTTATTGGACTGTTGTCAGAAATGCAGAAATGTGACCATTTATTTCTATAGAGTGTTCCATGCAACGTTGATTCATGCACATCACTAATCTAGTCATCTTGATGTACAAGGGAAATGCCACCCAGTGTGATGCTGTGACTTAGAATTGTTTTCGAACATATTGTGAGTGTCAAAGAATTTAGCCACCCATATATCAAACCTCACCCCTCATCAGTGCCATTTTGTACTTAATTTATTGTGTTATTTGAAAATATGAACACAAACAGAAGCAAAGTGCATTTCTCCAGAGAAAATGGTTCAGACTGCTTTATTTATCACCACTGGAAGTTTTGCTTTCCAGTCCGTAAGATAGTGATATCCGTGATGACAAATGAATCACAGAAATACATGTGACATGAAGCAGCACAACAGAGAGAAGAAAAAACGTGGAAACCCTGCTTATACTTAGTAAAAATCCTCAAAATTGATTGCACCAATCAGAGCATAAAAGAGAAGAATATCAAACAAGGATATCAAAGGACAAAATTTCAACCAAATGACCTCTTAAGTTATGCCAGTGATGAGTTATGTTAGTGATTTTTAAGCACAGTCCATCATGGGAAAGAGCAGAAAGAGAGCAACAGGGGGAATGCAGCGCATGAAAGAGAAGAGGTGATTTAAAACATTGCTTAGGTTTCTGGCTATTGTGACTTTTCTGACCCCAGGATATACCTTTTGGTATTTGACCCTGGTAAGATGTATTTTACAAACGGCTCTATTGTAGCTACAAATCTTCAGTTTAATATTAAAACATACATGTAGATGTTAGTACCATTAATGGCATTCCTTTTTATATCCAACTTTTTTTCTGTTTTAATGAAAGACCTTTGCAATTTATTTAGAAATAGACAGTTTTTGAACAAATTTTTACTCTACTTGCTACATGAACTTAACAGGTGAATCCTCTGTGACACATTGCAGTGTCATGATTATTTAGGTGCTTAGCCTCTCCCAGTTAAAGTTCCTGATAGTTAAGCATATCTCTTAGCTAATATAATCCTAAATACATTCTTAAAGTACAGATTTTGTTGGCATGGGGGGCAGACATCAATGAGTGGGGAAATAATCCTTTCCTCCAGCCTGTAAAGTGCTGCAGATTTTAAAACCCTGATGCTAATGCTAACAAAGTGTTGCATTATGTGTCACATTACATGCATGAGTGCATTAATACAAAGTTAAAAGTCTTAGTTACCAAATAGAACAAGAAAGGATATGTTATACAAAAAAGAAGATCTGATTGTTCATACGTTAAAAAAGACAGGATGATTAAAGCCACTTTAAAGATGATGTGTTAAATTGCTTGATAAGAGACAATATCATATTTGTAAAGATATGATGAATTAAAACTCATCGTGACAATAAATCCAGAAGTCATGGTGGCACTAAAAAATTAACAGTGTTAAAACAGGTGAACGGAACCTTATGTTCTTGGTTTGGATATGGGTATATTATTTTTTTATGTGGATATTTCATCATAATGTATTTTTGTTTTCTTCAAGTGCTAATAATGCTGTAAATGCTTTGCTTCTTAACCCTGTGAAGCACTATGACCCATTTGCAAACGAATAATGGTCCAATAAAAGGAAGGTTTAAGACCTATTGTAGCATTTAACACTTTGTATTGATTTACACAGTTGAAACAAAACAGTTGTTGCATTAGGAGCTTTAAAGGACAGAAAAACTGTATGAACTGTGAAATATCAAGACTAAAAAATGAAAACTCTATCCTAAATATGATCACAGACATACAAATGTTTGAATTTTAGATCAGGCAACTAAACTTGTCTTTTAGAGCAGCCGTTGCCCACTGTTTGGGGTCCTGACCCAAAATGGGTTGCGATCCCATTTTTACACAGTTGTTGTCTGTTAGACTAAAAACATAGAAATGACTCTGAGGAGCAGTCACACTCATCCCTCCCTTAGCTTTGCTCGACCCAGCTAACTGACGTTTGCATGCACTCCTTAGAGCGAGGTCAAGAGAGCAGTATGTGTAGTGACACTAAGGACTAGTGTGTCCACGCTGCCAAAGTAGAATTATAAAGATGAGTTTATAAATATTTTCTTAACCAAGGCCCCTTCGGATGAACCAGAGAGGTTATACAATGTTTTATGGGAGTAGGGGCACAGAGCTGACGCTCAGCTTTACAGATTAGTCAGACACCTCCAGACGAAGCTTCTGCAGCATCAAGGAAAATTACAATCTTTTGTGCAACAAAAACACACGTAAATAAGCTCGTTGACAGTGGAAAAGCACATTTGCAGGCATGTTTGTGTTACATTTTCAATCATTAAGTTTGTGAATCTACCATGTGCAAAATCACATACAACGCAGCAGCGAGCCTTTGCTCGCTCAATAAGACTCTACAATGACAACATGAGAGAAACTCTTAACAACTTCATTCAAAACAACAAAAGGATGATAAAAATGTCACAGTATCACATACAAATTAATCTGCAGCCTCTACCCAAGGATAACCTGACACACCAGATGGACTGTTCAATGTATTTCACTAGTCCATCTGGGAAATGGTCCATAGAACGTGTTTGGGAGGCCTGAACCTTTCAGAAGCATATCCAGCAGGTTCGTCATTCATTACAGGCCAAAAAGAAAATGTCATAGGCGGGTGCTACAACCCACATAATGTGAGCCACTTTGTAAAACAAACTCTCATCAAAGCGTGTCAGAAGTGGAGCGAAAATATCCTTACTATACTATACTATATGAAGAAATGCTGTCACAATCTGATAAAACTGCTACCGAAGCTGTTTGCGTCTATGCTAATCTCGGTCTGTGCAGTCACTTCTTGCTGTCGTCTTGCTCGTAGCTCATTCCTCTTCCCGCTCTAATGGACGTTGATTGGGCTGTGGCGCTCTGAGCTGAGCACAAACGTTGTAGATTGGAGCTTGGCAATAAGGATCAGCCTGATTACAGACATTGTTGAGTCAGGCTGATCCAGCTGCTGTGCAAGGTTAACTCAAGGAGGGATTTTTCAGTGAGTCAAAGATACAGGCAGTACAGTTCATAGGGGAAAGCGGGGGTGGTTGTAACACCTATGCACATCCTTCCTCAAAACTTACAGGTAATTTGATCCACAGCTTTTGGTTTGAGAATCAAATATACAAGCACAAATAAATGAAGCTGTTTTTGTATTGTATGTCATAAGGATGAGACTGTTTCAACGCTTTAATAAAGGTAACTGAAGAGTGAAACTCGAACAACGCTTTTGGGCAATCAAACATATACAATAAAACCTCAAGTATCCAAAATAAAGGAACACCCCCCTATTATTCTAACTTCTGCTATCTTCTTCTATAACGTTACCCAAGATTCCTCTCAATATTTATTTTCATTATTTTAAATTGGATGTTAAAATAGCCCAAAGTATATCTACTACTACTTACTGATATACTGTAAGTATACTGTATATACTTACAGTATATCAGTAAGTAGTAGCTTTTATGATCTAAAATTTACATGACATGATATATGATGGGGATATGTGAGGCTTATATTTATAATATATTTTTTTGATTTTTAAGAACCCCACAGTGAATTTTTGTTTCGTTTTAAATATTGTCTTGCAGTTGAAAACCCTAAAAACCAAGCAGCAAATGATACTTGATGTGTGGCTATTGATATGAAAAACAAAACATGAGAAAACACTCCGTCCCTCCTTGCAAAATCTAAGTCTTGATATTTTGGTCAAGCCAAAAATGATTTATGCAGTCCATTTACGATTGTATGTTCGGGTTGAGATCATATGATGCAGTTTTGTATGTTTGGGTCCCGCACAGAGAGCAAACTTCTCATTTGGGTCCTGAGGCAAAAAGTTTGGGAACTCTGCTCTAGAGGCGGGTTTAAATCCACGTTGTTCTACACAGTTCTGTGCTTTGTTTGGGTGAAATACACTTACATTATTAATGTTATATGAAACCCAGCAGCCTCTAAAGCATTGCTGTGAGCTGTTTGTTCACCCTTTGTGGCACTGACCAGATGTGACATTTTGGGTGTATTCCCTTTGAATCCAACTTTATCCGTTTTAAACAAGAAACTGTTAGCACACTAAAAAGTCCCAACAGCCAGTATTGACCTATTCAATATTAAATCTCTAAAAATCCTGTTCTTACATGTCTTGTTTCATTGCTTTTTTCCCTCCAGACGCCTTCCATGTATGCACCTCTTCCACCAGCTGTGTGTGGATCAGTGGCTTCTCACCAATAAGAAGTGCCCCATCTGCAGAGTGGACATTGAGGCACAGTTGTCTGCTGAGAGTTGATGCTGTTTTTGTTTTTATTTTGTTTTTTCTAACACCTGTTTTGTTGAAAAGAATTTATTTTAAGATCATTTTAACTTTTCTCTTCAGTACTGCAGTCAACCAAAGATGGCATGAATTACCTGCGCAGCTCTACTATGAGAAAAATTTAAAAAACAGAAAAAAAAATCTGTCAACAAAGCATCGAGCCTAGAGTGCCAGCTATCACATATTACTACAACAGCTAGAATTCTCCATTAAGGGTTTTCAGATTTTATTGTATTTATAAAGCTTTTATGTAGCTTTCGATTGTTTCCTCAAGTGTCATTTTTGTTTGGTTTCTCTGCATGTCTCCTTGCAATGCATTTCTTTGCACATATAACGTGGGCCCTACATGGCCTAACAATTTGCAGGTGAGGATAGCTGCTCTAGTAAAGATGCATTTCTGTAAACCTAATGCCTTTGCTTTACTAGAATAGAATGTTGGCCTCCGGTTTAGAAAAACAAACTAAACATTGCAGGATTCATTTTTTCCAATCATTGTATTGATTAGTTTATGTTTAGAAGATGTGGATTGTTAGTGAAAGATGTTTTTTAAGTAAATCAAAACATTCCTATCTAGGGAAATATGTTAAGAGATCAGCTGCTGTATTAGTGCACACCCAGTATTTTCTAGAGTGGAAATAAAAACTCCAAATGTTCACCTCACTCCCAGAATATGCACATGCTTTGCTACGATAACACCCCCTCCTCCTGCACCTTCATTTGACTAGAAACACCGTCATTTTCACCACCATCTGATGTATTTTAGAGAACAAGAATGTCTCATCCCTCTCTCAACTGTTATTTCTAAACTGAGCGATTGTTGGATCTTGCTGTGAATCTTTTGTTCTGTTCAAGAAGAGCCTGGGATGGTTAAATCTGTTCTTGTGTGATGATCTCAGGTCAGGAGAAATTCATCACCCTGCGACCTGGGGTTATGATTTTCAGTTTGATTCAGGCTATGACATTTAATTTATTTCCTGTGTGTTCAGAGGGAAATACACAGCTCAGTTTTGGGATGTTTGTTCTCACACTTTGAACCTTTTTTTATCCACCTCCCCTTCTGTCTCTGTAGTCGAGCAGCAGCGTTCAGTGTGGCTGCTGCAAGAAAGAAAAAAACACTAATACTGTTGACTAACTCACTCGCATAGACTTGCACAAGAGAATAAAAAGGTAGGAGAGTAGTGAGTGAGTATGAGAGTGTACTGAGGCCATGTATTTCCACTCTGATGAACATTTAAAAAAGACAAAAGATATTTTAAATGGAGTGTTGAAATGCAGTACTTAAAGCAGGTATCCATGCATCCATTGACTTAAAGGCACCAGGATCATATTCTGTGGGATTTATATTATTAGTTTTAAAAATAATATTAATAAACTTGGATAACTCTTGAGTCTTTTCATGGTGTTTTCATTGAGCAAAATGTTTGAGTGTGGTAGTCTGAAGAATCTAACTTCTGTTAAGAATGACAGAATAGCACTGAAATGTTGAGCATGTCCTCCACATATTTGTTCAACCTTTACTTAACTCACAAAGTCTAAGGTGTGCCTTATATACACTGCCTGGCCAAAAAAAAGTCGCCACCTGGAATTAACTAAGTAAATAGGTACGGACCTCCTATTGGATAATTACTGCATGGGCGATTGTCTTTCAGCTGGCAACAAGTTATTAAATCCCAGCTGATGCAATGAGTAGCTTCTCATTTCTTAAACAACCATGTCAAAAGACACATCCTGTGTTCATGGAAAAGATGTTAGTCTGTTCAAAAAGGGTCAAATCATTGGCATGCATCAAGAAGAGAAAACATCTAAGGAGATTGCAGAAACTACTAAAATTGGATTAAGAACTGTCCTGGAGGAAGGTCATGTGGTCTGATGAGTCCAGATTTACCCTGTTCCAGAGTGATGGGAGCATCAGGGTAAGAAGAGAGGCAGGTGAAGTGATGCACCCATCATGCCTTGTGCCTACAAGCCTGTGGGGGCAGTGCTATGATCTGGGGTTGCTGCAGTTGGTCAGGTCTAGGTTCAGCAACATTATGTGCCCAAAGAATGAGGTCAGCTGACTACCTGAATGTACTGAATGACCAGGTTATTCCATCGATGGATTTTTTCTTCCCTATTCCAAGATGACAATGCCAGGATTCATCGGGCTCAAATTGTGAAAGAGTGGTTCAGGGAGCATGAGACATTTTCACACATGGATTGGCCACCACAGAGTCCAGACCTTAACCTCATAGAGAATCTTTGGGATGTGCAGGAGAAGGCTTTAAACAGCGGTCAGACTCTCCCATCATCAATACAAGCTCTTGATGAAAGAATTAATGCAACACTGGATGGAAATAAATCTTGTGACATTGCAGAAGCTTACTGAAACAATGCCACAACGAATGCATGCGGTAATAAAAGCTAAAGTTGGTCCAACAAGATATGAGAGTGTGTGACCTTTTTTTGTGGTGGCGACTTTTTTTTTGGCCAGGCAGCGTATAATGATGAGATACAAAAGTAAGGCACAATTAGACCAAAGAAAGAAAGGAAATACTCAGTAAAACATTCATACACTGCATTAAAAAGGCTCGTAGCTGTTGTTTTAAATGACCCAAGAGAAAGAGGTGTCAAGCCAGTCTGTTGTAAATTCTAAATTTTGGGATAATGAAAGCAAAAAGCAGATTTTCCAAATTGAGAGTGAACCTAGGGGACTAAAAGCAACAGACACAGCAGAGGAGGGCTGGTAGAGTCCAGTGTTTGAGGAAGATGGTGAACATGTTTAGATGATGTTATACAGAATATGAGGAGTGTTATCAGGATCTCCAGTCATTCATGTCATAGCAGAGTGATCGACTGGATCAAAGGATTTTAGGGTGGAAGCAGGAGCATGTCTTTAGAGCAGGGGTCACCAACTTGTAGATCTTTGTGACATTTCTGGTAGATCTTAAAGGAAATATATGCATAAGGTCTTAATCTGCCAAGATTTATGGAGAGGTCTGTTTGTCCATAGCATATAGGGATAAGGTGATTTTCAGAATTAATTAGATCTAATCATTTTACCCTGTTAGTTTTTAGTAAGATGATTAAACTGTCAAAATGCATTATACAGGCCTTCTTACTTCCTCTCAGTCTTAAAGTTGTATGAGTTTTGTTGAGTAACAGGCTGCACAAGATGTTGAGTGAAAACTTGAATTTATTTATTTTTATTTTTTTTTTCAAATTTTTCGATAGATTGAATTCTGCATCAAAATGAATTAAGTGACTATATTTCAGTGTATTAAGACTGGCAGATCCAGCTTCTCCTGCCAGCAACATTGGTGATCTTTGGTCAAAAAAGGTTGGTGATCACTGCTTTAGAGAATATGACCATAATCAAGCACTGATAAAAACAGTTTCTGCAATACTTCATCAAAAACTAAGAAAATAAGGTTTGTACATCAATCCTAGTTGCTGTATACATTTGCTTGCAAGATATTTTTAACATGATGCTTAAATGTAGATGATTTGCTTCGTCATTACTTAGATTTTTTTTTATCTGATGCTACCATTAAGTTTGGATATCTAGGCCATTAAAATCAATTTTAATTTAAACTGATAAATGCATTCTTGGGACTTTTAAAAGTGAAATAAATCTCCTCTCCAGTGAGCTACACATAATCAGCAGAACAATCAAGAACAGCATCATCCTCATAAAGATGAATACTTTAGTCACTTAGCAATATAATTGATATAGATCATTGATGAGACGGGGCCCAAAGCTGATCCATGAGGATCACCTTTTTGTTATTGATAGAAAATCAGACTGAATATTTTCACCTCTTATCCAGTGTTTCATCTCAGAAAGGTATTTTGGACCCACTTACAAGTGGTAGGGTTTAATCCAATGTAAAAAAAAAAAAAAAGAAAAAAGAAGTTCCTGAAGGAAACAACCATGGCAAACTTTATCTTTTAAAAAGTCAACAAAAACAACAGCACAGTGCTCCTCTCATTAGAGACAGATATTCAGTGCAGTAACACATAAGAGGGTTATTTTGTAAGGGGGAAAGGACAAAATGTTCTTCCCAAATATTTCATGGATTTTCAGTAAATGTCCCATGCATCTATGACCTAGTTTTGTTTTGTTTGTTTTTTTAGTTCTCAACTGATCATGCTGCAGGACACACCACCTCGTCATGAAAAATTTGCTCCCAAATTGTTGAAAAATTTCAGTCAACAGAAGACCTTGGAAGGACATGCATATATATATGCGACTTTACTTACTTTCTATTCAAGCATGAAATTTTAGTTGTTTTCTTGAGATCTTTGAAATGTACAGAGTTATGGGAAAACCAGCTATTAGATAAAAACAAATATATATATATATATATATATATATATATATATATATATATATATATATATATATATATATATATATATATATATTTTTTTTTTTTTTTTTTTTTTTTTTTTTTTCAAGGGAAAACTGCACAATAAAATGTATGTGAGGCCCCTGTTCATGATGGGCTTATTTTCTACATTTTTTTTCTAGGCACACATTTACAGATCACCGATAACAGCTGCCTGACCTACTTCTGGGCCCCAATTCACCAGTTTTGAACCACCAATTTTGATATACAATTTTAGCCCTACCTACTGTATGATTTGATCTGGAGCAAGGTTTGACAAGTATTCTGTAAGCAGGCACTGACCTTGATATACAGATGGTCAAATCCTCTCCTTAATTTTATTTCTTTTTTGTGGCTGTTTAGCTTTAAGTGCACAAGTCAGCTTGCTTTTACCTTAGACCAATAAATGAATGTTTTTGTCCATATGTACAGGCCATTGGATTATTTAGGTCTTCATTTCACTCTGTTAGTACACAAAACATTCAATAAAAACAAAAAAAAATCTCAAACGTGAATGAAAAGGAGCAGAAAGAAGAAAAATCTAATAGAGTCTGCCCCTTTCTCACAAGATATTAATTAACTAAACACATAATACAAATAAAAAAGCTGCAGGCCAACATGCATTTTTACAGTTCATTATTTCTTATTATCAAAAACAACCAACAAAACAACAAACAAAAGGTCCACATCTTAATTAACATTTTTCCACAAAACAAACATAGCAAGACTGGATAAGGGTTACATTAACGCCACACTGCAAGAGAAACAAATTGTTACAAATTGTTGGACACTGTTCATTAGACATTTAACTTATTAACAATAGGAACAAATATATAGATTGTAGAATTAATTCTAATACCAACATTTGCATTAAAAAACTCATTAAAAGTATTGTTAAGGTATATGAGCTAAACACAAAGGTAAAGCTGATTTAGGATACTTTTTGCAGTTTTAAAGACAGTGTTTACTGAGTATAAGAGAATATTTATTTACTTTGCTGTTCATTACAAAAACAAGTAATGTTTCATTTTTTTTGTAAAGGAATACATATAGTCAGTTGTCAGGGGTTTCATTTAGAAAAGCAGAACATATGCCAAATACTTATTAATATTCTGATGCATTTGGTCCAGGTTTTTCACTCTTAACTGCAGCCTGAATATTTTTTTCATTCTGTAATCTGTAATTGATTGTTGGGCCGCTTTGAGTGAGAGGACGTTTAAATACGCAGGCTTCATCTGTCTGTTGGGTTTATTCAAAGTAAGCATCGCTGCAAGAGTAAATAGATCCTTACCTGAGAGGTTACACTGGCACCCTGACATCAGAATGGGTGCAGTACCGACCGCAGACAGAAGGGGGAGCTGAAACACCACGACGTCGTTGTTGCAGCGTTAATTGGAGCGGGGGGTGCAGCAGGAGTGTTATCCAGGATTTTTATTATCGCCAGGCCTCTCTCCAGGAACTTAACAGCAAAATACATAAATAAAATGATCAAATGAATTCAGTTTGCTAAGTTAAAGCTAACGGTGCACAGTCAGACTGGTCGCTCTGAGACGAACACAGGTGTCATTGTTTTCCTAATCAGCGTGATCACGTTCAGCTGCGTCCTTTTCGTCCGCCTGAGGATGACCTATGACCTATGACCTCCTGTGTTCAGTGTTGTTAAAGTATAAGTTCACCGAGGATGTTCTCTGTTTGGTGGATTTATTACGTTATGAATTTTGAAAGAAAGACTGAATTGTAATAGATTAAATATTTTGCTTTTATAACACTTGATTATACCGATATGTATGTTTAAATTCAAATAGAATAAACACAAAGTGTATGCTATTTAACGTAGAATTTTGCTTAAGAAAGAATGTACACTATATTCTGGTGCAGGTAGAAATGCTTTGTAAGAGATTTTACATATTAGCTATGAGTCTGAAAACAAATCTGAAAGGACATTTGCAAAATCAAACTTGAAGAATTTACCTGTGCGTAATGGGGGTGTAGTGGACGAAGGCAAAAAAAAATTGTTCATGCTACATATCTGAGGGTTTTTATGATTTATTGCCCTAAAATCAATCAAACAAACAACATAGAGCTTGCCTTGCTAATAATTAGCGAAGGAAAACTTTTTTTTTAATCTGTTCCAAATTTTAAAAAAGCCTGAAACTATAAGGAAGACCAGGATAAGTTTTAATCCAAATGCTATCTATGCTAATTATCACTTTCAGGATTGCCCAGGGCTGGAGCCTGTCCCACCTGACATTAGGTGAGAGGCAGGGTCTACCCGGGCTTGGTCGTCAGCCAGTCACAGGGCCAACATGTAAAGACAATCACTTATGCTCACACTTAAGACCAATTTAAAGTTCCAAATTAACATGAAAAGCATGTTTTTGTTCTGTACGACAAAATCAGAGTTGCCAGAGAAAACCCACACGTGCACAAGAAGAACATACAAACTCCACACAGAAAGGCCCAGAAAGGCGAGTTGAGCTGTGAGGCAACTAAACCTGCTGCACTATAATACAGCCCGAAATAAATACTACAGCTAGAAGTGCTCAGAAAAGCACAAATCTTTGGCAAGCCATTTATTAGAATCGTTACTGGAAAAACAACCCTGTCTCACAATTTAATCAGTCAGTTTAAAAAGTCCTGGTTCCAGAGATCAAATAACTTCTTCCCCGTGTCATGACCAGCATTCACAGAAAATGTCATCAAAATCCATCACAAACTTTTTGAGTCATCTTGTACACAAGTAGACAGACAAACGCCAGCAAAAACATAACCACCTTGGCAAACAAATGAATTGCTTCTTCAGTTTTACACCAGCACTTAGCGCAAAATATACTTGTAATGCCTTGCAAAGAAAAAATAAACATACAACAGTAATAAAATACTACTTTAACATACTTTTTTCATGTATTCAATGCAAGTATTTTCTTTATGGTTCCCTTTTTCTGAAAGCTGGCTGGACATGGGGGGCCAGATTCAATGAGAAGATGTGTATCTGACATTGAAAAGTTATTGGTGAACAAAATAGTATTTCTAACTCTTTTTCCAAAATAACTGCATGACTTATTTAAACCGATTTCTCTTGACAAAAATTAAGATAATAGAGAAACTCAAGAATTAGGTCTGCCACCAAAAGCTAATTTGGACTATTTACCTTTATATTAAACATATAATTAAACAGCCCAATAATAGCTGGATAGTATGTTTGTGAAAATGTTTTATTGCAGTGAGGTTTTGTGAGTCTCAGTGTCATGTATAAATGAACAGTCTTTGCAAACTGGAATCTGTTTCCCTAATCTCATCAGGATAGTGTAAAAAAACACATACAAATGACGTTCACTGTTTATTTAATGTTTTCCTGATAACAAAACTATAAAGCTGTTAAGTACACAATTTTACATGCTTCATTTAATCCAAACTGTTTTGTATTGCACAAGGATGTTGCAAATCCAAGATCAAACTATTTCATCAAAGATTCATGACAGAAGTCCCAGCTGTTTTTGCTGTATGGAGACCGATGTAAATGTTCATTTTGTTTCAAAAAAGCTGCAGGAATGTTTAAGTAATGCAACAGCAGTGCAAAAGATGTGCAGAAACCATCAACCAGAAGCAAAAAGAAATCCTTGGTAGTGCCATAAAAATGCCAACAAATATCTTCCAACAAAGAAAAAAAATTATGCACTTGACAAAAACAAAATCCATCCACCCTCATCTGTGAAAACCATAATCATGTTAATGTAGCTGAAGTGGAAATAATACAGCCCTGTGAGAATTAAAGGCAAGAAAAAGTACAAAACAATTAATTTAAAGTAAGCAACACCAGGCGTACTCCTCCTTATGAACACATATACAGAATCAAATCTAAAAAAAGAGCCTGTTTTATCACTTTGTGTAAACAAAATATTCTCCTCAGAAAATCTGGATTATACAAGCTTGGCAACTTGTCCTTCATAAACTGGACTTACTGGCTGTTGCATGTTCATGTGATGGTGTCTGTTTTAAAGGTAGTACCTGAACCAATAAAGTGCTAATACACCACAGACAGCATGCTCAGGTGACAGTATACATGGCCTCTACTATGGGAGAAAAAAACAAATAAAGAAGTAGAAAAAGAAGATGACGCAAAGCTATTTTCCAGCTGATTCATTAAATTTATGAACAGGCTTTAAAAACTGATATTGCTTTGGTTCTTAAAACCACTTAAAAATCACAGTGGGGGGATTTACTACAAGCCCACCCCCTGTAAGATGTTACACCAAAATAAATATCAAACCTTCATCTTAAAATTAATGCTCCGAGTGTAAAAATCACAGACTGGTCCCACAGATTAAGCATACTTCATTTCCAGCGCTTCAAAAAATTCCTCAGCAAGATATAAAAGACATAAAATAGGACAAAGAGAGCTATAAATACAATAAATAGTTTTTGTTCAGTACTCAGAGGGACAGACCCCAGGGTCAAACAGTCTTTATTCTTTAGAGCCTGAAGGTCTCCTGCTGGGGAAGAGAGTTACATTCATTGAACACGAAGGCAGTGATGGAGAGAGGATGAGTTTCTCTCCTCCA
Organism: Cetoscarus ocellatus; assembly: GCA_037902135.1. Lineage (NCBI taxonomy): Eukaryota > Metazoa > Chordata > Actinopteri > Labriformes > Labridae > Cetoscarus > Cetoscarus ocellatus. The sequence goes on from JBAMNC010000387.1 coordinate 6,531,929, forward strand.
GGACTCTAAACAACACTTCACTCCCCGTCTGTGAACTCTGACCCATCCACTGCAGAGGTCAGGAGGGATGCAGCCGCCTCTCCCTCTCCTCCTGGTGGACCTGTGGCCCAGCAGCTTTCAGATCTTGGTGACATAGTTGTTTGGGAAAAGTCCCTGCTTCCCCCGTAGTCGTCCTGTCCACCACCCAGATGCATCTAAAACAACAGACACAAAGAGACTAGTTTCTTTAATGTGCACTGAACTCATTTATCATTTATTTCTTGATTTAGGAATCAGACATCACAGCAAAAGGAAACGTAAACAGCTGTGTGCTGTAACTGTGATATACTGCAGAATCTGCTTAAAAGCCAATAACAACTAGAGAAATCTTTGGTGAACTCAGCAGTGGAGGCCATGTTTGAAATGTGAAAATCTGAGTTTCTACCTCCATGTCTTAAATTAATTACCAGGGATTACAGGTTCAGTATTTAGAAGTACAAAAATATGCAATAAATTAAACAACCACATAAAACATAGATTTTTAAGCAACAGATACAAGAGAATATTCACAAATAATGCACCATAAAGCTGGTATCCTGGCCTCATCACCACCTATACATGTTAAGTGGACTTTTATTAAAAAAATCCCTCCTGGTGTTAATATGGAGAGGAACATGAAGAGTCCATAGTCTTTAACAGTACAGAGCTCCTTCAAGAGTCTTCAAAGGTCTGACTGACAACAATGAAAAGTCTTGAATTTTAGATGGCATGTTGACTAAAACTGTCTTTATCAAATCTGTTTGGGGCTATTTCAAGGCTACATCAAAATACACCATGAAATCTGTGGCAGCAGCTTGATACATGTACAGTGAGAATTAAAAGTCCTCTGTCCATACACAAATGGCCTTATATGCACGGGACATTTTGTTAAGAAAATTGTAGGATAATCTCATGTTCACAACAACAACTGATATTTGAACAGACTTTAATAAGATGTTTTTATATCAATATTGATATATTTCAATTCAGATACAAATGATAAAAATTGTTTTAATGGGCAAAACAAGAATTCAAGCCAATCTCAGATTCTTGTTTTATTCCAAGTAACAGAGTTTTGACTGGATAATTAGGTAAATTTTAATTGTCATTTCTATTTTTATTCACTTTCAATAAGACATATGAATAAGTCCACATAAACAATAGGTATGCACGATATTATTGGTTTGACGTCGGTATCGGCCAATATCAGCCTAAAAAGTTAAGGATTGGTATCGGCTGATATTGAAATTTTGGCTGATATTCACAGCCAATATATCAGCCACACATATCGGCCATATATCGACTGGAATATCGGCAAAATCTACAAATGTTCAATATTGATGCATCCTTCTCATCATTGCATGGGTACATTTAAACATCGAGGGTTTCATCTTTGCAAGAGTTAAAAGCTGTTTTTCTTGTTTTACATCTGTTCATGCCATAATATACTGTAACACTGAAAGAAACAAGTCCATTTTTGTTAAGTACAGAGCTTGTGCTCTTGACCTGAGATATCGGTATCGGCGATAATGAATCAAAAAAATATCAGCATATCGGATATCGGCAAAAATCCAATATCGTGCATCCCTAATAAACAACAATAATCTTAAATAAAGATGTGTGTTCTTAGAAATACCCAAACAAAAAATGCCCAATAGCAAAAACAGCCAGTTGCCAATCCCTGTAGTGCACTCTGTGTATTTTAATTACCATTTGTTGTGCATTTTCCCTCATTTTGGGTCTAAAAAAGGTCTCAAAAGTCTTTAATTTGGTGTTTAAAAAGGTGTAGGAATCCTGCAAATTTTATCATTGTATTTTTTTTTTGTAAATCTAAAATGTAACTTCAGTTTTTAAGAAATTTATGCTCATGATCTTTATTCATTGTACATGTCTCACACCCTCCAGCAGTATCTACAGGGACCATCAGGGAGGCCAGACCCTTTTATCTGGGGGAGCACCAAGCTAGAGCAGGTGCCAGGCTTTTTTATCAGGGTAAAAAAAAAAAAAAAATCACCAAGCATTAACAGTTAATTAACACTGGGCCGTTTGGGTAGTCTGATTTATAGATATTTTTAAGCATGAGATGAACATGAGGCCCAAAGACCTTTATTTTTCACATCCAAAATACAGCCAGCATATACCCGAATCAGAGTGGACATTCGTGCAAAATTTGAAGGAAGTGTTTTTTACGTATTGTGTCAAAGAGAATGGACAGAGAATCAAAAAACGCTACCAAAGAACTAGAATTACAGCTAGAAGTGCTTCTGTGAGTCCCAGCTTATCTACACTTTAGCGATCTGTGTATTTTTGAGGTCTTACCCTCCTTGATGATGTCAATGACGTCATCAGCATTGAAGCTGAGCTCGTCAGTGTCCTGAGCGTCGTAGGCATACAGAGCTTTGCACTGGGGCACTTGGGGTTTGGGTTTAGGTGCAGGTTTGGGTCGTCCTCCTCCTGGTGTAGGTCTGGAGGCCGACGGCCTGTGAGCCCTGAGACATAGTGAGGTCAAAATGAGTGAATGAAAACAACTCTTATGTAGCAGTATATGCTACAGTGCAGTGAAACTACAGTTCTTTGAGCTGCTGAAGCTGTGAAGAAAACCAAGAAAGCTGTTTTAGGGTGAAGCAGGGTTTAATGGGATATTACACTTAAATAAGGAACATACCAAAAATGAGTGTGCACATTATCACCATACTGTTCTGGAAAAACCTCTGGCGTACAATTTGACTTTGATTTTGATTATCAAAAAGCTGACAGATCTGTGAACCCGCTTTTACAGAGAAAAGACCTTTACATTTTTATGAACAGGTTCAGTGTACCAGTGTTAATTTTGTTGACTAATTATTTTCGTCATAGTTTCTGTCAACATGACAAAAACTAGACAGTAACTATTATAAACAACTGCACATAGACAAAAACTAAAACTAAATTAACTGACATTTTCGTCAACAGATAAAAACTAGACTACAATGTTTGACAGAGACTTAATCCAGAGACAAAATTTCTTCATGTAGAAAGTAGGGACAAGTTAGATATATATCCAATCACAGCTACTTTGGTTGTGTGGAAAGGCTGGATGAATCAAGAGGGCCAACCAATCACAACTGCCTTAGTTTCATGTGGCGGGATAAATTAGGGAGCGTCCAATCAGAGCTACTCTCTTTATGAATTGATATATTCATGTAGAGCAGGTTCACTGTTTGTTGTCAATTCTGGTATTATAACTGAGATGCTCTGCCAGGTAGCCTAAATAAAGGTGATTGCATTTCACACAAAAGTTAAATTTGTGTCTGCTGATTTATACATTCAAACTTTACAAGCATTTAATAAAGGGATATTAAATGTTTCATTTTATCCAAGTGTAAAACATGACTTCAGAAATTTAGGGAAACATGAAAAATGCCTTACACTTTACACTTCATATTTCAGTCGATTAAATTCACAGTAAATTTTGTCGACTAAAATGTCGTGAAATTTCATCAACTAAAACTAGACTAAAATTAAAACAATTTAGATGAGTAAATTATGACGAAAACTTAATGATATTTTAGGCAAAAGACTATAACTAAAACTAAATTAAAAAGTGCTGTCAAAATTAACACTGCAGGGTACTGAACAAAGAGAAAAATAACTTGTTTGTGTTATGAGGAATATAAAAATTATTCTATTTGTATCCCACCCATAAAACCAGGGGTTTACAAAGTTCTTTGACATATAGTGAATATACGTATGTTTTCACCGTTTTCTCTTCTTGTAAGGGCAGCTTGCAGTTTTCCCAAATCAGCCATAAGATGGTGATACGGTGCACATTTCATCAAGAGAGAGTGTTGATCCAAAGTCAGTGGTCCTTTTTGCTGATCATGTGTGTTATCCTGTTATTGTTTTGAAAAATTCTGATTGCAAATTCTTTTCAGAAAATATTCTCTTATTCATTTTCAACATACTGCTAAATAAAAGTTGAAGGAAAAAACTGTTCACCAACTCTGGATCAGATGTGAAAAATGGAAAAGCTTACATATGTTTTAATAAACAAACCTAATTTATATGTTCGTCTTCATTTTAAGTCTTAATTCAAAAAAATAATTCTTAGTTTTTGTCTGTAATAAAAGAGATCTCAAGCTCAAGGTAAGGCATCAGAGACGCTGAGATTCCCTTATTACAAAAACTCTTTTCATTAATCTTTCATTGTAGTAATGAAAGATTCTTTGATTGTACAGAGAAGCATCAGCAGAAAGTGAAACATTAGAAGTGGTCTACATTTGTCTCTTCGTCTAACTTGGACTTAAAAAGGGAGTGCCAATGCATATTAGGAACAGCATCTATCCATTCTGCCACTAAAAGCTTTTTAACCAATCAACCATCACCAAAACACCACAAATACCCCAACTCACATTCCTCCATTTGCAGTTGGTCGTCTGTCTCCGTGACTATAAAAGAATAAATTATCCAAATTATGGCAAATTACAGAAATACAAGTGTGAATGTCTGTGTTTCAATGGTATCTGTGAGCAAGTTAAATATTTTGTCATTGCCTGTTTTTTTTCTGAGGGTTCACCAAACAACACAAGTGGCTTCGAGCTTCTTCATGAAGCGCTCAAACACATTTTTAAAAGTCGAATTAAAGCACTTTTAGAGCACTTTCAATCTGCGTTTTCAAGCTTTTCTGGCTCTTGACAGCTGTGGTAAGTTATGTATACACACAGATAAACAAAGCTAGGGTTACTATTTCAATTTTTATGAAATAAAAATAGATATCATTAAATAGCAACTAACTACGAAGTCTTTAAAAGATTAACACATTTTAAGCTTACAATAGTTTTGACTTGAAGTAGTCAAGTTCACTTAGTTAGTGCCTAAAGGTCTTTAAAGTCAAACTAAGATTTCTTCAGGCATTACTTTATAAAACAAGTTCGTATTTTTGCAACAATATATGAAATAAATAGTACATCCTATTTTGTTTGTGTCATTAATTAGCAAAATTTTCAGACAGATTCTTGTCATGATGGGAAAGAGAGAACGACATTTTTAGGCCTTTTTTCTGAAATCCAAACACTTCTTAGACCTTGAAAACACTGCGGCAGAATTCAGGCATTTTAAATGATTTCAAGCATCCATACAAACCCTGTCAGTGTGTAAACTAATATGTTTAAAAACAAAGCTAAAAGATGGATCAGTTTTGGCTAATTGATATCAGCAGAATCTATGAGATATTCAGATAATCCATGAACTTTAACTCTAACTTGTAGGTCTTGCTTTTCACATTCACTTTAGAAGTGAAAATTAAAGAGGAACTGATCTCTTCACTGAAAGAAAATTCACACTTATTCTAAAAGTGCAGCATTAACAGGTCCAGTGCATTAAAAAATCTGTTACTTTCTCATTAACACACTCTTATGTTAATTTGGTGGTTTAAGTGCTTTCCTCTATGCTGTGATATGACACTTCAGAGAGTGATTTTGATTAATTTTGCCTCCTGCATTACCTCAGTACGTGCGTCATTTTGTGTCCTTGTGTTCAAACTGGTTTTTAAATGTTTGTTCTGTTTTCTCACCCCGCGGCTCCTTGTTCTGGGACTTTCAGACAGTCCAGGTTGGGTTGCTGCCGGTTGCCTCCTCGCTCTTTCACCTGGTTCATGTTGCTGGGCAGGACTGGCCGTGTCCCATTGCTGGCTGAGGAATGACGCTGGCTGTGATGCTGCGAGTTCCTTTGATTTGTTAAGTGATTTGTGTTTTTGAGGCCACCGTTCTGGTAGGCAACTGTAGTGGCAAAAAGGGAGAAAAAAGTCTCCTTCTGTGTTTTAAGGACATATGTATACAAAAATTCCCTGTTAAAGTTCTGTCACTGACCTGGAGGTCCCGGGGCAGCTCGAGACGGGATGTTCTGGTGAGTTCTGGATGTGTTGGAGCGACCTTGAGTGAAAGTCTTCTTGGTAGGACCTGAGGAGAAGAGTTAGAGAGATATGTATATTAAAAGAGAGGACAGTGAAAGAAATTACCAGGGATTACAGGTTCATTGTTTAGAAGTACAGAATATGCAATAAATTATACAACCACATAAAACATAGATTTGTTAGCAACAGATAGAAAAGATTATTCACAAATAATGCACCACAAAGCTAGTATCCTGGCTTCATAACTGCCTATAAATGTTGAGTGGACTTTATATTTTAAAAAAATCCCTCCTGATGTTAATATGGGAAAAACAGGAAGAGTTCTTAGTCTTGAACAGAACAGATCTCCTGCAAATCATTTAAAAGTCTTCAAAGGTCTGACTGACAACAGTGAGATGTCTTGTATTTTAGATGGCATGTTGACTAAAACTGTCTTTATCAAATCTATTTGGGCTATTTCAAAGGCTACATCAAAATACACCAAAAAATCTGTGGCAACAGCTTGATACTTCTAAATTAAAAGTCCTCTGTTAGGCTCTGTCTTACATGTCCAGAGCCTGTGTCAGTTGAAGGTGGCAATGCTGTGGCAACAAATGATCATGTGGTAGGTGATGTAACTTTTTAGCAGTTTATTGAGATATAAGTGGGGTTAAGGGTTTCTTCACTGAGCACTTACCCTTTCATTATGGCACCAGTACCTTGTTTTTCTTTCAGGTAACATTGTTTGGGTATAAAAAAAATAGGCAAGAGAACTAACTTGCACCACTCATTTACTTAATAAAAGGGGTGTTTTAAGACCACTCTTAAATGAGTTGAAAGTTTCCACAAACCTCAAGTAATAACCTCAGGCAGTTTGTTCCATAGTACAGGACCATAATAACTGAAAGCTCCTTCACCTGACTTTGTTTAGGTTTCAGGGATGTTCAGAAGGCCCATTCCTGATGATCTGAGGAATCTAGCTGGACTGTATTCAGTGAGCAGATCATACAAATACTCAGGTGCCATACCATTTAAAGCTTTATTTACAATAAGTAATACTTTGAAATCAATTCTTTGCTGGACGAGGGAGCCAGTGAAGACTTTTAACACAGGTGTAATGTACTCTACTTTCTTTGTTCCTGTTAGGACTCTGGCTGCCGTGCTTTGAATTAACTGGAGTTTTTTGATTTTTTAGGAGGTCCAGCCTGGAGGGTATTGCAGGAATCTAATCTGCTTGATATGAAAGCATCAACCAGATTTTCAGAATCGGATTTGGACGTGAAGCTCAGGAGTTTTTCAGTGTTTTTAAATGATAATTTATGTCCGAAAGGTTCAATGTAAATCAAATATTACACCAAGATTTTTTTATCTGCTTATTGTGTTTGAGAGGGAATGAGGATTGAGTGGAAATTATGTCTTGCCTCTGTTTTTGTGGAACTACGATCAAAATTTTCATTGTATTTTGGTTAAGTTGTCAAAAGCTCTGTGACATCCAGTGGCTTATTTCATCAGTGCATCTGACCAGGTTATGTACAGAGTTGAGGTTTTCAGGGGAGAGCGAGACATATAACTGGTATCATCTGCATATGAATGATATGAGACATTGTGTTTGTGTATCCCGGAACCAAGAGGCAGCATGTACGGACTGAATAACAGCGGACCGAGAACTGACCCTTGTGGCACTCCACAGTCAATACTAAATATCTCAGATAAAAAAAATACAGAAGTAAACTGTGAATATTCTCTCTGTGAGGTAGGATTTAAACCAGTGAAGGACTGGTCCAGATAAACCAATGTAGTGGTCTAATCTGTGTAAAAGGATGTGATGGTCAATGGTACCAAAGACGGAACTTAAATCTAATAATACTACTATGCATGAGTTATTTGAATCAGTATTGGTTTTTAGGTCATTTATTATATTTACCAGTGCAGTTTTGTAAAAGTTTTATACAATTTTCATTGGTTGGCTGGTGTTCAGTCCGGAAGAGACTTTCTGGTGATGGATAAGTTTGTAATTTTTTAAATAACCTGAATTATTTTGAGATTCTGAGGAAACACTTTGGACCAAAGACTTATAAGCTACCCCTTGGCTCTGTCATTGTTGTCTGATGTCTCTGAAATCATGACTTCACTTTTTCCGCATAATCTTAGTTCATGAACCAGTTTTTATTTTCTCTTCATCAGATCTGTTAATACTCACGTGTGTTCTTGGGAAGCCCAGGTCCGATGCTGACCTGGAGAGATTTACTTGAAGGCTTCAGAATGGGAATATCTCCCTGACCCTGCACAAACACAACCTGCCGGGAGCCACCCCCGCTCAGAAAGCCCCAGTTCTCCTTCTTTAGCTTCAGTTCCAGTCTAGGGGACAAAAATTGAGTTTTAATTGCGAGATATTTTGTATTGAATTTAAGCAGGCACAGAACAGAACATATTGCCACATATGGTACAAAGAATAGAGATTTGTGCATTTAGTTGCTGCAATGACAACAGGACTAATAAAAATATAGAATGCAATATTTTATAAAGAAAAGAAAAATGTACTTTAAGCGGCATCTATCCTTTTTTTTCATCTGGTTTCTTGTTCACTCACTCCGTCTTTTTCACCTCTAAGTCATCTTCTGTCTTTTTGCCTCTGCCGTTGTACCAGGCTGTGCTGAGATGAGCTTACTGTCTTCCTTTTAGCTGACGGCTGGTGTGTGAACTGCCATTTAATAGTAAGACTTCTCTAAAGACAACAGCAGCCCCCCAACAACAGTTATATAGTGCTGAAACAAGTGAGCGGGGCACTCTGTAGAGATATGATAGACACTGTTTTCCCCGCTGATAGTTACTGCACTATTCACCTTTGCGTCCACTATTTCAAGGTGCAAACATTACATAATATTACTTTAACTGGAATATGCTGGAGTATGAGTTATACATTCTCTGTAAAATAACAATTAAACATTTAAAAGAAATGAAGTCATATTCTTTGTTAAAGTGAATAAACCTAATTAAGATTAGGGGTCAGAGGGACCACAGAAGAAGACATCTTTTTGATTTGAGATGTGTTGTTTAAAATACCTAATCACTTGATGATATATTACGAGTGTCCTTACTTACGTGTTACTAAACTTGAGTGGTAGCTTCCTCTGTATTTTCTCTTCAAACCTGCGGGCCAGCAAGCTGATGAACTCGGTCTTAAAGACACACTCCAGCAGGCTGTCGTACTCCTGCTCATGCAGGATCATGAAATCGTCTTGCATTGTGCTGAAAACACAAAGGTAGTAGTCACTTCATTGGCATTCAGGATTAAAAATCTTTGCATTAAAAACAATGGGATTACATTTACCAGTTTTTTATTTAATTTTGTAGAGACATCACTCCCCTTTGATTAAAGGTAAGATGGAGGTTCAGACTCATCTTTCACATTTACATACTAACAGAGCCAGCCCCATATCTGAGGAGAGAAGAGACAGCTTGTCCCCCGTATCCCACACAAGGATACTTTGTTCCTCCCAGAGGGGCTGGACTTTTCTCTGATGGGCTTTTTACTACTACTGCTTTCGCTCATTGCAGCACCTGGTCCATATTATACCACTGACTCAAAAGTCACATGCTCGCACCACCAGTTCTTTGATTTATTCCTTAAAAACATGTTATACAGCATTCCCAACAACAACAAAGACCCAACACATCTCTCAATGCCTTTTATTCCCATCTCTTTACTTGGCTATATTCCTTCAGAAGTTTGTTTTATTGTGTTCAGGCACATATCTGAAACCTGCTCACATAGAGGGACCAACTCAAGGTCAGATGTATTAAAAGTGGGTGTAACATGGTCCACATGTACTCATGTCCCTTTTGTGACATTTACAGGCACATGGGAGCTCATGTGATTGGAAAAACAGGCTGTGACTTTGAAGTAGCTTCATGACTTTGTCTTCAACCGCAGTGTTTACAGACAACATGGCAGACCTGCTGGAGCAGACGGGGTCCAAGATTTGAAATTGCTGATTATCATTTAATTTATTGGGATTTGGTTATTGTAATAAACTACATTTGGAAAAACTAAGTTGGGGTTGATTATTTTTATTTTAAAATGAGTGACACTGATTATTTAAGTGGTCATATTTTGCCTTAACCCAGGCTCATATTTTTACGTCAATAAGGGCCCCTTCTCCATGTGGGCCCAGTGTTTTGAAATTGGTCAACTGCACATCTCTGCTGGAATCGGTTAATTCAGAACAATTTTGTAGAGGGCTTTGCATTTTTGCAACAGCCTATGATCTGCACTGGTTTTTCTCCTCGAAGTCAAAGAGCTTGAACTGTTGATGATACAATGGTAGGATATCGCAATGGTACATCAATTTGGGGGGGGGGCAGGGGAACAAGCTGTTTCATGCAGCTTCAGGCACAGAGGGTGAAGTCCAGATGTGTATAGGTTCTCCATTACATTGAGGAGACACATAAAACACACTGAATGGTGTATTAAAGTTGAAAAGCATAACATGACCTCTTTGAAAATGGTATTGGCTTCAAAATAAAAGCAATAGCACATTTCTCTGTGTTCAAAAGGATAAAATAAATTTCAGCCAAAAACAGAACGTTGATTTGTTATAATACAAACTTCAAACCTCAGTGGTATTTTTCTGAAATGAAATATGTTTTATTTAATTGATTCTTCTTTTACCACAGTGCACACAAAAGTCAAGCTACAGTTTATTAGTTTTGATTATTTTCACCACTTGTCTCTAATAAGCTGTAAAGCAGAAAGTGATAGCAGCAGGATGTTGTGCTTAAAATTAACTTTCAGATTTTGTAGGAACCAGAATTTTTAATGTGGGCTGTTCCTGTTAGATCATAGACACCTTAAATTGAGAAATTACCTATATGTCTTTTTCATTGAATCTACTCAAAAAATCAGACCAAACGAGCAGAATAACAGAAGTTAATTTAGGAAAGAAAATATAAAGTAAACAGCTGCTACAGAAGTTAGAACAACTGAAATGAGGTCTCCCTCTGCCCTACATTACACTACAGTGTAACTATTTTGTACCTTAAAGAAACTGCTAGGATCTTCTCCACATCTATCCGCCTCTTCAGAACCTCCGTCACCTGGCCTTTGTCTGGCCCCTGCTTCACTTTTTCTCTTCCGATCAGGTACACAGACTTTGGAGTCAGGATCAAGTCTCTCTTTATCCCCTAAACAGGGAAGAAAATAAAAGGATCTGAAACAAAAATGTTTTTGTCAGCTGTATGGGCAAAATGAAGCAGCCAAAAAAAGGACTGACCTTGAAGCGGCGGTCATATTTTGTGACTTTGTCTGCAAAGTCAATCTTCTCTCTCTTTGCCAAAAACTGTCGCAGCTCTGGCCGGTCGTCCATCCCCAGGTAGTCTCCCACAAAGTTTCTGTTGAGGCTGTGTCGCCGTCTCTCCTTACGGTTCAGCAGCAGGTCAGAGGCTACACAAACCAAATAAAAGTGTGTGAGATGGAGACAAATAGATGGAGAAATAAAGCTTACAATGTTCCTTTACTCACCTTCTTCTCTCATCTGGACGTATTTCTTACGGGCCACATATTTCCTCCAGGCTTTCTGGATGGTCCTGGCATAGCCATCAAACTTTCTCTCCCTTGTTTCTTCCAGGAGAAAGAGCTGAAAACAAAAAAAGGGGAAAAAATAAAGATACACTACTTAAGAAGCTTATCAGGAGGACTCACACCATAAAAATAATGTGCCCAGGAGGGGAGGCGAAAAATTATGTCTGTCTTACCATAAATGTTTCATAAAAAACATTTTCAACAAACGTTTTGGTTCTATCTTTGCATAAAGTATTGCTGACAAAATCACTTTTTTAGTACTCAACTGGGGTACTGTTCTGCAGAGAGCATCGTCTGTGGCCGTTTTCATTATTGCCAGCAGGGGAAACAGGGGTCATCAAAAGAAAGATTACATACGTGTCTTACATGATTAGGTTGATTCTTGTCTTAAAAATGCGGTGCTTACATTGAATTTTTTGTAATACCTAAATTTTAATGGATAACAAAGCTATATACCATGCCAAAACTGCTTATTAGTTCAAAACTGATATAAAAAATAAGAAAATGAAATAAATATGAACTAAGAATAAGCAAAAACATTAAAAGCAACTAAATATTAAAGGCTGATTTGTTTAGTCTTAGAAATGTCAGACTCAGGGTGTTATGAAAAATATATCTCAAAGTTGAAGGTTATGATGATATGAACATCTTTTTATTATTTAAACCCAAACACAAATGTTTTTCATCTACATAAAATATTCAAGAGCAGGTTAACCTATTGTTTAAGAGGTGAAAACTGTATATTATGTGTTGAGGCAAAAGAACCTTTAAGACATGAATGTCAAAATGGTGCACCATATTGATGAAGAAGTTAAGTGAATGACTGTCAATTACTTTTGGAGAAGGGGAGGTGGAATTTGATAATCGTACACCTCCTCCATTCCTTTTCTGATACCCCAACCAAGTTATTTAATGCTTCACAATCTCACATCGTCTTTCACTACCATCATGATTTACTGCGTGACTTGTATGTTTCTTTGAATCTTTAACATAAAAAATCTGAATCTAAAATCAATTTGAAATTGTGTCCTTTGCAATACTTTTTTTTTTTTTTTTACACTGTGCTACTTATACTGTGCAACAGCACCATGCCTCTTGTGTACACAAGCCAGTACATTTATAATCTCTACTGTTATTCCATGGTTCTTACTCCACAACTTTCTGCACAAGGATCTTACACTGTGTCAACAGACCCCTCATCTTTTACCAGTCGGTATAATTTCCTGACTGGCCTTTAGACATGCAATCACACTCTGCCCTCTCCCTCCAGACTAAACATCCTGCCCACTGCTACAGCAAGCCAGGCATCAAGCAGCCTGCCACGAGGACAAACCACCACTAACACCAAAACAAAACAGATCAACTTTAACCACAAACACGGTGAGAAGAAATAAACACTGAGTCATTAATTAAGATAATGAATCAACATCATCACTGCCAAATCCGAGGACACAAAGCAAACAGGTTTGGGTTTCAGCTGGGGATATTTTTTTCGAATAAAAACAGTGTCTTTTTAAAAACAAGTTTTAAACTAAAAAACTAATAATAGTCCTAAATAGCATTTGATTTTCATTTGTGCCTTTATTTAACTTATCTGTTAGAGAGGCAACCATAATATAAAAAATATGATCATAATTATAATATAGGTACCAGATAGATAGTTCATTAATAGTTAATGATGTGCCAAAAGGAATTGTTTACAGGTAAAATGTATTTTTTATTCCCGTGATAATACAAAAGAAGAAATAATCCAAAATACAGGTGTGGCAATTTAAAATGTGTTTTTACAAGAGCCAGTATAATTGAGAGGATCCTGCAGCACTTTAAAGTTAAGGCAGCAACCTCCACATGAAGTCCCTTCCAACTTAACTAACATTGCAAAAAATAAAAAATATTTATTGTGACAATGGAATATAAGGTTTTGAGAAAACTTAAAATTAGGACCTTACTTTGGCCAAAAGCAGCCATGCCTTGTGTTTTTAAAATACATGCACTTGTACCAATATTTTACAAAGAGCAGAAAGTTTAAACCTGAATTTCTCCGTGAATTTCTCTAAAATGTGACATATTTATATGTAAAGTTTGTTTAAAATTTGAAGGAAAAACCTTTAACCCATTAAAATAAGGAGAGCTTATTTTAATGGGGGCTAATGGAGCATGACCCCCTCTCAGCCTCCTACCACCACTTAAAGTTAGGTAAATCTTCCCAATTTGCAAAGCAAGAAACCGAAGTCTGACAAATTTCAATGAATAAAAGTCTATGGCAGTTTATTAGTCATTAGAGTTGTTGCTTACATTTTCTGATCATCCACTGATTGAAAAAGGGCTTGTCATTGTTACCATTGTAATGAATTCTTTTAATATTAGGAATCTACAGTAACAGACCTTACCGTTTATCATGATTGAATAGACAATAGATGTATAAAACCAAAAAATACATTCAAATGATTCCTATATGAAAACTGCATGCTGTTCACTCCCTCTGAATAGCACATTAAAGCCTCCAACAGACAGTGTGCCACAGCTCATCCATCAACACCCTGAAAGAGAAACTCATCTCCGACACGGGGCCGGGTGTCAAACAAACTTTACTTATTACATTCAACACTAAACCTCTTGAGTCACACAGCTAATGAGCTGCTGTCAGTGTCTTATCAGACAGAGGTTTGTTTGGAGAAGCCTGGCAGATCATTTCAGCACTCTGCTCTTTGTGATATTTGCGTTTCATAATCACACCTCTGTGACTCTGACTCTCAGTCTGTGTGTGGGGGGCTCCTGGCATGCAAGGCTGCAATGAATAAGTAAAGGCATTCAGGTTTGAGGCCTGAATTAAACCTAAGAAGAGTGTGTATCAGCCTCTAAACACAAATCTGTGTGTCCACCATGCATGCTTGTTTGTGCACGATGTGTACCAGTGTTAAGCACAGGCTTTACACAAGTGCTGCTTTCATAGGAATTATGAAAGAAGAGTTATGGTGGAAAAAGAGAAGTCTTTACAATGTCCCCTCAAACTCTGCAACCACAGCCCGTGCTTGTGTTTCAGTTCCAGAGCCATGTTGACTCAGTGCTGACGTGGTTCGAGGGTCATGTTCAATCTCCTCCCCTACGGCAGAGATTCAAGTGTGATTTGAGACTTTTGTACCCATTTGCGGGGCTTAACAATAATGGTGAGTTCATTTTTTTTCGGCCGTTTTGCAGTCAGGAGACAGTTTCATGTGATCTGACATGTATATTGCTTCACATAAGAGAGTTAAGCTGCAAGTTTTGTCTTTTTTTGTCCATTTTTCTCCATAGCATTCTTCAGGAGAAGTGTTATAATCAAATGACAACACCTGGCAAAAGAGCAGAAAGTTAGGTTATTAGAGGGGAATTCCAAACATACCGACTCTGGGGCTTTAATGAAGATCTTGGTGCGACCGAGCTGATACTGATCCTGGTCCATGTTAACAGACCGTAAGAGATGAACTACGCCTTGCTTCTCGTCTCCTCGCCACGTTGGCCAGGACTCTTTGGTCAGGATAGCGTACCTGAGGATGAGACACTCGTCAGAAAACTTGAACATTACATAGAGACAAGGCTGGATGGCAGATTCTGACTGAATTTTGAACGCTTTCAGGTTATAACCAGTTAGACGCTTTGCTCCATGGAACTCAGTGAAACTTTTCCCCTGTGATTTAATATGGGACCAGTAATTAACCTATAAAAAAGCTAATGAAAAATGTTCAGTCAAAATCCATCCCTGTCACTACTGTGCAGGAGGGTTAATTCCTCTTCAGCACAGGTATTCTAAATATATATCACTGTATATTGATATAGTATATGATCATATATTAAGGCTGAGAGTTACGAGTCATCAGAGGTCTGGTTGCTTTGAATGACCCGTAGACTCAGCTTGCTGTATGCTTGGGTTGCTAAGTTTGGGAAATTAGATGTTTTTTTTTTTGTCATCTGACAACTTAAAGCATTTTTTCCACTCTGTCACACTCGCCCGCTCACACCACATTTACACAGTAGCTGTTAGTAACTGTGCCCTTCAGTATTAGTTCATGCCATTCATACTCCAGACAAATTTATACACCAGTGATGCATAAATTTGGGGTTAGGAGTCCGCCCATAGAAACATCAAACTGTGACTTCAGGAGATAGGGATCAAACCCCCAACCAGCCAGTTGAGGGATTGCTGACTCTTCCAAAAATCCACCTGGTGCCCCATTGAAACTGTCTGTGCTCCAATTTAATGTTTGAACTACACTGAAGTAATGAGTGTCTGGTTTTCATCTACCTTGCTTGCATTTAGCTTGTTAAGGGTCCGTTTTACATTTAATTGTGGAGCCCATGTACATGATTCATGATTGTCTTTTTTACCAGAGAGATCTCTACATTTAGCAAGTTTCCTAGATTATTTGATAAATAAAGGAACAGCCTCTACTTACATACACAATGCTATAAATCAAAACAGCAGCTCATAAACATATGGACAACTTCACGGTATTGTATCAAGCATTGTCATGTAGTCTGTGCCTGTTACCTGTTGAGGAACTTTTTGAAGACTCTGCGGTAGGCGTAGCCAGCACGCCTCACTCTGATGTTTTCCTTCAGCCCAAGATACTCCACTTGATGCTTTACCCTTGAGACAGAGCAAAAACACAAAAGATGTCACAGAAAAGTAACCCTAAATTTAAGTACTAATTAATCACCACAATTTTAAAGATTGTATGCTAGTCTGACCGCTACAGCTTCAAAGAAAAGTCCAACACATCATATTTTCACACACGCTGATGATTCAGCCCTTCATTTGATGTACTACTTTGATTTTCTGTAGTAATCTTCTATGAGAGGGTAAAATCATATGTCATTGTACATAAAACAGCTGCGTTTTGCCAAGTTTTCCCTCAAACAAAGACCTGAAGGATCACTTAGTACACTCAGACTTCCTGTAAAAACACAAGTTCCGCTGCTAATTAATGAGCAGCCCTGCACTGGACCCACAACAGGAAGGTCAGAGGCTCTGAACAATACAACAGCCCTGTGAACATGTAATACCCAAAGCCTGGAATAAAAAGCGGAAAACTGAAACAAAGGGATAAGAGGGGGGACTGTTTTAACACCGCTCACATGACTGTGTCTTCAGAAAAAACCTTAAAAGGGCAAAAAAGAAACTGGGTGGAGGCAGACTAGTGATCCAGTTTAAAATGTTTGATTAAGAAGAGTTAGAGTGTTTATCTTAACACCAGTATAATAAAAGAAAGATTGTTTTAAGATTTTAAATGGGTAAAATAATATCCATAATGATATAGAAAGAAGGTGGACCTGCTCTGCTTGCAATCACCTTTGGTAAATACTTATTACCTGCACTTGGTGATGAGGTGCAAACTGCTACTTGCTAATGCTAATATGTCAATGCTAATATTTTCATTCATTTGGCACCTCCACCTGCAACAATACCAACAGGCATTATCTTCAATGATACTAACACGAAAATATATTATTTTTTCATGAAGGTTGTCTTTTTCTACTAACAATATACTCTCCCCTCTTCTCTGTCTTATTTTTGTGACTGTGCTATTATAAAAAAACAGCTCTAAATGAAGATTATATCAGGATAATTCTAACATATTTTGTTTAACAAGTGTAGGAGTGACAAAAAATTGGAAATCAAGTATGACTGTAAGTTGATCACAAATAACAAGATTAAAAGCCATTCCAATGTAATTTAGCCTGATTGCAACACTATCAAATTAAACCGTCATGTCTTTTTAGACAAATTGTATTTACTTGTTTTTTAAAGACCCTGCAGACCTGATAGGGACAGTTCGCAGGCCGATTTTGGCTGATGGGTCACTTACCGGCCCTCCTCCCAGTCTCTGGGTTTCTTTGTTTCGTTGGGTTTGATGCAGCGGATGTAGTGTGGAGTGCATTTCATCAGTGTGCTCACCAGATCATTGGCTTGTTTCTACAGGAGGAAGGAAGAGCAAAGATGATGAGGATGACACTACTGATGATGCTGAATTTCAAATAACTGCTGCCGTTTTAAAAAGCTGCTGAATGTGAACAGCCAGAACTGGCCAGCAAATACACACGTTATCTTTCTAGAGGCCTTTTCACACAGCAACCCTGATAAAGCTGAGAGACAGGTACACTTTGTTCTGTACACCCACCTTTATTTTACTGCCTGCAGTTGTGGGTCGACCCTTCTTGTCAGCATTGAGGTTTTCTGGAAACAGAGCTCTGATGAAGGCACTACAGGAGAAACAAAGATGCAGGGAGGACGAGCCAGGATTAAACTAAAAATACTAGCCTTACACCAACCAAACAAATAACATTAAGTGTGCTTAAATGAAACTAAAGACTCCCAACAGCCAAAAATGTGTTAATGAGTTACAAACTAAGGACCTTGAACAAAAGCCACTTGTTTGAATTCCTGAACCGCTTAGGGGGGTCTGAGTAAGGGGCAGGTGACAAAACTAGATGTGTGTGTGTGTGTATCGTGTTATTTTAGTACAAACTCCTCTGTGCAAATAAACACATCCAGGGCCAGGACTTCAGAGCATAAATAATTATACAAAACTGAGTAAAGTGTTTAAAGGGCAAACATTAGTGTGTGTCTCTGTGAGTATAAGTTCAATGCATCAAGTATTTATCAAGTTATTCCTCTGTGGTTGATGGCTGTCATCTTATTCATCAATGCCGTTAGTCGTTGAAGCTGTCAGTAAAAAAGTCCAGATCTGAGGTTTGTTTAATCTGATCTCTAGTAACAGTTCCTCTTTTGTGGATGTAGATAAATTAACAGACTGACAGAGGTCTAGTGAAGAAAGCTTGTATAAATATTTTGTTCTTGACAGAGTAACAGTTATCCTAAAAAATGTAATGACTAACAAACATTTTGAGGGGTTTTCTTGAAAATCTGAACAGATTTCAACATAGCTTTAAAAATTAACTTCTTAAATTTTTGAGGTAATAGGTCAAAGGCCAAGGTTGTTGAGTCTCATAATCATACCTAGCTTATGACGGCAATATCTCGACAATGCATTTTAGGATTTTCATCAAACTTTACATAAAAGTCCACTCTCACTTAAGAATGATCTGCACAGGCTACAAGTTCATGGGCCACAGGTCAAGGCAATGGACCCTGTAATTCCTCTAGTCACAAGAATGTTTAAGAGGATTTTCTTCCAACTTTGCACAAATTTTCACTGTGACACAAGGATAAAAAATATCAGATTTTGGAAGTCAAAGGTCAAAGTCATGGAGTTTACTGGTCATTCTTTGCTTGAGAATGCAACATCTCATAAAAAACATGAAGGATTTTGGTCAAACTTTGCACATCCAACTTCTCTGACTGAAAGATGAACTCACTGAATTTAGGAGGACATAGGCCTAACATCACCAGGCATCATGTTAACCCCCTTCTACTGAATGGGATGTCTAAAAAAATGCCATTTTTGCACAAATGTCCATCTTGACTTAAGGATGAAATGATAGGATTTTGCAAGGTCAAGATCAGATGTCCTTGGATCCACGATCATCCCTTACTTCAGAACATGACACCTCCAGAAGGATTGAAGTCATTTCAGCTCCTTTATGTTGCTACCTCAGGCATTTATTATTTTTCCTTCTGAGATTTCTATGCAAGTATTTGTTTTGATTTTGTTCTTTTCTTGCTTTAATTTTGTTTGGTGTTGTGCATGGGATTCAAGGTCATGGATACAAAGGAAAGGATCAGTAGAAAGAAGTTCGATAATGCCATCCAGCTGACAGCAGTGGTCGCTCCTTTCTTCTCCAGTCAAACCTGCTGCTCTAAGGAATGAGGCTGCTTCCTTCATCCTCCTCAAGCTTCCTTCATGTGTGGCTGAGCCAAACACTTTCATCCGTGTTTGTACGTACATAAATATACATATTTATGTGAGTGAATGTGGTGAAGAATGCATGTATTTCCAGTTAGTGTCTGAAAAGAGTTTTGACATAACCCTTGAGGCCAAACAAAACGTGGACACAAAGGGTGCGAGCGGTGGCTGAGGCCTGCAGGGGCTGCATAGACATTGTGGGACTGTTTGCACAGATGGCCACTTTGACACAAAGACAGACTGAGAAACCAAAACACAGGGGGAGCAGACTCCACAATGCAACCCTGCAGGAAGACTCTAGGTTTAAGACTTGGTAGACCCCCCACCAAAAAAAAGCTGCAGATTTGGACAGCTGCCAGATGAGACTGAGGGCAGAGAGCAGCACGTTGACCTGTCCACGTGCACGTCTGCTGTGTACTGCCAATCTCCAGCTGCACCGCAAAGTCTGACACTCTCATGAAGTTTATTTTAACCATATGCATTACAATAGATAAAATAGAGTCCTTTTCAAAATCCTCACCACGTGTCGAGTTACTCACATTTCACTGCTCTGCATCAGCTCAATGAGGTCAGTAAAAAGGACGTCTCGGTTCCTCTCACAGAAACCATCAGCATCATAGGACACCTGGGGGAAAAGGCACAGACAGATTTACTGAGAGCCATTATTTCCACAACAGACAAGGGTAACCTGATTAACTAAACCTAAAATTGCAAAATATAGTTGATTTTTATTGCCAAAAAATTGGCTTAATTTCCACTGAGAACCAAAATGACAGGGTCGCAAATCAAAACTGTACACCTCCCATGATTAGCCTCTTTATTAAAGCAGCAGCGGTTAAAATCTGTATGAATGAATTAAAACGTGTTATATCTGCATTACTGTAGACACAGACTACAGGAATGCTCCCGAGCCTGGTCATGGGAGCCCCTTGAGTCTTTATAGCATGGCTCATTAAGCCCCCGGCATGTGTGTGCCAGGCTGAGGCCACCACACATCTGGAGAATGACATGAGACAACCTCAGCCGAAGACCACCACAATGAAAAAGAATGTGAAAAAAAGGCCTCAGATGAGCTGTGGTGAATAAACAGAGTAAGGCTGATCCATGTGTGTGACGTTATAATATGCTGCTTCAGAAGAGGAGGAATTGCGACTATAGATACAGTAGTTTAGACGGGAAAACTTTAAAGAAGGAAAATGACGACATCAGCTGAAATAATTAAAATACCAGCTGCATATGCTTAAGATCATACTCGTGTGGTGTAACAGGCACAACTCCCATACCAACACAATAAAAAATTACATCTTAATAGCTTCATATTTCTAGAGGTTAATGTCAGCTCCCCACTCTGAACACAAGAGTATTTAGGTTTTATCATGGCAGAGACAAATGAATGGAAGGTGTAGAAAACTCTTTACTGACCACTGGAGTACATATATAATAATATATATATTTTAACAGTAAATTCCATTGTGTCATTATTTCAGGACAGGTCAATTTTCAAACCAATAGAAGTCATTTCAGAGGGATTTTTCACTACTCAGCGCAGTGGCTGCAGAGAGTCATAGGCCACAGCGCCCTTTCTTTTACCCCTTGGACCAAAACCTCACTTTAAACACAGTGCCTTGCAAGCTCTATTGTTTCTTACCATGTAACATGATATATAAGGCCAAAAATGTCATGCATAATCAAGTTGGTAAGAAAGACTGACATGTAAAGATGCATTTTACCTCTGTAAATGAGATTTATTTAGCTTTTGGCACAACATTGTGGTACACCTTGTGTCTGGAGAAATGCACAGAGTGTTTTCCCTTATTTTACTAAGCAGTAACAGAACAACAAAACCATCTTTGGTGTTGACCTAGTCCATAATATTTTGCCTTGTACTGTAAATTTTCACATTGTATCGGGAAACAAATGCATCAGACTCAGTGTGGTTGGTTTGTGTCCACAGTGTTTTTTTAAATATAGATTTTTTAAATTAGACAATGGATCCAAAAAAGGCATCCAAAAGTAAACCAGCGTGCAATGAGCATAACAGTGCAAATGTAGAAGGTTTTTGACCTTTTTTAAAAAATTGAATTGGCATTAACATACTGACATAAATTATGTTTTCTTACCTTTCACTTTTTTCAACAATAATTTGATATAAATTTAAAAACCAATTATTCCTCAGGCTTCTTCTAACCATTAAATTTAACGAGTCACCCTTATTTTAGATTTGCACAACCTGGGAGTGGGTTTCTTAGACTGACCTTGCCGGCATAGTGATGGATGATGAAGCCCTGGTTCCAGCTGTTAAAGTGCTCATGGGTGTTGATCTGGACTCTGAGCTTTTGCAACATGGTCTGGTCTGCTCCCTCGCCAACAGCGTGCATGGTGGCACAGACATCATCCACAATGCTCATAATGCCCGGAGGGTTCTGAGATAACATAAAAATATCTGGAATAAATGTAGTTCATATATCACGTTGGTCCTTAAATATAAAGAAGTTACTGACATAGTGTTACTTCTGAAATCAACTGTGTATAAAGACATAATTCTTTTAATTTCAAAGTTTTATTTTCGGTTGAAATGTGCATATATTTTGATAATTGAACAGTCGTGTAAGTTATGTATTCAAATCAGTTTTCCAACTTTGTCATTTTATTTGACCAATGATCTTTATTCAACCTGTATCTAAATAGGATAATCTTGCTAACAAAAAAGACTGTTTTGGGAGTGTCCTGGCCAAGATGATCATCAGTACAGTGAACAAAATTTCTGACAAACAAAATGCAGCCATGCATACACACAAACATGAGACAGTACATAAAATGTAGATAAGATGATATTATGTAATTGACTATCTGGTGTTTTAGTCATCTATGACAGGTTTGAATATCTTAAAGGTTTGGATGAAAGAACACAAATACAGTTTTTTTTAACATTTTATAGACCAAATGATTTTTAATTGGTATGTTCAGTTTTTATCATAGCCCTTATAACCTACCTCATTGGTAGGTAATAGGATGTCTAGGACATAGGATGTAAAGAATGATCCAAGGCTATGTACATGATGATTGTTGATGTGGTCTTCTTATTACAAACAAAATGAGCATCAGTCTTTTTTACACCAAAAGGCATCTACAGGAACTGAAGCCACAGAAGCTACACACTGTACGAGGTATAAATTAACATCTAACACTGGAGCAGCATTCCTCTGACACAGTGCCCTATTTGGCTCCACTCTGCTAAACAGCAGCGTTCAGTTTGCACAGTGCTAACAGTGTCTTTAACTCAAAGAACACAAGTCTCTCTTTAAGACACACATGTGAACTTGTCTGGATTAAATAAGGGGTCTGTGAACCGTCAGGCACTGATACAGACCCCTGCTCCTCTAAGACAGACCCTTGTTTAAAGCTCTCATTGTTGATTTCACGGATTAGACCTCTCAGTGGGAGAGGTCAATTAAATTCAGAGCCATGTCAGCACATTTGAGGAGATTAGGCTGCAAGTGATGGCAACTGAGCAGGAATCTGGCAACTGTTCATGTTCAGTTTACAATTTTATACAGAGGCAAAAAAAAGTTAGATTTACATCTCTAATCTAATTAATCCTATTAATTTAAACAAAAAATATATGCCGTGTTTGCCCTAATTACTTTTTACAGCACTTGTACAAAAACTGTGCAAACTGTAATTCCACTGCATCTCTGACTTTAGAAAGCAGGGCGCATTTGTTATGTTTTAATTACTTTTCTGGCAAATAAATGCTACCATAGGAACTTCACTTTGAATGCGTTACTTGAGCCGGATTTATAATTCCACAGTCTTACCTACCATTTAATTATGTAGTTAATATACTTTGTGTTGTTGGGTTGGCATTTTACTGATCGTCTTTGGTCACTTCTATGTGGGCCCACAGATGGAAATTAGAGACTCACCTTATCTGGAATAAAGGGGCAGGGCTAGATAAGCTTTTTGCTCCATTCTGTCCCTTTTCAAACTGGATTGTTGTGTTGACATCCATGCCTAAGTACATATATGTTTTTTGTAATTTATCAAAAAAATTGAAAAAATATTTTAAGTACTGTTGTGTGGTGTGCACATGTATACTATTTTGTTTTTTGACCTTGTTTTTAGAGTTTGAGATGAAAAAAAATAAAATAAAATCAAGAAAAAAACCTGTATAAACAACTAATGTCCTGCCAAACTGTCCTCTGATAAACTAAATAAAAACAAAAATAAATTCAAAAGCCATAGTTTTCTTTTCCTAAAGGGTATGAGCAGAATGTCTGATGTAAATTTTAATACTTTCAAAGCCTTTTTCAAGACCCTCTTTATCAATTTCAAGATCCCATTACATCTTTACTTTCCAAAACGATACATTAGTGTTAGGACTAGAATGTAGATAATGATCAATATCAGTAATTATTCATTTTTGTATAATTTCTTTATTAACTTCAATACTCTTTTAAGTTCGGCAGACACTCTGTTTTCAATCCTTACACATTTTCTTGATCAACTATAAAAGACTAAAATTACATATCACATTAAAAATGATAATCTGCAAACACAAATGCAAATAATAAGCTGGGAAAAAAGTACAAGTAATAAATAAATAGCCTATTTTAGAAGAATCATCAACTTAATTTACCAGTTGTTGGATTCAGCTCCATATACAAAGTCTACATTGTTGATCTACAAGCAGGCTTTCACACAAAGGATTGTGTACTCTTGAGGTTTGTAACTGTTAAAAGTTTAGTGTGTCTACATGAACTATATCTCGAGTCTTTACTTTGCTCTCGATGAGATCACAGACAATTTTGTTGTTGAAGTACTCAATCGGAGTCCACTTGATGCCCTCCTGCACATACTCCTCCTACAAAGAAAAACATGAACCATAGAGAATGAGAGGACTCAGACATTAAAACACATATCAATGCCAACCAGATGAGCACAAATAACACCAAGAAACTTCACCTGCTCAGCCTTCAGAGTCAGTTCAATGAAGATCTGCTGCAGTTTCTCATTCACAAAATTGATGCAGAATTGTTCAAATCCATTTTTCTGAAAAAGAGACACCATAGTTAATATAATAAATTAACACCAAGAAGACTCTTTCTTCAGTAGAGTATGGCTATTCACTGAGTTCAAAGGGATTTGATTTAAGAGGGGGGGCAAACCTGCTGAGGCTAAAGGAAAGGCCCCATGGTGCAATTCATTCAACCATTACTGGAGTCTGAACCTTACGTCATGTTAGTGAACAGCTTCTTGTCTGCAACAGACTAAATGCTGCTGACCGTTGCTTATATTGTGTATAATATGAAAACCTTTATGTTTAAAAAGACAGGTGAAGCCAGGAAACTCATTAGGTTACCATTTATAGTCTGCTTGGCGATATTAGAAAATCTTGAAATCTTGTACGAGCAACAACACCACAAGAAAACTTTGATTAGTTTTCCAATCCTATCAACAGGTTCTGGTCATTAAACTAAACAAACCAGTAATCAGATTAAAGAGGATGTGAGGGTCTGCTATTTTAATCAGGGGATAGAACTTAATCCACATACTTTGTGAATTAGTCTCATGCTTTTCTTTTAATCTGTTTAAATGCTCATACTTAAAACCTGCTAATCTAATCTACATGGGGATGCAGAGGAAAATTTTCAGAGTTAAAGTTTTCTTGTAAAATGCCATTAATACTTACTTGGAAAATTTCAAATCCATAAATGTCCAAAACTCCAATATTAAAATCCTGATGATCTTTCACCATGGCTTTGTTGATGGACTAAAAACAGAAGGTTGTGTTAAAAAATGAACGTAGTGAGCACATTTAAAGATGAAAACTCAAGTCAAAACAGTGATCATACCTCGACCAGGTAGTCAAAGACCCGTGCATGCAGGGCTTTGGAGAGGGCGTCTCGTGTGTAACACGCTTGCTCCACGTTTAGAGTCACGTCGATGGACTCCACTGCATTTCCCCACTTACTGTCCATCTTCCTGCTCGTCAGTTTCTCTTTCAGACGATCCTGGACAATTCCAAGTAGGAATGCAGGAAAGGCAAGAACTGTCAAAAGAGGAAGGAGAGGAGAGAGTATCTGTAAAATACAAGAAAGAACACCTTAAAATGTTCATTTTTCTTACAAGATCTCTGAAAGACTTTTATTGTTTATAGTGTAAGAAGCGGGTGTCTAAGAGTGGTAACACACATCCGGAATAACTGCATAACAAAGAGCATCTGCTTCATATTTAGACAACTTTTCCATGATAAAAAGTCAATTACAACTGAAAAAGCTTACATATAATCATCCACAATCAGTAATAAAACAGATCATTTTATATTTTATAAGTTATTTCAACCACACATAATGTCCTCAAAGAACAAAAGGTCAAAGTCAAAAAAGTCAACAAAACAATTAGCAGTATGCCACAAAAAATCAGTGATGACTTGCAGAGTCTCTCTTAAATGTTACAACTTCTACAGTTTTGATGATTTTCCACTGCTCCTTTATTCAACAAACACTTTTTAGTGAAGAAAACTTCACATTGTGTGAAAACTGTACTATTTCAGGGTCATGTTTTACCGTATGCTCGATTTTTTTTTACGTTTATAAAGTCACATATTAATGCCAGTTTATCTTAAGAAAATCCAAATTTGCATTTGATGCTTTTGAAACTTTTAAAGACTCTACACATTTTAAGATCTGATTTACTTATTTTCTCACCTGCTAAAAAAGTTTTACTAATTATAAGAAAGCACAACAGAACAACCTTTGTTTGTGATAGCAACTTGTCACTTCAGCATTTCAAACTTCTTAGTGGAAAAAACTAGAGAAATGAGTTGAGTAAGTAATCATATTGGGATTTACTTAGGTGTATCTGACCAAATAGTCTTGCTGCAGTATACTCCTGGTTCTGTGTTAGAACCAAGCTCTGCAGTGTGTTATTGCTTGTGCTTGTGGGAGTGTAACATGTGTACTCATGTGCATTTGGGACCTTTTAATAATTTTTATTTTGTATTGCTGGTCTTGCCTCACACTATATGGCCTGTAATCTGCATACTTTGTTCCAGGCCATCATGTATTTTATGTCGTTTTTTTTTTTTAATTCCAATAAAAATATGTCAGAAAAAAGGATTTACACAGGGAAAAAAAGCCAGCATCTAATCATAACAAAAGGAAATTAACAAGAGTTAGGACCAAGTGTGTGATAGGAGTAAATTAAAACACAAAAAAACACTCAAACTTGAGCCTACAACTTCTTTTGCTGAAAATAATAAGTGAAAAAACTACAGGATTTTAGAGCTCGCAGTTTATTTCAAGAAATTTTAAAAACTTTTTAATCTATTCTTTAAAACTAATTAATCATATCTAATATTTTTGAGGACTCCGCGGACAGTGTAAATGAAGACAATCCTCTAGAGAGAATAAGGCACTGCTCTTGTAATCAATAGAAAGGCATGTATTGATAATCAAAACACATATAACTCAGGTCCATCACCAAAAAACTGAGCCAAAACCTTAGAAGCAAACAAAAAAAGAACACATAAGTCACCACAGATGAATCTTGATTTATAGCTGAATCAAAAATAGAAAATAGATTTGTGCTAACACTTCAAAAGACTTTAGAAAATGCCTCAGATCATTTGTCCTGACCTGGCGTTGATTTTCTCCCCTGAGAGACCCTCCCTGCCTTATTACAGTGACTCACTTCCCCTAAAAGGAAATAACCCTCAGACTCAGTGTGTCTGGGAATGCTTCAGACCGCTGCAGTAGCTCCCCTTATGGGACAGAAGGGTGTGACTGACCATACGCCTGCTTAACCCATGAGCCCAGCCATTGTTGGTGTTCAGCAGGAAAAGCGTGGATGTATATACTTCAGCCTGGAGCCTCTTACAGAAGAAAAAAGTTCCTGGCAGGTAATTTGTTAGTCAAAGCATTTGTGTGTCATGAGAGAAACAGGAGGAAGTGTAGTCAGAGCTGAGTATGCAGTGTAGTGCTCAATGCCTCTATTAGATGTTCAAGGTCAAAGGTCTCATTTGTTTATCTATCTGTATCATAACAAGTGGTATCTCAAGGTGTGTCAGTGGTGCAGTCTGACAGTGTGCTTGGTCGGTAATCAGAAGGTTGCAGGTTAGAGCCAAGCTCCAGCTGTTACATGGCAAAGTGTCCTCGGGCATGACACTTAACCACTGGTTGCTCCGACTGACCTGCTGCGTCAGTGGCATGTAAATAGCCATGAAAGAGTATGAATGTGCCGATACTGACTTACAACTGACATAGAAACTCCAACCAGCAGTGAGCGAATGTGAGAGTGAATGGGTAGATGTGACTTGCGGTGAATAGTTGCTTCGAGTAGTCAAAGACAAGAAAAGCGCTATTTAAGCTCAAGTCCATTTTCCTTTTTCCTTTCCTACAGTTGTCAAACTTTTGAAGGTCTTGGGTGGGTTGTAAAATAATGTTAGAAATTATCTGAGTCTGTACATGAAACTGCAGTATTTTTAAAGGAATTGCTTTTGAGTCAAAAAGTAGATAAATAAAATATCTTTTTACAGTATCTGAAAAACACACCAGGTGCATGGAAATCTTCAGCCTGCGTGGTTAGCTTAGCACTGGTAACAAATATACTGGTCACCTCTTAGAGGAGACTAGATGAGACAATTCATTGTGAAAACTTTCTTTTTAAACACATTCACTATGATGTTCTTTAGCAACCAGGTGCAGTGACCTGGTTTTGTGCAGACATTGTAGCTTGCTGTAGCAACATATTTACCAT